>LR999963.1:69295000-70495000 GCA_905220375.1 Tachina fera
AAAAAACTGCTGAAACATTTATTACTTTTTAACAAGACTGCCTTTTTGTCAGATACATTTTATAAGTTTCTATCAAAGGAAGTATTTTAATGGACATATAAAGAGCAAAGTCATCTATTTATCACTTTTATATGACAAAAAGTCATTTGTAGTAAATTCCTGAATTGCCGTCGAATTTTCGCATTTTGTAACAAATGCTTTTCGACAACAAAAGAAAATAATTTTCCTAGTACAGCCGTGCAATGTCTTTTTGATAAACAGTGATTATAAGTCAACAGATTTTTATATATTACATATTATCTCTTCGCCTGACAATCCAATCTTTAATCTGTCACTTTCATAATAAATAAACTTATTTGTTATATACAGGAACTGTAAGGCAAATAGTTTTAAGAGGAAATGGACAATCAAAGTGAAAGTTTTGTTAATGACGTTGGCATTGATAATATACAGTTTTAATAAGTCTATGTTTATTTTTGTGTAACAAATTACATCAAAAGCTTTCACGCACTTTGAATGTGAAATGTCAAAAAAAAGACATACTGAGCTCACTTTTAAACCTTTATGAAGAATATTCATTGGCGAATCATCATGAATATTTTGACGACGGAACAATGCCTCCATATTATCTAGATTAATCTTGGAGATAAATTATTAATTTGCGCAACTTCCACACAAAAAATTATGGAAGCTTTTGTGACTTACATATTTTTTTAAATTAATTTAAAATTTTATTATTGTCTTTACTTGGTTTCATAAATATATAGTACATTTTTTAAAAATGAAAAATTCGTTTTTCGTGCTATTAAATTTGTTATTTTATTTAACAAATTCTGTAGTAGATGTAATTTCAGTAAAATTGTATTAAAATTGAACACAAATAAAATTTTATATATATATACCCAGCTAAAAAAATTATATATGGTCCATATATTTTTAATATATGAATGTATATAACTATATATGAGTATGTATGAATTTATGTATGGAAATATATGGGATTATACATGGCAAAACTATTATATATGAACTAATATATGGACTCATATATGAAATGTATTATAACATATGAGCTCATATATGAAAATTTAATTATAAAGCTCTTCATATGTGGATCCATATATATATATAATATTTTATATATGGAGCCATGTAAGAATGTATGCATACATGATATCTAACATAAGATCGTTTTTGCAATCAAAAAAGCTTGGAATTTTATCACTGCTGAATTGGAAATCCATTAGAAAATACATACGGTATGCAAAGTTTATATGCGTACCCTCAACGTTTAAGAAAGAAAAACTTTTTGTCAAAAGAAAACCATTCTTATATGATTTTATACATTGTGGACCCATTTAATATATCAAATAATCAAAATGATAATCCAGTCATTAATTTTATAGAAAATAATAAAATTCTCTAGATAAGAAACAAAGTTCATATTACTGTATTGAAAACTATTGTTAGACGGATTATTTTTTCTTTTATTATTAGTTGCATTAGTTTTTAATCTGATTTCTTAAGCTAAATGTTATGTACGAATATGATTTATGTGTTTTTTAAATAATTGATTCCCCTTTTGATGAATGAAATGACTCTTAGTTCGTTTTAAACTATTTTTTCAAACAAATGTTTCATTAAATGCACCCTCTCTCTCAAATCTAAAAAATTTAATTTTAGTAATTTAATTTATTGCACAGCAGTGAGCTTTTGTGAATCATGAGTGTATGAATATGAACTTTGCTTACTGTGGAGGGAATTTACACATACATGTATGGAAATGTATGAATATATATAATTATATATGCCCATACACCCTCATTTTATGATCCGAACCATATATTGGATATCATATATGCTCCATAAATATTTTTTTAGCTGGGTATATATATATATATATAGATATTGTTTTATGATGATGTGATATGATGTTTAACAAGTTTGTTATAAAAACGAAATTGCCATATACAGAGTGAACCCAATCTAAAATAGAAATTAGCCACTCCATTCAGAAAAATGCACCTTAAGGCGCCACCTGCATCATTTGGTTTTATATCTTCAAAAATTTATCCAAAAATTACTCTAAGAACAGTAACAATCGTTATAGAATCTTAATCGATGCAGATAATCAGGCTACAACTAACACCTTGGGCGCCCAGAAACAATCGAAAATCGGGCCAGAACTGAATGTATTATTGCTGCGGTGGTCATCTTTTCAAAATCATTTAAAAAAGTAATGCCATGTATTGATCTTTTTAAAATTTTTTGGAGGTTTTAAGAATTATTATAATATTTTCGTATTATTATAGAATATTATGATCAAGCGCTTAGTTTATTTGTGGCTATTTTTGTGGGAGATCTATAATGTTGAAGTTTGAACTTTGGAACGTTATCATTATTTTTTTATTATAATATTATTGTAATCTTATAAAATGTGCATTTTTATTTTGAAAAATAAAATGAGAAATCATACATTGTAGTGGCTGCGTATTGTACACTGAAAGAATTTTTGGCAGAAATTCTATGAAATTTGACATTAATCTAATGAAAAGTTCATTAAAATTCAACCGACGTCACGCTTCGTTGGATTAATGAAACCAGTTTCGTTAAAATTATTTTATTGAAAACTTCATCAAATTTATTTCACAATGTAATTAATGCAGTGCTATAATTTCATCGAAACAATAAAATAATTTAATGAAATAATGAAATAACTTAAATATAAAGTAGTTTCTTAATAATTAGAAAATATTGTTGTCATAAATCCAATAAAATATTCTAACGAAACCAGAATATCAAGGAAGGATTTCCAATGAAATTTCTTCACAATATTCATTAAATTTTCATTGGATTAGTGAAATTATCATTAGATTTGTGAAAAATATTTAATGAAATTGTTTCATTGGATTTATGAATTAAAATTCTTTCGGTATAGTAATGGTCTTAAAATACCACAACAAAGCAAGGAAATTAAAATGACACCGTTTAATATTTTTTTCATATTTTAACAGGATTTGGAACATTGTGGTGATTTTATGGGATTTGTGATATTTTTATAGTTTTAGTGATTTCATTTGTGCATTTTCATTATTTTTAGATTTTATTCTACTTTTAAATTTGTTTTGTAATTTTGATTAAATAAGTTTAAAAATGACCTGCATGCAGTGATATTTTTTGCGGACCAAAAATCGTAATATTTATCGATACATTTATTTGTTTGAAACATATATATAATCTCATTTCATAGTTTTATTTTTAGAGTTCCATACACCAAAGGTGTCCATAAGCCAAATTAGGGTCTGTCTGTCCATATGTTCGTATGTCTGTATGTCTGACTGTCATAGGCTGTCCTTGGCCGCTACTACAAAGAATATATGACTTTGTAGCGGTAGAGCATTATTTTTTTTTTCTTAATTAATTTAATTAATTAATTTTTTAATTAATTTAATTTTTTATTAATATTTCATTTGTAATGAATGCTTAATTTTTCTTTACATGAGAATTTGTTCCAACTTATTGTATACAAACGTTTATTATTTCTTTTTTTACATGAATTAATTTCTGTTAACCCGGCGTCGGGCAGGTGATAAACACCGACAGTCATCTGCGTAAATATGACCCAAGTTTTTTTGACATTGTATTTTGCATAATTTTGAAAATTTGATAAACGTATCTGTATCTTAGCTATTATATTAGCTATTTGTTATATTCAAAAAAAAAAACAATGTTTTAATTAATTAATTTAAAAAAAACAATAAACGAACTTAACAATGCCATAAATTTAAAATCTAAAAAAAATAATTGCTAAATTCATCACATGGTGTTAATTATATATTAAAAAAAGTAATTTTCTTTATCTTTCTGCAACAAAATGCTATATGTACTACATATATACTATACCGATGGCCAGGCTGGGTCATATTTACCTTTTCTTAGTTGACGGTCAACTATCTCTGCTCCCGTTCAATAATCCACTGAATCGAAATAATAAAAAACATGCAAAACCGGTATACTCCAGCTACTGAGAAATTTGGGAACGTCGCAAAACGTTGAAAAAAGTTACACAGCAATTTAAAAGCATATGGATCATAATGGCTCAACCTGCAGGACACCTTGTTAATTAAATAAATTTATTTTGACCATAGAATCCATGAGTTAAAAGTCAAAGTATTGAGTAATAAAAATATTGTACAGATAATGAGAGAGAAATATTAACATGAATTACATTACACGCATAGAATTGTTCTCAACGTATTTATGTATGATATTGAAATTCTACCCAAATTTATATGAGTCTAAACACAATGTTTGCGGTACGGTGCGATTTCTCGTTGCGGGAGAAAAAAAAATAAACATAATACAACGGAAGATGCCGACGACAATACTTGTCATTGTTTGTTTAAATTTTTATTAATTTTTTTGTGCATTTATTTTTATAAATAAAACCAAAAATGATTCAACATTTTGTACATTCGCAGATATATTTCATATATTTTTTAAAATTTTATAATCTATGACAAAAATGTTTGAACTTCAAAATCATGTTTTTTTATAATGTTGTGAACACAGCCAATTATTCAAAAATATGGCAATGTCAGCAAGAGAAAGAGTATCACAAATTGAGAGAATAAGAAATGCCGCAATGAAAATAAAATAGATTTTAATTTTATTCCGCCCGCACTGCGGATTTTTACTTCAAAATCGTATGGAAAACTTCAACTCAAATTTCAAAAAAATTTATTAAAAATTTTGTTTAGTTATGTAAACAATTTTCATTAAAATAAAAATCATTATTTGCTACCCATTGAACGAACAAACATCTCTGCCTTTTAAACAACAAATAATAAAATAAAAAGCAAGAAGACATTTTAAGACTTTCATAGTCCAATTTGTTTGAATAAATAAAATAAAATAAAATAAAATAATATTATTGAACTAGGACGTAAATTGTCTGATCTGGGTTTACTCAATTAATTAAAAAACACTATATAAAGAAGGATGAATTCCTCCTTCCTACAACATTTAATAATTGTAGGGTGTTCTTTAGTGAGCAACGAAACATATTAAAATCCTAATGTAATATACAGACAACTATATATAAACAATTGAAATTTTCAAAGCTAGTACATTAATGCAAATCAAAGACAGTATTTTAATGCAGACTACACCAATTATCAATAAAATTTAAGACATTAAGATTAAAGGGTTTCTATCAGTTAATGTAATTTTGACTATGTTATTTTTAAACTTGCGGTATCTTGGAAACCGCAAAAAAGGAAAAAAGAGCCAAAAGCAAAAAATCTGTTAAACTAAAATAATTCCTCAAAAACCGAAAAAGTCACCGAAACGAAAAAAACGACAATGCTAAAAAATAGCTAAAAACCTAAAAAACGCCAAAACTAAATTCGCCGAAACTAAAAAACCCATAACAAGCTTTATCGGGCACTTAAATTCTTTTTGACATATCAACACCAGGAAATATTCTTTTATATACATATATGTATATAAAAACCAAAGTTTATATAGTATTACATGTGTTTCGTCACCTTAAATGCAAGCGGATGTAATTAAACTCTTATATTTTTTACAGGATAAACACAAAACGTTTCAAAATCAATAATAATAAAGAGTTCTTGAATATTATCTGCAAAATTTACTGATATTATGAATACTTATATGTTTTAACCATTTATTTTGTGTGTGAAAATGAAGTTTTGAGAAAACGCATTCTAAAAAATTCATTTTAATGTTTTTCTCATTTTTATCGATTTTCCCAAGTTCCCGTTCGTTGGCACACTATTGTTGGAAATAAAAAAATTTATGCAGTCGCAATTACGCTCGTTTGAATTTAATAAAGTCGTAATAGAATATGTAGTTTTATAAAATGAACCATAATCAATTACAAACTCGATTTCAAAGTTGTGTCTAGTTACGTCCGTTTGCATTTAAGGTGAAGATATGTAGTGTCAGAACGGAACTCATGCTATGTGAGTCAAATTCGCCATTTACTGAATTTATTTACAATAATGGTTAACTCTGTCTTACTCACCTAAAGCGAAAATCATTAAAATATGTTGCCGGATAGTAAACTCGATCATCTTTCGTTATATATCTGTTATAGCGATATATTTGTCGTAATAAAAGGTACTGAATTCGATCTCTGGCTTCAGTTTAACCATTTGAAAAACAAATAAAATTCTGAAGTGTAATTAAAACACACTTTCGTGTGCAAACTATCAACAACAAAAATACCACACATATATTGTATAATTAGACGATTACACAATGCATACGACTTTAATGCGAGCTTGTAAATTAACCAAGTTGCATGAAAATTATATCTATGCTCTATTAATTTTCTTAACAATGCAATACTCATACGCAAGGGTTGCGTATGAGTATTATAAACCGCTTTTAATTGAGAAATACTCATACGCAACACTTTAAAACGTAATATTATCGCTCATTTACGCAAAAAATTAAATATTTGAGTTAATAATACAGAATAGATATTTTTATCGTTACTAACATTTTCTTTTTGCATTAAATTGCGTGTAAATTTAAAACCTTAAACTCATTTTCTGTCATCAGACACTCTTACACACATTCCCAAATTGGAAAAATGTAATACTGTCACGAAGATGAATACCCATGAATACAGTAAAATATTACATACACATACATATATTTATTACACATTTCTCATCAGTTCTGTCGATGAAACAAGTTGTATCTTATTATTAAGTGCTTGGTATTATTCAAAGCTTATTATATTTGAAATGGTATATTGCAATATCTATCGGAAATATGTAGAGGACATATCGTCAGCTAAAACGCAAACGGCCCTAACTAACAAAAAATCCAAAATCGCTTTTCTGGTTGACTCTGATGCACTGCACCAAAATACAGAACCACAAAAAAATTTAGATTTCTCTGACCAAAATTAGCGATTTTGTTGACGAAAAACAAACGGCCCTATATATTAACGCATTTATTTGATAAACGCAAAAAACTTAAGTGATCGTTTATATGGGCAATATTGAAAAATGAAAAAAAAATTACGGATTTCACCGTTGAAGAAATTGTTTATGAAAGTAAAATTAAATTAGCTTCAGCTTAAAGCATTTTATTAAAAAAAAAATTAGGAAATTCATCTCAAAAGAGATTTTGTAAGAAATAAAGGCAACTAAGAAGGGTATAAATAAAAAGCGTCATGTCAACGATGGATATAGCAGCAGACACTTAAAAAGGCTAAAGAAAATTTTGATTAAAACTGCACGTAAAGAGCCGTTTGTTCTAAACGTTCACTGCTTGAATCACGATTACTTCCTTGATTATGAATCTCTCCCCAAGTGGTATAGATCTATAAGACCAGGCATAGTATGAAGTATTTATCTGTAAAATCAACTGAACTTAAAAACTACATTATTTTTAAGGAAAACAAATTCAGGGATCCCACTGTCAATACGATATGCGCCTTGGAATACGAACAAACAGGAACTATTTATTTTAAAACTGAAATCGATGACAATTATGCCCAGCTATCACTCAAAGCAATACTGTTTTATTTTCCGACACTGCATAAGGAAATATTGAAAATTGTTGAAAAGAAGTGGCAGCACCTGCAGAATCTAAAGCCAATACAATCAAAAGATTGTAATTTTTTAAATGATAGCATACCTTTTTAAAATTAATACATATTTTCTAAATTTATTATTCATAATAAACTATAGAATAAAACTAAACTAAAAAAAGATAAAACTATTTTGCATTAAAGTGTAGATAAGGCCTTTGGTTTCAGAAAATTAAGGCACAAAAGGACCTAACTAACATAGCCACTCAAATATCACAAAATTTAATTTTATTCTGCCAGAAATCAATTTGTCACATCCTTTTTAATAATTCTGGTGAAAACCATACTGATTGAAACTATACATTTGGTTTAAAACAGTATTTTGTTTCCCCTGTAAGATTTCAAAAATGTTAGGTAGGCCCGTTTGCGTTTAAGCTGACGATTTAAATACATATATATATATACATATATATATATGTATATATGTGTGTGTGTGTTCCCTATGTTCCCTGTAGGAAAACTCCATAGTAAAACAATACTGATTTACTGCTGACTTTGTCACCAGACGAATTATACCAAAATATTTTATTTTTTTGCTAAAGACATTTAACATGTGCGTGTCATTGAAAATCTACTACTTACATGTCCTATTATTAGTAATATTGATTAGGTGGTTCTATTGCGACCATATGTAAGCACTGGAAACAAATATTCTATTTAAGTACTTTTTTTTGGAGAAAGTGGTGAAAAGGAAATGGCATATTTTGTTCATATGTGGTATTTTAATAAGAAAATGTATGAAATATAAAAAAAATTAGTGCACAACAGTCAGCAAGGGTAGGTTTTATTATGTAAACGCTTCATTGACAATGCTGAGGCACTTAACCCTAAGCTTTCTTCAGGGTATAGACCAACTTGTATATTGACAGATGATAAATGCCTGCTCATAACTCAGCTCTACTAAAGTTTCATTATACTCAAGAAATCTCCATGAAATAATAGAGTCATCAATAATTTATTGTTCGAGACCCAATTATCGATTCGCTACACTTTGTATAAATACACATGTACACAAAACTTTACAAACACATACAAACAAATTTCTAGGTACCCTACAAACATTTGAAAGATATCTTACCCAGAAGATAACAATACAACATCTTATGTTTTTACCTAGAAGATAAAAAAAATTTAATTTAAAATAATAACAATCAGAAAATTTTCAAAACATTATGTCAGGAAATTTCTTTTTATACTAAACATATGATGATAAATTGAATTTAGTTGATCATAAAAAATTGCTTTAAATTTAAATTAATGGTAGTTTTATTTATACATACATATATACATGTGTATATACATATGTATATATATATATGTATATTTTTTTTCTCCCTTCAGATAATTTAAAAAAATTCTAAAATTGTACTTTAGGAGATAATCTATCGTTATAAATAATTTGTCTTCCTAAAGATAATCTTGCAATATTATAAAAAGTTCTATTAGATGATTATCTAGCAATATCACAATTTTATCTTCTAGATTTATAGCATTCATATTTCTTCGAAGTATCGCCCTGGCCGCACAAACTCTCCCGAAGGGGGAATCTTCCGCAATACGAATATGATTGTTGCCGCAATAATATTTTTCTTCCAAGCAATACGATTTCGTATCATTTTCGTATTACTTTGCTTGTAGGGTAATAACTACATACACATGTAATGTTATTACAAGCTATTGTGTAACCATGTGTTGCCTTTTAATGTGTTATACTTTAATATTTTGTAAAACTGCAGTCAGAGGATTAAAATTCATGTATAAATTGTATGCAGATGTTATTAAATTTTCCTTTGCATTCGGTTCAACATGGAAATAAATTAGAAATTTTTGCCTTAAGTGTATAATTTTAATTGAATGAAAATCTTATATGTCAGTTTAAGAGTTGATGACAAATTTTAAATTATGATATTGAGCACAATTATTTTAATTAAATCATAATATTAAAGCTTCCTTAGTTTTAAGGTGGTACTTAATTTTCTTCCTTTCCGTACTTTATATGAAATAAAAATATTAATCAGAAATAATTCATAGTTAGGCTCAAGTTCATCATGGGCACGTGACAAAAATATGTTCACTTGGAAATCACTGTTCACTTGGCCATCACAGTTTCAGAATGCTGGAAATCCAAGTAAAAACTGTAGAATGCAACAACAAGTAACATAGACCACTACAATAATACTTACATGCATGTACCGATGGTACATCGAATAAGTAAAAATAATTATTGTGATGATCGTAAAAAGATAAGTAAGAATAGTTAAACATACTGAGGTAGAGTAAAATAATTTCGTGCTAACCTAAATAGAATAATGAAAAATTGGAAAAAACAGAAAATTAATAGTGATACTTATAAATGTGTTTACCAAAGGTAAATCAATTGTATACACAACAATCGTTTCTCATATTCCGTTCATTGTACATTTAAGTTAAATAGCTGATATTAATAAGAGTCTCTACCCAAGTAGATAGACTAGGGTGCTGATGAAGTGCGTGGCTGCACAGAAAAGTATCGGTATTTCCCCCAGCTTAAAGTCTAAGTTTAATTTTTCTTCTCTTCTTTAGAAACTCACATTAATTAATAAAAATATTTCATTCAATAAGAATTGAAATTACTGAACTTGAGCCTAACTATGAATTATTTCTGATTAAAATTCACTACAGTTCAATTAAAATATCTAAAAATTTCTCAAATAAAAATATTAAGAAAAGTTCATTGCGAGTTTTTTAAATAAAATTTTAAGGTTATGAAATTTTTGATGAAATGTCTTGCATTTTTTACTTTTATAGTACAAGAGATAAACAAAATAATTTAATACTAAATTTTTACATAGAGTGAATGCCTGAAGCATTTTTAAAATTTTTTGGAGATACAAGTATAAAAAATTTAAATCATAAAAAAGTTTTATCAAGCATTTATTCACAAAAAATATTTTTAATTTATAAAACGGATTGTCATACACAATTTTTTTAGAAAGACTTTTAAAACGTATTAATACAAAGATAGCGTACATTTCTGATGGTGTACAGATGTAAGGTTTGCGAAGCATTGTCACTATAGAAGTGCCTTACCACAATTGTGGACATCAAAATCACACACATGCTCACGCTCCTTCACCTTGTCGTCACCGAGAAAGCTACGAATCAAGCTTTGCACGCAGGTACGAATTTTTTCCTGGTTTCTTGTTTAGTTTTTTGAGCACACCGAAAGAATTTAAATTTAATAAATTTTGTACAGCAAATAAAAACATAGAATAATTATGGAAGCTTAGAAATATTTCGTGATAAAAAATGATTTTGCCAATATGCAATGCGTATTATGTTATGGAACATTTAAAAACAATAGCAAAGAATGTATAAAACTACATTTTAATAGCTTTCACAGCAGTGTGAATAAATTAAATTTGGAATTTTTACAATATATTGTGGAATGGATTATAAGATTTTTTTAGTTTTTACTTAAGTTTTCATTAAATTGCTTATTCAAAAAAACAAATTTAAATAATTTATATCCACAGCAAGTTTTTTTAATAACAAAACTTTTCTTCAAGTGTAGCTTTATTTCCCTCTCAGTTTTTTTACCAATACAATAATATTTTATTTTGCAGAACATTGCACTATGACCATCAAACTTAAAACATATGCGCTCAACATCATAATTCCACAAGCAAAGCTTACTTTGCAAAGGTTTGAGTACACAAGAGAAAAAAATTAGAGCTTTTTCCTTTTTTCTGCTACAAACTCAAAACCTTGAAAAGTAAACTTTGCGTGTAGTTTGTTCCCGCTATAAGTATACGAAGTTTGTTAGCTCCATTCACAAATTGTTTGGTTTGAAGTTGGCTGGCAAGTTCCATAAGCGAAAACGAAATGCATATAGAAAACGTTTAACCATAAAAACAAGGAAAATTTTAAAATTAAAAGTAAATTAAGACCTTATGTCAAATAAATAAACTTCGGTATATCGTTACCTTAGTCGAAAAAAGTGTTAAGTCCATTTTTCAAATTATTCAGGAGAGACAAAAAACTGTCTAAGTTTTTTTAGTAGACTTTTTGAGAATTTGTAAATGCAGTTTTTTTAGTCCATCCTCTTAAATTACCAGTAAAACTCAATAAAACTATTAAAAAAGTAAATGTATTTGGTGTTTACAAGAATGTAGTTATTTGTTTGGTGTTGATAAACAAAATATTAATTGGTTAACAATGAATAAGAATAAGAACTATTAGTTAAAAAAAAGAAATAAATAGTAATAAAAATGTATATTTTTGCGATATAGCGAACATCCAATTGCTTAATATTATACGATTGTGTTAAATTAAATTATGTATTTATATTTTATGTTAAAAAGTAGGTAGAAAATATATAGAAAAACAAATCATAGATGAGGTATATCATCATAAAAACGGTGATGGTCTTTGGCTAAAGTTAGTTTTACAAATTGCAGGTCTTCATATTTTCTTCTTTCGTTGTAGAGTGGTTCCAAACTCGAAAAATTAATATAATTTTATTTATTTTCTCTGGTAAATTTTCCTAATCTTCGGTTAAACGAAGTTTATACATTATTTGACAATTTTTATATATTTAATTGCATGAATATCCGTTACCTTGTGATCTCCTTTAACTCGTCCAGGCCGAATCCTTTTACAAAATTGCAAGATGTTGTCCAAATATGTAACGTCGTATGGTTCAACCTTTTTGCGGGGTGTTCTGCATATATCAATATATTCAGCAGGAACAACAATATTTTTATTTTTAATTGCACGTTCAATGGTGGAGTGTACACTATCAGCTTCCATTTGTGTGTGGCCAATTTCCAAAATTTTGTGCTCAATAGTTATGTTATGTTGAACTGCTGAGTTCAGAAAGAAATTGCTCATTATGGTGTTTAAATTTTGGCAGGTACAGCCGTCGCTATATAAAATTAGTTTTTTGCGACTTCTTTCCATAAAGGACCTTTTGTTCGATGAAGTACATCCAGTTGCTCGAAAATTCCTTAGCACCTAATCCACCTTCCACTTTATTCCTAATAAAGCAATAAGCTTTATTTTTTTAAGGTTGAAAAAACCAAGTTGTGGACTTGCAGTTTCGCGCTGTAGTACATGCTTCAAACCTGGGCTTTTGGATCAATTAAATTCTTAATTGAAAATATTTATTGGTGAATACTTTTTTCTGTGTAGCTTTCTTTGCTTTGCTTTTTTTTTTGGTGAAGATTCTATTCTTCTTGTGATAAATGTACATATGTCCAACTGAAAATTGTTCACATATTTGGCATAGCTCTCTTTTAGGAGAAAACAAAGCCAGATTTTTTGAAAATAATGTTTGATAAAAGACCGCAGTAAAAAGAGGACGAAAATGTTTTCTAGCGCACCAGCTACTGACATAAAAATCGTTCGCTTCGACTGGAATTGGCATATGTTCTTACTTTAAATTTTTTTTTAGACTTATCATATTTTTCTACTACAGCATTCCAGCCAGAAAAAAAATAATGGTGAGAAAAAATAGATATGTTGTGCAAAAGTCCTACCCCCAAGTATAAAATGCAGCATTTAAAAACTTCCAATTTGTGAATTTTCGTTAGCTTCTGCTCATACTACTGCTTCTGAAAATTCAAATGTCGTTGTAGAATTTAACAAAATAAACGAATACTTATACAAAACTAAGAGTTTCAACTTTCGACATGTTCAAAAAATTTTCTGTTTGAAATAAATTCTGAAGTTATCGTAGTAGAGATGTTGCGTGTTTTTTATTTTTGCAGTTTCACTTGCGTATTTAGTTGGTTGCTGGAAGAATTGTTGTTGTCTTACTATTATATTTGTACATATAGGATAAAACACTCATACACACACAAAACATACATTCAAACACATACACACAAACATTTCTGCTTCGTTAACTTCGTATTTATTGAAAGCAGCCGTCACTCAAACCGAAAACATGTCGAGAGTTCAAGCCTTTCGTTTTGTATAGTTATTCGTTTATTGTGTTAGCTTCAACTACGACATTTGAATTTTCAGAAGCAGTAGTATGAGCAGAAGCAAACGAAAATTCTCAAATGGGAAGTTTTTAAATGCTGCATTTTATACTTGGTGGTAGGACGTTTGTACTACACATCTATTTTTTCTCAATAAAAAGGATTTAAGCGTTATGTGATAAAAAGCACAATTTTGTGACTTTTGCTATTTCGACTGCAGTTTTTTAAACACTGATGAAATGTTAGTCAACATTTTACCACAAAAATTGGTAATAAGAAGTAACTGGAAAAAAGTTGGTAGTCAAATATGTTTAACTTTGAGCTAAAAGCATTACGTAGAAATGCTTACGTCTTAAGGTCGCATCATACACCAGCCGATAAGCTACCTGACGTTGCAGTGTTATGGTAGTTTAACGTTTTACAAAATTTTTCCTTTTGGAAAATAGATGTGACATTTTTTACTCAAATGTATATGGAAACACTGGCTTAATAACTAATTAAAAACTAATTAAGAATTTCTACCTTTCTATTTCCAAGAATTAATATTTTTTATTTTGTGTTGAAACGTATTTTGTGTTCGCATCTATTGCAGACTTTTGTATTTTGAAAACGTAAATCATGCATTAACCAAGCATATTTGATATTGATTTATAATGTTGGCTTATGATGTGATAATTTTTAGCACGATTATATCAAACTTTTACTTAAACCAAAATTGTATAGACTTAAACTATAGCAATGGTGAATGCAGTCAATAGATTTAATTAATTAATTGATTTCCAGTCAAGCAGTTGAACAATATTAAAGTGATTTGATGATTAATGTACTTTGCAAAGCGGTATTTGTATCCTTGAAAAGTTATTTGAAGTGTATTTAAAGAAAATAATTTATTTTGCTCTCAGACAACTTTATTATTCCAGTCAGACATAATAAATTTTCTTTTACTACACGTATTCCATTCAATACATTCATTTATTCTATCTAAAATACTTTTCATTAATACTTTTTTATGTTTATTTCCTTTCACTGATTTTACTATTTATCAAAAAGTTTTTTTGTTTAGACTATTGTCTAATAAATAAAAAAAATTGTTTTTTGCTGGTATGAAAATGATTTAATGGTGTCGTAAAGAAATAAAAGAAAATTATTTCAAGTCATTGTGATGATGCTTTTAATGAAAAGGTAAGGTTAATTGTGTATTCCACCAAATAAATGGAAAAAAGAAATCAATATTAAAGGAGTTTATTCAAAGCATAAATTTAAATTTCAGCATAAAGCGTAAAGCATAAATTTAAAATTGATTAAATTGATTTATTAGTTAATTAAATAAATTTTTTATGGTATATGTTTTCATTAATTTTAAGACTTAGTTAACCAATTAGCCGTTACAATCAGCATCGGGTATTTGTTATTAAACAACATCTCTTTATTAAATTATTATAAATTTAATTTTTTTTTTATAAATTATTATTGTTCGAAACTTAATTTTTTTCTATATTTATGATTTGAATGCGCTAAAGTTCGTATCGCTTTTTAATTACATGTGAAAATTATTAATGAACAAATAACACTAAAGTTAGTTATAAATTTTCTGACTACCACATGGGAAGGACGAACTTTATTTTTTTATTTTCAAAAATTTTTGCCCAATAAAGAGAAAATAATATCAAACTACAGCAATATTTTGGATTATATTTTTTAACTGCTTATTATTGGTTATTTTAACCATTTTAATAAGTTAGTGCAATTTAAATCTCCGAAACTTGATACATTTAACTTTAACTCTATTTTTCCATATTAAGTGCCCTTTTTCTCTCATTTGGAATGAAGATATTTTTTATAAAAATGAATTGTTTATCCTGTTATATAATTGAAATTGTGAATTTTATTGTTTTTTTCACACAATTTTGTGTATAAAATACATAAAGAATTTAAAATAATAAAAACTGCACTGTCATTTTCAGAAAACTGCACACACAATTACATAATTAAATCCATTAAAAATAACATTAATTTGTAAGTCCCATCATGTAGATTTAAAGTGGAGTTCAATTAAAATATGGATGTGTCTGTCTTTGGGAAGCTCATATATTTTCTTTAGATGTGTTAAAATTATTTATATTCTGTCGTAGTACATATCAAGCTAAGATTTACAATATATTAGTTTTTTTATTTGAAAACGCTTCAGTTAAGTTAAACATTTGTTAACGTAGTAGCAATGCCAAATTATTGGTGTCTATTCTGGAATACGCGTCAATTTGTTAAAAGTTACTTGGAAAACAAACCAAAATAAGACAAGAGATGTCTTATGACATCCGGTTATAGCTATGCTGCTTAGCTATATAAAACAAACTTAATGTGATAATTAACAATGCAATAAAATTATATTTGAGGTATTCAGAACAGTGTCTTAACATATTAACATAGTTCACAAAAATTGTTGTTGTGGCAAATGAAAAGAAAAGCGTAAAAATTTACCAAAGGAATTGAGAGAGAAGGTTTTAAAACCAAAATACAAATAAGTTCCAGGGTTTGGCGTCCAAACTTTTGGTTTGGTGACATGCCGATTTTTCTGGTGATAAATAAATTTTTTTTTGGCAATTTTACTGGCGATAAATAAATTTGTTGGTAATTATTATGGCTATTCATTTAACAAAATTGATAATCAAAGTATTTATAATTCAGGAAAGTTAGTTTGTTGAAGCAGTAGTTTCAAAACTAAATCTTACCAAAACTCGTCTGCAAGAAGTTGAAACAATTTGATATTGACGATTTTTCTTATATTAATCGAAGTCATTAATGAGTTTTGAATTCAAATAAGAACATTTTACAAGAAATAATTTTTGGCGATCTTATTTCTAATTTTCATACGATTATTTTACAAAAATTTATATTAAAAAAGTGTTAAATAAAAACAAATGTATTACCGAAAATATAATACGAGAAGCTACATTAAAATGATTTTTGGCGACTTTTAGCGATTTTAAAAATCAATTTGGCGAAATAGGTGGGAAAGAATCTGACAGTCCTGATAAGTAAAATTTTTATAATTTTAAATTATGAGGGGTTGCTTACAACAGTCATATTTTTTCGTGTTATTACTTTAAAACGTGTTAATTTATTAGTACATTTTTAATACCCAAATTATATTATGATGTTAAATTCACCGAAAATATTTCAAAACGTTTCTATATATTTCGCATTATTTTTTTTCTCCGTACGATTAATCTAACTTGATTATTTTTTTAGGGTTCCGTACACCAAAGGTGAAAAAAGGAACCCTATTGTTTTCGCTACGCTGTCCGTCTGTCCGTCACATGGTATTTTCTCAGGAACCGTAAGAGCTACGGACCTGAAATTTGGACAGAGAATGTAGAACCTTAGCCACTACAACAGCAAATACATGAGAATTAGAAATGAAAGGGTGTTCCAAAACGAGCGACGAAAAATTTTAAAATCTCATGTAATATACATAATTGTATGTATGTACATATGTATATTGACACTTGAAATTTGTAAAATTAGTGTATTTTTATATAGGCTTCAACAACTAACATTAAAATATTAAAAAGTTCAAATTAAAGTGTGGTCCATCAGTTAATGCAATTTTGACTATGTAATTTTGACAACTTGCTATATCTTGGAAACCGTAAGAGGTAAACTCTTGAAATTTTCAAATACGGTAAAACTAAAAAATCCGAAAATTATAAAATCGCCAAACCGACAAAAATTGCCAAAACCTGAAAAAAATCGCCAAAAATTTAATACAAATCGCCAAATCGAAAAAAATCGACAAAATTAAAAAATAAATTCTAGCACTAAATAAATGAAAAAAATCGCCAATATGAAAAAACGCCAAAAACCGAACAAAATCGTTAAAACGCGGAAAATGCGCCAAAACCAAAATAATTGTTTATGTGAAAAAAAAATCACCAAAACGAAAAAAAAGGACCAAAACTAAAAAAAATCGCCAAAATTAAAAAAAATTGCCAAAATAAAAAAATCGCCAAATTTAAAAAACTTCAAAAACCAAAAAAAAATTGCCAAAACGTGAAAAAAAGTGCCAAAACTCAGAAAGCGCCAATAAATTCAAAAAAAAACCCCAAACTAAAAAACGCTTAAAACCCAAAAAAACTCAAAAATGAAAAAAAAATGCCAAAACTATAGTTTATATTGTTCGTATTGAATTACATATCTCGTGCCCGTACGGAACCCTTAGTGCGCGGGTCAAAGTCGCACTTCACTGAATTTTTTTAAGGGTGAAGTAATGATTAAATTACGATTATATTCAGTTTGGCACGATTACTAATTAATAACAATTACTAATAATGGAAAAATAATCTGAATTACTTGAAATTTAAAAAAAATAATCCAAAAGAATCAAAATTAATTAAAAAATAATCCGATTACTTTTAATTTTTGTTTGTTTATTTATTAATAATCAAAAGAAATCTTTGAAAGTAGTCGGATAGTTTTTTAATAGCTTTCCATTCTATTGAATTATTTTTTGTAATTTCAAGTAATTCAGATTCCGTTTCGATTATTAGTAATCATAATCAATTACTTATCAGAAATTCTTTTAAATGGAATTATATATATAATCGGTACAATTCATTTTAAAATATAATCTAATTGACTACTAATTGTTATTGAAATTTAACAGCTCTGGGATAAATGTATTGCTTGTGGCCACAGTCGGTTGTTACCCAACTTACGGCCAATCGACTTAATTCTCTGGCTTATTCTCATCTGCAAACACCATACAAAAACAAACTCAGCATTCGTTATCATTGTTTTTGTATGTTTTTGTTTCACTCACTTCAAGGAATGAGACAAAACAAAGTCAGACATTTTGTTTCGTTTATTTTCGTACTATGCTTTTAAGTACAAAGAAAAAGCTTTAAAAATCTTTATTATTTATGTTATCACTAACTAGCTATTGTATCGCGCTATTAAGAGCATAGCTCCAAAAAGAAAACGCATTAAAATTCTCACGTTTTTTTTTCTTTTAGAAATGAATGGCAAACACAAAAAATTTTTGAAAACTTATTTTTGTTTCAATGCAAAGTTTTACTTCTTCACGTTTTCAAAAAAATCCACCATTATTTTATGTTAAATAATTTTTTTTATAAAAAGGCTTTTTATCACAAATAATACAATGTGGGCGAAAAATTATGACAAACCAGAAAACAATTTTTCAACTTCTTAAAAACAAAAATGTCAAAGCATAGAAGATTTAAAATTCCCATTGAAACTAAAGTTAATTTGAGCAAAGTACATACATATGTATTTCCGACATATTAATTATTGACTAAAATACTTCTTTTTGCTAAAAATACACTGGAACTGATTGTTGAGTGTTTAGCTGGATTTCACTATTGCTAATGCAGATAATCAGGGAATTTTTACTCAAAAACTGTTAAGAACAACTACAGATATCTGTGGCAAAAAGGAGAAGTGCTTAAGTCGAGATAACCTCATTTTGAGTTAATGGTAAGACCTGTAATTGGCATATTCGAAAGTACCCCTGGTCTAAATATCAATTCATTTGTGTCATTTTTCAATAAGTAATAGCAAAATTATTTGCAGCCTATCTTTTTTAGACTTCTAATCTCATTTGGAATAATAGCTTAATTGAGGTCATAGTTTCGTATATTTTAACTCAAATATATTACTTATAGTGTTTAGAACGATATTTGCATAAAAAAATAAAGGTTAGCAGAAAATTTTCCAATTTAACTGTAAAAGAAATTTCTGAAAATCTACTTGAACGATTAAAAGTGCTCTCCTGCAAAACAGTAAAATATGACTTAAGCACTTTTTCCTTATTGCCATAGATATTATGTTAAACTTTCATTTTAGCAAATGAGAAGTTCAACTAATATTAAAATTGAAAGAACATCCCAACAACTTTAGCTACATTGGCTGACGTTTTTTTAACCAATTTATTTCATTTTTATTTTTACTACATACTTCTTACAACTACAGTTAGAGCTTAAAAAAATTAAACCAATGTAGCAATAGTAAAAAGTGAGTAATTGAAAAACGTGCTTATTATTGTGATTTTGTTTAAACTTTGATATAAGCTAAAATTCTCATTTGTTTGTGGAAAAAAATTTCTAAGAAAGATAAAGCATTAAATTGCCCATATAATTTGAAGTAGTTTTTATTTATAAAATATAAAATTCAACAGTTTAAGCTTATGACAAGGGAAACCACAAATATGCAATTGCATGTTTTTTCTTGTGTGACGTATTATTGCGGGGACAAGCTATTTATCCGTTTCAGAACCTTTAATGAATTTTGGCATCGATTTGTTAGTGCATATTTTTGCATATTTTACGCTTTAAGGCATGTTTTTGCATATGTCTGTCTTACACGCAGATTTTTAACATATTTTCAAATTTTTAGAGCATAATTTATGCTTTTAGGTCATATTTTGTTACTTCATAGAATTTTTTTTATTTTAACCCACTTGTCTTACCCTTCCTTTTAAAAAGGACACCGAAAAAATATACATAAAATTTTTTTATAGAAAATTGTTAAAACTCATTTTCGAAATAAAAATTTATGTTTTACAGAAAAAATTTAGTGGCGCAATCTGGGTTAATATGCTTACAAGTTAAGGGGTTGGTAAAAATTTTTATTTTTATTTTTCGCCATCTAAATCTCTGTTCCAATTTTCCATGTAGTGTATACATTTTTCTTATACATATATTACTCAGTTTTACGGACGTTAGTTTCAATACAAATTCTGGTTTGCTATTTGTGACGGACTCTGCCCCGATTAGACGTTGAAGGAACATTGTCAATGTATAAAAGTTTATTTAGATGAGAGAGGAACGATTTTTATTTGAAGTTATTGGTCAATATTTTGTTATTTATTGCAATAAAAATTATAAATAAAAATCTTGTGTTATTTATCCAAAATACAGTTCCAAAGCCTGAATTCTGATATCGTGATATTTTGAAATTGAGAGCATTCCATAAAAATAAATTTATTATTTGCTTTAGTCAAAGTTTTTATAGTAATTTTGTTTTAACCTGCACTTCGAACACAGTAATTCTTTGTTAATTTTGTTTCCTTTTTTGTTTATTTTTTCGTCTTATTAAATATGCAAATGCTGTTGAATTTTTGAATAAAAAATATACTTTCATTTACAAATAAACCAATTTATTTTACTTTTAAGAGCATATTTTTTTGGCTTTTTAGTGCATATTTTCAAGTTTTTAGTGCATATTGAATGGGCATAAAACTCTTTTTTAGAGCATATTTTTGGTTTCCCTGCTTATGACTATGTTGTTGATTTGTAGATAAAAAATTGAAAAATATTTTTATTGGTTTCAGAAATTTAGCGATTGAAACCTAGTTTTAATAAATTTCTTTTAAATTGCACTTTGAAATGATATGCTAAAGATAAATAACCCAGCAAAAATATTGTGGGTCATTCTTATGGAACTACATTTTCATTGCTTCCAACGAATCGATATTTTGATAAATAGTTAATTCGCAAAAAAAATAACTCAAAATTGATTTTAGGTATGGATAAATGCGCAATTATTTTAAAGTGTCAAAAAATGCATGCTTTTTAAAAATCGCTTTTTAAAGAAATTTATGATCTAAATTTCGCCTAAAAACTAATTTCGATTAAACTTTTAAAGAAAGAAACAAATTGCGAACATTTGTAGTTTTTGACCTTTTGTTATAAAGGCAGATGTTATTGTAGAAGGCATATGAGGAGAATTTTCCAATTCCGTAATTTGGAATCGAAACAGAGACTTTCTTTCAGCACGAAGACTTTTTAAAAATCATCATACATGTTTTGAATTTGCACTACTTCCGGACACATTTGCATGACTTCGTTGGAGTAAAATCAGCAGAACGAAAAATAAGTTGTATAATTTAGCAATCACCATATTAATATCTTCATAATAGTCGCATATCCGATATACTCAAATATTTAGTCAGGTTCAATGCCTTAAATTTTTGTTTAAATACTAGTTTGTTTATTATAAATATCCTTATACATATGCCATTATTTGCTATTTTTGTATATATTTCATCACAAAATTTTAAGGCATTGACCTTGCTACAGCTTTATCAATTAATTAAATCAACTGCTTAGTTTTTAAACTAAACACGTAATCATCCAAATTTTAAACAAACATTATTTTTGTCGTATGACTAATGAAAAACTGCGTTAAAATAAAGTATCTACGATATAAAACAAAATTTAATTTCCTTCAATATTTCAACGTACGCATATGTCATTTTCATGTCGAACAATATTGTACAATTTATATGGTTATTTTATTTTATAAAATAAACAATAGGAAAGTAAAATGTACTGTAAATGTAAAATGTAAAGTGACATAACAAAATTTTATTGTGTTGATGGGGAAGAAGATGTTTAAAGTACTTGTGTTACTTAAGTTTATTTAAAAATTGTATAACCTATTATTCAACATTTATTTTTCAAGGGCAATGGTACGATGAATGTTTAAAGTAAAGCATAGATCATCATAAATATATATTGAAATATTAAGATTAAATTGAAGTATTGTTAATTTTTTTTTACGCAGGGAAAAATTAAAGAAGAACATATGATGACAAAGAAATCTGCTATTACGCGCATTGATTAATTTTTATAGCATGGTAGCATGGACTCTGGTTTTGAGTAGGAGTCAATAGATTTGTAAAGCTTTTAATGAAATACACATTTTGGGATAAAATAATAAGCTTATTTTTCCATATAGTCTTCTTGAGCTTTACACACGCTGACAAACGTTTTGTAAATTTTTTGTCCCTACAAAAAAATTAGATTTTTCGAGCTCATCAAAATACATTTTATGTGAGATGAAATCAATTAATCAATTTCTTTTAAGGTTTTAGAACAAAAAATAGTCACTCAAGGCTAAATATGAAGAAAAATTTGATAAGTAATTTCATTAATTTGTGTCAGGAAACTCTCTACATGTGTGAACCATTATATTTTCCTGGAAATCTCCAATTAATAAATTTTGTCTTTCTTTTTCTCCACAGAAATATTAACCCTTATTCCAATTGTCCCCGTGAACGTCGCTTCTATTTTAGTGTCAACATCACTTTACTACAATGTCATCATCAATTCAATAACAGTTTTGCATATATGTACATAGAAAGATGACGGCAATGTTGACTATTTGTCGTTTATGTCAACATATCGAACTCACATCCAAAGACGTTTTAAAACAATATTGCCTTCATGCATTCTTGTAAAATGCAAATTCTATGTTGACAGCTATCGATAAGATTTGATAACAACAACTGAAATAATAACTTGAAGTAAAATAAGCCAACAATATTGTTTTATTGTTGACAAGTGCAATAAGCATGAATATTGTAGAATTGTCAGTGTGTTAAGCTTGCATATATAGAATAGGTGGACAAACTGGTGTTAATACCAGCACTGCGACACCTGACGGATTTTTTGTACCATAGACCTGTAAACTAAATTAAATCAATCTCTGTATGTCTCTCCTTATGAAGGTCAGTACAGATATTGGAGAAGGCCGCCTAATATCATCTGAACACAGAAACTCAGATTGAAAAACACGCCTTATTATGTCATATATGGCCTTACACCAGAAAAATACAGCCACATTTCCTTAGAGGTCGAGATGTTACAGCCCAACGAACTATTACACAAAACGGATCTGGGCCCATAAAAGGAGAAGCAGAGGCCTTTTTGGTCAGTTCATCCGCTTCTTCATTCCTGTATGACCGCTGTGGCCATGTATCCAATAAATGGAAGCCTTGCTCCATATGGATAACTTTTGCAATAAGCCAAAACACTTTTAAACAAGCATGAAATGGAATTCTCATGAAAGGAGAGACTTAAAAGCTGCCTGGATATCGAAAAAAAATAGCTATATACGCACCTGTGATGCCCCTATTTAAATGAATGTCAACACATTTGCTGATTGAAAGAGAAGAGTTACCAACGCCCGAAATTTTGCCCGAAAAATAAGGCAAACCATTGAAATAGCTTTCAAAAAAGTTTCCAATTTCTCCTCAATGTTCCACAGAAGACTGGGAGGTTGAAAATAGGCAATTTTGGCCATCCTTTCAACTATTTTTCGGAGTATTTTGATGTCAGTCTTTGGAGCCTTATTTCGAAAAACAGCAATATGTATGCTTTGCAAAATCACCGAAGCCTAAACTCAACACCGTCCGAGCACAAAAAGCTTATTGGCGCTCATATTGCGGCGGGGTGCATGAAACTTGCCCGAATGCGTATGTATTATCGACCTCAAATATAGGTACCAGCTATCACGCAAATTCCGACTTCTAGATTTTTTAAGTTGAGAAATAACATGCACTTTGTCAACAATATGTCTGTTACCGAAGATCAAAAAAAAGATAAGCTCTGGAAAGTTCGACCAGTTCTTGATATTGTATTCAACCGGTGCAAAATGATCCCTAAGCTGAAAAAATTTAGCATATACGAGCAAATGATTCCATTTTCAGGAACTACGAGCTTAAAGCAGTACGTAAAAGGTAAACCAAATCCAGTAGGATTGAAAAACTTTGTTATAGCGTCGCCTGAAGGAATGGTTTTGGACTTTTTTATATACCAAGGAGCAAACACATGGCCTGATGGTAAACCTAATAAACATTTAGGGATTGGAGGTACTATTATGCAAAAACTTGCTGTAGATCTGAGCAAAGGTAGTGAAGTATTCATTGATCACTATTTTACCTCGATAAATATACTGGAGTGCCTGCTTGAAAAAGGTATATTTGCCACAGGTATTATTCAGCTAAACAGGGCTCCCAAAGAACTTATTTCAAAGCTATCCAACGACAAAACATTGTTCAAAAATAGCAGGGAGCTATGAGGAGTACGTCAGACAAGACGATAAAATTTTTTTAATTAAGTGGATGGACAGCCGTTCGTTGCTAATGGCCACAACTTCAGTTGGATCACATCCCATTTAATCTGTTCGACGCTGGGACAAAGTTAAAAAAATACTTAAACATTAATTGCCCAAATTGCCCATATAGATAAAACCAATGTATGGGAGGTGTAGACTTAGCTGACAGGTACGTGGTGTACTACAGAATTGCAATTCGAACTAAACAATGGCCTTTAATTTTGTTTTGGCATTTTGTAGACGTTGCCGCATGCAACTCCTGGGTAATGTAAAAAAATACAAACATGCATCTGTTAGACTTTAAATTCTATATCGCTGAATGTTTAATTACTGATGCTTCTCAGAAAAATAAAAGAACATCTTCTCAAGCATTCGAAGAAGAACCACCACAAAAAACACCACCGTTCATAAAACCTTTGCCACCAAAAGATGTTCGTATGTCAGAAAATAAACATTTACCAGTATACGCCGTTACTGACAAAAATAAATTTATGCGTTGTCGTAAAGAAGGATGCAACCAAAAAACGCGTTTTAAGTGTATTTCTTGCAACATGGTTTTATGCATTGCCAATGATTGGCAGTGCTTCATGGAGTTTCACTCCTAATCAATTAACGTACTTAATAGTTTTCAATTTTTTCCAATATTATACTTATTTTCATGAATTAAAAATAAAATTTTCTGTACAAAAAGTAAAGTATTTAGTTTCACTTAGTTACAAGTGTCCAGCCGGCTGCACCTGCAATATCTCAGAATTCTTCAGTCCTTAATGTCCTTGAACAATTTTATTTAATACAGTGCCTTTCAGAAAGACAAAAAATATATTTTTGAAGACTTCTGATACTAGGTTTTTCCTAGGGACTGCGGATTATTAAAATATGGGCTGGCAAAACAGTTATCCATTTCGTTTAACTATTTAAAACTTTCCGCAACGGTCATGTTTTCAGTCGGATAAACTGTCTTTTCATCCAGCAATTAAAAAAAATTCCTGAAATTTCTACTCATATCATAGATATTTAACTTGTCGTTGGTGTTATTTATTTCCCAAAAATTATATTTATGTTTGTTTATCAGCATCAATATACATTTAACATTTTTAAGGGCAAATTTTGTAAATAGAAACGTTTTATTCGTTTTGAAATTTTTATGGAAAAAATATTTTTTGAAACGAATTTTCGCTATTTTTCATATAAATTTGAAACGTTTAGAAACGAAATTTTTTACAAAATCTGCCTATAATGCAAAGTTCTAAAGAAATTAAAATCAGCTTTACTAAATTGGCATTATAATTTTTTTTGACATGCTTTCAATGTATATCTGAAACTAAAATCCTCTTGCTTATTTTTCGTGCATTAGGCATAAGGCACTTTATAAATGGTTGACAATAAATTTTACTGAAACAGTTTATTAAAAAGCATCAATATTAAACCAGCTTATTTTCAACGGCAACAATAATTGAGGAGGACTACAACAAAGCGCTATAATTATACTTTAGTATATTTGTCAAAAGCTGTTAAATTCAATTCAAATTAAAAGAATATATAAACTTTCAGAGTTGATTATATAGATGATTTTACCATCACTATTGTTCTTTAATAAAAAATCATTACTGAAATAGTTGTAGAATATAAAACACTCATTTAATTTTTTACATAAATATTCATACTTATATAAGGCTAGCAGCACTCAAACTGTGTAATCCTAAGCTTTTTAATTTATTTTTGGGGGTGTTACTTCATAACTCGGTACATTTTAGACCGATTGTAAAAATCTTTTTTTTTCTAAGAGGGTATAGCTTCATATTGACCCCGTTGCAAATAAAGTGGGGGGACACGCCTACTTTTCATTGAAGTCAGTTCTTTTTTACTTGACAGAAAGAATTATTTAGAATGCTTACAAGTAGTTTTATAAGTGTGTATCTTTTTCGTGATGGCTTAAAATCATTTTCGTGTATTCGACGCTTGCTAATCGTAAACTATTTATGTAAAATAGATATAAATTTGTTATTTGTGTCTTTTATGCGCTTATATGGGAACAACTGTGAAGTTATAAGTATCGGATATATAGCTATATATACAAACATATATACTCCAGTACTCCATACTTATAATTTCTAATAGTTATTGAGCTTACGATCTTTTGTTTTTTTATAAAAAATATTCTTTACATTAAGTAACTTCTCAAAGTAAAGGATTTTTTTGCATTAGATTCCGAAGCATTCTTTCTGACACACCATCAATTTAGTACTCAAAGTGACGGTCATACCAGACAACTGCAGTCTATCGTTGACAATTGTGTCTCTCACACCTCAACGAAAACTGTGCTGTGTGTGTTTTACTCAACATTCTTTTGCAAATATCTTTATGCGATCACAATTGTACTTTGCATTATTCGTACTGTGTCGGAGACACAGTATGCAAGCAGCTATTGCAAAAATCCGATGAGAGCGAACACAGCACTCAGGGTGTATTAATGCTTTCAGTTCTTTGCAATTTCACAATCGAGTCTCTGTTTTACATGTTTTGCTTTTATAGTTTTAATTTTTAGTTATCCCTTTGGTTTTTTTTTGTTTTTAGTTTTGGCAGATAAGCTAACTGTGTCATTTTTAATACTGTACACATATAAAACTTACTGTGTCGGTGGCACCGCAACCGCAAAAAACCAAACACACTTTCTACACCCCACAGGCAATGACACTCACACCACACAATGAGTAACAAACAACATGAGTGCGCTCTTGATTGATTAAAAATAATACTGTGTCGACAATGATTGTACAGATTACTGTTGCTGTGTGACCGACACAGTAATTTCTATATGTGTACAGTAAGTGGCAAAAATTACTGATTATGCAGTTCCCTGGCCCATACAATATTTAGGTAGCTGTAAATAATTACATTACAATTATGTCAAAAGTCAACTAGACAAAAAATCGCATTTTCAAATAATTACGAAGATGTGTATATGTATATGTGTGCGTGTGTTACTTTGTATAAAAAAGAAAGCTACAACGTTGTGATAAAATAGAACATAATTACATAATGATTATATCCATCAAATCTCAAGATAAATGTTGGTTTTTTATTTCTTCACACTTTGTGATGCTAATTTCCGTATACACACAGTATTTAAGTTTTGTGTTTATATGGTCAAGCATTGGCTTTAATAAGTATTTAATATATATGTATATGAGCAGCTACTAAAATACATGCATATGTACATACATTCATACATTTGCTTAACCAAAGTGTGATGATAAAATTAAACGGATGTGTGAATATTTGCTTAGTATTATGTATTCGGTGAAAGTAATTTCCTCTTTTGTATATAAAACCAATATCCTTTTAATGTCGATAATAAAATTGTGGTTTGTATATTATTTTCTATTTTATAACAACAATATTGAAATAAGATATTCAAGATTTGTATCTATTTAATGTATAACATGGTTACTAAATTGTAAAACAAATAAACATTTTTAAACACAAGAAATGAGATAATTTGTAGGTTCTTATATTTTTAGTATCATTAAAAAAAAATTCATACAAATACCTAGTCTACTCAACTCCTGAGAGAAAATTAAATTTCCTTTTCCTTTTAAGCTATGCATAAACTGAAAACTTTAAATTCGTTTTCTGAAAAATTAATTTTTTGAGTTATGAAGTTGTTGAAGTAAATTAATGATGATGAGTAAAAAATATATATATATATATATATATATATATATATATATATATATATATATATGCGTATATACGTCTTACATCTTTAAAACTATGACCAAAGAAGAGGCAGGGGGAAATCTCAGACTTTACGGAAATAGCCAAACGATTTTGATGAAATTTAATAAATATATAATATCATTTTTATAAACTAAGATCTAGGTGGCTTCAAATCGCCCAAAAATAAAAATTTAAAAACGCCCAAAATTTCAAAATGAAAAATCGCCCAAAATTTTCAAAATGAAATATCACCAAAAAAATTAAAAATGGCCAAAAAACGATATATCTTCAAAATATAAGAAACACCAAAAAATATTCAAAATTATAGTAATTTCATTTTTATATTAAAAAGTTATAGAGAAGCGTAAATAATATTCGTTCGTTCTCGAGTTTTCTACACTATGGTGTTTTCCGACACGGCGCTGCCTAATAAAGATTTTCTGCTTTACAAAGTTTTTCTGTTTAATGATATTTTCTTGCACTGCCAGCCTTTCGACGGCAAACGTTTGAAAAATTTTGGAAGATTTTTCATATATAAAGTTACTTAGAATTTGTATGGAAAAATTTTTGGGCGATTTGGTTTTGGACGATTTTTCAACTAGCCGATCCAGATGATGGTGAAAGGATATTTTTACCTCTCAAGAACTATTTAACTATTTTTGATGAAACTTGAAACATTAATAGATATGAGTCTAAGCGGAGGCACGGGATTTTTTAATGCATATATTTATTTATCATTTAAGAAATTTATTATACGACATATTGTCATAATTACATTTTAATTTGAAATTTATTTACTAGTGTTCAGCTTTGTCTATATGCTTTTCTAATTGTATAAGGGTTTTGAAAAATAAAATAGATTTATATCGAATATAAATTATTCGATTGGTTTTGTATGAGTTTCTAAGCCTACTACGCTTATTTTTCTTTTGTGATTTTCAAAAATATTATTATTTGAGAATTCAAAAATCGTTCTTGAAAGTCTGTGCAAAAGATAAGAGGTTTGTGACTATTCCAAATGTGTGCACGCAAAGAAAAAATACGGTTGACGTAACCATAATCAAACAGCAACATACTATGAATGAATTATACAATTGTAGTTAAATCATATTATTGTCAATAGAAAAGCAAACTTTTAATAATATTATTATCTGAGTTAATAATAATATTATCAACAAAAACAATGAACTTTATAACAACTAATCTTATTATTATAAATATGACAACACTATTGTTAGATGTGACTAAAATATAATTGAGACAATTACAATAATATTGTTAAGTACAACAACATTATTATTTACTATAATAATATTATTTTGTTTTTCAATCATATATTTATTGGTAGATCTCTTGTTTAAAATAGCTGTACGTTAAATCTGAAATAAAAATAAATTAATATTGTTGAAATGAAATGTATATATAGAAATGTATAACTACATATGTGTGTATATGTACTCGAAATACAGACACGTCTATATAAAGAGACAAAGATATGTACGTATGTATATGTTTTTATTTATCTACCCTTTTGTTTGTTTGTACTTTATTTATTTATTTAACACGACGCGTGCAATACCGATGGCTTACAAACGAAACACTCAACTGACAGAAGATGTTTATGAAAAAGATTGTTTTTTTAAACTTAACAGCATGGTTTTGGATAATATTGCATTGTTATTTACATTATATTGTTTTTAAATAATAACAAAAATTATATTGCAGTCATAAGTTTTTAAACCAACTATATTGTTAAACTCTAACCATATCACACTTTTTTATGAATATAATAATGTAGTCATTAAATTCAAACAATACTTTAATTACCGTAACAAAATTAATGTTTAAAATAACAATAACTTGTTTTCAACCACCAAACATTTGTTTCTAAAAATATAATATTGTTTTCTCAACCATTCTACAACCATATCTTTTCTTTGCGTGTGGTTAAAGTCTACTGACGATTTGTTACAACAACAAAGAAATGCATATAGACAAAGTTGAACCACTAACCACTAAAATTCAAATATATTTGTTTGTTGTATCTTCAAAAATTAACTAAAAACAAATATTGAAATCTTAAATCTAAATATAATTATGAGGACCAACCAGTGTCGAACACAAATGTAGTGATAGTAATTATTAATACATAACAGTCGTGCTAACCAAAAAATATTTTCAAGCAATTTCAAATGGAGCGTTGGGCATTAGGGCCCTTTCCCTTGTTCCTTTTTTTTAAGCGGATGTGTCCAGTAAAGTTCAAGATATTATGAATAAGAAGATTAAGGTGTGATTTTTGATTTGTGAGTTTTGTTAAATATTTGCTGCTTATTTTTAAAATTTTTTAGTCACTTGTGGCATATTTAAATCACTATGTAAATCTAAGTTTTTTATGTGCCATGGAGCCGATTTTATTAACTGTAAGATTTTGTTTTGTTCTCATTGAATTTTTTCTATATTTGAAGCAGTGCCCCATAGTTGAATTCTATAGCACCATATTGGATTCAAAAGCGACTTGTATATTAAAAGTTTACAATCTAGTCTGACGATTGAATTTCTACCAATCAGCCAATATACCCAAAGTTTCTTAGAACAATTTTAAAGCAGTGCGTACAGATCCAACACAAATTTTACAACGGAAGAACAACAAATTAGTATTGGATCTATATAAAAAAAATATATTACATAATCTGAGATATATGGACTAGTTTCTAACCACGCCACAGCCCCAAGATTGTATGGCTTACCAAAAATCCATAAACCTGACATGCTTTTCTATTAATGTGTGTAGAAGTGCCATGTTATAATCTATCCAAATACATAGGGAAAATTTTGAAGAATATGATTTTAATAAAATACAATATAAAGAATTCATTAGAACTGAAAGTGCATTTAGAAAATATTATTTTGGACTAGGATGAAATTCTTATATCCTTGGACGTGGTATCGTTATTCACTAACATACCTATACACCTAGCTATAAGTAATATAATGGGAAAATGGAACCTATTGAAAAACCACACAAAAATACCTAAAATTATATTAAATTATTATTTCATGTATGAAGACGTTATATACAACCAAACGTATAGTTTGCCAATGGGAAACCTTCTGTCACCAGCTATCTCAGGCATTATAATGGACACTCTTTCAGAGAACACAACTAACGAATTAACCCTAGAAAACATAATAATAAAATTATTGACGACTTATTTGCAATTATTAAAAAAAAGATGAAGAGAGAATTTCGCAAATATTTAACAATTACCACAATAAACTTAAACTCACAATTATATGAGTGTTAACAAGCGATGTCGTGAAGATTTTTTGTTCATAACAAACAATCAAAAGAAGTGGTGTTGATGCGTGTATGCTTGTTATTTTGCATATTGTACATTTGACTGAGTGTGTATGTAAGATGTAGATGGTAAGCTATTATGTTTTGTTTAAAGGAAGTTTTTTTAAAGCAAGCGCACACAACTAATGTCAATGCATGTGTGCGCTTGTATGTGCGCAGAAAAATAAAAGAACATATACAAAAGCTTTGTCGTGTAGAGGCATGACGTTTGTATGCGCGCCCAAGTCTATGAAGAAGCAAGCATCACAAATTCTTCAGAGACGAAGTATTTTCTCCTTTACTCCTATACCTGCAATAACTGAAATAAGTGTATCGCCAACAGTGTTGTTTAGCGTTTCTCTTAGAAGATTTCGCTGTAGTTAGGCATTTTAAAAATTGTTATAAGTGGTCTTGTGCAGGACTTTAGTCCATACCTTGATTTAACTGCTTTCATTGTGAAGAAGGGAGCTTAAATTGTCATAATAATTAGGGTATATAACCGGTAGTCTGACGTGTCATGTGTTACATTATATTAATATAATTTTTTTGCCTTTGTTTTTTTTTCAATCAAAAATTTTAAAACATTGTGAAACTATGAATTTTAAGACAACCATTTGAATCCCCTTGATGTTAAAATAATTTACCAGAGATAATTTAAATTTCTTAAGAATATATACTAAAGTCACTTATTGATAATAAACCATTATATTAAGAGTTCAAAAAACTCTTTGAAAAAAAGTTATTTGTAATGTATCATTAGCAAATATTGAGATGAAAGTTGAATACACTAGGATTAGCATAAGAACGTATCGAAAAGAATCAATATCATCTTAATGTGTTCAGGAAATTTGGAGCTTATTGTATGTGTGACAACTTGACAGTTTTGACACTTGTTAGAGCTGACTGTTGTGTTAGCTTGGGCCTCACACTTCTTTCAATTCAGTTCTTTGTAATAAACTGATTTTTGTTTTGGTAAATTAAACTAGCAATACTCATTTTCATATGACCTTTACTGTAGGTTTCAAGGCAAGCATTTATAGCTAAAGAGAAAATTCAATCAATATCTTTGTTTCCCTCCATTTTTATTATCTTCTTTAGAAAATCACATAAATAAATAAAATATTTCATTAACTAAAAAATGAAAACAATGAATTTAAGTCCGATTAAAACATAATTCATAATTAATATAGCCATATTGTATTAAATAACAATTGAATATTAATGATTTTCCCTTTCCTTTCAATGAATTTTCTCTAATTTCACTGCAGCTATCTATCATCCATATTAAGGACCTTAATTTTATTATCTTAAAATAGAAAATAATGTAATGGTCTGTATATAAATTTATTCTTTAAACACAATATTTCCCCCGTAGTAACAGCTTCCATTTTTGTTATTAAATTAACTTAGACTCATTATAATGATTGTGTTTTTCTTGGCTTACAATTCGCAGAGGAATGAAAATATATAATTTAATAAAAAATAATGTTACTCGAGGGCATTAAACTTATGATACAAAGGAAGTCAAGACATTTTAAAGAAAAAATTTAAATCATTTGTGTCGAATATAATTGTTTGCATTTAAATATTTCATTAAAAAGTAGTTAAAGTATAAATGAAACAATTTTTTAATGCGTAAAATCTAAATAATAAGAAAAATAAAATAAATAAATAAAATAAGCAAATTTAAAATCACGTGAGTAAAAACTTCTGGCTACGGACATTACTAAGTCGCATTTCGCACACAGCAACTTTGCTTAAGCAAATTTTTGGTCCAAGGGCAGGAGAGGAAAAATCAATGTATCCACTCTTTATTATCTTTTTTGTTCCCCTTCATAAGCTCATAAGTTCCTGTACTAAAACTGCCGTAAGAAAAAAATTGTTTAAAGTAAAATTTAAAAATTAATTTATTAATATTGAAGAAACATGTCAAGACAATTAATCATCATAGATAGGGATATTGCAATATTGTGCAATCTGCAATATTTACTGATTGATATCAACACGATTACAATAACTTTTTTGATTTTGTTTGGTGAATGCAAAATTGCAATTAAAAATCAACCTTTTTGGTATTGATTTAAAAAAAATTTCAATAAAAATTATTTATTGGAAAAAAAACACAATATTTATTATATTGGACTTTTTTTTCTTTCAATCAACATAGAATGTTTACAATGTGATAACATTTTAAATGGGTATATGTGGGCGTGTATGTATGTACATGTGTGTATAGTTTTTTCATTTAAAAAGTAAATTTTCGAAAAATTTTATGACATATGTATTTCAAAACCGTTTTAATAATTTATAAAATATCAATTTCAATTGCTTATTTCCTGACGATGTTAACAAACTGTTAACGAAATATCGAAGAAACTAATTGAATTAAATACAACGACCTCGAGCTTAACAAACATAAGAGAACATTTTAAATAAATTTTATTTTAAATCTTGAAGGTAATACTTCATAAAAAATTAGTGAATAATAATTTTATTAAAAGATAAATTAAATAAACGCTGACTAAAAATGACAAAAAGACAAATGTGAAAATTTACATAATATTATATGTTTTTAGCACTTCAGCTAAAACTTAACTCCGGTTAGCGTATACCATCCCACTTCTGGTTCTACCATCCCACAGAAGAAGGTAAAGGCATGGTAAATTTTAAAAAAATTCCCCTTATTATCGGGTATTTGTTAGGAGAACACAAATTATTGTCAGGACCGAATAAAAACATATCTACTTCCCTACGTATACCGTCATTTTGAATAAGTTTCGACGATCCTTACATCGAAAGTGTTGAAAAATTTTTTATTTAAAAAAATGTCATTTACTTACTATCGATTTCTCCAAAAAATCGTAACAGGCAAGTATACATAATTTAATTAATCATAAAATTGTCTTTATTAAAATATGTAAGTACATAAGTATATTTTCCTTAACAGTAGGAACATATGAATATACATTTTAAGTTGTCAAAAATTTATTTTAAAAAAATTTCAATTCTTGAACTGTTTTATTAATTCATTTAAACGTCTACCTTATATATTAAGCTACATGAGATTATGTATAAGCTGACGATATATTATAAATATGATTATTTTTCCAATTTCATTCCAATCGTTTCATGAAAGCTAATTTGAATATTGATTGCACCTGGAAATTTTTCAATAATTTCATTGATTGGAAATTTTGTTAAAGCAAATATTTTTTTTATTCATATTGCATAAACTGGCAACACCAATGAATACTTTTAATTGCGTTTGCAATAATATTTTTTATCAATAAATTTGTAGAAAAAATATTGCAATAAAAAGTTTTGCAATTTTATTGATTACTATTGCAAACCTGATTTCAATCAAGTTTTATTGCAATACCCACATCTATGTTAATTACCATATCTAGTTCAGTAAATAATGCTTTCGTTTTAACTTGATTTTTTTATTAAGAAATTCAACTACTAATTTCAATAATTATTTTCCCCGGGAAAATATTTTTAGTTTTGTTTTAATTTTGTTTTGCGTGAATTGCCAATTTTTCTATTGTTATTTATTCATCAATTCATTCCATTTCCATTCATTCCATTCATACACCATTGCACTGAAAGCCTTTACAATTGCTTTAAATTAATATAAAATTACTCTGTTCATCACTTTAACAAACGAACAATATAAAAATAAATAAAAAAATAATATACTTTCACTTTTCGCTTTTGCATTATTTAAATGAAATGTACGAATCCCAAAAGAACGCGATAAACTTTTTGTTTCCTCATAAATTATGGAGTATTTTAGTGTTTCTGCTCTGGGCCATTTGAAAGCAAAACCACCGTTGAAACAAGGGTTGGAAACGTTAAAAGCAAAAAGCCAGAAAATAAATTGATATAATGGGGAAGAACAAAAGGCAGGGCAAACAGGTATGTAAAATATGGCTTTGTAGCTTGTAATTTATAAAAACAAAACTGGTAAAGCTCAACATATTCTTTTGCCATTTGAGTTTTCAATAAAACTAGGTGTGTACACATATTTGAATGAAAACTTAAGCTAGCAATATTTGTATTTATTTACTATCCTTCAGGCAATTATCATTCAATTTAAATGGATAGTGCTTTTAAATCAAGAGGAAATATATATTGAACTAACATAAATTTTCATTGGAGTATGATAAGAATTTACAAAACATCGACTCAGTATTATAAAAAAAATAAGTCCTAATCTACACTATGCATGTCTTATTGCTAAGCTGATTAGTTTGTGGGAAAGAGGGACGAGGGGAACAGAACCATTTCTATTCCCCTCGTCTCTCTCCCCTAACACACTAATCAGCTTAGCAATAAGACTTGGATAGTGTAAATTCGGACTAATGCCAAATATTTTACTAAAAATTTTATAGATTATTGTGGCGACTGGGGGTACTTGCAGAATTCTTGCATACTCATCATCAATAAATCTTTTTTTGTGTTATGACTCAGGCTGTTTTTGAAATTTTAATATGATTCGAATCTGATGAAAAAACAATAATTAAATTCATTGAAAGAATCAAAATTTTTTCCTTTTTCACTTGACACCTCATATATTTTCTAGCAGATTTTAGATAAAACCAAAAAACACTTAAAATGGGCTGCTATATAGCATGTCGACTAATCCATTTCAAATTGTTAATAAAATGGCTATAAAAGAGATATATTGCGTAAAATATTATGGCAATAATTTATTTCTTTCTGTTTCACGTGTACGCACAACTGCGTAAACATTTTACATAGTCCTCTATCACCCTTAAAAAGTATACACCACAGTTCCATATATAATCGCATATGCATGTCTATAATGGAAAACAGTAAGCTTTAAAAAACATTTAACAATATACCCTGCAGGAAACATGGGTTAAATGCCGTAAAGTCACCACTTTTCTCGACTAGTTTGGTGACATTGTCAACGGAGCGTTTATTTATATTCACCCTTATCCTATTTGGCGTCGGCAACATAACCCGACGTCGTTGTTAATATTTTTTGGGAAATCGGTATTCCAGTAGATAGTATTGCCATTTGTAGATGACTGTCAACATACATATGTTTAGTATTCTGTAGAAAAAATTAATGTTAATGTTGCCGTTCATTTTGAAGTCAGTGTTTTTGATGTCGTGTTATGTTGTGTGTATACCTTAACAAATTTGAAAAATAATTTAAATAGTAAAAAAGTGAAATATAAGAAATACAAAAGTATATGTGCATTGAATATATGGGTTTGAGGGCCAATTTTGTGGGTCGGACGTACCCAATAAAACACAACTTATCGGTATGAAATTTCTTGTATTTTTTTTTACATACACAGAAAAAAAAACAATGTATAATCGTTAAAAATAGGGTTAATTTTACATTTTTTGGTTATGATTTTGCTTCATGTGTGTTTCATGTTAATTTAACATGATGTATAGTAATTGTCCAAAAAAATTTTCCCTTTTGAAATAACTTTATTTCACGTTGAATTAACATTTAAGTACTGTTAAAATCAAAATGAAGAATCATATTGAATCAAAGTTATTTCAAGTGAGATCAACATGAATTTAATTGAATGTAGTAATTGTATTTTATTAATTATTTAACTTACTTGTAGTTGACATAGACATCAGAAAAATTTTTGTACATAAATTAAATTAAATTGGCTTCCCCGGCCAAGATTTGAACTCGGAACTCATCGCGTGGTAGTCAACGTGCTTATCCCTGCAGCCACAACAACTTTAAGTATTCTTAAGATACACACTAAAAATTAACCATCTTGCATTAAATTATAATTTAACATTATTTCATTCATTATTTCATCATTTATTTGAAAAGTTTTATTTTTTGTTAAAAAACATAACAAAATGCTTTGGCTTGAAAACTTTTAGTTAAAAAATAAATTAAATAAAATAAAAAACTTTGTCTTGATCCAGGATTCGAACCTGCGATCCCCCGAATACAAGACTAGCATACTGCTTACCAGCCAGCAGCAGTTTGTTGGCTGTTTACAAACAAAAAAACAACAACAATACAATAACAACCTACACAACTAAGCATAAAGTGTATTGCAGCTATGAACAAAGCAAATAACCACCAACACACTCAAACAACATAGTAAATTTAATGTGATTTTAATGAATTTGAATTAACCTTTTGGCATGTTAATTTTACATTGGTATTTTTTTTCTGTGTGTAAAACTGAACCGATTTGGGGTGTGAGAGTAGAAGAAATCAAAAAAAAGTATCCATACAATTAACGGTCACTCTAATATATACATACGACGGCGTGGCCACTAATGTTTTTATCAAGAAAACTGTTTTTGAGATCAGTTTAGATAAAAAACTAAAAGCTTCCAAAAAATAATAATATTTGAATTTTTATTTTTTAAATACCATACATACAATTATGTACTATATATTAACTTCAGATACTACAAATTATCTTTGTTGAAGGAAATAAACTTGAAGTTTAAAGTGCTTATTGTTATGCAAAGTTGAAAAATATCTTGCACAAGTTTGATTTCACGTTCCACGCAAATGTAACTTTATTGTATTGTATTATGGTATTTAGGATATTGTGTTTTTAATAAACAAAAAATTCTATGTATTTAACTTCAAAGTGGTTTGGGGGTGGGGGTGTTGGAACTTTTTTAACGCCCGCGAAAAAGTGACATCAATTTTAATCATAGATTTTCATGGTCTATATGGCATAGATAGGTATTTTATGATAATATAAAAAATTGTTCAAAAGTTATACCCCTAATGCACATATTTACTTGAAAAAAATCTTGAAAAGAAGCCAAAAATATATTATGGACAAAATTAAAATTACCAAACCCAACCAATTTGAAAAGCTCTAAGCTAGAGGATTCCGTATTGGCAGTGTTCATAATAATTTCAAGGAACATTGGGAAAGTGTTGCGACTGCACTAAATTCCCTCGGTTCACCAACTAGAACTAATGGCGGATTGCAAAATGTAAAGTAAGTAGTGTGTTAGGAAGGTATACTGTATGAAATAATTATTTTTGCAGATCTGGCAGCACTTGAGGTTTAAATTAATAAAAGTTTGCAAACAATGCTGAGTGTGAAAGCAACTTGATGCAGCGTATATTAACAATTAGCACTGAGCGCCTTTGGAGGAAGCTCCAATCTCTAAAAAACCTTGATCTGATCCCGTTTGTTGCCAAAATTTAGTTCTACTGTATCCAATACATGCTTAAATGATGTTTTATTTAGCCGAAAATAACTTTAAAATATTAAACCGATGAAGATTACTAATTCTTTTCCAAAAATATATCGGAATCTATTACTTACTTTGGGTAACTGACAAATGCATGAATTTTTGTCTGAGAAATCTTTTTCTCTCTAATAAATTTTTTATTTTCTTCATCCCAATACGAAAGAAAAATATTTTATTTTTTATTTATTTACAAACCTTTTACCTATTGAAAAACACTTCTACCAAAAACAGTAAATAAAATTAATCAGCTGACTCAAATATTGGATATGTGTATTAAATTTATCGATAAGCAGACAACGACGTGTCGTCGTAACATTAATAGGGAATACAAAATTAGCATTGATTAAATTGATGCTGTTTCAAAATTCACGAACGCTAAATAGAATAAGGGTGATTGTTTTTGATGCCTAGAAAATATTTTTTCTTAATGTTTTATTGGTTTGTTGAAAATAGAAGTGAGCAAAATTTAAACATTTATAAAAATTAGTTTACATTTGTTAATTTAAATGTACTGAACAATAATTAAAAAAATAAAAAATAAAAAGAAATTACAAAAACAAATAAAAATAACAACTCATATTGTATAGAAATAGAAAATGTGAAAATTAAAAAATTTTAAGTGAATTTATGGAAATTTTTTTTCGACCCTGTGGAATATTTTGTGCCATCAGTTAAAGATTTGTCACACTTTTATATTCATACGTAAGTGATTGACTTTACTAATTCAACGAAACATAAAACTTTTGATAAAGATATCGTTGGCTTAGAGTGAAAACCTGCTAACTCCCTTCCAACAAATTTTTACAGGAGAGACTAAGAAATTAGTATAATACCTTGATTTTTTCAACATCTAGAATTTCAAATTAAAATAAATATTTCAACAAGTTGACAAGACGTATTTTTATCTTCCGAAAGGAGTTAAAATGTTATATGTTACAAAAAATGGATTAAGTAGATTTACACTCTAAGCCGATGATACATATGTATGTATGTTTATGTATGTAATAGAAATGACAAACAAAATTCCTATTCGCTGGTAATATGCTGAACGAATGAATGTATTTAGTTCCTGTTTTAAGCATAAGTTCCATTTTTTATATATTCGTTTAATAAAACACCAAAATGTGAACAAAATATGCAATTTCATCACCAAAATTGTATACTAGAAATAAATAAAATATACTAGTGACAATTTGTTTGCAATGTCTTCATATCGCCCGTAAGGAACTATCGAATCAGTAGTACGAGTTTCAATGACAGTAGTTATTTTTCAATGACACGCACATGTTAAATGTCTAAAACAAAAAGCAAAGTAAAGTAATACTGGCGACAAAGTCAACATTTAATCAGTACTGATTCACTAGTGACATTTCCTACAGGGTATTTACATATAAAAGTACATGCACAAAAACTCATTTTCTGTTTTAAGCCTATTTTATTTATTATTTAGAATGGTTGTGTAGGCATATTGCAGTTAAGTATATAAATGATTGTAAGTAAATTTATTTTGTATATTTGAACCATCAGCTAGAAGGAGGGAATAAATCCAAAAATATAGAACAGATTAATGTGAAAAAACTCAGTAACTTTTTATTTTCTTCACATAACTTTCAATAACATTTGTATGAAATTATTACGATTTCATAACAAGAGAACAGATCAAACAAATAATAATGTTTACTGCTATAAACAGAAATAACCTTCTTGGATTTATTTATGCGTTTCTTTCAAGTGATCAAATAAATATATAAATAAAATTAATTTTTAACAAACGTAAACATATTTTCTTAGAAATAATAAATGAACTACTTAATATAATATATTCATTTCATTTCACTAAAAAATTTCAGTTGTGGTAGAAGGCCAAGAGATAATATTAACAAAAAATACTTTAAATTCGTATGTGTTTCATTCATTGATGTTTCACCAGAAATATAACTTCTTTGTGCTGAATTCATCAATGATAATTTTTTGCTAGGCATTTATTATAAAAATTTATTATGAAAATAATAATAATAATAATAATTTTACTTCAAGCTTTTGTTACCTAAACGATGGATTTAATAATTCTAATAAAGTTACTTTTGTGCTTATCAGAAACAACTGCTCAGTTATTATCCTAAGCAACCAATTTGTTTGTAGTTTTGTTCATAATTGAATGGTGTTCTTATAAATTTGACTCTCCTTAAAAAGGAATAGATTTTTATTTTTTTTTTTAAATATCTAAAGAAAAACTGCTTTAATCAATTTTCGTGAACGATTTTTCTCTTCTTATATTTAAAATATAATATAATTACTATAAAATAGCCTTCAAATATAAAGTTATATCTAAAAAGATGTCCTATAAGAGAGAAAATCAATTATTCCAATTAGTTCACGTTGTTCATTTGAAGAAACCAAAAAGGATTTATTGTTTGCTGTTAAGCATTTCCTCTGTATAATTACAAATTTCACTTAAACAAACTTGTTAAATGCTAGTTTTGTCTTAAATTAAGTTCTTATAAACATAATGAAATTCATTAATTATTTATAATATCCAAAAGCTTATTAATCGTATTAAAGAACAGACCATTACACACAATTGAAACAGACGCATAATGCTGCTGGAGGAAATGGAGTATAAGAAACTTGTGTGAATCTTTTAGATTGAATAATAATAATGTATGTATATAAAACAAATACTTTTCACAATAAATTTAAGCCTGCTTTCTATTAATTCTACTGCAAAATAAAGAAGAAAAAAACTTTATAAACAGATAGTATTTTGGTTAACATGCCATGTGTACTTTATCGTTTCCCTTACCACACTTAATGACAAGCACATTTAACAAGCTTTCGTTGCATGAAAAAAAAATAGTTTTAGTCAAACACACAATGGGAGATGAGAAATCAATTACAAAAATAGTTTTCCCTCATGCACCTTTTCTATCGATTATTAAGGTTAATAGATAAAGCTTGCAAGAAAATAGGCCCAAAGGAATACATTGAAATGGCTGATGATGACATGTATGTATATGGCAGACAAAAGAATATATTGTCTGCTTATATTTGCTTAGCACGAACACGCAATTTAGAACTGTATCTCTTACTTAGTTTTCTTATCAAGAAAGTATAAGATAAATAATTTCCAAAGCATGGAAATAAAAATATTCAACATTGCAAAATATACATATGTATATATGCAGTTCAAGAGTTTGAAGATAAGCCCCCTTATGCAAAAACGATTAGTAAATTTAAAGTTGGTTTAAAAAACGAATTTTGTATGGCAAAACCGGTTTTAATGCATGCTTTAACTTCAACAATCGTTTTTGCATAGAGCAAAATATTGTAAGGTAAAAGCAACATTTGCAATTTATCTCCGTAAAACTGTGTTACCCTGAAAATAGTTTATTGGATCTAAATGGCCATTGTACGCCCAACTGTCATGCATGGCATCGTTGTGTGATGGTTTTTCCTGGAGCAGTAGACGTATGTACTTGTTTGACTATATATGTATGTGTAACTAGCGCTCTCTGCACTATTCCTATGGTGCATTGGGTATGCTTCTACAACTAGGTATTCACTCTGTAATTCGAAGAAAAATCATTAATAGACAAGGATATCAAAATAATCTCTGCAAATCCTCTTTTGTTGCATTCCTCTTTAGAGCGAAAACCTCATCGGCCACTACATAATAGTGATATTCAAAGTTTGACCACACCTCCACTGCTATACTTCATGAACGTCTTGACAATGTTTCCAGATGCTATGCGGAGAGGCATGGAGAAATAGCACTCCAGGTAAAAGAAGTCGCACTAAATTTTATATGAAATTGGCAAAACTAAGCTTACTCAGGACATTAGATCATCGTATTGCAAAGAGTCTTTTCAATCACTGGAGTTTTTACCAATCAGAGAGGTGTTAGTCAAGCTGCTACGAGTATAATGACCTTAAAATTCTGCCTTTATGACTGCTGCTTGTGTCTAAATTTGATGGCATTGTAATTATAATATTAATAGAAAACAATACATATAAATTGAAAGTTTTAAAAGCAATTCGTTTGATGTCAATTATGAAGTCTGTAACGACATACTTTTTCTGGTTTATACTAAGTCCTTCAAACATAAGGTAACCACAAGAATATCAAATGTAACTTGGTTTTTGATTTAATAGTTTTTATTTAATTCCAGCTTTTTTTATTATATATGTATAATAAATATTTTAAGCTTTACACTCAATCCAGAATATTATCCTTAAACTACAAGCCCTCTTCCGTTCTCTGGCGCGGTTTTCATTTTTTATTTTATTGTACATCTTGAATGATATTCCATCCGCTTTCCTGACTAAGACATCACTCATGTGGTGATACCATACATATTACTGGTAAAGTACTCACGTGAACACACGAGACACCGAATTTAAATAATTATTTATGTCCGCTTTGGTGTCTAGTAAAATACTTACGTGGATAAACGCGACACAGGAGATAACTATCTAACTGCTCCTTCATTTGGAACTAACGAACCACGCACGTGAACTGACGATGACGATGACGTCCGCTTTTTGTTACAAGGAAATCACTCACGTGGACACAGTCGACAATATAATTAATTATCTATTGTCATCTTATGTCCGCTTTCATGATTAGTAGACAACTTAATTGAACATACAAGACACCCGATATAACTATCTTCTTACGTCCGCTTCTTGTTAAATCACTCACTCGTGACTAATAAATCACTTCTTTGAATATACGAGACACAAAATATAATTATTTACTTACGCCCGCTTTCTAAACTGAACTGAACTTAATGCTTTTGTGAGTATTACTACGTTTATACGAACGGCTTATTTGTAAATTAAACTGTAAATTGCTGCCATATTATTGTTTTTATTGCGACTTCAAAATTGCAAATATTTTATACTTTTGCTACTTATCGGAAATCTAAGTATGCTGGAAATAAAATTAGCTGTAAGTAATGCAAGTCTCTTCAACAATTTTTATATTTTTCACAATTAAGACAGGTAGTCCAGTTCGACAAATATTGCGTCTAAAAAAGGAGATAATAATGTTTATTTGTTCACTTCTTTATAAAAAGAAAAATGTTGTCAAGTAGGCAGAATATCTAGAATTATATAACACCGTTACTATTACAAATTTATATAATGCATAGCATATTTCAGTGATAGGTATTGTCCGTTCGTGCTTGGAATTGGTAAAAAATTTTATCTGACTAATTTTTATTACCTTTTCTGACATTTACGTTTTTGTAAGGATTAAAGATCTAGGAGCACGTGAGTGCACCAGGCCAAGTTTCGGCCAATGCACGCAGTGTGTATGTTTACAGGAAGCCATTCGTCGTGCTTTTGCCCCCCTGATAACTTTGTTCCCCGCCGTCGTAAAATTCTAAAATTTAATTCATAATTAGAATAAATCCATGTTACCTCATATGCGAAGCTTAGAAGTTTTAGAAGAAAATGTTCCTGAGATATCGAGGTACAAAAAGTGAATTTTTTAAGACATACTCACTGACCACTGACCACTGACCATTGACACACTCATCAAATTGATGAAATACTTCCGCTGTAGGTAGAGAGCTGAAATTTGTTACACGAGTAGATCTGGGTGAGCAATGGACTAAAAAAATCTGAAAACATGGACATCTTAGCCAGGGGGTGGGGTTTCGCCCATAAAAATAAAAATGTGTGCTACTGAGCTGAAATTCGATACAGAACTAGGCCTAGGTTAGCGATAATCAAAAAAAAATTAAACCCAAACATTTTTGCCAGGAGGGCTATTATTAAAAGTTGCGCTAATGAGCTGAAATTTGATACAGAAGTAGGTCTAGGTGAGTAACCAACTATACGCAGAAAAAAGTGTTCACCAATTAATATTTTTAATTAAGAATTTAATTATATTAATTAAATTTTTAATTGTATTAATTAACTTGACTTAAAAAACTAAATTGACATTATCAAATTGTTTATAGGTGAAAATTTAATTAATTTTTTAATTGATACTACAAATATTTTAATTAGTATTACAAAATCATTCATATTACTTTTTTGTGTGTACAAATCTGAAAACCCAACAATTTGACGGGGCCACGCTAATACTGTTCAGAAATAAAAATTTTATATAGAGCTTTTAACTCAAATTATTTTAGTGAAACATTGCATACAAGTTTTAATTATGCAAGACTTTAAACTGTCACCTTAAAAAGTGGGCGCGATCACTACCATAAAATGTAAGCCTTATGTTTAATCTACTTCGGTCTGTCATGTTTTAGAAAAAAATTAGCATGTTCACAACAACATCGTGACTTTAAAATAAATGGCAGGGTAATGCTCATAAAATTTAAAGGTTTTATTCAGGCTAGAGCAGTTTTATACACAGGTAAGTATAGATGAGTAAGGCAATGGAATAATCTTAAAATCAATAAGATTTATTGGGTATGGGGGCCGTGCCCTTAAAAATCAAATTTGTACTAAGGAGCAGAAGTTTGATACACAAATAAATCTAGATCTAAGAAAATTTTAAAAACTCGGAAGTTTCAATCAGAGGCGCCAACTAGCAATTTAAACTCAAAATTAAGATTAGTTAGTTTTTCCGTTCTACTACGTGTTTGTCAAAATATTTAAAATTAACTTTGGTGTTATGTTTTCATTAATAATTACCACATTATCACATGGCTTAAAAATTGAGTTCACCTGAATATAAATTATTTCCTGAGTTTTGTATCAGTTTCAAAGCCTACTAAGCTTAATTTTTCTTTGTGATTTTCAAAAATATTATTGTTTTATGAATTCACATATAGTTTTTGAAAGTCTGTGCATAAAGTAAAAGGTTTGTGACTATTAAAAATTTGTGGTTGAAGTCCACTGATGATTTGGTTCAAGTGCCAATGAAATACGTATACAGACATGCTAAAACACCAGCAAATAAATTTCAATGATAGTAGTATTTACACTTCTGACAATATGTCAAATAAATAAATTTCATTAATTGGTATAAACTTTAGCCAGATCAAATTATAAATTAAAATCAATTTTATTTAAATTTTTCATACACATTGGACTTATCCAAAGTAAAAATTTCCTGTTTTGAAAAGTGGTCGTGATTACACCAATAAATCTTATTTTTTTTTTCTTTCATGTACTTCGGCTTAGCAGTTTAAGTTTATTACTTATGTATTTCTCATAAGATTTTTCCTACAAAACTCTACATGAACCGTTGGGACTAGCAGATAGAAAAGTAGTCAAAGATAGACCCATAAAGATTTTACATAAGATTATACTGTCGAGCGCTGAAATTTTTTAGACACGCCCACTTAAATTTATGCTTTACTTTTGATTTTTCTTTTCGGAAGGGTTTTACCACACTGCGTGCACACTGGCGGCGTTGTAATGGCACAATAATGCATTTTTAACAACCACAACACTCTAACCCATTATTTTATGTAACTATGACCTTTTCAACTGGCACAGTGAACATGAATAAAAATAAAATACACTAGAAATTTCAAGTTTAAAAAGTTCCTATCCAAAATTTCGGCCATTAAAAGTAGTGACATATAAATTTTGACCAAGTTATGTCTTGCACAATACATATCACTATAATGTGCAATGCATTTTATATATATGAAATTGTCAGGGTTTCATATTAATATCTAGGCCACCTGCTTACTTATTTAGGTCACTTAATTAAATTCATATGTTTTTGAGATTTCCGGGCATTCCCGGGAATAAAGCATTTTACTTCTCGATTCCCGGGAATCGGAAAAGTCCGAGAAATTAGAAACCCTATGTGAAAATCAAAACTTTTAAAATTATTTATTTGGTTTTACACACGTGTAAATCTTTTTTTGTAGATAAGCACAATATAAATGTTTTTTAAAAATGCTTGACTCAAAAGTAGTAAACACGATTTAAATTAAAAAAAAGATAATTTGCTTCTTTGGTTCGGTTTTGTTTTGTGCATACATAGTAAATCAACACGTAATACACTTCAAGTGGTCTAATTTAGACCACCAGGCAATCCTCCTTAATAAGTTTATAATTTAATTTTTCTTAACGTGTTTCCAACTGAATAGGAATTTATAAAAAATATATTTATTAATGGTTTATTTTATACTATCAACGATTGTGTTAAAATGATTATTTAATTAAGTATCAGTAACCAAAATAGATCAAAAATCAAACACATTATTATACCCTTTACCAAAAAACTGTAAAAGGTTATATATAGGTTTGTCATTCCGTGTGTAATTTCTACAATATTAATAAGCGACACATAAAGTATATATATTCTGGATCCTTATGCAAAGGGAAGACGAACAAGCGATGTCCGTCTGTCCGTATGTCTGTACGAAGCTCCCAGAACAGCTAGAGACTTCGATCTTAGACTGGTGTATCAGAAACTTTTCAAATAAGATTGGTATTGAAAATCAGCAAAATCGAGCAGACGGTTTCAGAGCTGGAAAACTCAAACTCTATTTTCCCATACAAAATTACTACCGAAAACTAGTTTTTATTACTTTTTTATTAAATTTACTTATTTTTTACTTCAGTATAAATAAAATTGGTTTTTATAATTAAAAAAAAAAATTTAAATAATTAAACAAAATAAAAAGATGTTTCCAGGGTTGAAAAACTTTAACTTTTTTCTTCTAATTAAATATATTTCAATTTTTTAGAAGAAGGCTATTTTTTTAGGAACCGTAAGAGCTACGGATCTGAATTTTAGACAGAGTATGTAGAACTTTAATCGCTACAAAAAATATATGAAAGTTAAAAATTAAACGGTGTTCCAATACGAGTAACGGAAAATGATGAAATCCTATGTAATATATATACGATTTTATGTACATATGTGTATAGACACTTAAAATTTGTAAAATTAGTGTATTTTTATACAGACTACAACAATTAACACTAAAATTTTTAAAAATGAAAACTAAAGGATGTTTTATCAGTTTATGTAATTTTGACAACTTGCTGTATATTGGAAACCGCAAGAGGCAAAGTCTTGAAATTTTCTAAAACGCCAAAACCGAAAAATAATCGGTAAAACGAAAAATGCACCAAATTGAAAGAAATCTAGCACTAAAATAAATTGCAAAACTTAAAAAAATCGGCTGAATGGAAAAAAACTCCAAATGAAAGAAATCGCCAAAATACAACGAGCAAAAAGCACCAAAACTAAAAAAACACTAAATAAAAAAAGCCAAAAACCTAAAGAATTTCAAAACGAAAAAAATCGCCAAAATAAAACAGGGCAAATAACATAAAAAATCGCTAAGACGAGAAAAAGCACCAAAACTTAAAAAGCACTAAATTAAAAAATCGCCAAAAACCTAAAAAACGCTAAAACGAGATAAAAACACAAAAACAAGAAAAGCACCAAATTAAAAAAAGCAAAAAAAATCACAAAAACGAAAATAAGCACCAAATTGGGAAAAATCTGGCACTAAAATAAATCAACAAAATGAAAAAATATCGCTGAAATGAAAAATATCACCAAAATGTCAAAAAAAATCGCTAAAATAAAAATAAACGCCTAAAACTTAAAAAAATCGCTAAAACTATAAAAAGGCACCAAAACTAAATAAATCGCTAAATTCCAAAACCTTCCAAAAATCTAAAAAAGTCGCTAAAACAAAAAAAGCACCAAATTAAAACAAAACGCAAAAGATGGCATCACTAAGAAATCCCCTTATAAAACGCTTAAAACTGAAAAAACGCCAAAAACGAAAATATTCCAAAATTATATTTTATACAGGCTAAAGTTTGTATAGTATTACATATCTAGTGTCCGTACGGAACCCTTCCTGTGAAAATCAGAGTCGCACTTTACTAAGTTGTTACTATGGAAATAAAATTTATCGCTAAAGTACAATCCTAACTATGAAATTAATTAAAGAACATGTTTCGTTTCATTTCCCTGAACAAATTTTATTGTGCTGAACAAATTCGAAAAATTCTTTAGGAATAAACCTTTACATAATACCGCGATATATACCATTTTCAGTGGGATGTTTAAATTGAGACACTTAACAATTTTGTAAAATCAAAGATTATTGAATAAAACAAGTTATTTTACTTGGTATGTAGGTACAATACAAAACTATTTTATAGGGCTATTAAAAAAAAGAAAGGGCCTCTAAGTTCGAAGCTTAAGCGAACATTCGATTTTTTTAGATTTGCAAATAAATATTGAAAAATTTTGTTTCAAAGTTACTTCGCTTTAGTGAGCATTCGTTTTTTTAACGAATCTCAGGTCAAGTGGTATATTAAATATGTTTTGCATTGGATAATTTTGATATAATGGCGTTATTTGTTTGTATAGCTTTGAGTGCAACAAACGAGCAACTTATTCATCAAGTATCAAGAATGACAATTACTCTTTATGTAGCAAGCTCGCATCTCAATAAATGTGCTTCATGCTTAAACTAAAAAATATTAGTATATTATTACTACAAATATACTTAGATGTAATCAATTTCTTAATAATTGCATTAAAACTTTTATCCAAACACTGAAGTATAGAGAGAGAGAGAGAGAGATTGACCGATTTTTTTTGCTCTCCTGACAACCTTTATTTTTTAAGATACGAGGTAAAAGTAAGGCATTTACATCCAGCTTATTTCTATAATCAAAAAAAAATATTTAATCAAAAAATACCGAGATGTCATTTACTAAAAATTGCACTAGAGCAAAAATTATGAATTTTTTCACAAAATAAATATGTACTTACATATCTATGTGCCTATGTATGTATCTCTATACTACATAAACGCACTTTGGTAAAGGGTATATAAGATTCGGCACAGCCGAATATATCACTCTTACTTTTTTTCTAACAATTATAATATAATTCAAATATTTTTAAAGTGCCAAATCATAGGCATATATGGTAAAGTAGTTTTTGTTTAATATCCATTTTATTACATAACGTAACTCATAAGCTTTTTGTTATTTTAATATTACAACACCAGCATCATGAATCATGAATAAAGTTATGAATAAAGTACTCTCGTAACCTTGCATCAAAAATAATATTTCCAATGAAATTATTATGCAATATACAATAATAATAAAGTACAGATAATTGGAGTGATTTTATATTAAAAACACACATTTTATTTTTTTGATTGTTGCTGCGTCCGTTTTGCGCTCAACATTATTATTTATCTATCAATGACATATAAACATTAGCAATACACATACACGTATAAATTCATATACATACATATGTATAGATTTACATGTGTATGTGCTGCTATAAAATTTAGGTTAGACTTGTCCCTGAGTGTAATAAAAAGCAGTGCAAGATACGCTTCATTAATCATTATCAATTTTAGTTAACGGTTTCCTTGCTTGCTGTCAAGTGCGTTGCACAGTGGGAGTTTTTAAACAAGTAATATTGTACTTGGAAATTACTGAATTGCGAGTCTAATAAAAACCAATGGTATCCATTTCAGTATTTTTCTGTTACTTTTTTCTCTTTGTATGTACTTATACTCATGTGTATGAGTATATATATATTCCGTACAGATGTAGATCGGTAAGATTTGAGACAGCCGAATATAGCAGTGTGATTTGTTTTATGTAATTTTAATTTTTATGAGAATATATATATATAAACTTTTTTAAGTTTGCTTATAGCTTTTGAAATTAAAAGACACATCGCCGGTTGGTTACTGGTATGCTGCAGACATAATGTATTTTGAATATACTGTGCCGCAAAATAACGTTAGTAGGTTGTGTTATCTCAACAAGTGATGAACGATAACGTGGTTTTTTAATAATGTGACTTCCTTGTGAACGTGATTTTTAAATCGCTCTTCCTTTAAACTATGACTGTAATCACAGTTAAGCAGTAATTTATTTGTAGCACTTTGGCCATTTTGAGAAAATTTAAGTAGAACAGCAGCAGTAAATTAAACAGCAGCGATGACAGCATGATGCTTTTGACACTATTTAGTACTTTTTGAAGACTCCAAATTCCAAATTTTGAGCGTCAGTACCAAACTGACAAAAAGCAATAATTAGTGCTTTTAAAAAAATTGTGTGTTTCTTAAAATTACTTTTATAAAAACTTGATTTATTTTTTTTCAATATAAAGCATACCTTTTTCGTATTTCATTAAATAGAGAATCGCTTAGAAAATATTAAATATTATTAAACATTATAAAAATTCGCTCATTTGGATATTCACTAGTTTTTCACGTTAGTGCTTTTTACGCTCTTTAGTGCTTTTATTAATTTTGATGTGCTTTTATGGCCAACATAGTTGGCATAACTATTAAACAGTGACTGTGATCGTGATTTGAGACATTTCAGCTCTTCTGCTTTAAAAATATTTATTAGCATTGGTGTCTTAGTAAATATTTATAAGAAGAGCGACAAGAACAAACAATCAATCCCATCCAAATATTAAGAATTATCGTATAAGAGTCAGAGAAACAATTAGGGAGATCACAATAGCGCTTTAAAATATGTCTTAATATTTCAACGTTTTAATTGTAATACTTTAATATGGTATGGGAATTTCGTTGTATTTGTTTTTTATGTAAATCAAATTAATTACCAGGTGACAAATTAAAAAGTGTAAAACGCATGTCATTTTCAATATGGCAATATGATAATGTTAAACTAAAGATGTTAAAACTGCCAATGCAGCTGTAGTTGATATAAAATATTCTCTCTCTCATATTTTATACTAATGTATATATAATATAAAGATGTATGTGTGTTTCCCTGACTTTACAGAATGCGTATTTATATCATTGTCGGGTCACAATTATCTCGTTTATCCGTAAATCTTATTTGCAAATAAAACTATTTGCAAATACTGAACTCACCATTTATACGTAGATAGCATACATTATTATCTGTGAATTATATTGCCACACATTGTCAAAAGTGTATTACATTTATTACAAAACAAAAATAATTGGCAACATTTCACACATTATTTGCAAATAGTGCGTTAGTCCTGCTTCACACACATCAGGTTTACCTGATCAGTTTTTGTCAAATTTTCTTTTGAACATGCACTTGCGTTCATACACACCATCAAGTCAAGTCATCAAGTCTCATCAATTGCGTTGTAGTAGAGTATTAAGAATGACAAAACAAAACGAAAAAGCAAACTTGACTGGTACGGTCAAGTCTGTACCCCTTTTTATTATCTTCACCGCTATTTCCAAAAAGCTCAAGACTTGACGAGTCAAACCTGACGTGTGTGAATTAGGACTTATTTACAAATAGTTTTCGTGAGTTATTAACTTACAATAAAAAAGTTATACGGCAACGCTTTCCACTTTTATTTGCAAATAAGAAGTGCGTATAAACGCGATAAATGAAAAATTAACATGGCACAATATAGCACATTAAAATTTTAATATACTCATTGTGAATTCCCTAAATAAATTTGCAAATATAAAAATGTGAGCTGTACATAGTTGCCAGAAAAGACGATTTGACCCGATTTGATGATATTTTCTTCACAAAAGTTCAAGGTAGCTTTATTTACTGTAAACTAAGCATACAAGAACAATCACAGTTTGTATGAAAGCAGTATATTTCCAAAACATGTTACTTTATAAATTCAGTCACAGTTGTGATTTATGATTTTTCAATCGCTATGAAAAAGTAACAGGTTTCGAAATACCACTCAACTCTAATCTCAACCACTGTAAGTTGTCAAGAACAAAAATTTCACAAAAACATGCCACATACTTACCATTAATATTTGCATTCATGCGTTTTAGTATAATTTATAATGATAAATTTTAATTATTTACCAGCAAAATAGGATACTCCTACATATAGAAAATCTGAAAATTTTGATTTTGGCTTTCATTGTTACATGAATGTGAATAAATACATGGCAAATAGGAGCCAAAGGCAGTCATTTCACATATAAATTCAAAAATAAAAGTTTAATTAACGTCAACACTGAAAGTATTACCTTAAAAGGAATAAAACTCTGCATCACTAGCCTAAATATTAGTGTTGAATAGGTAACATTAATTTTGTAGTGTCGTGTTAAAATTTAACATTGTGCGATAAAAACTAAAAAATAATAACAATATCTCATTTACTTTGGAAAAATAACGTATCTAACCTTGACCTTTTAAATTCAAGTTCAGGTATTTATTCAAATTAGTGTCTCTAATTTGTTACCAAAGTCAATTGTGAAAGCGCTTTTGCTTTTAATGATTACAGTGCGCCCGGGATGACGTATAATAATTAAACCCACGAGTGATGACTAGGGTTTGCACAACGATTATAATCGTAACCGCGATTACGATTAATCACATCTTTTAATCGTAATTGTAATCGCATCCATTAATCGCTCGATTACGATTAAAAATGTTTCCTTTTTTTGGACTAATAATTTATGCCAAATTTGCTTACAGTTCAAATTCAACTCATAAAAACATTAAATTAAAATTTTTAGCACAAAATATATGCATATTTTTAGAATAAACATATGTATCTATATGTATGCATTTCATTGTCGATTTAAAAAATTATCAGTAGACTTAAACCATACTTTTGAAAAGTTTCAAACCTCTTATCTTATGCACATACTTTCAAAAATCATTTAAGAATTTATGTAAGGCTCAGAAACTTATACAAAATACAAGAAACGATATATATTTGATATACATCCATTTTATTTTCCTACACCTTAATGCAATTAAAATATTATAAGGCAAAATGATGATTAAAATCCAATTTAAGCACTTATTAAATTTATTATTTTATTTTACTATATTCTTCCAATTTTATTTAAAAAAAATTTTAATATCTCAAAAATTTTATTACTATTGATACAAATATTTTTCATTCTGTTGGCAGATAGGTGCAGCTTGATTTATCTTGAGACCTCGCATTATTACAAACATATAAATATTAAAAAAGGTTATAGTTATAATTGAGTGTAGACACTTGATGAATTTATATTATGATGAATGAACAATTGCGTTTAAAAAAACGGTATAAATAATACTGTTTTTATATGAACTTGTTCATACATTATAATATAAATAAATTCATCAGATGTGTATAAAAATTAAATAAAACATTAATTAAGGAAGTAGAAATACATATACTTCGTCCCAGAAAAAGTATCCTACCAAAAGATTGATTTAACACAATTCATACAGTTGTAGAAAAATAACGTTCTAATTTTAAGAGCTAAAATCTTGAATTTAAATTGAAGAAATTTTAAAATTTAAATCTTAAAATTTGTTCACTAAGATTGACGTTAACAAATTGAAGCATAAATTCTTAATTTATATAATAAATTCTTACAATCAAGAACGTGGTCTTAATTTAAAGATTAAAAATTTAAGAATATGATCTTAATTTACGATTTTTATTAAAAGTAAAACCTTGAATTCGATCTTAAAATGCGATATTAATCAAAATTACCATCTTAAATGATATTATTAAAAAAGTTAAGATTTCATTGTTGAATCAAGAATTTTTGCACTTAACATACTATTAAGATTAAAATGATTTTATTTCCAGCGTAAAATCTTGATTGCTAGTTTTTTTAGTTAGTGCATTGTTTTTTATACTCATGAGCTCTGATTTACGAACTTCATCTCACACGCTTTACAATTTTTTCAAAATAAAAATAAAATTTACTTGAAAAATGAAATTAAAACGCGAACTCAAGACAAAATAAATAAATTTCTTTGGGTAAGCTCATACAGTTCGACTAAAACTCATGACGCAATTTATTTTGTTTTTAGAAAAAATTATAATAGTATATTTTCTTGATTAATCGCGTTTAACCGATAATTGCGATTAATTGCATATTTTTAATCGTAATCCCGAAATCTGCGATTATTTGCAAACCCTAGTGGTGACATTTATCAAATGTTAACGTTTATGAATGTGGAAATTTAAGAACAAAATACTATTGATACTTTAAGTTGAATCATTTTTATCTTTATATATATTTATTTCTCATTTAAGAAATTTATTATTCGACATATTGTCATAATTATATTTTAATTTGAAATTTATTATATACGTATTTCATTGGCGCTTGAACCAAATCATCACTAAAATTCTAGTAGTAGTTACATTGTCTACAATTTCTCTTCTATATGTCAGTATAAAAGAAATAGGGAAAATAGATGTGATGTATTTCATAAATTTGTATGTAAGTATGGTATAGAAATGTACCAGTAAATGTCTGGTTGGTATGTTATGTTGGTATATAGACCAAGCTGAACCACCGGCAAATAAATTTCAAATATATTTATTTCTATTCTTTTCATTATGCAATATTTCAAACTCACAACTAATTGTATACATTAAATGTATATTAGAGGAGTGGCAAATTTTTTTTAATATATATGTGCGCGGTTTAAAATATGACGTTTGCTACAATAAATGCGGTATTAAATAGCTCAATCCAACGGTGCCTTCCTGTGCCTTGTAGGGTCTAAGCAACCCAATGCACATTTTGAATTTCGTAAAAAAAAATTGGAAATAATTGCGCAGTTTCTAAACTAGCTGTCTGATTATTAAGAAATTTCATACATCATTTGAGGAGCTGACACAGAGCTTAAGTATTTTCGGCTGAAAAGTCTCTCTTAGGTAGAAAAAGATACACTCAATACAAGAAAGTAATAACAAATATAATTTGTTTTTGAGTTCCCGCCGATTCCCAAATGGGATTCTTCCCAATTTTTGCTGTATTCTTCTTATTTTACGCCAGGCGCAGATAAGAAATATTTAAAAACATATCGTGCCATAATAAATTTGTTGGTTACAGCTTTACAATAAGACAAAAAATGCCTTAGATTTGCTACCATATTCATAAAAAATATTTCAGGTTTATTAAGCGTTTGTTTGACATATTTCTATGGAAAATTTCTCAACTAAGCCTGTAATAAACCTAAAATATTTTTTATGAATTAGGCCGTTGATATTTATAACACAAAAAGGTTTAATTCGAAACGAACTGGGTACTTCAATGAAAACAATTTTGAACATAAAATATATTTTTAATATTTCTAATATTTATTTACAAATTTAGAGAATACATGAATGTATTAGTTAAAGATAATTTAGCTAAAGCCACGAGGCCTTAGGCTATAATATTTTTAATAGTATATCTTTTATATGCAAAATTTTTTTATAACAGCTGAATAATTAACCCACTTTTTTCGACAAAAAAACAGCAAAAGATCGATTTTTTTATTTAATTTAAATTGTGTATAAACTTTTTACATATTTGTGCATTAAATACCAAATCTTTTTTCTATATGTTAAAAATTTTCTTCTTAATCCATCGTAACATGTTATTTTTCTAAATCGAAATCGGTTATTAAAAAAACTAAAATTTAAATTTTTTTTCGAATATTTCCTAAACTATATGCGAAAACCCATAAATGTAGTATAATTTGATACATTAAAGTTTTGTGACGTCACCTTAAATGCTATATGAAATTGCATGACACTCATACGAATCAAATTTATAAACTGCAGAATTATTTCCGTTTTTTTACAAAACCCCCACAATGTAACGGGTAATTTACTCCACAGTAGGCACCAGAAGGCACCGTTGGATCGAGCTAAGAAATTAAGACCGCATTATGGCAGCAAAACTCATATTTTAGACAGCACATATATAAAGAATTAAAAAAAATCCCATACAAACTGCGACCGGTCCAATGTACAAATGTATGTACCCGTATTTTAATTGATATTAAAGCAAAAATTTTGCTTTATTTAAAGTTGAACTTTAAGAAATTTGTCAATTAAAAAAGTGTTGACATTTTGCGATGTTCACGAAATGGGGTGTTGACGTTATTCAAAGCGCACCACTATATATTGGAACTGCAAAAAATATGCATTTTATCAGTTTAAAGGCTCAGTTAGCCGACTCTAATGTAAAGTAACTGCAACAGTAAGAAAAAGCTGATCGATTTTGTTATGTGAAAAGTAATGAAAATGGTTATAGAGATGTAATGTAACGTAACCAACTTTTCCTATAAAAATATCGCTCAGCTGTTTCCTACGTTGCAGTTACTTTACATTACAGTCGGCTAACTGAGCCTTAAGTAGACATTAGACATAGACATAGTTATTCATTGGACTGAATTATGCAGAATTAAAAGTAAACCACTCGCCATACCATAAATAACACACATGCTTATGTCATGTGAGAAAGCAAAGAATAAAGCTGTGCACGATCTTTTGTTTAGTTTTTTTTTTGGCACACCGAACAAAATTAAAGTTAAAATTTAATGCAATTGTAAGCATAAGTTCTTAATTTTTATAATGAATTCTAAAAGTTAAGACGTTAATCTTAGTTAAAGAACGTGGCCTTAAGCTTTAAGAACGCATTCTTTAAATAAAAAAAAATTATTTCATTTTAAAACAGTATTCTTAGATTTTAAAGAATGTGATCTTTATTTAAAATTTTTATTATGAACAAAATCTTAAATCCGGTCTTAAAATAAGATTAAAATTAAGATTACAATATTATATGCAATATTAAAAAAATTAAGATTTGTTTCTTGAATAAAGAATTTTCGGATTAAACAGACTAGACTATTAAGATTGAAATGATTCGATTTCAGGCTGAAGTCTTGATTTTAGCACGTTTCTTCCCTTAGGGTACTTGATCTACCAGTTAATTACGGGAACACTGCGTCGCATGCTGCATAAACGTGGATAATTCTTAAGGGTTGATTTTGTCATGTTACCTTGTGTAACCCCTTAAATTTTGTGCAATATTCAAAATTTAATTTTATATTGAAAGATTTAAGGATATGCAAGGATATTCTTTTTAAATCACTTTGTTTTGATTTTTTTCTGCAGAGGAAGTACCGTAAACATTTCTATAAAATTGTAAACAGCTTTCTCTTTTCTTTGAAACCAATTATGCTTAAAAATACTTTATCTTTATGAGAAAAAAAGATGAAGAAATAAAAAATCAAGTCAGTTGTTGATTATGTTTTATACCAGGATTAATGGATGTAAGCTCTCATTGCATTGAAGTTGACATTTTTCACACCGTGTAATGAGTTGCAGAGTAAAAGTTTCTTCAATAAATTCAAAATTTAATTAACTTTAGAATATTAAGCCTTGGCGCCCAAATAAGAAAATGAAATAAGCCCCCACGAAAGAAAACCTAAAAAAAATTAAATAAATTCCAAGAAAAAAATTAATGAATGAAACAATACCAAATTAAACTAAGGCCCAATTAAAAAAGTCCAATGAATTCAAACTCAAGATGACATAAAGTCTAAAAAGAATGACATAAATTTTAATTAGAAATTTCTTAATTTTATTCGGCCTTATTTTAGCGCTATTTACTTTGGTATTTTTTCATAGCACCCTCAGCCTCAATACGAGCAGCGGTTTAATTTAGGATTCCTGCACTTTTTTCTCGTTTAGAAAACAAAGTCCTTTATCTACAAGAAACATGTGAACAAACGTAAGAAGGATGTTTATCCTTTTTTTAACTGAAAATGTGAAATAATAATATATGCTATAAAGAGTATGATACCTTTTATTGTTTAACATATAATTTTTTTTTTTTTATTAAATGATGATTTATTTTCCAAGTTTCTGACAACCCTGATAATGACTATGATATGAATGTAAAGTATTTGCCTGGGGAAACTAATTAAGTATTTAGTATTTTGTGACAATTTTTGTTTAACAAATACGAGTAAAACGTACGCTTACTTTATCTAAAAATAAATTTATGTGCATTTATACCCGAAACTGGCAAACTAAAAGCAAAAACATTAATCTTATCGCTAACATTCCTTAAGCCTTTCTACATACATGAGTGCAAAGACATATATATACAAACACATTTATATACATTTCTATGTTTGTATATTCAAAAAGAAGTCTTGTTTGCTTAGTACCCGTACCCTGCGTACATTAAATTATAACCTTAGGGCATAATATTTAACTGCCTTGAAAGTTTCATTAATTTAAACGAAGAAATTTAACAATTTTACAAAATTTCATATAACTAAATGATATTTATATACGAGTATATTATAATACTATAGCTCATGTGTGTGTGTGTGTGTGTGCTACATAAATTAACTTTATAAATAAGGTAATCAAAGTATATGAAAAAAAACTATATACGCTTTTGTTTTCAATGAAACTTTGCTGGAGATATTTTTATTAAATTAAAGGGTTCCTACTTCTAGGAATATTAATTTGTTTTATTTGCTTTAAGGATAAAGCGTCCTACCGTATCCCTGCAGATAACTAAAAATCTGTGCCACAGAACATTTAATGATTTCTACGAATTCTCCGCTAATTTGTTTATGCATCTAAAGATGTGTTCTTGGAAATATTTCTCAAATCATGTCACTAAATAAATGTGTTTTTAGGTTTAAACCAAAAACATTTGTGGTTTGAGTATATCAGTAAAATAAAGTCAGCACTATAAACTTATTTTGCAGCTAATTTTTATTCACTATGAATAGCTATTTTAATTTTAAAAGAGAGACTGCCAAAATTAGATACAATAATTATTTGTTTCTATGAATATGTTTCACCCTACAAAAATTAAACTATAAATGCTCTGCGCAAACGTTTGAATTTTAAAAAAAATACAACACAGACCTAATGAATTGTTATAGGGTTTTTACAATGACATGGTTTTAATAAAAGTTAGTTTTAACGTTAAAAACAACTGTTAAAACATTGTTTTACGGCTGCGAAATCAAAATGACCGGAAGCAGCTGAAATTTTTTATGCCAGTGAATAACAATAGATGTCGCTTGAAAGATTTTCAACTTAAAAATGGTAGCACCAGCAACAATAATAAAAAATATGTAATAAAAAAGTTTTTTGGAAGGAAAACAACGAAAATATTTTCATTGACCTCTTCGAAGTGAAAGAAGACGATATGACTAACATCGAACCGCCGATAAAAAAGTTTTATTTTGTGACGTATTTGTGCATTTTTATATACAATAACTTGATTTCCAAGCACTTCTTCAACTTGTATTACTAGTTCCATAATTTAAAAATATTTAAAAAAAAAACAGTTGTTGTAAAGTTTGTCAAATAAGTGTTATAAAAAGCAGAAAAAATTTAAACAATGAACATATACATTTCTGCAGGAGATTAATTTTATTTTTGAGCAAAGTTATTAAACAGTTTGTGAGTTAAAACCTTAATGTAACATACTTGCAGGGTGAATCCAAAATCAGCTGTTTATGGTTTTAACGTTAAATCCAGGCCTTAACTTCAGTGTAAAACATTATTATTGTCTTTCGGAAGCAGCTGAAAAATTTTATACCACTGAATAACAACAGATGTCATTATCATATCAGGATTGTATTTTCTCAAAAATCGTACAATTAAAAGGTGTTTTCTATAGAGTGGAACACAATTTTTCAACCACTTTACGCAGTATTTGCGGCCGTAATTTGCCGATAAATCTTCAAATATTGATTTCCAGGTGGTGAGCTGTTTGTAATTTATCGTCGTTGACAAGAAAATAATCCAATGGGGTTAAATTACATGAGCTTGGTGCCCAATTAATTGGGCCATTACGTGTAATTATTTTCTAATCAAAAGTATCTTCAAGTAACTCAATTGTAGCGCCCGCTGTTCACCATATGGCTACGTTTAGTTGGCACCACATATCAGCAAGATTAACGTCACGTAATTGAGGTACGAGAAAAATTTCGAATCAGGTTCCGATACCGTTAATAAATTCCTGCACCAGACCGTTTATAATACCTTTCAAGACATGAGAGATTTTTCAAATGCTTTACTACAGCGAAATATTCTAAAACAAACACTAAACAACACTGTAGGCAAGACATTTATTTCAGTTGTTTGTCTTGACAGTAACATCATAATTTTTAAAGGCATATGGGCCAAAGACTCCGCCAGCCCGTAAGGGGTACCAAACAGTAATTTTCTGTGGCTGTAATGTGGATACTCCAGACTCCAACTGAGACCATTTGGCTTATGTTTGCACCCATTCAACCAGAAATGGGCTTCATCGGAAAATAAAATTTAAATATTAAATTTAAATATATAACATTTATTTTTATTAAAAATTTCAACAACTTGAACGCGTTTTTCTGATGTAAATCGGTTCATAATATAATTTCAAAGTAAACTAAACGAATAACAAACTATCTACAGTTAAAGCAGTGATGCCAACTAAAAGTTGTGATACTCTAAAAAAAATACCCTTTATAAACAAAATCGTTTTAAAGCTCTCAAGTTCTTCAGTAAACATCATCTAAGAATGCTCACTGGCTTTTAAGGATTAAATAAAAACTTCAACACACTTGGTATTTAATATTATATATATTATTCTTCTTTCTTTTTTAATTATGATGGAACTGCCAAGCTAATTATGAAAGAAAGTTTATGCTATAGAAGAAACAGTCAATTGCGCAAAATTTTGTAGAAGTAATGGGATCTATTAGTATTTAATAAAATGGAAGTCTTAATGTTCCTCAACAGAGCCAGTCTAGATGAGTTGATACAGCTCAATATATTACTTGGGTCTGCTGTGATTCCCGTAAAATAAAATGCACTCGTTCATTCTTTTATATGAATAGTTGATTTTATTGAGTTGAAGCTGTAGAGCAATTATAAAACCCAAAATATTTATCATTACGGATTTCACATTAAGCAGAGATAAAGCTAACACACAAAAATTTAAGAAAACTGAAGTATATCTCTTGATCCTCTTCATAAAAACTAAAAAAAATAGTTAAATTTTATGGCTTATAACAAAATAATATAAATGTGAGGAACAGCTTTTTTATATTTTGCTTTTCAATGCCAATTGAGCTAAGGAAAATCATAACACATCAGCTCAACATCGAAGCCTCTGAATTTTTTGTAGGCTTCATAGAATCGATTTTACCTACAGATACACAAGCATGCCTTATTTGACTATGATATTCATAAAGATCAATAATTTGTACACACATTTTCTAATTTCACATATAAATATTGCTGAAATTGCAAATATAATGGCAAAACTATACATATTATATACTCAGCTTTTCCAAATGTGCTGAAGGGTATACAAAAAAATATAGATAGCAACTACTAACACTTCGAGTGTGGATCCCTGTAGTAAGTAAAGGGTGAATTTTTAGCAACTTCCTTTGGAAGCTCAGCTGTTTTCATGTATCATGTTTCTGTTAAACATGTTCAGTTTAGTCTATTGCTTGGTTTTCACTATGTCATTTATGTTGTCAAAATGTCCAAATTGTTGGCAATTGTATGAAAACGGGTTGTCATATGCCGTCATCTATGTTTGCAGTCAGTTATGCACACAAACTGCCATCTAAACTGACAAATAAGTGAAAACGCCAAATTTCAGTTTGTCAGCAGATATGGCAGCATTTTTTTTCAAAGTAAATTTGACAACAAGTTGTCAATTATTTTTGTTTGTCGTTCGCAAAGCTGTGGGATTTTTTGTTTTTATGCTGAAATGGTAAGTTTTTATATGTATATTTTAAAATTTAACAACTTATTTATAGTTTTAAACGTGTTTTTTAGTTGAGCAATATATTGGATGATTTGGATGACACAAATTTTGTGTGTCAGAGCCAAAACGAACCTAAAAAGCGCGTACGGAAACTTAAAGAAAAATGGACAAGTGAGCAAATAGCGAGTCTAATTCAAGAGGTAGAAGCTAGGGAAGGTACATGGAATTTCCTGTCTAGAGAATATCGGGACAGAAATTTACGAGAGGCTTTATGGCAAGAAGTGGCAGATGTATTAAAAATGCCACGATCCGAAGTGGCAACGAAATGGAATAGCCTTCGCTGCTCTTTCCGAGTAAGTTCATGTAAAATAAACAATTTATTATTTACTTAAAACAATTCTTTAGGCGATGTTTAACAAAATGGGGCAGACAAAGAGTGGACAAGCTGCTGGAAAAACAACACCAACAAACCCATTGTACAATAGTCTTAAGTTTTTGGAGCCAACATTACAAATTGAAGCGCCCACAACATCAAACTTTGCAAATGTATGTGTATATATGGTTTAGAAGGTATTACCTAAATAATTGTGTCGGTAAAAATTTAGGATTCTCTATTAACTTCCCCTGGTTCGCCGCATGGTGCAGATGCCTATTCAGATTTGGACGACTCACAGCCAACAGCGCGGAGAGCAGCAGTAAAGCGTTGTGCCGTGGAAAACGAGGACGAATACTCCAAAGTGGTTAAACGTGCATTACAGACTATGGCTGAATGTACCAAAAGTGATGCTTGGAGCGATGTGGGTGACTTTGTAGCATCCAATGGTCGTCTATGGGCAACAGAAAAGCCACAATTGGCAAACAATTTTAAGACTGATATTTATGAACTTGTTTTAAATTATCAGAAAAAAGCTACAAGGTACAAGCATCAAATATACAGTGAGCAACAAATTTTGTCGGCATTTGGAATAAAAATAAAATAAATGACATGACATGTAACCACGATTTTAAGTAATTTTAATTAATTTCATTTTAATTTAATTTCTACATTAAATTATCACGTTTTCATCTTCATAGGTACTATTATTTTCATTTTATAGATATGCATATACATATGTATATTATTTTCAATTGTTTTACCAATATCGGTTGCATACAGACTTTGTTGCCTGACTGTGTTGTTGCTCTTTTGACTTTTTATCGATAAGTATTAACCACCATTTTTCTTATTAACGTTTGCAGCTCAACATAAGTTATTTATATAACTATTTTCTTGTTTTGAATTATCGCAATTTTTTAGTTATAACTCCACATTGCTCTTAGTTTTTATGATCTCAACATAAGTTACCTTCTTTTTTTATGTGTTTAACATGGTATTATTATTAATTTAAAAAAAATGTGCTTTATTTTTTTTTTAATAGTCGAATGAATTTTTAAATTTATTAATTATTATCTCAAATGTGATAAATAAAAAGGTACAAAATCTTAACTTAAAAAAGTTTTTTATTGAATTAAAATGAGTTGTGCAGAATTGTCCTATTATATTGCCATGCTACTTCACCATGAGGTGTCATGAAATACTCCATAAACATTTCACGGACTTTTATTGCATTATCAGCTGGCCTACCTGGAGCGCTGTCAAGACGAATAGATGTTAGCATTCCGTTCTCACCCAGCTCCATTCGCCAATTTCCACGTACACCAATACCATTTCTGTCATCGTCGACGTCAGATTTTCGTAAATAACTAGATTTGCGCGTTAACAAAAAATTGTGCAATACGCAAATGGCTAGGACAATACCTTTTGCGTGCTCAGCTGTTACATCCATAGGCCTCCTGAGGATTCTAAAGCGCGATGCACATATCCCAAAAACATTTTCAACTACATTTCTTGCTCGCGATAACCTGTAGTTAAAAATTTTGTGCGACATCACTTGCTCGCGATAAGAAAAAGGCTTCATCAAGTACGGTTTTAGGGGGAATGCATCGTCAGCTACGATGACAATTGGCATCGGATCAATTTCATGTGGAAATGGTCTTGGTGGTGGAAAATTTATTGTGTTGTCAGCAAGCGCTTTTGAAAGTGGACATCTAAATGTTTGAAAATTGCAACGTATGAATATAAACATAGTTTAAAATCAAATATAATGTAGATCGCCTACCGTGTGAAAACACCACCATCTGATTCACGACCAAAAGCTCCAACTTCTACAAACAAAAATTTATATTCAGCATCCACCATAGCCATCAAGACTATGCTATTGTATTTTTTATAATTAAAATATTCCGAGCCACAATTAGCAGGTGCCTGAATTGTTATGTGCTTTCCATCTAATGCTCCACAACAATTAGGGAAATTCCACCGTTGTTCAAAACCCTCAGCAACTTTTGTCCATTCTTCGGAAGTTGTCGGAATCTTTATCAAAAACGTTAAAAAGTATTAACAAACGAAGTTGTGGTCATATTTCTTAAATACTTACCTTTAAAAAATCGTCCTTCAGTGCATCGAATATAGCAGCACAAGTTTCGTGGATAATATGACAAATGGTGGTTTTTCCGATTAGAAAAACAGTCATCAGACTCGAAAAGCTATCGCCTGTTGCCAGGTAACGTAAAGTTACTGCCAATCTTTCACCAACTGTAATAGCATTCCTAAACCTTGTGTTTTTTTTCATAATGTATGGGGTGAGACGCTCCACAAGAAACTCAAAATCTTCCATATTCATTCTTAAGAAATTTTTTAACCACTTTGGATCCTGTTGCACCAGATTCGAACGGAGTGTAGCGTAGAAGCCACTGGTTCTTCTATTTCTTAATCCTGGCCTAATCCAATATAATTTCTTCTTTCTAAGCTGCTTCCTTTTATTTTTCCAAGCCCTTAGAGTTGTAATAACACAAAGTGCCGCAGTAGCTATAGCCATTTGCTTTTTTTTAAACATATTTCAATTTTTTTCACTTTTTAACTTATTTTTTTACTAATAAAATGCAAAAATGGAAATTGACGCACGAAATTTGACTTTTGTAATAAAAACAGCGTGTCATTCAACTGCACTAAAATTTGACGTAAGTATTTGACAAGCTCTGTTTTATCGACTTTTTGTCAGTTTTTAAAATGCAGTGGAAACGCATTTGACACAAACTGACGAGAATTCATTTGAGGCAGTTTTTGTTGTCATTTCATATGACATAGTGAAAACCAAGCATATGACTTTACCATGAATCGGTTTACAAATTAAAAACGCTTAATCTGCAAAATTCTTCCATTTAATGGTCAGTTCGGGTGACCTTCTGGGGCGGCTATTGAGAATATTTCGCAACCAAATTTAATTCTTGAACATTAAACTACCATCTTGCACGCGTAGAATGTGGACAGATGAAAATATCACAGCTTTATACGGCAGTGTTGTTGATTACCGTGAATTATCGAGTCGGAGTTGTTTGCAGCAATTACTTATTTTTGTTCAAATGGAAGAACTGGACTTGGATGATAATTGGTTTCAGCAAGACTGTGATCCAAGCCAAATATGCCACATGCAATGTGCAATGACCAAAATGAGAGACGAGTTCGGCGAAAAGTCTATTTCGCGTTTGGTCCTGGTCAATTGGCCGCGAAGACCGTGCGATTTAATGTCTTTAGACTACTTTTTGTAAGGCTATGTTAAGATTTTTGTATAAAGAGCAAACTTGTAGCGGTTGAAGCACTGGAAGACAACATTAAATAATTTATTCGTGAAATACCGGCAATATGATGGAGAAATTACGCCAAAACTGTACCCAACGTATCAAGCATTTCAGACATATCCGCCGTGAAAATGTACATGAAATCATTTTTAAACATTAAATTATATACACTATGAAAAGTTCGTATTCGTACAATCTCAATCAAAAAACCCATTGCCTGGTAATATCTTAAATTTCTTGTTTCTAGGAAGATTTTGTTTAAAGCAAAGTAGAACTAGAAAGTCCCTATGCTCCTTGTAGAAGTTAAAAAAAGGCTTGAATTATTATTTAAGTTAAGTCCACAAATGTTTTTTTAATATAATTTTATAATATTCTACTTATTTTATTAATGAGAAACCTATTAAGCACCTTTGGTTCCTTTAACTAATTACACAATTTAAAAGATGAAAAAATGGGCAAGGTGACGCCCATTAAAATTTATTTTACTATTTCACGCGGTTCCACTTAACTAATTTTAATGAAAATTTCCACTCACATTGATGCTCACTAAATTTATGCTCTTTAAAATTAAAATAAATTCAGTGAAGTGCGACTTTGACCCGCGCACAAAGGGTTCCGTACGGACACGAGATATCTAATTCAATACGAACTTTAGCCAATATAAACTATAGTTTTGGCATTTTTTTCGTTTTTGGGTTTTATCGGTTTTAAGCGTTTTTTTTTAGTTTGGGGGTTTTTTGAATTTAATGGCGCTTTCTGAGATTTGCCACTTTTTTTCCTTTTTGGCGATTTTTGTTAGGTTTTTGAAGTTTTTTTAATTTTGGCGATTTTTATTAGTTTGGCGTTTTTTTATTCTGGCGATTTTTTAGTTTTGGCGTTTTTTTCATATAGGTGATTTTTTTTTTGTCTGGCGATTTTTTTAGTTTTGGCACTTTTTTTCTCGTTTTGAGGATTTTTTTCGGATTTTGGCGTTTATTTTCAATTGGCGATTTTTTTTAAATTTGGCGATTTTTTTTTAAATTTTGGCGATTTTTTTCATTTTGGCGATTTTTTTCTCATAAATAATTATTTTGGTTTTGGCGCATTTTTCGCGTTTTAGCGATTTTTTTTTTGGTTTTTAACGTTTTTTTTCATTTTGGCTATTTTTTGTTAAATTTTTGGCAATTTTTTTAAGGTTTTGTCGATTTTTTTCGGTTTGGCGATTTTATAATTTTCGAATTTTTTAGTTTTACCGTTTTTGAAAATTTCAAGAGTTTACCTTATACGGTTTCCAAGATATAGCAAGTTGTCAAAATTACATTAACTGATGGACCACCCTTTAATTTAAATTTTTTAATATTTTAATGTTAATTGTTGTAGTCTTTATAAAAATACACTAATTTTACATATTTCAAGTGTCAATAAACATATGTACATACAATTGTATGTATATTACATGAGATTTTAACATTTTTCGTCGCTCGTTTTAGAGCACCCTTTGATTTTTAATTCTCTATTTGTTGTTGTAGTGGCCAAGATTCTACATACTCTGTCCAAATTTCAGGTCCGTAGCTCTTATGGTTCCTGAGAAAATACCGTGTGACGGACAGACGGACAACGTAGCGAAAACAATAGGGTTCCTTTTGTCACCTTTGGTGTACGGAACCCTAAAAATAGGGTTGTTATAAATTTATAGTGCGCCCTTGTTGTGTCTGTGTATCTGTGCGTCTGTCCATGCACACGTACAGACCAAAAGGCTGGACCTATTTTGATTTAATTATTTTTTTGTCTGAAAAGTGACTTGATCGAAAGGGTCCTTAGCCAGTTTTAAGAAAATCGGTCCAGCCGCTTAGAAGATATCGCATTATCTCTAAATATATTCGGGTGTTTTTAAAATTTTTAATTTTTGTTATTGTTAATACAGTATTCTCATAAAAATAGATGTGATAAACATTTTCCGTCATTACATAACAAGGACTATCCATAACGAGAAAGTTAAATTGCCCTATTGCGTTACTTAGAGGACTAAAAGCATCCCACATTCCCATAAACTTAATAAAATTATGGCCTTTGAGAAGCATTCAGAACTTATAACGTATTCAAGGACATATGGTTACATAGTATCTATACATTATTGCAAAGTAAGACTTTATAAAAATTTTCAAATAGTAGCAGTTACAGTTACTTCCAACAGTAACAAAAAAAACCGAAACTAACTTAAAGTTCCTAGAAAAAGTTCATTGCCACGTGGCAGCATGTGCTTTGTTTCTAAACCTTTTACCCTCAAATGTAGCAAATTACATATCACGCTTTAGAAATTTTATTATCAATCCAATTCAGTGCCGTGGTTCATTGGTTGTTTGTCTCTTTTTTTTATAGTCAATGTTCAATGTTATTTAACATCGACGAGTTCTTTTTAAGAATTTTATGTTCCGTAAAATTAATTTGTTGTACACAAAGAAAACCAAAAACCTCAGCTGATTGGTTACCACAATGAATGTAAATAAGTATGTAATATTTGAAAAATGCTTAAGCAAGTGAAATTTATGCAGCACACGTGTTACAAAATTGGCTTGTGTACTTTGTTCTGTGGAATTTTAAAGTTTTAGAAATTTTTTTGACAGCATTTTAAAACGCATTAAAATGTTTAGCGACTTTCTGATACATTCAGACATGAAAAACTAAAGTTTTCCTTTTTAATAATTTTATGAATAATTTATGAGAATACTCTGTTATATTTTCATAATGTAGTACCTAGTAACTTTTTAGCAAATTTCATAGTTTTGTAAAGCAGTCATAAACTTTATGTTTTAAGGCATCTCAAAAGTAATATGAGTTCAAATTGTTTATGTTCATAATTTAAGATTATGCTTAATGATTTTGTAAATATGTACATATAATTTTATTTTTTTTCTTACCGCTTTCAAGAAGAGCAAGCAACTTTTCATCAGTTTATTTTATTATTATGTTCTTATATATGTGTATGTATGTATTTATGCATATATGAAATATGTATGCGTGGGTATATTGTCCTCACTAAGGTTACGTGGAATAATAAATCGATCCCATAGCAAGAATTTAAACTTTAATTTACAGGATATTTCATGATATTCCGGCCATATTTTTGAAGCAACATCTGTCAAATTGTCTGTCATTTAATAAGCTTATTTTGCTAAATCATTATAAACGAACTTAATGCCCACCAACACGTGCAAAACATGAAATTGTTTTATAGAAGTGAATTTTTATTTAGTAAACGATCTGCTCACTTATCCCATTTTACGGTCAGCATAATCCTCCTACCAATAGAACTATTAGCAGTGTGATAAATAAATTTGAGTCCGCTGGTTCAGTAAATAATCAGCAATCACTTGCATATTAACGAAACGCAAGATTTAAATACAAATTTTAAATTAAACTGCATAGAAACCATTCATTCCTCTTCTTTAAAGTCGAATAAAAAATCGTATATTGTATCCATCATTAAAAATGTTTCAATATAAATGAAATATGTATTACATACTGCTGGATTTGCAGCCACCCAAAAATTACTCAAACTAACGACAAATTGTTAACATTCAAAGTCAAGAATTTGTATGCATGTAAAACATACAGCCTTAAAATATTTACTTGTATAATATGTGTAACATATTTTTTTTTTATTTTGTACACTTTATGACGAAACATGTAACTTAAATTAGTGCCAACATAAAAGTTTACAACCAACAGTCTCAAATGCTTTACCCACAAGACCATAAAAAATACTACAAGTATTTTTAAGTAATGTGTCTCTTTTATACTAAAAAAAGGTTCTAAACTAAAATATTTTAAGTGAGATATTTTTAGATTCTTTAATTGAACTGTAGTGAATTTTAATCAGAAATAATTCTTAGTCAGGCTTAAGTTCAGTAACTTCAATTCTTTATTGAATGAAATACTTTTATTAAATAATGTGAGTTTCTAAAGAAGAGAAGAAAAATTAAACTTAGACTTTAAGCTGGGGGAAATACCGATACTTTTCTGTGCAGCCACGCACTTCATCAGCACCCTAGTCTATCTACTTGGGTAGAGATTCTTATTAACATCAGCTATTTAACTTAAATTTTCAATGAAACGGAATATGAGAAACGATTGTTGTGTATACAATTGATTTACCTTTGGTAAACACATATATAACTTCAAACTAAATATAAAAGCTTAATCGTTTAGTTTAAAAAGCTTAAGATGTTGTGAGAGATCTCCTAAAGCACTAGTAATTAATATTTTTGCTGATGTCTTTAAATGGCATAAACTTAATTCCATAAAAAAATTTTAAAAACAAAAAACACAGTATACACAAACATATACAAATACATACATATATGCTAAACTATACCTTATTTCTTGACTCTGTGCCATTTTTCATGCTGATAAAGTCTACCCTTCCTTAAAATGGTCCTTTGTTGAAGCAATGATAATTATTTAGTCAAAGCTATTGAACAATAATAAATAATTAATAAAAATAATAATAATAATATTTTAACGTTTTTATTTTAATTCCAATAATTCCAGGCTTGAACTGTTAACTGAGAAAGAAACACGGTTGCTTGCGATAAGCAACTGTCAGTGGACTCTTGCCAAAATTTAAACAACCCTGCCATTAATGGGAGCTTACTGCATGATTTCAAAAGAAAAAATGGGAGAAAGACAATTTTGTGTACTTCTTAGTCATTGTTTTTTGGGAAAAAACCAAAACTCAACCCAAGGCTAAGGGTAAATTTTGCCAATACTATTTAAATATCAAATCATATTTAGAAGAAAATAAAATATATGAAAAACTTATTTTAATTTTATTTTAATCTCCATTTACTAAAAATTAATAAGAAGTCGTTACAAGCTCTCACCAAAAAACTTAAATTAGCAGGCATGTTCTGAAAAAAATTTTGAGATCTTTCTAAAACATGAAATATGTTTACCTGAAAAAAATTTGTTGTTATATTTTTACCACAAATTTGTTTTTCCAATTTCCAATCCTGGAACCATAATTTTGGTTTTTCTAATTTTAAATACTAATTTGTTTCTTTATAAAATATACAGCAATATTTATAAATTAGTAAAGAGTTTATAAAACAAATTTTCATAAAAAGTATTCTTATTAAGCATATATAATAATTTTTATAAATAACGCTAAAAGAATACAACCAATTACCAAAGAAATAGTTACTTTTATTTAATTAGTTTTAGATACCAGAAAAAGTTTAAGGTTTTTTGGTCTGGAGCTATGTTTTTTTTTTTTTTTGTTTTTTCTAATTTTAATGCCAAACTATTTATTGGAGTCATTCTTTTAGATTTTTCTGATTTCTTATACCGATCTAGTAGTTTTTAAAAATACACATAAAGTATGCTAAGTGGACAAAGAAAAAAGGACATCAAAAGAAAATCAGTTGTCAAGGTTTGCAGCTTTGGAGCTGTGTTTTTTATTTTTGCAATTTTCCACATAAATTTTTTCTCTCCAAAACATAAAATATATATAATTGATAAGAAAAAACAATGAAACCTACTTACTTTTATATATCACAAAAAGTAAAAGTTGCCCAACCCTGGAATCATCTTTTTAAACTTTTCTGATTTATTGCACCAATCTGATTCCATTAAGGATATCAGATATGTTTAATTTATAGAGAAAAAAGAAAATTTATATTTAGTAGCTTACATTTATATAACAAAAAAGTTAAGGTTTTCCAACCCTAGAAACGTATCGTTGATTTTATTTATGTTTTTATTTTTGTAGCAACACACAATAAGTAATATAAATGATTTTGTAATATCAATTAATTGAATATATAAAATAGGTCGAAAAATTAGATAAAAGAATTCAATTAAAATATTTATAATATCAATTAAAAAATTAATTAAATTTTCACCTAAAAACAATTTTATAATATCAATTAAGTTCTTCCACTCAAACTAATTATTACGATTAAAAATTTAATTGAATGAATTAAATTCTTAATTGAAAACATTAATTGGGGAATACTTTTTTCTGTGAGTTTGGTTCGTACTGAATTATTAAATAACTTTATTTAACAAAAAATAAAATTTAGGTTTGGGTGGTTACTTTCATAGGACAAATTTAAGTTTAAGTTTTCCAGTTCTGAAACCGTCTGCACGATTTCTATCTAATCTAGTTTTGACCATTTTTAACAAACCAGTCCAAGACCCAAGTTTGCAGCTTCTCTGGGTGCTTCAGCAAGCCGATTTTACGTAAATCAGATGGACATACGCATAGTCGAACGGACAGACGAATAGACGACAGATTAATATTTTTATTGTACACAGTGTACATAGTGCACAATACTTTATTTCACAAACTCAAAATTTCATAAAAAATTAAGTGATAATAAAACTTTTTATAATTATATCCATTGTGAAAGATATTAAGGGTTTTCATGAGAACTCTTAAAATTGCCATTTGTGCAATTGGGCAAACTTTGCGAGACTTGTTTCATGAAGCCCCTTGGCAACTTTTGTGCAAACAATTAAGTAAATTTTAATGAAATGTCAAAAAAAATTAATTTGATAAATTTTAAACAAAAAAATTTCAAGCAGTCTCCAATTTAAATACGTATTTATATATGTATTTCTAAAAAAAATAAAAAAAGCGTGTGTTTGTGATTAAAAATGCCTAAAGAAAGGCAAAAACCCAAGAAATTGTTGTTTACTAAATGCACAATTGCACAGCTTAAGTTTACGAGTAAAAATTGTTGGGCAAATTTTTAGATGTTTGAGTAAATAAATTTCCATATAATTTTTGACATTTTATTTACTTCCTATGTGAAGACATAGGTCGTGTACAGTCAGTCACAAAACCTTATAAAATACTGTTAATACCATCTTGGGCATATGGTCTGCGTTACTCCGCCCATATTTGTGCAACACCATATTATGCAAATTTACTTTGCATTAATATGTTTAATAAATAAATAAATAAAATAAATTTACGAGAGTGTAAAAATGCACAATTGCACAGTTTGCTAGACTTTTGAACATTCTCATGAAAGCCCTTATTATTTTTATTTTTTGATTTATTTATTTTATTTTTTAGTCTTAAATAAATATATTATAAAACGTATAGCGTAGAAAGGCGACAGCGTTAATTTCCATTAAAAGCTCACTAATGTTAATTAAAAATTTACCCTGACAGACGACATTATTTGAATTAAGAAAACAACTAACAAAATTTGTGCATCCCTTTGGATAATTTTCCTTGGAAATCTTAAAATGGAACAAATTTGTGTAGAGCTTTTAATATTTCTGTTTTCTTTTTCTAAAAACAATTAGAATAACTTATATTTCCTGACCTTGAATCCATTTTAATTATGAAAATTAAAAATTAATTTAATTTTGATTGACTGTTGACGGTATAACCATATTGCAATAGCCAAATTCAGTATTAAGACTCTCTAATGCAGGGTATACACGATACTTAATTTCGTACTTAGCGTAGTATGAGTTGTTTTACGGATTTTCAGATACACGTTACTACAAATCATACTAATTCATTTGAAAAAATATTTTTCAGGCAATACACACGCAGATAAATGAATTTTGCAGATGAAAAGAATAAAAAAATAATGCAAAAACTAAAGGGGCATATTGCAGAGAATGGTTAAAATAGTGGTTTATGTGTTTTTTAATTAAAATATCCACTACATCAGGCTTATTTTAAAATTGAGCCGCAGGAACACTGCGTTTTCTAAATCAGCTCCTCATAAAAAAAGTTTTGCTGTACAACAGCATGATACACAATACTTATTATCGTACTTAATAGTAACGTCTATACTCACCATAATATATACTAAGATGGCAAAAGAGTAGTTTAGGGTAAACCGTCCTTAATGGTTCACCGAATCCACATCCATTATGCAGCCATTTTCAAATTTTATATATATCATTAGAAACTAATTCCTTACTTACCACAAACGGTCTTATCTTGACTTATGTGCACATGGCATAGTTACAAATTTGAGTATAAAAGTATATAAGCCCCAAAATTATATAAAAGTTTTATTATAACTCATGAAGTGGACACAAGTATAATTTGCAAGCACCAAACATTCATTTATTATATTGTTCCCAGTCTAAAAACTTTTGAAAGTTCAATGCACACTTTGTTGAAGTGGATTTCTGTATAAAACATAAATTTAAATAAATAATTTATAATACATCAGCCAGTAACTTGAATACAAGTTCACAGTAAAATAAAGTTTATAAGTATATCTCATCTGCTTTAATAAAAGATTAAATAACAGATACTCCCACAGATATTTTGCTTTAAATACATATGTATATACTCGTACATATGTATGTATATATCTATACATACTTGCTTGCCTAAAAATTCAGTTGCAGTAAAACTAAGGCGACTGAAACAGAACGCAAAAAAGTATTTCACAAAATCCGTTAACATCTAAAGGTGGATTTAAGTAAACAAAGCAAATAATATACGAAAAAAAATAAAGCGTGCCCTGAATACAAATAGAACGACTTAAATACATTTCTCTTCTATCTTGTTACAAGTAAAACCCACTACCAACATATTCTTGTCAACATTTAAATCATTGAGCTATGAAATTTGGTAGAAGGTTCAAAGGCTTACAAACAATTTATTTCCATTTAGAAGTTTTCACTTGACAGTTGTTCGTAAAAACACAGAAAAAATAAAAAAAAAATCATGCAACAAAAAGACTTGGAAACTTAACTGCTGCAAGGCGCAAAAAAGTTTGCTGTTATACAAAATTTAAGAATTTATTTTCAACAAAGTATTATTTGGAAAAAAATCTTTGGATAAGAGGCTTATGTTTAAATTTACAATCGTATTTAAGGTACTGAATATATCCAGCCCTATTTTGAATTTAATTGTAAGCGACATGTGGGAGAACATTAACTTTTCTATTGAAACTAAAATTGTTTGGGCCTACCCATACATAGAAAAAAGTGTTCACCAATTAATATTTTCAATCAAGAATTCAATTGTATTAATTAATTTGACTGAAAAAACTTAATTGATATTATCAAATTGTTTATAGGTGAAAATTTAATTAATTTTTTAATTGATACTACAAATATTTTAATTAATATTACAAAATCATTCATATTACTTTTTTGTGTGTAGTTTATAATTTAAGAAATTTATTTTTCGACATATTGTAATAAATTTATTTTAATTAAAATTTAATTGCTGGTGATTAAGCACTGTCCATATGTATTTCATTGGTGCTTTGCAAATCAGTAGAATTCAACCACAAATTTTGAACAGTCGCAAACATCAAAAGGAAAAATTTCCAATTGACTGATACAAGGTTTCTTTGTTTTTTTTTTAGTACGGCTGATTGCTATGATAAAGATTAGAAAGTTTGTATGGATATTTGTTCTATATAATACATAATCCTCATAAAAACATAAATGTGAAAAAAGGCCATGTTCCTATCCAAAATTTTGCCCATTTAAAGTAGTGAAATAAATATTTTGACCAAGTTCTTCTTTTTTACCCACCTTGGTCCACTATTTCGCTTATACTGAAGTCAAGTCGTTCTCGATTTACTGAATTTTGTTTATAGTTAACACTTTATCACCCCTTGTTACAGACGTGTTTTGTAACATAAGTCTCTATAAAAACTATTAATTAACGGTGCTATTCTCGAATTTATGATAGCTATAATTTAATGGTTTCTAGTCGCATATTTCTTGTCACAGGTATTTGATGTACGTATTCTAGAATATCTGTTTTAATATTAAACATTTTTTGTTTCAAATATTATAGCATTATTACCAAAATTAAAAAATACAATTTAAAAAGCTTTTATGTTTGTTGAAAAAATATAAAATTAAAATTTTGTTGATATGGCAAGAGCTTACATATACCCTACAAGAAATTAATGACTAAAACTAACACAAACAACATTTTTTTACTAACACATTTACAACAATTTTACATTCAATTCAACAGTTATTATAGTTGCTCTACTCTAACATATATGCTAGAGTGGAACATATAATATATGTACATATGTCAAAACAATTAAAATATTGAATTTTACTGAAAATAATTTAAAGTTCGTTCGGTTTGTAAGATTAAAATGTATAAAAGTGGTAAAAAAATAATGGTGCTTGTGAAAAAGTGAGATAAAAATAATAACGAACATAAGAAATTGTATAAAGTTTAATTAAAAATATACATATATATGTATTCGTTTTTTTCAATATTTAGATATTTGAAAAGGGCATGATGCGTTGGTGATTGCAGAAGGTGGTAATACAATTCATTCTGTGAAAATTAAAGTTTACAAGATTTAAAAAAGATAAGTAAAATAATGAATAAAAGAAATTCACAAAGTTTAATTTAATATGTATATTTATTTTCAAAATTTTAGATATTTTTAAAGAGCAAGGTGCGTTGGAGATGAAAAGGTGTGAAGAGGGCTGGCTACCGCTTAAGTTATTTGGTGTTTTTGTTAATTTGTTGTATATTTGTTTTAAATATGATATATACCTGTGTATTTTAAAAGCAAATAAAATAAAAAAAAAGAATATTTTCTGTCAGTATATCAATCATGTATGATTGCTCAATTGTGGGGGATATATTATTCAATTATGATCAGTCAAACTTGAGTAATATTTATGCTATCATTGATTATTAAAAAGTACTGGAGTGAGCAGTTCAACTATATGTTATATTCGTTAGTTAGAGAGAGATGCAAGATCACACGTACACAAAAGTTTCCATCACATTTTTCATTTTGCCCTTAATAAAGTGATAGAAACTTTGTTCTACGCAATGATGAATATATTCTGCCTGACTATCGATCAAATGAGCAGTCAATTGACTGGTAGTCTTCTTGTAGGGTATTTTATAACATGCTTAACCCTTTATGTGACGATATTAGATTTATGTTACAAGTTTTTTATCTTTTATGAAATCTTAAATAATGGTGTGTAATTGACATTACATATTAAATTGATAATATATTTATTGGCAAATTTGTCACATTGGTTTTTTCTTTATAACTAAAAATGGTTATCAAAGAATTGTTTAATTATATTTATAAAAGAAAGTAATGTCATTCGATTTTCGGAATTTAGTTAATTTTATTGAGATCTACTGGTTGTTTTATTTATAGTTGAAATATAAGTAATTTTGTTAAATAAACTTAAAATAAAAATTGGTCATAAGGTTTTAAAGTAGTCATTATGAACCAGTCAGCCAGCCCTGAATTTTTTTTCATGTGACACAAATATGTGTGCGTTGTCGTCGCAAATAAGTATTTATAACAATGATGTACGTTTTGATATCACATTAAATACAGAAAAATGCTATTCAACAAAGAGTACAAAATTAATGCAACAGTGGTCGGCACACTTTTTTTCCTTGTGGTTCTCCATGAAAAAAGTTTGCCGGCCACTGACGCATAAATTTTGTACTCTTTGTTGATATACTATGTCTATTTAATTGTACTTTCATCATCCTCGAAGTCAAAATATGCAGAAACTGTATAAATAGAATGCAAATAAGTATTTATAACAATGATGTAAGTTTTGATATCACATTAAATACAGAAAAATGCTATTCAACAAAGAGTACAGAATTAACACAACAGTGGTCGGCTTTTTTTTCCTTGTGGTTCTCCATGAAAAAAGTCTGCCAACCACTGATGCATAAATTTTGTACTCTTTGTTGATATACTACGTCTATTTAATTGTACTTTCATCATCCTCGAACTCTAAACACACAGAAAGCGATAAATAGAACGCGAAATACATAATACAGATAGTTTTTTAACAAAATGTTTAACTCAGTCAAATTCAAGGGAATTTTTTTAAAACAAATCTGTGAATTACTCTTAATTAATTATATTTTATAAACGAAATCATAAGCACTACTGCCTAAGAATGAGTTCAAGGTAGAAAAGTGTCGAAAAACCCGCATAAATTATATTTGGTGAAAAAATGCAGACATATCGAGCCTTGAGCGCAACATTATCGTAAGCGACAATAACCAAACTTAATAGGAGAGCGTCTTTTTTCGATTATTTCGAAATGTATGGATAAAATTGAAAATGTTTTAATGCAGTTTGTTAAAATTTGGTCCTGGCCAGTGATTGAGAGCAAAAAAAATTTTGTATTTTCAGATTTGGCACTAGTTATGGCGCCTACGATAATTTTTTTTTTCATATTAATGGAGGAATTTAAAAAAATTTGTCGCTTACGATATTTTTCCTTCTATGTTTTTTTATCTAATAGAAAAAGAAATTGGTACATTTTGTTTTTCAAGCTGATTACAACTAGGTTACCAAAAGAAAAACAACAATATTATTTTGGTAATAAAAAGGTACTCGTATTATTATAAACAGTTGCTTAGTTCACAAAACCTCTTGTATCTCTGTATCGATTGTATTATCATATTAAATACAAGAGTGTAAAATTTATTGTATGAAATTTTCATATAAAAATGAAATACACTATTACAATTTTATTTCATATGTTTTTAAAATGTTGTATTCAAAGAGAGGCCCTCTGAGAGAATTTGTATGTAAGTTGTTCTTCTTTTTTCATTAAAAATACAAAATACATTAATACACTACACAGAGGGTGTTCAAAATTAAAAAACAAAAAGTGTATTTGATACACAAGTTATCGATTCAAATTGTTTTGAATTAAGCAAATATTATTTAAATATTATAAAGTGTTTAATTAATAATTATGTTAGGTATTCAGTAGTTTTTGTAAATATCTTTTAATTTGTTACGTGATTCCGTATTTATATTTTTATATTTTTCGCAAATACTGCATTTGTCTTCATTTATTTTTAAATATCTTGCGAAAAATAAATAATGACACGGTTAATGTTTGTTGGTGAGAAGACTTTAAAGCATACACGTAAATTTTTTAGAAATTTGCACATAACGTAGTTCCTCCGATAAATACAGTTTATTGCTTTTGTTTTGACAGTAATAGGGTGGAACCGCTGGTAGTTTTTCCATAAAGTCACACACTAATTGCGTTTTTTCTTCACTATATTTACTATGTACTTTCTTTTTTCTTTAATTTTATATTCATTCTTCTTTAATTTAGCAAATATACTTATGTATGTATATTGGAAAGACATTTGGGAAATTCCAAGCGTTACCAATAAATACCATAAATTTTATTTTTCTCTTCCAAAATTAACAGAGTATTTATACGAGACTTTTCTCATGCTATACGAAACCCGCCTACGTCCAATTCCTCTCTTCGTTACACATGCTTTAAGCCAATAATTTTGGCTAATCCCCAAGATTCATTAATTTCAACTCTATCGGTTTCACTAAATTTAACTGCACAATTTTTGCATTTTGTTTCAACGCTAGGATTTTGTTTTACATCTTTTGCCAAGATACAGATAGATTGGTTTACTTTTCCGACATAGGTTTCTTCCTTTTACACCAACAAAAAACTGTTCAATTAAATGATCTCCAGGTTAAGAATCCTCAGTGTCACTGTAGTTTACTAACTTTGGAATTGTTTGCAAAGTCTGAGGAAGGCTTTTATTATAAAGTTCACAATTAATAGATACATAAAGTACACAATTAAATAAGTATTTTATTTAAGTATCACTTTAGATAATTAAGGGTCCATACTTGAAGAAATATATTTTGTTATATATCGATACTTCACCTTAAGTATCCCTTAATCGAAACAGTATATATTTCTCTGTTTTTTTTATTTTGAAATATTTCGCATATGAGACTTTCTCCGAGAAAAGTGGCCTAGTTTGTCAAAAAACGGGAACTTGGAAAAATCGATAAAAATGAGAAAAACATTAAAATTTTATTTTTTAAGTGCGTTTTTCTCAAAACTTCATTTTCACACACTAGGTCCGTTTTCTCGGAGAAAGTCACACATAAGGAAAACGGTTATAAAGAAATAGTGTGGATTAAATTTTTAAAACAAATATTTTCGCTTGATAACCCCCGTTGCCACATGCAAGTAGTTGAAATTGGCGTATATGTATTACTACCAAAAATTAGGAGTGCATACAATACACAGTGCAAGTTCATTTAAATTCTTTTTCACAAATAAAATCATTAACACTTCTGCTTTAGGTGAATTTATTCATTTAAATTTCTCTAATAAATAAAATATTCCAATAAATGTGTCTCGCTTACGATAATTTTTATTTTCTTTTAATGTAAACATCTACTTACAATAAAATCTCAGCTGTCGTATTTTTGAAACTATAAAAAATTTTGATATTTTGACAATTTCGAATTTTGAGCTATGTCATAAAATCTTAATTTCTCAAATAAAAAAAATTTGACCGGATGTCGCTTATGATAATGTTGCGCTCAAGGCTCGATATATCTGAAATTTTCTAAAACTTTATATATATATATATATATATATCTTTCTTCGTATCTTCTTTTTAAATCCGTTTATAAATTAAAAATTGGTTGGTATTTAACTAAGTTAGAAGTTGATAAGTGACTCCGGGTTTGAAAACCCGGGTTTTTATCTGTAGCTCAAGATTTTGGAGATGTTTGGAAAATTTCAATTACAGATTATTGTTATACTTGACTACACCTACCGGAAAAATAGTAACGCTTTCCAGATGTTCCAATTAATAAAAAAGAGCTTTTATTTGAAACCCAGAACAGCTTTTTGTTTATTATTGTCAAAAATATTTTTACTATTACAAATTTTATTTCAACTCAATAACTTTGGTACATTATCCAGTTTCAAACTCTAAAATTAATTCTTAATAAAAAAAATGTTGTCTTCTAGAGCAGAACAGATTTCATTAAATCAATGTTGCCGTAGTGCAACTTTTTTTAAAGTTACACTATCGGCGTTTTGCTTAATTAAATTTTGCAAGTGTCCAAGTCAATTATTGTTTTCATTTCTAAAATATTGTTGGTGAAACTACTTTTTAAAATGACGCTCTTATCGCCAACATATTTGATGTTCTTCACATTTCCTTCTTAACCCATACTCGCCACAAAAAAAAATAAACTTAAAAAAATTCAAGAAAAAAAAACTTTTTATTCTTAGTACAATATTTGTATGGAATTTTTTTATGTTACACGCAAACGATTTTAATTTGTAATGACATCATGTGTGCTTGTCAATTGAATAAATTTCATGCTTATTTGCATTTCTATTTGGTAATTTTTATTGTCGTACATTTAACAATAAAATCTTGATTTGCATACAAAGAATATATTAAAGATATTTTAACTAAATTAAATAGAGCTACAAAGAAAATAATAGATATTTGAAGCATTATTTTTCAATTAAAGCCTTAAAGCTTCAAACTATTAAAAAAACAGACCTTAAATTTTATTACAAGTAACTTTAAATTGATATTATTAAAATAATAATGATAATAATAATCAGATATTTTATTTAAGAGAAAAAAACGTTTATTTTTTCATAAGAATCCAACAAAATATTTGTGCTCAACTTAAAAAGTTTTCCTTTCCTCAAATCAAATTAAAGAATAATTCTATTTATTCATTTATTCTAGATTTTTGCTTGCAGCCTAGAGCAAAGTACTTCTTTGACCTTGAGTTTTCCAAAAGTTTGTTAAGAAAATTTGTTTGAAAATTATTTTTTATGAAATTTAGTTTGAAGATATTATATTTTTTTTTTTTTGGTTAGAGACTTCTTAATACAAACAAAAGAAAAATCCGAAAATGTTAAAAAATTCTGGGCATAGATGGTCTTTCTTCTTGGTTAAGCTGTCCTTACAACAAAATCAATTTTCTTGATTTACCTTTTTCAATTAATTCCCACCAACAACAGGATAAATTCCTATATTTTATATTTACTCTTGTTGTTCAAGTGTGTGCTTCGCTACCCATCCCCATGGCATTGGTGGTGCAATGTTAAAATTGGATTTTACCACGCCCCTCTTGTTGTAGACCAAAAATCAAAAATCAGACTTCAAGGAAGAAGCAAACTTGATTTTTTGTGGTAATTGGGAAGGAGGAAGGGTGTTGATGCTTACATCAATAATTAATTGTCAAATAACTTCGTACCAATTTGCAAAATGCTTTTTGCATATGGAAGAGATCCAATCAGGTTTTTTTTAAATTGGATTGGCAAAATGTGCCAGGAATTGATCAATTTTTAAAACTATTTTGTACTTTGGAATAGGTCCATCAATAGAAATTTAGGAGAGGGAAAAGTGTTCGCCACAAAAATTTACTATCAAATAAATTTGTCATTTGTGAACCAATTTCCAAAATTTTGATTGATTATGGAAAATGTTTACAAGAACTATTTTTTTATAAATTGTGGGAGAGGGTAGCAAAGCACACCGGGGGTAAAGCTGGTATTTCATAAATACTAAATAAATTTATACTAATCGAGTGAAATGTTCCTTGTATAAAAATATTTCTTAATATGTGAGACATTTGTAGCTTTTTAATTGAACTTTAGTGATTTTTAATCAGAAATAATTTTTAGTCAGGCTTGAGTTCTGTAATTTCAATTTTTATTGAATGGAATATTTTTATTAATTAATGTCTAACTACTTGGGTAGAGATTCTTGTTAACATCAGCTATTTAACTTAAATTTTCAATGAAACGGAATATGAGAAACGATTGTTGTGTTTACAATTGATTTACCTTTGGTAAACACATTTATAAGTATCACTAATAATTTTTTGTTTTTCCATTTTTTTCCATTTTTCTATTTAGGTTAGCACGAAATTATATTACTCTACCGAAGTATGTTTTACTTATTCTTGCTTATCTTTTTACGATCATCACATTAATTATTTTTTACTTATTCGATGTACCATCGGTACATGCAAGTAATTATTATTGTCGTGGCTTTATGTTAACTTTGTTTTTGCTTTTTCACACTTCTTATTTGGCTTTACAGCATTCTTAAGACCAAAGTCTATTAAAACAGATGGCAGCAGTACTTCAGCTGATAATTTTTCGCTCTATGTGTTTTGTAGCTAACGAATGTCAGAAACTTCGGTTTGTTTTGGTTTTGGTACAAAAATTTTTGTGCTTTTGACATTCTTCGGTTCTTTATACAGCTATGGTTGCCGTATTATTGTATAACAAATCCTTACGCAGTCACCTGTGTAATTACACCATGTGCTAGACTTTAGTTAATGTTTCTTATTAATTCAATATAGTTTTTATTGATTTTAAGCTGTTTTTTCTCTGGGGGTACGTATTTAAATTATCTTAAGCAAATTTACTACAAAACCAACTTTTAGTTTACCATAACATTGATGTAGCAACAAGTAAAGATACCTTTTTTGAAACAAACTAGTGTGTTTCTTCTGATCATATGAAAATTAAATTAACCTTTGAATATTTAAATTAGGGAAATGAAACGAAATGGTATTGGAAACATCGGTTCGTGGAGGAAGTTTAACGCATACAATTGCCGAATGTAATAGCATAAGTTGCTGAGAGCTGCATTAGACTGACACCAGTGCATATGGTAACTTCATCGACAATGAGCGGGAAGATTCACTAGCAAGGGCTAGACCCCTGCAAAAGACCACTTACAACAACTTTTAAGACAAGAGAGATTTCTCAAATGCCTACTGCAGCACATTCTTCTAAGACACACGCTAAATAACACTACTGGCAAGACATTTGCTTCATATATTGCAGGTATAGGAGTAAACACTCATATACACGAACTTCAATACATCCATTGTGCTTCGCTTATTAAACGACAGCATTTATTGTTCATTAAGTACAATACATGTCACGGGAATATATAAAAAACAAGACGCATATACATTTCAAGACTATAAACGCAGGCCTCTAATTTACAATAAGCAGCTGTAATGCATTGTCAAGAACTGATTACTATTAAAAAAAGCCAACTGCATAAGTATTACTCTATTACTATTATTAAATATTTGAATAAAACATGTTATTTATTATACATAATTGTCGAAAAACAACAGAAATATGTAGAATAATAATCATGTCTTTAAAAACAATCTAACAAGAGAAAATTAAAGTTTGTTCTGCCATTTGTTTTGACCAGACTACTGTTATTCGAATAATATACCACAAAGTGTGCTGGAACGATTTGCGGAAGAATTGTCGAATATTCTGTTAAATGTTTAAAGGAATTTCAGACAATTCAATTGAATTTCTGCTAAAGTTTCAAAATATACATATATCGGCAAATACATATGCTCTGTGTAGATATCACACATTATACAAAGTCACGTTTTCAATTATTTTTCATAGGCAGCAGGTTTCAGGAAGTATATCAATCACGGAGTAGAGTATATCACGTATGTATGTTATAATTTCTTCTATGAAATGATACATAAAATGTTATCAATAAATTTTAATATTAAATAAAAATATTTGCTTAATTCACAACAATTTGTAGCGTGTATTTGTGTATCAAATACACTTTTTGTTTTCTCATTGTGAACACCCTGTGTGTAGTCTATTATTGTAGTTTGTATTTTTATTGAAAAAAGAAGAACAAGCTACATACAAATTCTATCAGAGAGTCTCTCTCTCTCTCTCTCTCTAAATACAACGTTTTAAAAACATATGAAATAAAAGTTTAATAGTGTATTTCATTTTTATATGAAAATTCTCAACAACAAATGTTACACTATTATATTTATTTTGATAATACAATCGATACAAAGATACAAAAGGTTTTGTGATTTAAGGATGTTACATAAATTTAAATATGTTTTATTTTTAATGTAATACTTTTAATGTCTTCTTCTTTTCTAAAAAAAAACTTTAATTTTCATGGTATTAATATATTTTATTTATGTCAATAACACAAACATAACTCCTGTCCAAAGTGGCATGTAAAAGAAAACTTTTGTACAAATATACAGTGTCTAAAAACCATTAGATATTAATTAATGTAACAAGGCTCTCAAAAAGGTGTACTTGCATTGAAATTTTGAATTTGTAATTTATCAGAGATCATTTCTGATAGACATCATTCATAAATATATAAAGAAACTTCAGCTAACTTTTTCCAATGAATTTCTAACTGTTTAAAGAAATATAAATTATTTGTTTAAAGTTTCTAAGGCTACTACGCTTAGTTTTCTGTTGTTGTTTTCAAAAATATTATTATTTGTGAATACTAGAATAGTTTTTGAAAGTCTTTGCATAAGATAAGAGTCAGTAATTTAGGCCATGCATGTCGTATGCTATCAATGCTGGTAATTTACTTCTTATTTAGGCAGAAAAAAGATTTTAAACTATCTGAAAACTCAGTGTTAAAATGGTACATGGTGGGCGTTATTTTACTTCTGCGTCATTTGAAGTTGCTTCAAACTGAGTACTAGATTTCTCATATTAAATACAAATATTTTATTAATAACCTTCTGCGCAAAAAATACATTCTTGCTTACACCATTGTTTCGCATACTTAAGTTGTACAAAATGTAAATACTTAGTTTTGATACAAGAGGAGGGAAAATAGTAGATGACTAGACCAACTACGTGACCTGGAGTTCAACACAAAAAATTTAAAATACCTACAGATGATAAAACTTTTAAACGAAGATGTTGTTTTTTCAACACTTGGCAAAAATGTTTTTGAAATAGAAACTAAAACATTAACATCCTTATGCAAAAAAATTATTTACTTTAGCTTTAAAGTTCATAGTAGTTGCCAAGCACTTTAAGGCTGACATTGCTTTGTTAAGATATTATATAAGCAAAAGACAGCTTTAATTATTTTGTTATATAATAATAAATACTGGTAATACCACAGTGTTCAACAACCACTTCTTAGCTTATGATGTACAAAATCGAATACAATTTCATTCGGGTATTGAAATATTTTTTTATTTTGTTAAAAAATAATGAAGTAAAGCAATATTATTTTAACAAAATTAGCTTCTGACATGGAAAGGAAAACAGATAAACATTGCCATAAAGTAAAAGTAAAAAAATCTGATGAACAAAGAATATTTATAAAAATTTTTTTTATTCGAATGAAATAAGTATTTGTATATCCAGCTTTTTTTTTGATTTGTTTTGATTGTATGTTTGTCACTAAAACGATTTTGTATAATTGTATTTATTTTAATTAATAAGTTTGATAATTCGATGATGTTTTTCATTACAGGACAGAAATAATAAATCTAAGCTAAGAGCTAACACTTTTAGCTTCATTTTCAGATATAACATGAATCACTTTGTGTTATTTTAACACAAATATTTGAGGCACAAAATACACAGTTTGGAAACATCAACCTAAAGTAGCCTTAACAAACGTGGGTGCCTACTTTAGAATTTTAATATAATATATTTTTAGAATATAACTTTACTTGCAATTGCTTGGAAAAGCTTTGTTAAGTTTTTTTTTTACATAAGACCCTAACAACATAATTTTATTTAAAAAAATATTTAATAACAGGGAAAATATTATTCAATTTTAAATATTGATTTTATTTTAGAAGATCCGACAAACCAGTCAACACACTTTGATGCCAGACAGAAAACTGACTTCTAAAGACTTTACTTCGAGCAAAATGAAAATAATAGCAAAGAAAAAAGATGAAGCATCTCTGAGCTCAAGGACTGAAGATAGATAGAACTTTATGTTATTATTCGTCATCTGTATTTCTGATATTGTTCTACAACTCTCAGATAATATAAAGAGACTTGCAATTTGGACCCAAATGAGCTGCATTTGTTTTTCCTCAGCAACCTGCCAACCTTAACTAATATAGCGTTTTGTGAGAATAATATCTTTAATATCTTAGTTCAGTAAAAGCTAGCTTTTTCAAATTATGACATTAACCAATATGAAAAAAATTTTGAGATTTGGATAATTCTAAACTATGAGGAGGCCCATAAAATTTTAATTTCAATCAAAAAGTATTTTTTTGGAGATAAAATCGAAAAAAGGTCGATGTAAAAAAGAAATTTTTAGCAGTTTGCAATTTTTTGCTGAAATCAATTAATGGGCTATTAAAAACAAATTGTTTACTGTATATTATAAAAAATATAATGATTTTAATATTTAATAAAATGCAGTTATACTTTTAAGTATTAACCAAAGCAGATCATACTATACTTACACGAGAACATAAAGCTCTTCGTTCTGATCGAAAAATTTTCATTATATAAGCCAACATTATTTTTTTTTATTTAAGTGAACAAGATTGGTTGGCGAACAAAACTGGACTTGTGCTCAGTAAATGATTTATTTAAAATTTTTTCCCGGACTCTCCAAGTACACATCAATAAAGTCAAGAAATATTTTCATTCAAAACCAGTTCGATCCTATCTTAACAAAATAATGACAACTGATTTTTCCGTGAAATTTATTTAAATATCGATTTCCAGGTACAATTAAACTTTTTCAAAAATCGAAATTAAAAAATTTATTCGAAAAAATCGAATATCGATTTTCCAAGATATTACCATTTCTAATAAAGCCTGGTACGGAGTTCATAAGGAATTTCAAGTTCTCATACAAACTGTATGTAAAAAAAATTACTGAATTTCAGGATGCTACATTTGATAAAGGATTTCCTAGTACGGAGTTTCTAAAGAAAAGTACAGGTAATTTTTAAATTGAATGCCTATATTAGAGATGTTATAAATATAAGTGGAGACTTCTTTCAACAAACAAAAATTAATGTTCATACAATTGTTTGGTCACGGAATTTTTAACATTTCTAATTTACATCAAATTGTAATTAATTTTTAGTGTTTTAGTGTATTGAAAATTCAAAAATAAATGAATTTGTGTGTATGCAAATATAATTTAAGAAGTTAAAATGTCTTAAAGCGCAATACAGAGTTCTTACGGAATTTCACGTTTGTAAACTTACATTTATTTCTACACGGAAAAATAATCGTGTAGCCTTTTTTTGAGAATCATATTTGCATACACATAATAATTAATTTATTTTTCAATTAAAAATACACAAAAACACTAAAAATTATTTAAAATTCGATGAAAATTAAAAATGTCAAAAATTCCGTGATCAAATAATTGTTTGAACATTAATTTTTTGTTTCAGTTGACAGAAAAAAGTCTCCACTTAAATTTATAAATCCTTAAAATAGGCAATAGATTTCAAAACATCCGTACATTTTTCTTTTGAAAGTCCGTACTAGAAAATGAAAATTTCTTTATGAAATTTATCATCCTGAATTTCCTTAATTTTTTTACATACATTTTGTATGAGAACCTGAAATTCCGTATAAACTCCATACCAGGCTTTAAAAAAGAAGTATATGGAATTTTTGAAATTGAAATTGCCTACTTTAGGGATGCTATAAATATAACTGGAGACTTTTTTCAGTCAACTGAATCAAACATTAATGTTCATACAATTAATAATACAATAATTAATTTTTAGTATTTTTGTGGGGTTTAAATTAAAAAATAAACGGATTGGTGTGTATGAAAACATAATTTTACACAAAAGGATACACGATTATTTTTCCGTGTAGAAATATATGTAAATCTACAAACTAGAAATTCCATAAGAACTCCATACTGGACTTTAAGACATTTTAACTTCTTAAAGTTGAATTTATTATAAAATAAAAATATATAAGCAAATATAGTTTTCTAAGCTGTACCAATAGCAACCTCAGTTACTTTTATTTCCCTTAAGAATTTAATACGACATAGCCCGACGTATCAAGTGTAATGATTATTTAGTTAACCAAATAATTTTCGAGTGTTTCTCAGAACTGAAGTACGTTAAATATTTTCTTTCATTAAAATTTTGTCTGTATTGATTTAATTAGGAAAAAATTTTGCTTGAGAGTGTCTAACTTATTCAAAATGTTGACAAAGCAAAATACTTGAACAAAAGTATAAATTTTTAAACAATAATATTGTTTACTCATACAATTATGAATTTATATTCAAATAGGTACTTATTTGTTTTTTATTTCATATCGAGGGCTTATATTCAAAAAGTGCTATCTGCAAGGCTTGAAATTTTTAAAAGAGCGCAAAAAACATTTCTTTTTCTCAAAGTTCAAGGACTAATAACTAAATTTTGATGAATAGCACCATTGACAGAAGACATCTTAATTCTACTAATGTTAACCAAATACAAGTATTGTTCTTGGACTTGGAGAAAATAACAGTTTTGTTTTGTCTTCTAAACTATTCAAGAATTGCAGATAGAACTTTTTAAATATAAACCCTCGATATAATAAAATTTGTTAAACTTTCATGGAAATAATTTAATTTAAATATTTTCTTTCATTAAAATTTTGTCTATATTGATTTTGTTTTGGAAAAAATTTTGCTTGAGAGTGTTTAACTTATTAAAAATGTTGACAAAGCAAAATACTTGAACAAAAGTATAAGTTTTTAAACAGTAATATTGTTTACTCCATAAAATGATGAATTTATGTATATTCAAAGAGGTACTTATTTTCTTTATTTCACATAATAAAATTTTTTAAATTTTCATGGGAATAATTTAATGCAGAGAAAAATAATTAAATATTTTTAAGTGCCATTATTACAACTTAAAGTTAGTTAAAAGTAGGATTTTATCGGACGTATATAAAGTTTTCCATCAGTACAATTTTAGCTTAACCTAATTTTAGCTTAACCTAAAGTAAGTAATGTATCCTTCCTGGTAAGTCAAATTAAATTTATAATAATAAATAGCGTTTTATACGTCCTAAAAAATCCTGCTTTTAACTAACTTTAACTTGCATTGGATGGTAAGATATTTTTGTTGTTGTTTAAGAATTAGAATTACAACCAGTCTAATATATTCTGGTTTAATTTAAGTCCTTTTCATCTAATATTTATACTATGTTATGCCCAATAGAGTTAAAATCTTATAAGCTTAAAAAACAGATTTTATTTATTATCCGATTTCAATTCCATTTTATTTCAGAAGCATTAAAGCATATTTATATCAAGTACAAACAAAGCTTTAACAGCAAATTTTTTTGTACATACAAATTGTTAAACTTGCCAAAAAAGTAACAACAAAAATATGAAAAACAATTTAGAAATACAAAAAAAATTGCCAAAATCTTATTAACAAAATCAATCAGGCTCTTTTGTTATAGAGAAAAATTAAAAGATTAATTAAGAGAAAAATTAAAAGATTAATTAATCATATTTACACGATAAATAATAATAATTTTTTACGTAGAGTCCAATTGTCCCTGTTTCGATTCCAGTAATTTTCCCCAACTATTTTTATTCTTAAGATAACCCACACCCAATTTGTAGTACCACAACAAAATAAAAATTATTATATTTGTTCTAGCTCCTTTTTCCCCTTGCTAATGCACCAAATTTTTTTATATTCATTAAACATATAACTCCCGAAGTAACTATTCAGAATACTAATTACGTTGCAGTTTATCATATATAAGTAAATTTTTTTTTTGAGAGGGCACCCTTCTTGACGTTCCTTTCGCGCTAATACTTTCTTGTCTCACTATCACACTTTATCTTCAAAGTAAGCATTAAAATATTTAACAACTCCCAGTATAGTAATTATTAAGAAAAGGGACAATTAATATTTACTTATTATACGAGTAAGAGATGCTCTTTCATACACAGCATCAAAAGAAATAAAATAAACTTGTGATTTTAGTTGAGTGCTTACAATGTCGCACTCTTTTAAGACAGAAGTGTGCAGCTCATGTCAATAATAAGTTTCACAATATAAAAAAAATAAACACATTATGCTCTTATATTTTATACTTCTTTAAGCTCGCAATATATATTTTGAACGATATCAGTTAAATTTTTTATTTTTGAATTCAATGGCGTATAAGCAACTTACTCACCTTTCAACGATAAATATTACTCATACGCAAATAACACGCAAAAACTATTGCATGATTTTTTGCATTGTCATTTGTAGTAATAAATAAATATTACTCATACACATATAGCACAAAAAATATTGCATAATTTTTTGGATATTCATCACTAGTGATTTTTAATACATTTTAAGCCCTGCACGGAGTTCTTATGGAATTTGTAGTTTGTAGATTTACATATATTTCTACACGGAAAAATAATCGTGTACCCTTTTGTGTAAAATTATGTTTTCATACAAAGAAATCCCCTTTATTTCTTAATTTAAAACTAAAAATTAATTACAATCTTATGAAAATTAGTAGTGTCAAAAACTCCGTGATCAAACAATTGTATAAACATTAATGTTTGTCAGTTGACTGAAAAAAGTCTCCACTTATATTTTTATATCCCTAAGATAGGCAATAGATTTTAAAAATACAGTATATTTTTTTAGGGACGCACTACATCATATTTCATTGATTCCGGAAAGTGTAAGTATACTGTTGTTCCGGAAAGCAAAGATCTTAACTTAGCATTAAATGGTAATGAAATACAATTTAAAGATAGTATAAAATATCTTGGGGCAAATTTTAATTAACTAATGAAATTTAATAGTCACGTTCTATACAATCTTAATAAAGCCAATCGTGTCAAAGGAGCCTTTGGAAAACTATTTAACAGTAAATTTTTACCAGTTAGGACAAAACTACTTCTGTATAAAGTTAGTATTAGACCAATTCTTCTCTATGCATTTCCAATATGGTTCAGCATATCAAAGACAATTATGAGGAAAATGGAAATTTTCGAACGGCATATTGTGCGAAAGTGCATAGAAAGGAATTACCAATACTTAAACAAAAGATTTTCAAATAAATTTATTTATGATAATGCCAAATTAACGCCATTATCTCAGTATGCTTTTGAGCTGCTGAAAGGTTTTGTTGAAAAATTGTCCTGCTTTGAAGGCAACGTTATTCAAGATATTTTATCTAGTGAGCAAGATTTCAGTTGGTCAAATACGCAATATATTTCTTGCATTGGGGTTTTGCAAGAGAATTTCAATGGTTTTGTTGGTCAAAACTTTTATTTAAATAGTACTCCCGGTATTCACAGAGGGTAATTTAATTTGTTCATATTATTATTTTGTTTTTTGTTTTTTATTTTTTAAATCGTAGCCTTAGTCTTTAGTTTAAGATTAAGTTTTAAGTTTTTTATTAATATTAAGTTTATTTATTGTAAACAAAGTTTTACTAGCAATGACAAGTGCCGGGAGCAAACACTGTTTTACCTATATTAATTTTATTAAAAAACTAAAAAAATTTCATTTAATTTTCATAAGCACGAAGCATATTCGAAACAAAATTATGTTATTAAAATAATACTTTACAGTTTTAAGTTTTCAAAAAATGTATGTTGGAACAACTCTGTAATATGAAAAAAATGAAGTCTCAATAAAACTAACTAACTAACTAACTAACATACTTCATTGAAATTGGGAAAATTCAAGATAATATTTCGAAAATTTGGAATTGAGAAAATTCCAAATGAAAATGTGAGAATTTCCATTTGAAATTGAGAAAATTTCAAATGAAAATGAGAATTTCCATTTGATAATGAGATATTTCCAAATGTAAATGAGATTTTCAATTTAAAATTGGGAAAATTCCAAATGAAGTTGAGAATTTCTACTTGAAATTGAGAAAATTCCTGTTGAAATTGAGAAAATTCCTGTTGAAATTGAAAATTTCAATTTGAAATTGAGAAAATCCCACATAAAAATGCCAAATGAAAATGAGAAATTTTAACTTGAAAATGAGAAAATTCCAAATTAATTATTCGAGATCTTTTTAATAAGTATATGTGCATATATGATTTAAAAATAATATAAATTACATTATATGTTCATCTATCATATATTCATATATCTTGTCACACATATGTTATGTCACAGCTACTTACCTTCTATTTCACTTCTACATTTAGGGAAATTCGCCATTACCCCAGTTATACATACATTTTTGGTGAAATAAGTGACGACAGCGAATGAGTCGACTGACTTCACCGCGTATCATGTTGTGTGTCAATTGAAAACTTTAAAGTCGTTTTTTTTGGAAAACCTCATTTTCATTTGGAATTTTCTCAATTTCAAATTAAAATTTCTGAATTTCATTTATAATTTTCTCATTTTCATTTGGAATTTTCTCAATTTCATATTAAAATTTTCAATTCCAACAGGAATTTTCTCAATTTTAAATTGAAATTCTCAATTCCAACTGGAATTTTCTCAATTACAAATAAAAATTCTCATTTCATATAATATATTCAAATTTTCATTTACAATTTTCTCAATTTTAAATTGAAAATCTTATATATGTATACATTTGGAAATTTTTAAATTTTAAATTGAAATTCTTATTTTTAATTGGATTTTTTTCAATTTCAAATTAAAATTCTCATTTTAATTTGGAATTTTCTCAATTTCAATCCAAAATTCTCAATTTCGTTTGGAATATTCTCAATTTAAATGAGAAATGGTGTAGTAAATGGAAATTTCTTTATCAAATTTACCAACTTCGAATATCCGTAATTTTTTGGAAATTCCGTATGAAGTCCATACCAGGCTTTAACCATTAATGTACAAACAACAAAAATCTCAAAGTGGGAATCACCCCTACATTTATTGCGTTAAGTTACTAAATATCATAACTATATTAAACATCAAGTTCCAGGCCCGGTGTGCTTCTTCACGTCATACACATATTGTTTCAAGCAATGTAACTAATGGTTTGAAACTCTTTCACACTAAAATTTTGTCTTCAAAGATTAAAAATATGTAGTTTTAAAAAAAATGTAGGGACACAGCTCCAGACATATTGTACTACACCTGTAAATATCACAAATTATTAGTAAAATACAAGTACTTTGTATGGGAGCTGCCACGAGCACTTATAACAATGTATATTCTAGTGTTAGTTTCAGACCGTTAAGTGTTATATACTGTGAAAATATATGCATGAGTGATATAGTGCCTTAAGAGTCCATATCATTCAAAAAAAAATATGCATCTCTTTAGACTTTTTTCAAAGTTATCACAGCTCTTAACCTTATTTCACATAACATTTCTGGTGACAAGACTACAGAAGAACTGAATACAGTGCGTATTGCTTTAATTAATCAGAAATTGCTTTTAATATTTTAATTTTATGTCCCTAAAGCAAAAGATCAGGAAATAAATGTTAATTGTCTTACAAGTAAACAAAGTAAACAACTTAACACTGAATATACAATAACTTAATTGTTTCCAACGGTTAGTGGGCCAAATATAGTTGACATTTCTCATATCTTTTTCTTCCTTTATTTCTATTATTAAGGTTAATTAGCTTCAACGCCCAGCTGGAATTCAGTTTCTTTATTATTTTTTCATTGTATTTTCTTTCATTTTTGTATGCAGTTAACGTCATTTTCTCATAAGGCAAATGTTAGGAGCCCGTTTAATAAAATAAAAAAATCCTTCTAACACATAATTGTTGCTCTTTTGTGTTTACTTTGTATGTTTAGTGTATGTGTATGTTCATAAAATTCTAAAAAAAAACTTTAGTTACATTCTCTTGGCATAAATTTCACTTTAATTAATAGTGTAGAAAATACTATACATTTATAAAATAGACTCTAATGGACTACAGACGATAACTAACAATTTATTTAAGCTTTTATTTTGGCAACTGTGAAATTTCAAGGCCACAAGAGTATTTTGCATTTTTATTCTTATTTGCGCTAATTCTTTTGTTATTATTTTCCTTGCCAAAGTTCTTGTTATTTTTGGTTTACATTAAGTTTTAGTAATAAGTTCTTATTAATAATGAAAAATTTTACGGTAAATTAAACAAATATATTTTACAGGTTATATATAAAGATTTAAATATAAAGTGAAAACTATGATTAATTAGGCAAAGAAACGTAGTTATATGTACACATTACAAAAATTTTAAAAAATATTGGCAGAAGTTGAACAGTTTAAAAGATGACGTAAAAATATTGCCAAAATATGCAGTTGTTTTAAATAAAATGTATACACGCAAAGAAAAAATATGGTTGAGGTAACCATAATCAAACAGCAACATAATATGATTGAATTATATTTTTGTAGTTAAATCATATTATTGTCAATAGGAAAGCAAACTTTTAATAATATTATTATCTGAGTTAATAATAACATTATCAACAAAAACAATGAGCTTTGTTACACCTAATCTTGTTATTGTAAATATGACAACACTATTGTTAGATGTGACTAAAATATAATTGAGAAATGTATACTTACATATGTGTGCATACTCGAAATACAAACACGTGTGTATAAAGAGATAAACGTTTGTACGTATGTATATGTTTTTATTGATCTACCCTTTTGTTTGTTTCTACTTTATTTATTTATTTAACACGACGCGTGCAATACCGATAGCTTACAAACGAAACACTGAACTGACAGAAGATGTTTATGAAAAAGATTTTTTTAACTTAAAAGAGAATGGTTTTGGATAACATTATATTGTTATTTACATTATATTATTTTTAAATAATAACAATAATTATGTTGCAGTCATAAATTTTTAACAAAACTATATTGTTAAAATCTAACCATATCACACTTTTTTATGAATATAATAATGTAATTATTAAATTCAAACATTACTTTGCTTACCGTAACAAAATTAATGTTTAAAATAATAATAACTTGTTTTCAACGAGCACAGATTTGTTTCTAAGAACATAATATTTTTTTCTCAACCATTCTAAAACCATATTATTTTTTTTAACTAAGAAATAAGTATTTACATTTTGGAGTATTATTACTTAAAATTTAATTTAAATTTAATATAAGTAGTTCCAAATAATTTTTAATTTAATAGTAATTAATTTTTTATTTCCGATTTTAATAAAAGTTCATCAATCAAAACAATTTAAACTCTCCTAAATATAGTATTTATGTATAAGTAATGCATTAAAAACATTCACCACTGCAAACTACTGACTCCAAAATGTCAAGGCTAGAATGCACATGTTTATATCAGAATGATTTTTTTGAAGGCAACAAAGCAACAGGCTACAGATTGTTTTCCGTGCTACATTTTCCATTTTAGTCAAATTAAAATAACTATTTTTTTATGACTACAAACCAAAAACAGTGTCGAGAATATAGCAAAATATGTAAAACAAATTATTGCCAAGAAATATTTTTTATTGCCAAATGAAAAAGAAAGTTTAAAAATTTTAATGTTTATTAAAAAAGTAATTTTATTTTTGAAAAGCGAAAAGCAAAAAAAAAAAGATAATTCGCGAAAAATTGCAACATTTTAAAAAAGCCATAATAATGACTTATAATTGATTTAACTGTAAGGAATGCAAAAAATTCACGAATATTGCGAAAATTCACAAAATGTTTAAAACAGAGAGTTTAATAATGTTTTAAAGTCGTAAAAACTGTTAGGAAGCTAAAATACACGCAAAATGTCGGTCTTATCGCGAACTTTGTAAAATAAAAAAATCGCGAGAATTTGCAAAAATCTAAATAAGCCAGATTATTGATTAAAAATGGCTAAAACTTATAACTTATCTTATATATAAAAAAAAATTCGTCAAAAATAGCGAAAATTACAAAAATTATTAACAGCGGGATAATAACAAAGTATAGTATAATATTGTTTAAAAAGCGGCAACACTGTTTAGAGGCTAAAACCATGCAAAAAGTCGAATCTATCGTGAAGTTTGCAAGAAATCGCGTGAAGTTGCAAAATTTTAAACAGGCCATAATATTGATCAAAAATGGCCAAAACTATAAGGAATGCAATTTAGCGATTTTTTAATCGCTAAAAACCGTAAAAACGGTGGAAATTTGCAAAAACTTATTAACAGCGGGATTATAACAAAGTCTAACATTGTTTAAAAATCAGTAAAACTCTTCGGAAACCTAAAACTTTAAAAGGGTCGCATTTATTGCGAAAATTTGCAACATCAGAAGCAAGCGCTAAAATTTATTGGAAATCGCAAAAGCTCTTAAAATATACAAACAATAATTTTTATAATTTGTTTGTATTTTTTTTAAAAGTTATTATTTATTTAACCAAACTGAGTTTTTAATGAAGATCTTCTATTTAATAAAATAATGGTATATATAAAAAAAATTAAAAAAGTAGTTCCGTCAAAAAAAAAACTATTTACCATAACGAAAAAAATAGTTATTTCCTGCAATAAATAACATGACTACTTCTCAAGAATCGATTATTTTGGTGTCACGTCTTGTTAAAATAATTCAGTTGGTAATCCAGTAAGGAACAGCTTCCAGCAAAAATGTTTAATTCCAAAATCGATTACCTTTTTCGGAACATTTTGTTAGGTACATATGTATATGAAATAAGACTACAAGTAAGCATCGCACAGACGAGGTTTTAGAAAAAAGAAAAAAGTGTAACAACAGTTGCAAAACGGGCTGTCCGATTTTTATAACATATCATACAATATTTGAGAAAGAACTATTGCCAGCTAGAGTTATTGATGTAATTAAAAAGGACTACTGTAAGCCAATTTATCTATCCTAGACCTAAAACATCTCATTTAGAGTTATGAGTTTCCGTTTACTGCTTAGGAGATATTTGTTCAACAAAATTTTACTCTTAACTTTTTTATATATAATTACTTTTTTAAACATAATCAAGAATATTGTATATCCTCACAAAAACATAAATGTGAAAAAAGGCCAAGTTCCTTTCCAAAATTTCCAAGTTAAAAAATTTATCAAATTACTCGGTACTTATTATGACACAATGGTGAACATATCACTCTATAATCAAATATTTTATGTAACTCTGCCTTTTGAACTGGCGCAGACATTATGAATAGAACTATAACAGACTAGAAATTTAAAGTTTAAAAAGCTTTATTAAGAAAACCTTCCAAAAAGTAGTCAGATCCTCACAAAAACATAAACATTCTTACTAAAAAAAATTAATGTATTTGTACAAACTAAAATTTTTAGTCATTTATTTAAATTTCGTTTAGGAGTTATGCATTTACGAATACATTCGTATTTGCATCCGCCTGAATTTAACGAATACGAATACATTCGAATACTTATTTTTAAATTGAGACGCAGCGCCATCTGAGAATATTTTCAATAAATTCAAATTTGCGACCTCATTTTTAACAACCAAATGATTTCTTTGATAAATCTGGCATTAAAAATTTTTTCGTCACGGATGGGACAATTTTAAAAAGCAAATATATTTTAAAAAATTTAAATAACAAAAATTTATATGCAAAATATTTCGTTTTCGGATTCTGCCGTTAGTTTTAAGATTTCAAACAAATTGCCTGCGAAATTGTTTAGTAATATAAACTTTGACTGGTTTTTTGACACGAGTGGGACATTCGAAAACACAACATAAAAATATAAAAAACCTTTCAAATTACATATATTTTATTGCTTTTTTCTTAGATGGGCTGAAGGAAAATAAACCGAAGCACCTCTTCGAAACATTCAAATGTCAAAAGCTTATGTACAGCTGGCACGGGGCATGGTGGTATTTTACTTTCACGGGGTAACAATATCGAGATAGATAATTTAACGGAGTTGATATAAAAAAATGCATTAAAATTACTTCTTTTTTTTTATTTATTTTAGAATATTAAAATTTAATGTGTTAGTAATGGCAACCATGAAAATGAATCAGAGTTGGCATAATTTAATGGAAATTGAAACATTATGTACTTAAAGAAACTGCAACTATGTACGCGCCATTTTTTATATACATATATGTAAATTGTAAATAACTAAGTATGTACTTTAATAGAAGCCATTTTCAAAGTCAGTATTGTCACGTCATTGTTAAAGTAAACTTGTCCTCGTTTTGCCTGATAAAGTTCGACCGAGTAAGATAATTTAATTAAAACACATAATCAATTGTAACATTTATTAATTACAGAGAATAAACAGCGCCTTTATTAACTTTGCAATAGTTATAGTTCATTCTTGTTGAGTCTTTTAAAAACGAGTGACAACTTTATTCTTCGTCAACAGTCTGGAAGATTTGCCATACATGTATTTGCCGTCTTTTCTACGTGTATATTTGAGAAGTACCACCAGTGTTTGCCGTATTATTCACGTGTAGATTTGTCTTACTGCCGTACACGTATTTGCCGTCTTTTCCACGTGTACACTTGACGAATTGCCACACGTATTTGCCACAGTATTGCTTGTAGATTTGTCTTAGTGCCGTACACGTATTTGCCGCCTTTTCCACGTGTATTTTTGACGAATTGCCACAGGCATTTGCCGTATTGAATGTGTATGTTTGTATAGTTGTCATATACATATTTGCCGCCGCTTCGCGTCTGTATTTGTCTTATTGCCATACATTTATTGCCTTATCGTTACGTATATGTATGTCTGAAACCGTACCCATTAGAAGAAGTAATAGAGAAACCAAGGGAGTACCGCCTAGTCGATTTATAATGGAAGCTAGTAATTCTTCGCAAACGCCAAGGAATGCGACTACGTCTAAGACGCAAGCCGTTACACCAAACAACCCACCTGATGCGTCAAAACAAATTGCTGAAATGCAGAGGGAGTTTCAACGCCAAATGATGGCGCTTCAAAACCTTATCATCGCCAACAATGACCAGACGAAGGCCACAGTGGGAGAATTAAGGCAAGAAATTCAGACCATTGCCATGTCTATACCTTCAGCAGCACGCTCAACAACAGAGTCAGAAAACCGGCCCAATCACAATAGCCAAGTTCCAGGTGAGTCCTCTTCCAATCTTTCTTTCCATAGCCAAAACAGCCACCCTACCAAAGCAAAGAAAATATATCCTCTTCCCAAATTCGAAGGCCAGCCTGAAAACTGGCAAATGTTTTATGAAGACTTCGTGTCCACTACAAACGAGTTTGAATATACGGACTTGCACAACATCATCAGAATTCGAGAAGCTCTAGTAGGAGCTGCGCGAGAAACCGTAGAATCACTATTATCGAGCTCAAAGAACGTAAAGTGTATAATCGAAACACTGAAAGAAACCTACGGTCGCCCCGAAATTCTTATAAAAAGCCAAATCCAAAAAGTGAGGTTATATCCGAATATCACTGATGGTAAGCTAGATCAACTCATTAGTTTTGCCAACAAAGTAAACAACATGGCCAATTATTTAAAATCAGTAGACGGAGAACATCATCTGTCTAACCCAACACTGTTAAGTGAACTGGTTTCAAAATTGCCATCCAGTAGGCAAATGCAATGGGCAGAAAAGTGTTTAAGCCTTGACAGAAATCCTAACATATCAGATTTTAGCACTTGGCTCAACTGTATGAGAAAGCTTGCAAACATGGTGTCTGACTCATTGCCTGCTTCTTCGGAAAATGTCGCCCGTAAACCTATTAATACACCGCATACATCACAGAAACAAAACAAATATGCAATGCTTAGTGTAGCTGAAGAACAATGCATAATTTGTGATGGCAGTTGTCGTAATATTAAAAAGTGCGAAAAATTCATTAATATGCAAGTAAATGAGCGTTGGAAAAAAGTTAAAGAGCTGCGATTGTGCTTTTGTTGTCTAAAACCAAATCACCAAGTAAGAACTTGCTTCGTAAAAAATCCATGTGGTGTAGATAATTGCACCAAAAGGCACCATAGCCTGTTACACAATATAAACTCTGACCACCCGACGAGTTCACCGTCTATGAACACAAATAGTGAGCGCATTAGCTGTCATGTAGATGATCAAGTGAATGACATGTTGTTCCAAATAATCCCAATTAAGCTTTACAACAAGGGCAAAGTGGTTTGTACCTATGCGTTTATTGATGATGGGGCTAATGCCACCATGCTTGATTTGGACATTGCTCGTAAACTGGATCTATACGGTAGGACAGACACACTGAAATTGCAATGGTTAAATGGGTTTTCCTCATCGGAATCAACAGAAATTGTTAATGTTTATGTGAGTGCGATTAATGATGAACAAAATAAATATGAAATGAAAAAAGTTTACTTGTCAAAGAATTTAGATTTGCCAGCTCAATCAATTATTAAAAAACAACTGGTCGAGAGTTATCCATACCTGGCAAATATCCCAATAAACGAATATGAGTCAAAAAGGCCAAAAATGATAATAAGCATCGCCCACGCATTTTTGACGGTACCAACCGAAGTAATCGAAAATCCATCATATGGACCAATTGTGACGAGGTGTAAGTTGGGCTTGATTGTCTATGGCCCTGTAGATAATAGCGAATCAAATTATAAACAAATATGTTGCACATCAGTCAAATGTCGAGACGCAAATGAAGAAATGAAACAAATGATGCACAAATACTTCGAAATTGATTCGTGTGCTGTGAAAGGTAACATTACAGCTGTGGTATCAAATGAGCACAAGAGAGCAATGAACATAATGCAAGGCACAACAAAGTACAAAAATTGTCGCTATGAATGTGGACTATTGTGGAAGTCTGACAACATCTCCCTTCCATCAAGCTTCGAAATGGCCCTAAAAAGACTAGAATCAATAGAAAAAAAATTCAAAGGCGATCCGTTATTTGCAACAAATTATTGTAATAAGATGGAAGACTTGTTTAACAAGGGATACGCCCGGCGATTGAGTATAGAAGAACAAACAAGCTCACATAAAACATTTTATTTGCCACATTTTGCAGTAAAAAATCCTAATAAGGATAGTATTCGTGTAGTATTTGATGCAGCCGCCAAAGTAAACGGCATGTCTCTAAATGATGCGTTACTCTCGGGCCCTGATTTAAACAATTCACTAATGTCAGTTTTGTGTAAGTTCAGAGAGGCACCGATAGCAATATGTGGTGACATTCGCGAAATGTTTTTGCAAATAGCTATAAAGAGCGAAGATATAAACGCTCAACGATTTCTATGGAGAGGTGTTAATTTTAACGAGCCTGTACAACACTGCGTTATGACAAGAATGATTTTTGGAGCAGCCTGCTCTCCTACCATCGCTCAATACGTGAAAATCTAAACGCTCAGAAATTCGCAGATAAATATCCTCGCGCTGTCAACGCTATTACTTGCCGCCATTACGTCGATGATTATGTGGATTGTTTTCAGTCGGAGCCAGAAGCCATACAAGTTGTAACAGAAGTAAGGAAAATTCATCAAGAAGCCGGCTTTGAATTGTGTAAAATTATTTCAAATTCCCAACGCGTTATGAACGTTTTTCATGGCCCTCAAGTGCCTTCAGTAGATGTATCGATAGACAACGTGGAGAGGATATTGGGTTTACATTGGAATCCAGCCACAGACAAATTCGTTTTTATAATAAAATTTCATCGAATATCGAAAGACATAATTGAGCTTCGTCGTAAGCCAACGAAAAGAGAAATGCTAAGTGTAATAATGTCAGTTTTTGATCCCTTCGGTTTTATAGCCAACGTTACAATAGTTGGAAAAATTTTGATGCAGGCACTATGGAAGTATGATCTGGAATGGGATGATGAGGTGCCAGAGAATTTGTACGGTAGGTGGGCTGCATGGTTGTGTGAAATAAAGAAGGTGAGTGACTTTGAAATTACTCGTTGCCATTACTATAAATTCAGCACTAGTTATAAAGAACTACACATATTTAGCGATGCCAGCTGTTGTTAGTTATTGGAGAATTGAAACACCATCAGGGTATACAATTTCGTTTATTTGTGGTAAAACTAACTGCGCGCCTACAAGATACCACTCTATACCTAAATTAGAGCTTCAAGCTGCTGTTATAGCAGTTCGACTTCAAGTCCAAATAATGCAAAATTATTCTATAAAGCCTAATCGCGTATACTATTGGTCAGACTCTCATACAGTGATAAGGTGGATTAAATCCGACGCACGTAAATATAAGCAGTATGTAGCGAACCGAGTTGGTGAAATTTTGGAAAGCTCTACAGAGGATGACTGGCGATGGCTACCTGGAAATGAAAATCCCGCTGATGAGGCCACACGTTCAAAATCTAAGTTTCAAAATGAAAGTCGTTGGAAAAACGGTCCGAAATTCTTACACCAGCCAGAACACTCATGGCCATCTATGAAAGATAATCATTATCATGATGAATTAGACGCTGAACTCCGAACTAAGTATGTATTGACAACAATGGCACAGCGCTTACCTATATTTGAGTTTAGTCGTTTTTCGAATTACCGCAGATTAAAGAGAGCTATGGGTTGGATATTGAGATTCACTGAGAACGCAAAGAAAAGAGATAAATTGAGTAGAGTAACAACTGAGCTCTCAGCTGAGGAAGAAAAGAGCGCAGAAAATATATTGTGTCGTATGGTACAACAGTCAGCATTTCCCTCTGAATATTCGAGCATTTATAAAGATAAACCAATAGATGCACGAAGTAGTCTGAAAACGGTGTGTCCTTATATAGATGACTTTGGTTTGTTGCGTGTTCGTGGTCGTATAGACAACGCACATTTCATTGCTATGAATGCTAAAAGACCTTGTATACTGCCAAAAAAGCACTTGTTTACTGAACTCATAGTTTCATGGTATCATCATCGATTCAACCACATCAATAACAACACCGTAATAAGCGAAATAAGATTAAAGTTTTGGATCCCGTCAATTAGAGTAGTTTTAAATAAAGTACGAGCAAAATGCTATACGTGTAAAATACGTCGAACAAAGCCTAGCCAGCCGATAATGGGCTCCCTGCCTATAGATAGGGTCACACCGTATTTGAGACCCTTTTCGTACACAGGATTGGATTATTTCGGACCGGTGGAGGTCACTATAAGGCGCCAAAGAGAAAAACGATGGATCGCATTATTTACGTGCTTAACGATCCGTGCGGTTCATCTTGAAATAGCGACAAACCTTTCAAGTGATGCCTGTTTGTTATGTATTAGAAATTTTATAAATCGTCGAGGTGTACCGATTCAAATAAGAAGCGATAATGGCACCAACTTTGTTGGATTACAAAAGGAATTGTGTGGGGAAAGTGGTTTTTTGGATCATGATGCCTTTACAGCCAGTCTTGCCCCTCTTGGTATAAAATGGAAGTTCAATACGCCATCGGACCCATCAGCTGGTGGAGCATGGGAAAGACTAGTTCAATCCGTTAAAAAATCTCTTTACTCAATGCTAAAAGAGCACGCTCCCCGTCAAGAAACTTTATACAGTCTGTTGGTCGAAACCGAAAACATCGTGAACTCGAGGCCACTTACGCATATTCCAGTAACTCCAGATGAGCCCGAGCCGCTCACACCCAATCATTTCATACTCGGATGTGCCAGCTCTACTCAAACGCCTGCCGAATATGAACATAGGATCTGTGCCTCAAGAAAACAATGGCGTATACTGCAGAATTTAAAAAATGCCGTTTGGAAAAGATGGATGAAAGAATACCTCCCAGAACTAACCCGACGTACAAAGTGGTTCCGCCCATCTAACACATTGTGTGTTGGAAGCCTAGTACTAATATGTGATGTAAACGAACCCCGTTCTAAATGGAAGAGAGGCAGAGTAACGAAAATAATAGCTGGAAAAGATGAAGTAGCCAGATCAGCAGAAATAAAAACGTCCACAGGTATTTTAAATAGGCCAATTAACAAATTAGCGGTCCTGGACGTATCGGATGGATGTGGTGAATCTCAGCAAATGGAGTCGATTCACGGGGGTGGGGGTGTTAGTAATGGCAACCATGAAAATGAATCAGAGTTGGCATAATTTAATGGAAATTGAAACATTATGTACTTAAAGAAACTGCAACTATGTACGCGCCATTTTTTATATACATATATGTAAATTGTAAATACCTAAGTATGTACTTTAATAGAAGCCATTTTCAAAGTCAGTATTGTCACGTCATTGTTAAAGTAAACTTGTCCTCGTTTTGCCTGATAAAGTTCGACCGAGTAAGATAATTTAATTAAAACACATAATCAATTGTAACATTTATTAATTACAGAGAATAAACAGCGCCTTTATTAACTTTGCAATAGTTATAGTTCATTCTTGTTGAGTCTTTTAAAAACGAGTGACATAATGTATTAGCTACAAGTTCATGGAAAAATTTTTTAATTTTAAATAAATTAATTTGTTTATGCTAACGCTCACTTCTCATTAAATCAGCCAGAGGCTTTGTCATTTAAGCCATTGTAAATTATACTTAAAAAATATATCAAAAGGAGTAATTATCCTTAATTTACATTAAAAAATTTGAAAATGAGTTTGTTTTATTGTCTGCTATGTTGTCACTCCCAAACCGGTAAACCGTAACCAAAAAAAAAAAATTAACAAGAAGTTTAAGTGAAAAAATATCTGTAAAATGTTTTTAAATTGTTGAGATTGTAATACCAACCCAAGCATCCCTCTGAAATAAAATCTGCAATCCCAAAAACATACAGGTTTGAAGTTGTAATGGCAGCTCTTAAGGAAAAAGAATAATAAAATTTACATGAAAAGAGAGCAAATTGATTTCCTGAGAACGAAAAACTTTATTGTTTTGGAATTACGTAAACTTGTGTTACGTTTTATGTCTCTTACTGCAAACAAAGAAGAGCAACAATGTAACTACCCAGCGGTACATGGCTGGATTGTAACGTGTGTTTAACGTATGTTAATAATAACTCCGATGACAATGTTAACAGGGATTTAATTACTTTTAAGGCAGGTACGGAGTTCATATTGAATATAAGGCTCTCATTGGAACTGTAAATTTCATTAAAAAAATTATATTTACTAGTACAGACTTTCAAAAGGAAAGTATACGTACTTTTTGATATTGATTGCCTTTCTTAGAGGTGTTATACATATATATATAATTGGAGACTTTTTTCAGTTGACTGAAACAAAAATTAATGTTCAGACAATTGTTTGGTCAATGAAATTTTAGACATTTCTAATTTTCATGAATCTGTAATTAATTTTTAGTGTTTTTGTGGGCTTTAAACTCAAAAATAAATGAATTTGCGTGTAAGCAAACATATGTGTACACAAAAGGCTACACGATTATTTTTTCGTGTAGAAATAAATTTAAATTTCCAAACGTGAACTCCGTACTGGGCTTTAAGCCTGGAGTTTATACGGAATTTCAGGTTCCCATCCCAACTGTATGTAAAAAAATTACGGAAATTCAGGTTGATAGATTTCACAAAGAAATTTCCATTTCCTAGTACGGATTTTCAAAAGAAAACTATACGGAATTTTTGAAATTTATTGCCTATCTTAGGGATGTCATAAATGTAAGTGGAGACTTTTTTCTGTCAACTCAAACAAAAATTAATGTGCAAACAATTGTTTGTTTGGTCAACGAAATTTTAGACATTTCTAATTTTCATAAAATTGTAATTAATTTTTAGTGTTTTTGTGTGTTTTTAATTGAAAAATAAATAAATTTGTGTGTATATTTTTCCGTGTAGAAATAAATGTAAATTTACAAACGTGGAATTCCGTAAGAACTCCGTACCGGGCTTTAAATGTGAATCATTAGCAATTTTTTCCTACTTTCTTATAAAATAAAATGAAATATACTTGCCTACTTTTAGGAAAAAATTTTATATCATGAATAGCTTATACTTACACCACGGCTATCGATGAACTAGTGAGAGAGCAGCAGTAGTGTTGTCATTCAAACAAAAAATGGTCGAATATTGGAACAACTTTTTACCATTTTTGTTCGAACGAACAAACATTTTCAATTTAGAATAAAAAATTATTCGAATCATTTTTGTCGAATGTTCGAATGTTCGAACAATTTCTTTAACTACTTTGTATAACACGGATTTTACATTTCATAACTTTTTAGGGTTCCAACACCAAAGGTGAAAAAAGGAACCCTATTGTTTTCGCTACGCTGTCCGTCTGTCCGTCCCACGGTATTTTCTCAGGAACCGTAAGAGCTACGGACCTGAAATTTGGACACAGTATGTAGAACCTTGGCCACAACAACAACAAATACATGAGAATTAGAGATTAAAGGGTGCTCCAAAACGAGCCACGAAAAATGTTAAAATCTCATGTAATATACATACAATTGTATGACGATGTGTATATTGACACTTGAAATTTGTAAAATTAGTGTATTTTTATATAGACTACAACAATAAACATTAAAATATTAAAAAATTTAAATTAAAGAGTGGTCCATCAGTTAATACAATTTTGACTATGTAATTTTGACAAATTGCTGTATCTTGGAGACCGTAAGAGTTAAACTCTTGAAATTTTCAAAAACGGTAAAACTAAAAAATCCAAAGATTATAAAATCGCCAAAAATTTAAAAAAATCGCCTAAACCTGAAAAAAATCGCCAAAAATTAAAATAAAATCGCCAAATCGACAAAAAATCGACAAAATTAAAAAAAAAATTCTAGCACTAAAATAAATCGCCAAATTCGAAAAAAAATCGTTTAAATGAAAAAAATCGCCAAAATGAAAAAAACGCCAAAAACCGAAAAAAAATCGCCAAAACGCGAAAAATGCGCCAAAACCAAAATAATTGTTTATGTGAAAAAAAAATCGCCAAAATGAAAAAAAATCGCCAAAATTAAAAAAAAAATCGCCAAATTTAAAAAAATCGCCGAAACGAAAAAAATCGCCAAAATTTTAAATAAACGCCAAAAACCGAAAAAAATCCTCAAAACGAAAAAAAGTGCCAAAACTAAAAAAAAATCACCTATATGAAAAAAACGCCAAAACTAAAAAAAATTGCCAAAATAAAAAAATCGCCAAAATAAAAAAAAGCGCCAAAATAATAAAAATTGCCAATTTTAAAAAAACTTCATAAACCAAAAAAAAAATTGCCAAAACGTGAAAAAAGTGCCAAAACTCAGAAAGCGCCAATAAATTCAAAAAACCCCCAAACTAAAAATAAACGCTTAAAACCGAAACATATCTCGTCCCCATACGGAACCCTTCGTGCGCGGGTCAAAGTCGCACTTCACTGAATTTATTTAACTTGTTAACAATAGGATGATAAGTAATCAAATTACTACAAATTATAAATACTTGTGTTAGCTTGTTTCTATGGACATATGTATATGTCCGTTAAACGCATCTTTTTTCTGGGAAAAGGTAATGCCTATTTAATGAAAATATAAAGTGACTTACAATTCCTTATAAGGAGTTTAGAAAAAAAACGACCGCTTTTATCTAACAAAAATCTTTAGGAATCAAATTATTGAACGACGTAAAAAAGCATTAATAAAATGCCTTAACATTATTTCTTATACTAACTTATTAAAATACGCCACAAAAAGTGAAAAAAGACTAAGCAAATACTTTCCTTTTATGATTATTTTATAATAAAAATATCATAAGTAATCGCAAGTACGATGACATTTTTGAAGTAACTGATAATTTTTTATTAACTGATCTAAAATATTTTAAGAATAAATTCAGAAATCTATTTAAATTATTTGAAAACATCAAAGAAAGAATTACACAAACTATATATCGAGAGCCTATATTAAAATACGTCAACTCAAAAAAGCTAACTCTTCAGTAGAGCAAAAAACAATTTAATTCTCTCATTATTCTAAAAATAAATGATGTGCCTTCTATAATATGGTTTAAATATGCTTACTAATTTATAGTTCTGCAAAAAATACTTTATTTTGCATTGGTTTGCGTATTTTATGAGAGGGCATATTTTAGTCGATCAATATTTTGATATTTATTTTTTAAAGTTAGCATATTTTGTCGGGAAAAATATATGTTTTTTTTTGAATATACTTATTTTTTAATCAATTTTAAAAATCTTTTATTCAATACTAGATATAAGAATTGAAAAGCTACATGAAAAACTTAAAATACCATACAAAAAATAACCTAAGCCTGACTGATAGCCGCTTCCATCTCGAGGTGTTCAGCTTTAGCACTTTGTAACCCACTCTCTAGTGTAACAGGGTCACACTTAATGATCAATTTTGAAAGCTTACATTATTGACTATAATCGGTCCTATATTCGTGCTCAGCAAGCCAAATGCAATAAAAAATGAGGTAGATTTATAACAAATTACTAATGTTTTTTTTTAAATATTGGAAATTTATAAAGAAATTATACTTTGAGATAGCAAAATAAGAAAAATTGATATAAAACGTGAAAAAATAATTTTTTTATTCCAAATTTATATTACAGATGAATATTGCCTGGGGGAGTTATTTGCCATAAGTTAACGTGTTTTAAATATAGGCTCTCGATATGCTTCTCATAATTAAAATTGCATTCTAACTATGTACATATATGTACATACATCACCAATTTTCTTAATTCTGCAGGCTACTGGTAAAAAGTATAACTATCTGGGGTTTATAAATGATTTTTAAAAGAAATCAATGACATATTACATATAGGATAGGTATCCCTTTTAACTAATATCGTGTCGGTATTTAACGCCCGACCAAAAAAGCGGTGTTATAAGTTTCTAGTGTGTACCTGAGTATATATTTACATGTACGAGTCCACGTACATAACAAACGACGGGGTAGATTTTAATTTACTTCTGTGGACTTGCTCGATAGTGTTTTTATCTATGGGAAGAAAATTGGTCCGTTGAATCTTTGACGTCGTAGCTTCTAAACGGTTTCTTTCGTCTAAAATATGACTTGATTTAATATCTTCTCACTTATCACTCCGGCCGTTTGGTCTGTACTTATGTTGGAAATTTATAAAGAAATTATACGGGTGTCCTTAATATTTTTAATTTTTATTATTGTTATTAATATTTTTATTTATTAATATTTCTGAGGGCCATTATTACAACTTGAAGTTAGTTAAAAGTAGGATTTTATCGGACGTATTAAAAGTTTTCCATAAGTACAATTTTAGCTTAATCTAAAGTAAGTGCTAATATAGAGGCAAATGTATCCTTCCTTGTAAATTAAATAAAATTTATAATAATAAATAGTGTTTTATACGTCCGACAAAATCCTACTTTTAACTAATGCCTTAATTCTGTTCGACGATTGTAACGTCTTGTCTGTGTACGGAAAAAGCAACAGTTTTGATTCTTTAAAACAATAATTAGTTATTGTCTATGCTAGAAGGTTCGTGTATTTGCTTTACGATTTTGTTCCAAATATTACTTCCAACACATATTTTTTCATATATTTTTCAAACTATTGAATAATACTTTATTATATATAAATTTTATTTTAGCTATAATATAATATAATAATAATAATAATATAATATATAATATTTAATAATACTTTATTTTAATTTTTATTTTTTAACAACAGGGCAATAATATTTTTATTTTTCATTATCAAAGACAACAACTATTTTTGAAGAAAATAATTTACTGAATTTTAATTTACACAAGAACTCAGAAGTTATTAAAATTATTGGTTTTTGTTTATTTTTAAAATTATTGGTTTTTCTTGAGTAATGAATTATTTTTCGTTTGTCAATATAAAAATTAAACAAATACAGATAAGTGTAATTTTTTTTCAAATCCTCTTTAAATTATTTAAATACATTTTTTTTATTCTTTGTTCGTACGTATATGCAAAAAAAAAAGTTCAAAAATAATCGTCTGTTCGAACTAGAAAAAAATCATAAAATTTTATTCGAACAAATATAAAAACGAATAAGTAACAACACTGGGCAGGTGTAACCTCCAACGAAACCTTTATGTTAAATCTTCACAATACATAGTGACATTTTCTCAACTGCCTGTTACTAAATATTACTTGTATTACGGCTTACGGAATATATATTTTTACTACTGGGATGATTTGGTTCTAATTGAAATAACATAAACCCTTGCAATGTAAGACCAAAAGCCCTATTTTTTTTTTGTTATAAGAGAGTTATTATAAGGGTTTGTATGTCTTTCATATAAATTTAAGAGAACATTTCGTTACATTAGGAAAGTCATAAACCAGTAAAATACTATTAAACAATGTTAAGCTCTGGGGAATTTAAAAGACACACACACACCTAATAATGATTTATTTGCAGGACATTATTAATCTCTAATTTCAAAGAATTTTAAAAATATTAAGAAAACATAAAACGGAAAATTTTTGTAAATGTGTGTGACGTAGGCATTAATTTAAGAATATAGCAAAACATTAAGAAAAAAATTCTGTTCAATTAGGCATATAAACATTGACGTAAAACGGACATTTGATATTATTTAAAAACTGTAGATAATTAACTAAAGCTTCTTATTAACTACAGCATATTTTTTAATGAATGAGCATGATAAAAAAATTTAATGTAAGTGATGATATTAACAAATTAAATGGACAGAAATTTGAAACTACAAATACTACAAGAATTGAAGTATTTCACAGCTTTTATGACCTCCGAAACATTTATGGAGAATAGCACTTTTACGGAAGAAACAAAAAATTTTCTAATGAGTTCAGTTCACTGCATTTTCGTTTCAGTTTCACTTGAATGCGAATCAACCCTCTATCATTTGTTAAAAGTCAAAAGCTTTTGATACCTCCCGAAGTTTAAGTATTATACTATGAAAATAAAATTCATATAAAAATTAAAACCAGTAAGCTTTAATGAATTACATTGTGTGACAAAATAACAACAAATTTTAAAAGCTTTCTAAAAAAACTTATAAAGCTACTCGAGTAGATCATCTTCTCGTATGTGGAAATTCAAGTACACCCTAGAAATCAAACAAATTCTTAAAGATTTCTTTACGCCAGATTTGAACTTTTTGAGCTCTTTGCAGTTCTTTTAATGCTACCTCCGTGGGCTGAGAACGCTGCCTTTTAGACAGTTCACTGCTGGGTAAAGTACTTTTGGTATAATGTTTATTTGTAGACTTGTGATAAATTGTTGTCGTTTTTGAATTTTATTGTTTTAATTATTATTTCCAACTTAAAAATATATAATGAAATTTTTAATACAACTGACTCAGAAAATATTCTGATTTTTTCAAAATATTTTAAAATATTACCACTTAAATTCTATTGAAATATTTTCAAGTTTCGATCCATATCGAATGCAGAACCAATTACTTTGCTTAAGGTACCAATACACTGCATGTTTTTGCTTGTGTTTTTCCAAGTTTACAATTTACATGTTTTTAATTTTTGGTCACCAACTTGTATGTACAATTACACGTGACATCGGCCATGATTGTTTACAACAGCCGCTGGAAATTTCTTTGGTAGCGTTGCTGAAGTGCCGTCGTCACTGAAGTGCCGGCGTCACAAATATTTATTTAAGTTTTTTTTTTAATCTGCAAAATATGGAGCTGGTGTCAACACTTGTTATATATTTTATATCATTGTTATTAAAATTTTATAATGAGATAGAAAGTAGTTAATTTATCACTAATACAAATGCTTTAAAGGACGGCTAGTGATATCGGAGACATTCAACCGTCGATAAATGTTTTCACATGGCATAGACATTTAAAAACACATGTCTGAACATAAGAAAATAGAACATGCTCTAATTGAAAATTTGTCTTATGTTTTTGCTTGTGTATTTTACACAAGCAAAGTTTTTGAGGTCACCAACTACATGTTTTTCCCGAATTATCCAAAATTTGACAGGAGCAATGTAAAAAACATGTAGTGTATAGGTTCCTTGACAGAATTGTTTGAAATATTTAATGCCTTGTTATTAAAAAAAAATAACTAAGCAATCTTGTTTAGTATTCAATAAGGAGGTTTAATATAATTTTTCCAGCAAAATGTTGCTTTGATTTATGTGTTTTTTCTTTTTGCAAACAAAAATATAAAAAGTTTTTTGACACTTTAAGCAACCTTTTCATTTAATTCTTTCTCAGAAAAAAAATCAATACTTTTTCATTATAACGAATTTTTAATTAATTTGTCACTATTGCATTTCTGCCACTCAACTTTTTAGCCATCTTTTGAAAACTAATTAAAGAATCATTTGTACACTAACTGATTGCTTGCTCCAAAATGAAAGTAAAAATGAAATGTTTAAATTAGAAAATATTCGAAGCAATGTTTAAAACAATCATAAGAAAGAAAGAAAACTAATTAAAACCAATAGAGAAACCAATTTTTAATGCAACTAGAAATTTGATGAAAAGAAGCTGATTTTTTTTTTCTTCTCCGCATCTCATTTATTTGTGACATGAAAAAAAGATTTTTGCAATATTTTTTGTTTGTGGAAAATTTTCAACTTGTCATTCATTCAACTTCCAATTTTTGTAAAGCTTTGGAAAGATATACCAAACAACAAAAACGGAGTGAAATACTATAATATATAAATACTATAATTTTACAATTTCGCAAAATTATTATGTTGTATTAAAACGCTGTGTATACTAAACAGGCAGGCGAGTCGTCTAGAAAATTTAAATTTAAATTACTCAATAAAATTAGTGCTTTTCATGTAAACTTTCTACTCAAGTCAAGGGAATTAGACTTTTCAAAATGTTTCTAACACGTTAAATAGATTAGGCTTCCTTATTTTCCATGATTTAGAAAAGTTTCTGAAACATGATAAATAGGGTTTGGGAAACGGGAATTCCCGGGCGTGAAATCTCGCGAAATGTCTGCCTGATATTCCCTGGAAGTTTCTTCGATTTTCCCGGGAAAACGGGAACTTAAAAGTACTCGTTAATTAATAAATATATGTATAGACATTGGTATATATATAAAATGGCCTAAGTGGCAGTAAAATTTATTTTCATTCATTAAAAAAAATTAGTTTTATAATCTTTTTTTAATTTAATATCAAAATTTTCATGTTTTTTTAATAACAAAAGTTCGCTTGAATGATTGTATGACTAAATTTGCACGATGAAATTGTTTAAGTTATCTTTTAAAGTTGATACTGATATTTAAACACTGTTTATCAATGTCGAAGGAAATTTTTCATTGCAAGAATGGCATTTAAATAAAATTCTAAAGTTTTGTTTTTGTTTCAGTTGTACCTGAATGGTGAGTATAGACGATACTACAAATCGTACGATAAATCGTACAAGTAGGAAGTTAGTAACGTCTATCATGCTGTCGTACTTATGAAGTATACTTTGTAGTATGAAACTCAAAAATTTTTGATTTTTGTGAGTGGAGCTTCACTAAGTACGATAATAAGTATTGTGTATCATACTGTTGTATAGCAAAATTTGTTTAATGCAGAGCTGATTTAGAAAACGCAGTGTTTCAGATATTTTAATTTAAAAAAACATAAAAAACTATTTTAACCATTCTCTACAACATGCCCCTTTAGTTTTTGCATTATTTTGTTATCCTTTTCAACTGCAAATGAATTATTATCCACATGTATTTTGCCTTTATTATTTTTTCAAATGAATTAGTATGATTTGTAGTAACGTGTATATGAAAACCCGTACTACAACTCATACTACGCTAAGTATGAAATTAAGTATCGTGTATACCCTGCATAAGAAGGAAATAATTTCTTCGACACCGATAAACAAGCAGTAAAATATCCATTAAATTTTTTTTGTGATTTTCAAAAATAAATATTATTATTTGTGAATTGTCAAATAGTTTTTGAAAGTCTGTGCATAAAATAAGAGGTTTGTGACTGTTCAAAATGTGTGGTTGAAGTCTACTGATGATTTGTTGCAGCTACAATGAAATGCATACAGACAACGATGAACCACCAGCAAATAAATTTAAAAATACGGAATTTAAACAAGAAAAATTATTATTCTACTCGAAAGATAAATGCAAGATGCATTGAGTAGAGGCTGTTCAAATTAATACAAGTATTAATACTTTTATCGAAAATTAAACTCTGACATGTTGAGTTGTTTTTGTTGAGATTTTTGAAACAGAAATAAACTCAGGGATACATTTTCGTCAAAAATATCAATTATTACTTGTACAGACTTAAAGACTATCTTTCAATTACTATAACATAAGAAAGTGGAATACTTTGTATAAGTATCAATGATTGCAATGATCAAATAGAAGCTTTAAAAACTCCGAGTTGATAATACTTAACTGTATTATAAGTGGACGCTATTACTAAAACCCTTAGGAAAAATAAAATTATTAAGATTAAAAATCTTTAGACAGACTGTGGCTCAGAGTATTTAAAATTTGGTACTTCAAGAATCCTCCAGGAATTTTTTCAAGAATAATGGGAAACAAGCAAGGAAGATTCTGAATAAAATAATTTGGAAGCAGAAATAATTTTTAGTCAGGCTTAAGTTCAGTAATTTCAAATCTTCAAATGTCTCACATAATTTGGAAGCCTTATTATAGATTTTTTACTAATTGCGGTAATACTGTGTAACAGCTATATATATTCTATTTGCTTGAATTCACTTAGAAATGCTTTTGTATTAATTTTTTATTTAAAAAGAATGCTTACACTAATAAAACAATCGACATTTCACCAACTTTCATTCAATAAATGTACTTAATTTAGAAAATTAGCTTTTCCCGGGTGTCACGGGAATGCGATTTTTATATTCTCGTTTCCCGGGAAGTGCGACTTTTAAAAGCATAGAGATTTCTTCTGCTTTTACTTGTGATACTAACCAAAAGCAAAAGCAAATCAAATTAAAAATTTTCAAATTGTTGACTGCTGAAAGCACTGCGCAATTGGTCATAAATCGTTTTGTGATTTTGCTTTGACTGAAACTGTTATATTTTTCAAAAACGAAAGCAGAAGCAAAACGAAATGAAATGAAAGTCATTTCAGTTTTTTAAAAACTGGTAAAAATAAAATAAAAATATCAGATTTTGAGTAGATTCCCCATAAATCTACTCACAAGCTAGATTTTGTTTTGTATGGGAAATCTAGTAAAAAGCAGGTAGATTTAGCTAGAATTCTCGTAAGTACTAGATTTCGAGATAATGTAAATGCCCTATTACTGAATTAAGCGGCCCACCCACTTGCAATATAATTGTGCAATTTTCCCTATTGCACAATAATATCGCTAATTAATGTGTATGTCATATCCGGAGGTGGCACAATATATTGGCAAATATCAATAGACTTTTGATTTTTATTGTGCAATCAAGACAATTGTGTAATGTGGTGGCAACATTGTTCAATGTTGTCAGGAAAATTGGGCAATATTTTCTTGGGAAATATTGTACCATTTATTGCAAAGTATAGGTCAAAACGACAATAATACATACAACAACGTATGCAATAATATTGTATAATGGATGGGCTGCTTTAGGAAATTAAATTTTTGAGTGATACGTATAAAAATTTTCTACACAAGCCACTTGCCTGCATTGTGGAAACTACACATAAAATTTAATTTTTACAAGTTAAGGCTTCATTAGTCTTTACTTTCTGTTGCTGTTCTGTGCCGTTCTTTTCCGTATAAAATATTTTGCAATTACTTTTTCTGTGAAAAAAATCAGCTGGCAACCTATAGAATTGATTACACTTGTACACAAAGTATCACAACACACTAATGCACAAACACTTTTGGCTGTCATTTAACGTTGAATTCTATTTTCTACAGATCTGTCCGCAACAGAACAGAACGAAAAAGGAAAAACTAACCACACATACAGATTTTCAACTAAACAGAAACTAAACAGCTGATTCAGAACAAAACAGCACGTACAATCTAATTCTGCCTTTATACAAAAATTTTAACCTCTTACGGAATTTTACGTGTGTAAATTTAGATTTATTTCTTTATTTTTTATTAAAACTTTTCATACACATTGCACTTATACAAAGCAACAATTTTCTGTGTTTAACAGTGGCCGTGACTACACCCATAGGACTTAGCATTCTTTTTCATGTACTTCGGCTCAGCAGATTTTATTCTACTACTTTTCGTACAAACCTTTAAATAAAAAAAGCAAGAATCATCAGTTATAAAAGTGGGCGGGGCCAAACCTATAATAATTTGACGTATTATTATACTGTGGATGACTGACATTTTGTAGAAAAATAGGCCTAATTGAGTTACCAAACAGAAAAATTGGATAAACCAAATATAAACACAACAAAAAGGCTATAGTTTTGAGTTTTCAAAAGTGTGCAAGGACATGCTGTTGTATATACTTGGCTTAAGTAGCCTTTAATTTGTTATTATAATAAGACAAGAAGGCGGGTTCTAGAAATGATATGCCACTCTGATGATTCCAAATTTGTATAATGCATAGCACATCGCAATGATAGGTATTGTGCGAAAAAGAACTTGGTTAAAATTGTTATCTCACTACACTTATAATGGCCGCAATTTTGGATAGGAACTTGACCTTTTTTCACATTTATGTTTTTGTGAGGACTTATGTATACATTTACATATTTATTGCAACAATTTTTAATATCATTTACATATATGAGGCTTATAATTTTCAAAATAAATGTCTACCCTTGAATCTCATCTGTATCCAATTTAAAATGTGTGCTGGGATTAAACAACGATGTCTGTTCTCTCTAATACATTTTTTGCAGTTTCTTAAAAATTAAAACTGTTTAATTGTAGATAAGGAAAAGAAAGAATATAAAAATTAAATTTACATGTTTAAACAAAGTTGAATCTAAATTTTGAATGTAAAAAAGAATATCATTTTTCTTTATATCACGAAAAGGGTAGGTATAATAAAATTTGTAAGAAAATTAATTCACTGTTAATTTGTTTAACAAATAATTTCTGATTAACATAAAATGGAATTATACTCGTATTTTTAAACTAACTTAATTCTAGCCACTTGCCTAGTGTTATTATTCGATTAATTTAATGGACATTATCTTAGTCTGGTTTTAATTAGTTTTTGTATTTCTTTCTTCCATTGAAAATACTAGTTATTTGCATACTTTTTCTATTCAGCCACGCCAATAGGATTAAATTAAAAATAGGGTTGCTTTCAATTCTGTTTTAGGCATGAAAATGATTAGGCTGACTAGCTTTAATTATTTATCAAATAAAAATTATTTCAAAAAATGTTAATAGATCTAAATAACGAGCAAGCTCGAATCAGTTTCAAAGACTTTAAAATTATGATGAATTGTTGATTCTACAGGGATTTTTTCTTCATCACATGTCAAATTTGGTTGTTCAACGTACCGTTTTTGGCCATCAGCCATCTTCAGTGTTATTTTGAAAAGTTTCGGACTTTACATAGGTTTTTAGTTCAAACTTAAGTTAATATTCTTACTCGAGGAGGTATTTTCAAAATATGGCACATGGGAATCGAGGAATTAAGTAGATTTCTAGTTTAGAAGATGCCTGATGTAGGGTAAGAGATAGTAGAAATGCATTAAGGAGAGGTCATGAGTATGAGTTTATACAAATTGAGCGAATAGTAGAACCAAATATTTTAGCTGCTAATAATATTATAGGCAGCCGGTATGGACTCGTGATCGTAGTCATGAATAGCTTTACCAGAAGTGATGAATGATGAAAAGTGTGTTACTTTTACGATCTTTCAATTTAAATATGATTTGAGGACTTTTTTCTGGTAAAAAAAATATATCGAAGTCTGAATATTTATCCTGGATTAAATCTTGTATGCCCTTATTAAAGTGTTATCTAACAATAACATTCGCAAGCTCGAGTTGATTTATTTATGAATCTTCTACTAATGAACGCATTGACAAGTTATTGGAGTTTTCGATCTTTGCTGTCTTTTTCGAAGATGTTATAACAAAAATTGGAGAAATTTCTCAATTATTTTTAAAGAATATTTCGACGGCCGCATTCCAAAACATGCTAAATCGACATAATACATTATACTAAGAATATGATTTCTGAATCTATCGTTCATTAGAGTTCATTAGAGTTTGTAAAATTTTACTAGGAATCGGACTAATCTATCAAAAGTTATGAGCAAAAATGTACTTGCATAACTTGTCAAGTTTTTGAAATCCTCCCATTTTATATTTTTCAAGTACACTTAGCATGATTTTCGAGTAGTTTGGAAGTTAGTAGTACAAAAAAATTAATTTACTTTTCTCTCCAAACTAAAACATGCTATATTATTTACTGCAATAGTGTCATAACTCAAAAATGCGTTTTTTTAAGTTAATGATGCGAAATAATTTGGCATTTTGTATTTTATCTTGTTTAAAAAATTTCGTATAAATAGTTTGTATTACCAGTTCGTGAGAGAAGAATATTTTTTCATGTCTTCATTGTCTTGTATGTAAATAAAAAAATTTTAAACGCGTATTCTGCAAAACCAAGTTTTTTTTTAGTTGAGACACTATTGAAGTAAATGAGAGATATGTACTTAGATGAGCATTGTAGGTAAGAACTTCCTGGACTAGCTCATATATTTGTGTATTCTAAGGCATTTTTAACTACGACCTACAACAAATTAATAAAGTTCAAATAAAATAAAAACAAAAAATTAAAATTTAAAATAAATAAAATAATAAAAAAATCTTTTGCAATTACAGTATTTTTCGTTTATAGCGAACCCGCTTAAAACGAACTTTCGCCTAAAACGAACCATTTTCGAAAGTACGAACTTTTATTTCTATAAAACCATGAACATTTTTTCACTTATAACGAACCCGCTTAAAGCGAACTTTCGGTTATACCAACCTTTTTTTACATGTAAAGTGTTCTTTTTTTCGCTTAAAACGAACCAAGAAGTGTGTTGCCATAAACAAAAAATTATATTTATATATTAATGTGTAGCGTAAGCTGTGTAAGAAATTTTCTTTAGTCTCGCGACACTCCACAACAAATTCTTGACCACTTGGCCCAAGTGGAAGTGTATATAAATGAAGGCAATATTAATACTAAGCAAACTAAAATAACTGATTTTTAAAAAACTAAATAAACTTATTTTTTAAAGACTACAATGTTCTAAAATTGTTTAATAAGTAAATAAATAGCCAAAGTGTTAAAAAAAGACAGGTGCACACACAATAATGGTTTCTTGATGTCTTCACTTAAAACGAACTTCGCTTAAAACGAACAAATTTGATCAGTCCCTTGAAGTTCGCTTTAAGCGAAAAGCACTGTAATTCTAAAATTAAAAATTAAAAATTAAAAAAAATGTAATTAATTAAAATTAAATTCTATCTTATAATATTAGCGGGATATAATAAATAAACTTTGAAGGCGTTTATCTCAAAACTGGCTTTTTTGACTTAGCATGTTTTAAAATGGAGCCGTCGATTTAATAGTAAAACAATTATTTAGTCACAGATTTGTTTAAATTTAATGTTATAAATTTTAATTAAAAACAAGATATGTGTAGTTTTATTGTGCCGGGTGTGACCATGATAAACTCACTTTTTTATAATCTTAAAATGCAGAATATACAATTTAAAAGAAGGGTGCCACTCCCATGGACTTCAATCGTAATAAGAAATAATGTTATATAGACCCTGAAAGAACATGATTTCTGTTTCAAATAGCCATCAGAAAGCTGTGCCGGTTGTGACCCTTCAAATCTCAGTTTTTAAATAATTGCTACCCTTGTAATATACTTACAATAATGTGGTAGTAAATTGTGTAGTAAATTGTTCAAAGTCTCTTTAATTGTATAAAATATTTCCTAACTGGAAGAAACAAACCAAACTTTTCCTAAAAAACACTTTTTTAAAAACGTGACGGGTGTAACCTATTTGTGTGTCAGTGTGATCTAGCATAAAAACTTTAAAAATGTTGAGAAAATATTTTTTTTTTAAATTATTAATTTAAGAAGCATTATAATTTTCTAGTCATTTCTTATTTTTCTTTAGCGTTGTGACGAGATATTTCCCATAACTAAAAACTATTAAAGGTGTCTATACACTACATGTTTTTTACATTGCTCCTGTCAAATTTTGGATAATTCGGGAAAAACATGTAGTTGGTGACCTCAAAAACTTTGCTTGTGTAAAATACACAAGCAAAAACATAGGACAAATTTTCAATTAGAGCATGTTCTATTTTCTTATGTTCACACATGTGTTTTCAAATGTCTATGCCATGTGAAAACATTTATCGACGGTTGAATGTCTCCGATATCATTAGCCGTCCGTTTAAAGTATTTGCATTAGTGATAAATTAATTATTTTTTATCTCATTTTAATATTTTAATAACAATGATATAAAGTATATAACAATTGTTGATACAAGCTCCATATTTTGCAGATTAAAAAGAAAAAAACTTAAATAAATATTTGTGACGCTTGCACTTCAGTGACGCCGGCACTTCAGCAACGCTATCAAAGAAATTTCGAGCGGCTTTAATGCTGAACATATCAGCTGTTGTAAACAATCATGGCCGATGTCACGTGTAATTGTAGATACAAGTTGGTGACCAAAAATTAAAAACCGTATGTAAATTAATCAAGTTTGACAGACACAAAAAAACATGTGAATTGTAGACTTGAAAAAACACAAGCAAAAACATATAGTGTATTGGTACCTTAATAATAAGTGCTAGTTTACACAATTTTATTATATAATTGATTGCGCTTACGTTATTGTTGGAAAGTATCAAGTATTTATTATAATTAATTGTTTTTTACTGGGACGGGTGTGACCATCACAAAACTCTTATTATAAGATACGAGTACACAAATTTCTAGGAAAAACAAACAAGAGTATAATTTTTCAGATGAGAAAGGGAAAAAGAAAACATTAAATATAGACTTACAGCCATTAGTCGTTTGAAAACCAAAATTAAATACGAATTTTTTATAGCAGTTTGTTTGTTAAATGCTTTGTAGAGAAAACAAATCAAATTTTGTATAAAATTTTTTTTAAACATTTTGTAAACCTAAACAATTTTATTTTCTGAATAAGGGCTTAAATATTCAAAGAGGGAATGGGCAGTATTCATTGCAAAGCGTTTTCAAACTAATCAAAATAGAAACATATTTTTATTGTTTTTAATTTGTTCATAATTGTCATTCTCTTGTGGACATCAGTTAAATATTTTTTAATAAAAATAATCAAATAATATTTTTCCTATGCAGGGGTTTTTTGCGTAGATTTTTCTTTATATAAGTCATGAAATATATTTATTTCCTGCTTATATATAAATGAACATTTTTACATTTAAAATTCAGACAGAGCTTTAAGAAAGGAACTCTTTAATCTGGTACAAAATGTATAGAACTCAATATCGAAATCAAAATTTATAGTAAGGCTGATAGTATTTTTTATTAAATCAGAGATTATTTAATTGAAATTCATTCATTCATTTTATAGGCATAGTTGTTCTCAACACTGGTCATGAGGTATCGTTCTCAAATAATTGTAAAAGTGGTAAGAAATGCTTTTATCTATGCAGGGAACTTGGCTCTACCTATAAAAATAAGTTGGCTCAATGCTTCACTCACTAGTTTGAAGATGTTGTTGGAATGGAGGGGAATGGAATGGATGGAATGGAATAGAATGGAATGGAATGGAATAGAATGGAATGGAATGGAATAGAATGGAATGGAATAGAATGGAATGGAAGGAATGGAATGGAAGGAATGGATTGGAATGGAATGGAATGGAATGGAATGAAATGGAATAGAATGTAATGTAATGGAATGGAATGGAATAGAATGGAATGGAATGGAATGAAATGGAATGAAATGGAATGGAATGGAATGGAATGAAATGGAATGGAATGGAATGGAATGGAATGGAATGGAATGGAATGGAATGAAATGGAATGGAATGGAATGGAATGGAATGGAATTGAATTGAATGGAATGCAATGGAATGAAATGGATTGAAGTGGAATAAAATGGATTGAAATGGAATGGAATGGAATTGAATAAAACATAATTGGATAGAATGTAATAAAATGGAATGGAATAGAATGAAATGGAGTGTAATGGAATAAAATGAAATGGAGTAGAATGAAATGGAATGGAATGTAATGGAATGTAATGGAATGGAATGGAATGGAATGGAATGGAATGGAATGGAATGGAATAAAATGATATGAAATGAAATGGAATGGAATGGAATGGAATGGAATGGAATGGAATGGAATGGAATGGAATGAAATGGAATGTAGTGATCACATCTAACAGAAACTGAATTTTAGCTATAATATTGCTTGTGAAAATTTTTTTTATAGCACATATTTCTTTCAAAATATTTGTTATTTCAAACCTTATGCATAAACAAAATTAATTTGTACTTCAAGTGTGCTTTAGACAAAATATTTATTTTATTCTAACGTAAACTTCAAATTATAACTATTTTTAAGGGGGAAAATGTTTATGATGAAGAAAGTTTTTTTTGCTATTACGACATTACATTTCTTCAAAAAATTTAAGAGTGGCCTTCCTTTTGTTTTAGAAATAATATTGATGAAGATAACTGTCAAAAAATTTTCCACATGATTTATAACAAACAACTTTATCAATCTTTAATGTATTTAAGAGTTGCAAGAAATCAATCACAATTTTATATCAGCGTCAATATATTTCAACTAAGAAGCAAGCAAAAGTTTTCTCTTGTTTTTTTAATGCCACACCTGTACACAAACATAGTTCATGTTTATTTTTGCGCTTTACTTTTTTTCCAAAATCAACAAAATGTCCTTCTTTCCTGATGTCTTCATGCGTCCTTTATATAAAGGTAGATGGTACTTACAAGTATGAATGTTTGCTTAAGGCAAATAACTGTAAGCAAAATTGTTCAAACTTGTTCAAAGAAATTAAATGTTTGGCTAGTTAAAAAAGAATTTGATAAAATTTTAGCAAATCCTTAGCCCAGTAGTTTTAAATTGAATTATACCAAAAAAGCTTTCAAGAGAATATTTTTTTTTGAGTTTGGGAACTGATTTTCCAACCACTTAAGATTTTTTAATTGTATTGAAATTTGTAGTCCTGCTTAAAAGCCATCATATCAGTAAGCTCTGCATAGCAGTACATGACGATAAGTTTTTTTACAATATTAAATTATACAAATATTTTTTATTATTTTATAGATATTTCTACTGCAATACAATACAAGAATTAATCAACTATTCAAAGCAATACTTTGCACCTTTTGTTTGATCGCAAAAATACGATTTTAATTATATTTAAAGCATGCAGATGCGTGAAAAGCCAAGTGGTAAGTTTGCTTTCTTTGTTTTTACAAAAGTTTTGTTTGTTGTTTTCTCATATACAAAATGATTTCAAATATTTTTGAAGATTTTGTGTTTGTCAAATGTTATATTTATTTTTGTTTACTACTGTGGAACTGACCGTCATTAAAAAGGGCTTGATTTCAAAAATCAATTTCCTTATCTAGCTAAACGTTTGCAACTTCTGAACAAAACTAACGAGCTGTTTCTGAAATTAAAAGATTTTTTCATACCACTCCGCATTATTACATACTTTCGTTAGAATAATTTTAACATAACTTGTGTAAAGTTTTCTTGTATTCCAGTTTATAACTTGTTTCCCCCTCGAATTTTTCAGTTAGTTTTTTTTCTCAATTTCTAAATTTAATACAAATAACTGGATTTTTTTTATTTCTGTATTGGTATGTATGTCCAGCCAAATGGATATGAAAACGAATTCCGCCAGGTTAGGCACGTTTTTAGTTTTACTTAGAACTTGTTCCATGTTCTATGTGGATTTTTGCAGTAGACTCTCGATAATTTGAAATTCATCGAAGTAGAGAAAAAGTTCACATAATATTGAGTTCAAATTAACAAGAGCTAGATAAAAATTCTGGATTGCTTATTCATTATTTTCTTATGAAATATGCAAACAAAAATAAGAACTGATAATGAGAAAGTCTGTAATTTGTGAAATTAAAACTTTTATGAAATGAAAACAAACTTTAAAAGCAAATACATTTCCAAATCATTTTAAATTTTATGGCTATAAGGAAATGCGGAATAAGTAAAATACTAATTTTTGGGGGAAACAAATACTCGTATAAAAGAAAAATTAAACTTAATTTCTGTAGTTCAAATAAAATCCACAAATTTATTATTTATTTAAATATATATATATGTACTTAGTTAACAAACTTAGCTTACTTTTATATAATAGCACAATTTACAATCTTGTGCAAATGGCCTTGCATCGTTGCACATGCAAAATTGTATAGTATATTGATACTCACCACTAACAATTGTTAAGTGGTGAGTTGATTATACTTTACCGTTTTGCACACGCAACGATGCAAGGCCATTTGCACAAGATTGTGAATTGGGCTAATATATTATTTCCGGGAAAATGACTTGTAAGTTCCATTTTGCTAAACATTTCTCTTTGGGAAATTCTTAACGCTAAATTAATTATAATTAAAGCAATTTGACACAAATATTTATTCGAAAACTCATGTCATATGTAATTATTTTTTTAATTTTATAAATTTTAAAGGCTCAGTTACCCAACTGTAATGGAATTTATTTGCAACGGTAGTAAAGAGCTGATCGATATTGTTATGTGAAAAGTAATGAAATTGGTTATAGAGATGTCACCGGATTTAAAAATACAGTATTTTTCGTTTATGGCGAACCCGCTTAAAACGAACTTTCGCCTAAAACGAACCATTTTCGAAAGTACGAACTTTTATTTCTATAAAACCATGAAAATTTTTTCACTTATAACGAACCCGCTTAAAGCGAACTTTCGGTTATACCAACTTTTTTGCATGTAAATTGTTCTTTTTTTCGCTTAAAACGAACCAAGAAGTATGTTGCCATGAACAAAAAATTATATTTATATATTAATGTGCAGCGTAAGCTGTGTAAAAAATTTTCTTCAGTCTTGCGACACTCCACAACAAATTCTTGACCACTTGGCACAAGTGGAAGTGTATATAAATGAAGCCAATATTAATACTAAGCAAACTAAAATAACTAATTTTTTAAAAACTAAATAAACTTATTTTTTAAAGACTACAATGTTCTAAAATTGTTTTAATAAATAAATAAATAGCCAAAGTGTTCAAAAAAGACATGTGCACAAAAAATAATGGTTTCTTGATGTCTTCACTTAAAACGAACTTCGCTTAAAACGAACAAATTTGATCAGTCCCTTGAAGTTCGCTTTAAGCGAAAAGCACTGTATGTACATCACTTTTCATATAACAATATCGATCAGCTGTTTTTTACAGCTGCAGTTACATTCCATTACAGTCGGCTAATTGAGCCTTACGTAGGCACATTAAATATATGTACATACATACATACACACATTTATGCCTGTAAGTTTTAATAACAAAAATAATAATAAATGCCAATATTTAAATAAGTATGTATATTTTGATATAATTGCCCAAAAGAAAATTTAATGAAAATCGGTCCAAACGTAATCGTCCTATGACTTGAGAAAATGGGAGTGTTGTCAAAAATAGGGATGTGTATGATGCAAAAAGACATATCGTTTAAATGGTTACATGCCCACTATTTTCGTGATGTATGTCATGATTTTTAGTCGATTTAATTTTGAATCAGGCACTGAACAATTTCAATGTGGTTGAATCCAGGAATCCGATCATAGGGGAGATGTGTAATCATCTAGTAATGAAAATTTTTTTAAATATTGGCTTGTGGTAACTAAATATATAAATTTTTGACTCTACTGTATTTAAAAATCAAAATATAGAAAACTGCATCTAAAGTAGTGGAATTATAGTTGTGGGGGTTTGTGGAGAATGCCACATATGCAAGTGGAAAACGTCAAATAAAAATTTTGATAAATCTTGCAACTGTGGGTTTGCTAAGTTTGTATTAAAATCTTCACCCATAATAATTGGCATGAGATGGAGATTGTTACCCAATTGTCGTGCATCAGCTTCAGTGCAACCCATCTCAGTACGTAGCGAAGATATGATATAATACAATATTATAAATTTTTTATAAAGACTGCTATATATCTTTTAAACAAATAATTGACATTTAAAAAACTGTTTTATTTAAAAGCTTATATTTAATTTATTTGTTTATATTTTTCCACTGGCAACACTATTGCACTTCACAAGCAATTTCTATTAAAATTAACATTGCTGCTGAAGGTATGCTTTAAAATTCGGTTAATTGTATTTCTATGCAGCTTTTAAGTTTATCTGTACTTCTTGTTCGTACGATTACACTAATACACTCATACATAGCTCACACCGATTTAATAACGCTTTACGATCTAACTCCAAATTTGTGATTGTATTGTGAAAAAGATTTTTACCCCCTAGCGTATAGATGTTTACACATCAAAATTTTTAATTTTAAAATTGCTTAACGCACTAATAATCCCAAATGATTATTTTACTTATTAAGTAAAATATTTTTATATTAAAAACACATCAAAATTGATTATTGAGGGGTTTAGCTGGATCCTATGCGCATTTTAGTGCTGCTATTGCAGATCATCAGTTCAGATCACCAAGTTTCTTAGAACAACTATAGTTATTATGTTATAACATTTCATTTAAAGAAATGAGAAGCTCAACAACGAATAAGAAAGTTGAAACAAGAACTCAATAATCAACAATTTTTTTATTGAGTGTGGCAAACACTCTATTCTTGAATAGGTGTTGTTGTTATATACATTTATTTTCTTTTACATACTTTAACAACTACAATTAGAAGCTGAAAAAAAGTCAGCCGATGTAGCAATGGTTAATTAAAGGCTCAGTTAGCCAACTGTAATGTAAAGTAACTGCAACAGTAGGAAACAGCTGATCGATATTTTTATGTTAAAAATAATGAAAATGGTTATAGATATGTAATGTAACGTAACCTTTCTTTATATAAAAATAAGGATCAGTTGTTTCCTACGTTGCAGTTACATTACATTACAGTTGGCTAACTGAGCCTTAAGTAAGAAAATAAAAAAAATATTGAGTTCTTGTTTCAAATTTGTTATTTTTTGTTGAGCTTCTCATTTGTTTAAACGAAAGTTTATAACATAATCACCCGTATTGCGAATGTCAAGTCGAATATTCGTCTACGAGAATTTTTCCTAGATTAAACAAACTATATACACATTTTCTTTAATCTAATACGAAATTCTCGCAGACGAATATTCGACGTGACAAACGCAATACGGATGAATAACTGGAACAGGCAGAATCCCAAAAAATATTTCTGATTAAAAATAAAATATCATTACATTAGCAGCAATAGAAAAATTTATAAGTTTTAATTTTTACAGTTCAACGTCGGAAGAACATTAATATCTAATTTATATTATTGTACACCGTCCTTATAACAAAGTTCAGTGACAAGTCACAAAGAGCATACAAAGTATCAACTAACCCCATCCTAAGCCCTCGCCATGTAAAAGTGACTGGGCTGCTTCATAGTAAGTGTTAGATTTCAGACTAGTCCCTGCCACTTGGGGACCGGTCACGTGCCTAGTCTTGTAGCAGTTCCATTTTCTGCAGGGTAATTGTAAAAATTATTTTGCATGGAGCTTATGACAAACATATAGGGTGTTCTTACAAACATAAACATAGTTTCAAGGGGATGTTAATTTTGTTTGCATGTCAGATCTTTGGCACGAAAAAATCAGAGTTGCTTAAAAATTTTAAAAATTTTTAACAGAATGCTAAGCTTTAAGCGCAGTATTCACGGTCAAAATGCATGATGCAAGCATTTCTTAGGTGTGCATGAAGCTTATGCAGAGGCATGCATGAATTGCATGCTAAATTAATAACATGTTATATATAAGCTAAGTGAAATCAAATTGTATAACTACATATAAACACTATTTTCAAATAGAATTTGACAGATCAATGTATAACATGGTGTTTTACCTACCATATCTTACTATTTTTGTGTTGAAGACATGCATGCGCGAAGATTCAAAAAAAAATGACTTTGCTTCAAGCATCGTCGGTGTGACTTGTACAGACAAAATTTCACTAATATAATTATAATGCAGTTCATGCATTTTTACCATAAATAGTACGCTTTACGAATCAGAAATCGTGAATTTTTAAATTCATACAAAATTATATGACATACGACTAGGAAATTTAAAGCGGTATTTATACAAAAAAAAATAAAAAAAACCCCGACTGCGACCAACTTTGAACCCTTAAATATCCTTGATTGTCATTCGAAAGGAAAAATTATAGGAGAAACCTAAATATGATTTTTAAATACCTGTCGTATAATACCTATTTTGAAATAGTTCGCCAACTTTTTACTTTTTTCGTATTTACAAAATGGCGTCTAATGACCGCTATCCCGGCATTAAGACAAATCGACTGACGTAAAAATCATCAAAATCGGTTCATACATAGACCGATAAGTACAAAACCTTTCTTGGCGTTGTGCAGTCGGGTAAAAAAGTATAAAAAGTGTGTCTCTTTACTCATGCCGGTAAGTCTGGTAAGTTAAAATACAATTCCTTGCAAAATTCTGAACTATTCAATAAAAACAATTTCCTTAAAACCAATAAAAATTCTCTATGACAACACACTCGTGTGTTTTTGTTTCTGCAGTAAAATTATTAAAATATTAGATAACATTATAAAGAGATTTTTAATAAAATATTTTTATACAACCTAAAATGAAATGCATAAAAATCGAGTTTAATTCGTCAAACAAATTTTAACTTTTGGACCTTAATTTAGGAGACTTTTATTGCACATTATAATTGTTCCACAACAGGTGAGTGTTCTGCTGATGCTGATGCTGCTGCTGCTGGTGTTGTAATTGGGGTGATATATCTGAATGTTGTGTCATCGTGTAAGCGTGATGATTGCTGTGATGGGGTTGGCGATGTTGATGACGAGGACGCTGGTTATGATGATAATGATGATTATGTTCATTATCAGCATTGCTAAACAACGAAAATTCAGGTGTATGTTGTTCTTGATTTTGATGTAGTGGTATGTTTTCTTGCAGGGTGGTGGATGCTTCTGTTGTGGTTGTGGTTGCTGTTGTTGCAGTTGCTGTCAAAGGTAATGTGTTTATTGTATGATCTTCAGGCACATAAAAGCAATTCAAGTTGTCAGCAGCAGCAGCATTAATATGTGATTTTAAAAAAGTCGATGCACAAGTCTTTAAAGTTGGCGATGTTGACAAAATTTTTTGCGGTGATGATAGCGATGCAGGGGCTGCAGGCGATGAACAGGATATGGAAGAGTTGAGGGGTGTAGGTAGACAACTTACAGTTGTTGTTGCCATTGTATGTGGTGTTAGAGCAGCTGTTGTATTTGCATTAATTGCTTGTAGCATATGAGGTTGTTGTTTCATTTTGGCGTATAACAAAGATTTCGCAGAATTGTTATTAGCAACAAATGAAGCAGATGTTTCTGCATGTTGCCTTGTCAATAGAGGCAAACGACAAGTGGAAGCTGCTATTGCAGAGTTGGTCAATGATGTGGTTGTTTGCAAAGATACACTACTGGGCTCTAAAGGCATTAAGTTATCTATAAAGTACTGTTCGATATTGACTTCAACATCTTCATTTGTCATCGTCGGTGCACTGTTAGTATTTGAAATAGCAGCATATGGCGCCACGTAATTGTTTCCATTTGCTGGAGATGACTTCAGGGAAGATGATTTTGTTAGCGGTGAAGATATGTTAAAATAATTTAACGGTTCAGTGGTGTGTATCGTGGGAGATGATGCACAATCAAAGCGCCGATGTGCTGTGTACTCTGGTAAGACAGTGCCACCAACATTGTTGTTGTTGTTGTTGTTATTGTTGCTGTTATTGTGGTTGGTGCTGTTGTAGTTTTGATATTCTAAGGAATTTTGCTGTTCGTACGAGGGACGATTCGCATAAAATTGCAAAGCATATGGTGGTAATTGATTTTGATTTTCCATCATCTCTCCGTTGACGTGCATAGCGGCAGCACTACCAGCGCTGCCAAAAGAACAATCGTCCAAGGAGATAAATTCTCGTCCTTCAATATTAAGTAAACTATAATCATTTAAAGTACCAGTATCGTTCATTTGTGATGGAATCATTTCACGTTGAAACTGTTGTGTTTGTTGGTGGCTGACTGCACGTGCGTATGGTGTTGCTGGTGGAGTGAGTGGTTGTTGGCTTTCATTTCCCGCTGTACCGCACGACTGTAAGGAGCTGGCAGTTGAACATGGACTGTCTAATTGTTTTATATAGTCGTAACGGTTAAGCATAAAGTCAGTGGTATCATCAGCCATTGCCATATTACTGGACAAAGATTGTCCTGCTGTTTTATACGCATTTTTTACAGTTTCATTTATGGCCAGCATGCTGTTGTACGTTGATTTTCCATTCACTTGCTTCATTGTTGTTAACTCACTACTGTTTTTATTGTTGTGTTTTCTATTGGGTCTCGTCTGCATTGGGGTCTTTGTTGTTGTTTTCCTATTGTGGCCATTGTTGGACTTAACTTCTATTATTGCATTATTGTTGTTTTTGCAACTATTAATGCCATTATTGCTGCCGTTGGTCAAACCCATCATTGTTGCAGTTGCACCCACTGTCATACTTAAGCCATCACCACACTGCAAAGCACTGGCTGCGATAGAACGACCTTTTTTTCTTCTTGGCTGATATTTGTAGTCAGGATGCTCTTGTTTATGAGTTTTTCGCAATTTTTCAGCCACATCCATAAATGGTTGTTTGTCAGAATCCTTTAGGTTTCTACAAAAGTTTAAAGAGAACAAAAAAATTAGGAAAACATTTGCCAACAACTCTAATACCAAAATGAAACAAAAAAAATTTTCAAGTTATATAGTTACTAAATGCTGTTGCAATCCTTAATGAATACAAACTTGTGCGTTCTACGAAAAAAAGGGAAAATATATGAATGGTTTCATACAAAATGACATCAAACCAACAAAAAGTGGATGCAAATTTTCTTTTGAGAAAAAAATAATAATTTTGTTACCTTGGGACAATTCTCAACCTGTTGTAGGAGTCATTAGTCGTATAGGAAAAACAAAATAACGAAAAATTAGCTTTAAAGACGGACACTTTCCAAAATTTTCATTGCAATATATTCCAAATTATTTTCAGCGCAGTTGTTGGTGGTAAAAATGTTTGTAATCATGAAACATATAATGAATTGATTCCATTACAATTAATTAATTTGATTAAAGTGTATAAATAATTAAGAATTCGAGCTTGTCAAAATCAAATTAAATCTAGTTAGTTTTTATATCATTTAAATCAAGATTCTTAATAAAAGGTCTGTTCATTTACTTTCCAAGCAGAAACTAGCAACGAGAAAGTAAAGCATAAATTTGCAAAATTACTCTCCGAAATATAAAAAAGTAAATGAACGCTTCACTTGTAAAAACTTGCATGAAAATTTTATTCATATCACAACCATGGATGGAAGTCATAATAAATACATTTGTAATTTTTCTGATGTTTTTTGTTTAATAGTAGTTTAAATTGCAAATTTTTCTAAAAATGAAATGGAATTCTTTATACAGTTTCATGTATTATTACTATTCTTATAAATTTTTTATACTTTTTTTTTAATGTAATTCATTAAAATATAAAAAAATTCCACTTTCCATCTCTGATCATATATTAGAAACAAACAAAATACTTTGATAATAAAACTGAATTTATGAGGCTTAATGAAAGAAAAACAAATAATTAAGAAAATATGTATACATCTTTTTTAATAAAAAAAATTGAAATTTTTGAGTTTTCTTTTTAAACATATTTTTGAAATAATTAATTTGACAATAAGCCACACAAAAGGTGGTAGTTTAATTCTTGCAGCTAAAAATTGTAGTAGTAATGATTTGCAGGAATTTTTTATTGTTCTTAAATTAAATACTCCCTTCAAAGTTAATCGTACTTTTTTACCACATCATTTTAATCAATAGTATGTTTTTAATTTAATAAAAACATATTTTTATATAAAAATTTATATAATTTCTTAAAATTAAATTACAAAGATTTCACTGATTAAAACTGAAATTTTATTAATAAATATTATAAATAATTACTTTTCAATATTTTTATGGGCAGTAAATGCTAAAAATAATGACTAATCATCCAGGAAACCTTAAACGAATAAATAAATATCAATGTATGAATAAAATATTTTAAATGCCTTATCACCAATCAGTCGAATACCATAAAATATTCATCAATACAAATTTATTTGAAAATAAATTATTATACGACTATAAAAAATCACACACCAATTTGTTGTATTTCTTATCTTTGACTTTTCAATGAACCGAAAAATGTGTTTTTAAATTTTAATTGACATAAAGATGAAACAAAAGCAGACACATGTGTATACACATGATGAGCGCACGAAATAAACTTTGGTACAATTAAAACAAAAAGGATAAAAAATCCCAATATGTATAAAATCATAAACTTTTGTATGGTGAAAAAAATGTCAGAGTTGCGTTTATAAGTACCCTGAAAAAAATTATTTTTTTAATGTCATTTTATTGATAAATAAATAAAAATAAAAACTCCGGTAATATTGACTCATATACAAGCTTAGTTTTGAAAAGATTCGTCAGTCTTGGGTTTGCTAGAGAAATTTAAGCTTTAGACTTTTACTGCTTTATTTATAAAATTTATTAAGGCTTTATAAAGGGGTTTTAAAACAAATTTTCATATAAAGTTTTTCTTCAAATGCCTTTACAAAGCCTTAATAATTTTTATAAATAAGGCTGTTAAACTTAACTTAAGTAACTTTAACTTTTTTTAACTTCAACTTTTGTTTTTTAATTAAAACCTATTAGAGTCTAGTGAAAACTTATTTTAGCCAAGGAACAATTTTAATTTATTTTGTAGAATGTTTTCTTGCATATAAAATTATTTCCTGTTATACGTTGGCAATTAAAATTTTGTTTAAAACAAGAAATAAACCTTATATCTACATCAAAGATAAGAAGCTGTTAAGGGTGCCCAGCAAAAATTTTACTTCAAAAACGCAGGTTTTTACTATTATAAAATAAAAGTAGCGCTGACAAGCCTGCTGACATCGCTGCTGATTTTTGTATGGCCAGTTTTCGGTTTGGAGCACTACATTTTTCCTCACTATTAAATCGATTTTTTCCTGTAGTTTGCTTCATATACGTTCACTGCTATTTAACAAGCTCGTATTTTAAAGCGAAGTATGATGCACTTTTTTGCCCTATTGCTTCAAGGAACATGAAAAGTTTTTACTGGGTGGTTTCACATATCTGACTTGTCAGCTATGCAACTAATATGTAACTTCAAATTCTGTAAAAATTACCAATTTACAAATAACTTAAAATTTTTTCTTTCACATCTGATATAACATATTACACTATATTATTGTCACCACGAAAAATATATGTTTACACCAAAACCAAAAACAGCTGATGTCACAAGTCTTGTCAAATGAAAATAAACAGCGCTGTATGAAAATATTGTGATCTAACATTGACACTTAATTTTTACAGCAGCAAAGCTTTAATGCCTTGTTATGACATATTCATACTTCGTATGTACTATAGAGTGGGAAATTTAACATGTCGGAGGTAAAAATTATCTCGTGTGAGACCAGCCAAGCCTGACATCATGTTTAAAGCGTTTTTCATCATATTGATATCAGTAACGATCTTTCTAGTTACATATTTTATAACGTTGATCATAGAAATCTGATATATGGATGTTATCATGCCTTTTTCATTAGTGTATGTTTGTTTTTATTATTTTTATGAAAAAATATTTTAAAAAAATACATTAACATACGAGGTATGTACAAGGTTTAGTCCTGGCATTCACAAAAGCCAGCACAGCAACATATTATGCTGTTTATATATTGATGCATGAAATGTATAGACCATTATTATATCAAAAAAGTGTATTTAATTTTTATAACTCTAAGATTTTAAATTTGATATTTCCACGAATAATGTCTCTCAACATTTATTTACTTCATTAGATGTAAATGTTTACCAACAAAAAAAACTCAAGCATATAATTTTTAATAAGCTAAAAATCCTTGCCAGGGATTTTATCCACATAATTTTGCACTAGCATCAAAAACGATATGTTTTTGCTAATAATATTTTATCATTACCCTCCATTTTTCGCTTCTATATGCTTATGTAATTAAAATAAATAATTAAAACGTGTATATATCTCTCGTGTAACTTAATATGTTTTTCGTGTTGAAAAAGCTGCCACTTGTTTAACTACACACGTTTATTTTAATTGCACAAAATTTACTTATCTTACTTCCAAATCAAATGTCAAAAGTCAAATTTATAACAAATATGAACTTTTACTTTCAGTTTGTTAAAGCTTAAAGTATCCATGCTTGTGTGCTTTAGAATAATTCATATGTACTTAATTACAAAAATAATTACGCACATAATTGAATTTTGTTTTGCTACAGCAAAATTGTTTTAACTTACACGTATATGCAAATACAAACATATACACTTGCTAGAATAAATCACCGTACATCCCAAAAGTACCCTAGAGACGATCAAATAAACTCATCAATAACATAGTTTTGTGCATACAGCCGTATTTTCTCGATGACACATAATCATGTTCGGCAATTATTGATGGAAAATAAAAAGTTTTAATTTTTTATTCGACGTTTCCAAATCTGGGTGACAAGAACGTGTACTAACAAAAGTTTTTATTACGTTTTATGCAACTATATAAAAAGATACGAGCGCTACAAATTTAAATGCAAATAATCACTGACGTGTTTTTTACAACTCTTTTTTTAAATGACAAGGATACGACACACGCATTGATTGACGGTTTTATTTGATCGTTTCTAGGTATTTAATATAAATTTCATTTCCCTGCAAATCGCAAATTTAATTACTGCGTGATTATATTCTATCTTATCCTAAAGATTTATTGATTACTTTTTTGTAGAAGCATTATGCACTAAAAAAATATTCGCACGTCGATATGAGCAGCTATTACGCAATACATACTATAGAAGCATAAATGTAATCCAAAACGGATTGGGTCAATATTGGTTGCCGCTCTCTTCTCGCAGCTATGCGACACGTACCCCCGGTATTCATGTTGAGTTTTTTTTTCGATATAAACAAGTACAGCGAAATAAAACTAACATCACTTTTTTGTAAATAATTGACGTATTGTGGTCGTGTAGTAATGTGAAACTTTAAGAGGTTAAAAATAAAAATATATGTATACGAGTATAAAAGTGAATAAATCTCATTTTTAGTGAATAAAATTTAATTCGAGATTAAGATTATATAACAAACCAATTTAATCATTATTTTCATATTAAAAAAATTACTAAACAAATCTTTAGACAAACGGAAAACAAACCGAAAACTGGGTGATTGGACCAGTGAGTATGAGGAAAATATAATATCAACTTATTGGAACTTTCCTTCGAAATTAAACTTCAAGCCAATGTGACTTGAGCCACAGAGTTTATTTTATCAACACTATTTTTTTAATTTCAGATAGTCACAAAATCAGGAACTTTTAACAATATTTTACAAATACTTAAAGCAAAATGACAAGATAGTATTTTACACGTGTTGAATAATTTGGGTCTATCGCAGAAAATGTTGAAAAGATACTAAATCAGCTTAAACATTAATATTATAAGATGGAAAAGTCCCTTGGATTCTACTTTTTCCTGGTTCGATGTTCGTGTATGGAAACTCTGCAGGAAATAAAATCCTTACTTAAATAGTAGGCTGAGTTTTGCTTACAAATATTGGGGAAATATGAGATTCCAACATAAACCATAAAAAAGACATATGTTGTCTATAAAAAAATATAGCGCTTATATTAAGCGTTGAGTGAAAGAATGTATATCAAAAAGGCCGTTATCATTTGAAAATTTATTCTTTTTAACTTTAAGGTTCAAATATAACACCTAATTACACTTCTTATTCAGTCCTTTGGATATTTTCCCGACGAACTTGGGCTCCGAAAGTGATGAACAAGGTGAAAGATTTCACCAAGAAATGGAAGAAATCGAAAGACATTACAAAGGCTAGTTGAATGGCGGACTATTGTTGGTTCCTCATTCGCGAAGATCCATCCGAAAAAAACACTAAAGTTCAAGTCGCTCTTCATTTTAATTTAAATTTTTTGAATTTACGCCAAATATAGTGTGTGAGCAATGAAAATTAAAATATTGTCGTTCCACAAAATCCTTAACAAAAACCTTATTTTTTATCCATTTTTTTTCAAATTACGCTTTAAATGTTGGTAATAAAATAAACTATTTGGTAAAAAAATAAAACATTCCAGTTCTTTACTATAACGTAGAAAAAAACGAAGTAAAAATGAAAAATTTTGAAACAAACGTAAGAAATAGGCAAATTTTGAATTTTGAGGTGCCATAACTCAACCATTTCTTGTCAGATAGAAATTTGCAGCATATCGACGGAAAAGGCATTCAATTACCTTTCCAACGATATGTCATCTATCTCGATCAAACTTTTGGGTTGGGATCCACAAGGGTTTGAGTGGGCCCATATACCGTTATCTAAAAAACGGTACTTAGAAAAAAAATTACAGCGTTTTTCCTGCTCAGGAGGTCCCAATTAAGTTATCTAATCGAGTGGCGTTCTTGGTATTTTTCCAAATTAAAAATTTGTAAAGCTGTGTTTTTAACAATTGTTTATGAATACCGGTATATGTACATATGTATGTATACCTTATTAACCAATAAATGATCTTTATATATGAATTGTAAATAAAAAGAATATGTTTTGTCTTAGATTTGATTGTAATATTTGATTTTGTTTTGTGTTATTTTTGCTTGACTTCACTTTAAATTTTATTTCCTATTTTTACAAAATTACTTACTTCCATAATTTTCCTAAAGATTTGCTTAACTCGGAATTTTGTAAATGTGGATGTTGTTGAGACATAACACGTCTGGCTGCTTGAGCCCACACCATGAAAGCATTCATGGGACGTTTGATGTGTTCCTTTTTACGATCTGATGGTTGTCTAAAAGGAAATAAAAGAAAGTATATACGACGTTAGTGTATATCAAATAAAAATGTAAAGGAGTAATTTTAATGGTTATTCGATTTATTAAGCAATGTAACAAAAAACTTATTTTATTTTTTAAAGAGACGATTGCTCATTGATGTATGAATAATATGTTATTTTCTTCGTCAGTATTTTAATTTATTGTCAATCTAAAAAAAAAATTAATATACAAAAGGTTTACAAAATAAAATTTTGCTTGGAAATTTGCTTAAAAATCTTTTTTTAAGATAAAATTATTTGTAATGAATTTAGTGTTTTGAAAGATGTATTTTTATAATGAGTTTTCACAAAATAAAGTACGGAACTTTTTAACCCCACAACTCTCCAAGAGTGACTAGTTTCCTCGCAATATTTATCCAGCAGAGGGAAAGAGCTACTTTTCCACCTTGTGAAGTTAGCTAGGAGCAGATGAGGTCTAGAATGTATAAATTGAAACTGAGTTTCTTGCTATGGTATTTTATTTTATATTCAAAATCACATTATGATATCCATGAAACCAAAGATTATAAATTTTTAATAACATTTTTTATTAATATTGGAGTAGCAATTTTTTTTTACAGCAAACAAATCTTACACCTGCTTCACTTTAAAAGCAAGAGTGAATCTATCACTCAATGCGTCTTAAATTTTCCAACATATGCATTATGCTTTTAAACTTATACAAAAAATGATATTAATTTTTCTTTTATCATCCTACAAAAACTAGATGCCAAAAAAAGTTTGTTCTTTAATACATTAACAAAATGTTTGTTTACTGTCTAGCACAAATTTTGACATTAACCGCAACAATTGAAATAATATTTGCTCTTTTGTCTGAAAATAGCAACCCATGGTAAAAATTCTTTGAAAAAAGTTACATTAAAAAATTTTTAATACTGTTTTGTTGACTTTCTTTCGTGAGATATAACAAAATAAATTAACTTGTTCTTTAAGGTTGATTAATATTATTTTTTTTGACATTCAAGCCAAGAAAAAATTTAAAAACCTTTCTACAAGTGAAATTCATGAAATTAAAAAAAATGCCTTTAAAAATATTTCCACATCCTTTTAACTATAAATAAAATTTCTTGGTAAAAGACACGAGTTTCAAAAATTGTCCAACGATGGAATAACTTAGAAAATTTTTAGAAATCGTCAAAACTAGAAATTTAAGACACACAGAATCGAACACCATGACAAAATCATTTCATGCTTAAAACTTTTGAAAGAAAATCGGAGAAGGCGTTAAAATTTTTGAAAAATAATTGAAAGTGCAAAAAATTAAAGTAAGTAGTAGGTTTTGCAATAAAATTTGTAATATCGAACATACTCTAAGGACTTATAATGTTTTCGGAAATCGGAAGAAGCATCGAATTTAGTCAAATATTTGGAATAACAGACATAAATTACGAAAAATCTAAATAAGCGAAAAATAATTGTTTAAACTTCAAATAAAACATTTTATGATTCAAAAGTTTTAAAACCATAAAATTTGTTTCAACATGATTGAAAGTGCGCAAACCAAAATAAACACCTGTACCTGGATTTAGTAACTTTTATTACGACAATCAAATTGCTTTAATAAATATAACGAAAATGTATCGACTTCGTTATTCACAAGCACAAATTCATTTAGTGTTTCTTTATTATTCCTTGTGCTTTTCTCTTAGTATGACATTTTCTATACAGAGATACCACATGATATAGAATTAAATGATGAATAAAATACTAATGGAGACTATCGTAAAAAAGAAACTACATAATCACATTATCGTTACCGCAAGCAAATATATATGTCGATCTAGGCGCACCGCAGTTCCGGCCAATGCACGCAGTGTGTATATTTACAGGAAGCCATTCAAGCTGTCTTTACCCCCCTCATAACTTTGTTCCTCGCAGTCGTTAAATTATAGAATTTAAACCATAATTAGAATAAATTCATGTAACCTCATATGCAGCGTTGTCAACTTGGTGCGTTTCGCACGTAGTGATAGGTATAGTATCAAACACGAACTTGGTAAAAAATTTTATCTCACTACTTTTGATGGCCGAAATTTTGGAAAGGAACTTGGCCTTTTTTCACATATATGTTTTTGTGAGGATAAATATTGTGATTTTCGGTTCACAAAAAGTTAAAGAATCCAGCTAAGTTACCTGAATTCAATAACGTTTATTACTATAATTGCATCGCTATAATAAATATAACGAAACCTCATCTAGTTTGCTATCCGGGAAAATATTTTGACTGTCAGTAGAATTTTATTAATTGAAATTTATTTAGTTCTTCCTTTGTTCTTCTTTGTGCTTTTCGCTTATTTTCACATTTTTATGCAGAAATGCCACATTATATAGAACTGAGTGGTGAATAAATCACAGATGTTCGCTGTCGTATAAAATAAATTACAGAATGATATTATTGTTACTGAAAACGAATAAATATATCGATATATATTACTAATTTCACTTCCCAAGAAGTTATTTAATCCAGTTACTGGGACTTATTTATATCGAAATTTTCCGAAAGTTCGAAAGTGGAAGAAAACTGAAATTACTCCCAAGATAAATTTCGTAATATATTTAAAAGTTACTACATATGTTCGCAAGCGAAAAAAAACGTTTTAACCGGAATAAAAATCGTTTTGTGTCTTAAAATCAAAAGCTTTCTAAAATTGGTAAAATCATTAAAAAAAACTTTTTTAAATTAAATGTTGGGAAGTGCAAAAATAAAAACCAACAACTAGACTTTTAAATTTCAAACGCATTCCAAATTTTTCGAAAGCTTTCGAAAGTTTTCTCTAGCAAAAACTTTTTCCTTAAGTCGAGATAAGCTGATTTTGAATTATTGGTACCTCCGTAATTGGCATATTTGAAAGTACCTCTGGTCAAAATCTCAATTAATTTGTGTGATTTTTCAGGAAGTTATAGCACTAGGACTTTCGACTTATCTATTTTAGAATTCTAATTTCATTTGGAATAATAGCTTAATTGAGGTTATAATTTGGTATATTTCAACTTAAGTGTATTATTTATATAGTGTGTAGAATGATGTTTGCTTAAAAAAATAAAGCTTAACAGAGAAATTTCCAATTTAAATGTAAAAGAAATAAATTTCTGAAAATGGACTTGTAAACTTAAAAGTGCTCTCCTGCAAAACAATAAAATATGACTTAAGCACTTTTTCCTTATTGACACAGATATACATATATATATATATATATATATATATATATATATATATATATATATATATATATACATATGTATAAACACATATAAATATGCCGAAATGAAATCGAGTGTTTTGTACATTTCGATAGAAGAACATTTAATGTATCCAAAATTTTATAAATTTCGATTAAAAAAAAATAATGAGTTAGGGCCTTTCTATAATATATACATATACATACATAATGAAGATGATTTAGTTTGAACTAGGGACGTCAATTGGAATTTATATTTGGAAGCCCCGGGATTCGGGATTTTGCAAGTCCGGATCCTCAAATGCCCGGATTTTGGGGTTTTTAGGTTTTTCTGGGATTTCCTGATTTGTCGGGACTTAAATTTTTTTTCATAAAATAAATAATATTTTTAATAAATAGTACTTTAATAACAAATTTTTTTATAGGTGCGTTTTAAACGGTTTTATGTTTATACGAGTAACATATACAATTGTCTCTAAATTTAAAAATTTTTTTAACAATACTAGTATGTAGTTGCGTATGAAATAAAAATCAAAAGAATTTTTCTCATCTATTTTGAAGTTGATTTATATTATTTATTGTTCGAGAATTTATACTGAAAACAGTAACAAAATATGAAAATTTGATTTTGTTTTTAATATAAATTTGTTTCTGCAATCTAAATCAAAACGCTTAAGTTCACTTTTAGATTCACTTTCATTAAAATAAATTGTAGAAATATTGTTTTGTTAAAATTATCTTTTAACGATTTTTTTGGTTGCGGTTGATCAACCACAAAAGACAATCCTGAATAATCCTGGAATTCCAGGATTCGGGATTTTCCGTTTGGTATCCCTATTTCAAACATGCCAAAAATTTTTTAAAGTTAAAAATATAATGTTTTTTAAAACTGAAATAACGAAAAATATAATGACTTGTGTAAATATGTCATAAATATACTTAAATTTTGAATTATGTAGAAACAATTAGTAACTTGATATCTACGCGCACGGCAGGCTGCCTAGATATAATATGAAACCCTGACGATTTCTTATTTATAAAATGCATGGCAGATTATAATGATATGTATTGTACAAGAAAGAAATTGGTCAAAATTTATATCTCACTACTTTTAATAGCCGAAATTTTGCATAGGAACTTGGCCTTTTTTACATTTATGTTTTAGTGAGGATTTTTATTACGTTTAACAAAAACAGACAGTGAATAATGTTTCTCTTATTAGTTTTATATATTTTCACACCTCATGTTTTATGCTTCAATATGAATATATCTTTACTTAAAATATATTGTTTACTTATTTAATTATTATTAACAAGAAACTAATCAAACAACTACTTTCAAATAATGGCATACACAATGTACATAAATAAATACTTACTTTATTGATTACCAGACAATTAGTTTTTATTCTACGAAAATAATGAATTCAAAAAGAATAAGATCCAGTAACAAAATTTTAAAAGCTTTTGCTGCAGAATTTTTAATAATAAATTGTATTACAAGGTTTCTTATAAAACTAAATATTAGAGTATTAAGATATTTACATATACATACATACATCTATTACATTAATATATTTTTATATAATAACTTAAAAATCTTATTAATTTTTAATCAAATTGCTTTTTCTTCTTATCACTTATTCTAAATAATTTTACATTGCTTTCTCCCCATTAGCTTGCAAGCGAGTCGACCACTTTAAGTCAAGATGAATCGTTTTAATAAGATTTTCTTTAACTCATTTAATTTTTAACAACAATACTAATTACCATTAAAGCAGCAAAAAGGAAATAAAAATGGAAAATACATTGTGAAAGGAGAATATTAAATGAAATGAAAACGACATTAAAAAAGTGCATCATAAAATACATTAGTTATTCCTACTTACTTGCAGATACTGATTAGTGTGATATGAAGCATATACCAAACCAGGCGCATACGAATGTGATTTTTAAATGCAGACACAGAGACATAAAAATGAATTGCATTTCTCGCAGCATGGACTCCATGAAATTGACATACATACTTACAGGCATAGTTATGTTATGCCAAATTTTTTTTTAACAGTGGATACAGTAATAAAAATTACAACAAAAATCTTTACATATGTACATATGAATAGGGAAGATGAATAAACGAGGTCCGCCTGTCCGCCTGTCCGTCCATCTATCTGTACGTGAAATCGAAGCTCCCAGAAAAGCTAAAGACTTCAGTCTTAAGCTGGTGTATCAGAAGTGTTCCGAAATAGACTGGCACTGAAAATCAGCAAAATCGAAAATACGGCTTCAGAGCTGGAAAGTTTAAACTTTTTTTTGACATGCATACATATAAAAGTAATTACCTAAAACTAATTTTTTTTTTAATTTAACCTTCTTTTATATCTCAGTAAGAATAAAATTGGTATCAAAAATCAAAATCAATAATAAAAATTAAACAGAAAGACGATTTCAGGGTTGGAAAATAATTTGTTTGGTAATATTTTTTCTATAAGTTAAACATATTTTATACTTAGACCTTACCTACAAATTAAAAATAGTTGATATTTTAGAAAGAAAACTTTGGTATAGAAAAATATAAAGCACAGCTCCAGAGCTGGAAAGCTTAATATTTTCTTTGGTACATAAAAGTAACTAAACCTAGTAAACCTAATTTGTTCTTTCTTAATTAAATATATGTTTTGTTTTCTAAAAAAAACTGTTTGTTTTCTTTTTAACTAAATATATTTTGTATATACAGGGTGTTTTTTTAGAGGTATAGAACTTCGAATTGAAATAAAACACAAGAAAATCGTTTTAATGTCCATCAATTTGGCTTTATTGGAAGGATAATTTTATGCCATTAATGTTTAAATATGATTTCGGGCATGTGGCCGCCGCGGCTGGCTCGAATAAAGCCAATTCTACAGGTCCAATTTTCAACCACTTTTTCGAGCATATGGGGCCGTATGTTGGCAATAACGCCACGAATGTTGGCTTCCAAGTCCCCTAACGTTTCTGGTTTGTTGGCGTAGACGAGCGACTTCACATATCCCCAAAGAAAATAATCCAATGGTGTCAAATCACACGATCTTGGTGGCCAATTGACAGGTCCATTCCGCGAAATTATGCGCTCATCGAATGTTTCCTTCAATAAATCGATTGTGACGTGCGCTGTGTGGCATGTCGGAAAGAAGTATGGCCCAATGACTCCACCAGCCCATAGAGCACACCAAACAGTCAGTTTTTGTGGATGTAATGGCGTCTCAAGGGTCTCATATGGATTCTCTTCACTCCAAATGCGGCAATTTTGCTTGTTGACGTAGCCATTCAACCAAAAATGAGCCTCATCACTGAACAAAATTTTGCGATGAAAATCAGCATCGAGATCAATCTCATTTTCGGCCCATACACCAAAATCACGACGCATTGCATGGTCTCGCGGCTTTAATTCTTGCACAAGCTGGATCTTGTAAGGTCGCAAGCCAAGATCTTTGCGCAAAATCTTCCATAAAGTTGATGAACAAAGCTCCAATTGCTGTGCACGGTGGCGAATCGATTCATTCGGGTACTCTTCAACACTTTGCTCTACAGCGGCAACTGTTTCTTCGGTGCGCACTGTTCGACGTCTCTGCGGATGCGTATTATCACATAGAGTAAACGTAGTGCGAAAACGATCCATGGTTAACCGAATTAATTGCTCTGATGGACGATTATGTCGACCATAAAATGGACGGAGCTTGCGGTAAACTTCGCGAACTGAACCATTATTTTCGAAATAAATTTGCACGATTTGCAAGCGTTGTTCTTTTGTCAACCTGTTCATGATGAAGTGGCAAACCAAACTAAATATTAATCACTTGACAGCTGACAAAATGGCCGCCAGTTAAAAAATTGATGCCAACCTAAAGTTCTATACCTCAATAAAAAACACCCATTATATTAAAAAGCCTTTACTCATTTTTTATATGAAAATATAACTTAACTACAAACATGGTCACAAATTAGTCTCACAAAGCCAGTGAAATCACCTTTCAAGCGATAAAAAAAAACAAAGTCACACAGATTCAACAGAAAATATATCTAAAAAAGAACTGATTTTCTTCAAACAAAGCTAAGAGCACTATCGATCAAGTCAACTTTCAAACAGAAAAACTAAATCAAAATCGGTCCAGCTGTTTGTTATGTACCTGGGCTCGTACATCCCCCTTTTATTGTCGGGGGATGAAAACCGAATCGAAAAGTATAGGTACACATTTGAAAACACTTTTTAAAATGTCATTGATTTCTTTTCAAAATCATTTAAAAACTCCAGATTTTTCGACTTTTTACTTGTAGCTTGGAGACGATTCCTTTTTAATTTTAATAAAAGAACAGCTAGAAAAGCTTTTTTCGCAAATTGTTAATGTTGGTGATATATAGTTAAAGTAGAATTAAAAATTATATACAGTTTGTGTAATCCTTTATTTGATGTTTCTAAATAATTTAAATCCATTTTTTATTTTATTCATAAAATTTTTAGATCAGTAGTGCGATTCAGTAGCTTTTAACAGTCCGACAATTTTTATTTTTGACTCTACATTTTGTTGCTTAAAATAACGATTGTGTGATTCTGAAATTTCTTTTTAAAGACAGGATTCAGCTGATATTTTCTGTTGATTTTTGTCGATAAAATTAACAGCACATAAATTATTTTCGTTTATATAACGACACAGCTGACATTAACCTACAGTGAATATCGTTACCGAAATGTTACCGAATAGCAAATTTGATAAATTTTCGCTATAATTATTTAAACGACACGATTATGGTAAAAAAAAAGTTAGTGAATCGCACTACAGTTTATAAAACATTACACAGTGTGACAAATTTTAATGAAACTGAAATACCGTAACTCAAGATTTTGGAGATGTTTGGAAAATTTCAACTATAGATTATTGTTATACCCGACAATACCTACAAGAAAAATAGCAACACCTCGCATGTATTTTTTTGTTTTCACACTGTGTTATCAGTTACTTCAGAAATGACATCTAATAATTCATCGTACTTGAGATTATTTGCAATATTTTAATAATATTAAAGCATTTAATGATTTTTTACGTCGTTCAATAATTCGATTGTTAAGGCTTTTGACTAGAAAAGCAGTTATGTATTTATTTCTAAACTCTTTATCAGAAATTGTAAGATACTAATTCGATTACAGAGGCAAAAGATGGGTTTAGCGAACATACATATATAAACCAGCTTACTAAAGACCTGTACAAGACCTCTTAAAAGAACTTTGAAGGCATGAGGGATTTTTCAAATGTTTTACTACAGCGAAATGTTCTAAAACAAACGCTAAACAACAATACATTTGTTTAACTTATTGCAGGTAAAGTAGTAAAGAAGAAAATAGTTCGTAACGGAAAAATCTGTGATGCTTTTGCTTCTTTCGATGCATGCGCGCATATACAAACGTCATGCATGTACATATATACATATATACACTCAGGGAAAGCTAGAACTTAAAAATAAGAACGCGTCACATTAATTTAATAATTTTTAATATAATAGAAGACGTACATATATTGAGAAACTTAAAAATAAAGAGTATTAATGAATTAATACTGTAAATTAATATTTTTCAATATTAAAATTAGAAATTTCAACATGACTAGACTTTTGTTAATGTTTCTTTTTAATTCAGTGTGGTTTTTATCTATTTTAAGCTGTTTTTTTTTCTCTGGGTGTACATACATACATAAGTTGTATGTATGATCTTTAATTTTTCTGAACACATATAAACGCACACATGTGTTGACATTAGTTGTGTGCGCTTGCTTAAAAAAAAACCTCCCTTAAACACATAATGGCTTATCATCTACATCTTACATGCACACTTGAATGTATAATATGCAAAATAACAAGCATACACGCATCAACACTACTTCTGTGGATTGTTTGTTATGAACAAGAAGTCTTGGCGACCAGCGTTAACGTTGTAAAATTTCAAAAGTGGCACAAAAAGGGGATTTTTTTAAAAAAGGTGGCACCAAAAAGTGGATTTTAAGAAAAAAAAAGAAAAATTAAAAAAAATCTGCTTATTTTTAAAAACATCAAGGATAAAAATCAGGTTTTGCATATCTAAAGACTAAAAAATACAATTTTTATGATAAAATAAAGCCACAAAATATAAAAATAATTCACATAATCTGTGCTTATAAATAAATTACTTGAATATTCTGGGGATACATATTTATGTATTTTTAATGCTTTCTTAGCATTGTAACTTATTTACAAAAAAAAAACTAACTCAGGTTATTTACCTTAGAGACAATGTATTTTATTTATTTATTTTATTTCAATTTTTTAATAAATATCTGAATATTGAATTCTCAAGAAACATGCACAAGAAAATTATGTAAATTTTTTGTACATTGCATTTTTTAATTAACGGAAAAAGGTTGATTTGAAAATTTTTAATAGTTATTAAATTCCTATTTTTTAAAACCGTACTTTTGAATAGGTTCATCATTTGGAATCCAGTCTTCCAAATCACTTTACTACAAACTCAAAGAAGATAACACGGTACGACAAGTTTCAACTTCCAGTCCGTTAGATAATTTATTTTCTAATGATGGCAATTTAGAAAAGGAACCGCTCAGCGGGAACAAACTAAGGTTATGTATATAAAGCAAATGTATATAACTTTGGATAGAAATTTTTATCCAAGCAATTTGAGAACTCTCGTACAAAAATATCACGTCCACTTATTATATTACAAAAAACGGAAACAATTTAATAAATACTGGGTTTAAATAAATACTTAAATACAATCAGTCTTTTAGCGCTGCGCAATTTTTTGAAGTATATATATAAAAGTTTAATAGTGACTTTTTTAATCAGGAATAATTTCTTAATCGGACTTAGGTTCAGTATTTTCAATTATTATGAAATGAAATATTTTTAGTAATTAATGTGATTTTCTACAGAAGATAAGAAAAATTAAACTAGACTTTTTAGCTGGAGGAAATGCGTATTTTTCTGTGCATCCATGAAGCTGATGAAGCTGATGAAGCACACATGTTTATCTAATTGGGCAGAGATTGTTATTAATATCAGCTATTTAAATTGTGTTTTTAATGAAATGGAATATGAGAAAGGATAGTGTATACAATTATTGATTTACCTTTGTTAAATATTTTTGTAAGTATCACTATTAATTTTCTATTTTCCCGATTAAGAAATTATTCCTAATTAAAATTTACTATAGTTCAACGAAATTTGTTTAATATACTTCCATATGTACATTGTATATACATATACACCTACACACATATGCAAATATATATGTAACTATACCCTGCAGGAGATCGAACTAGCGTCCAACTGGTATGTTACTAGTACAGAAACTACCACCGCTAGTTCCCAACTGTAAACTTTCCTATAACATCTTAATGCTTAAATTAGAATTGAGTGTGTTTAGAAAATTTCTTGTGCCAGTGGTACTAGTTTAGGACTAGTTTATTACCAGATGTTTTAGCAAAGAAAAATTCTATAAAAATGGTGGTTTTATGCCTTTGTTACCCAGTGACAACTGCTGGTTAAAATTCGCAATTATTTATAAAAATTCAAAAATACAAAAGGTTAAATATAATTATTTGATAATAATTATTTTTAGGTGAACCTAAAAGTTAAATAATTGTATAATACTAACTACTTCATTTACTAATACTCATCAGAACTAGTAATTTTATACAACGACTTTAACCCTTTTCGCAATAGTTCTTGCTGTTCTATTAATTATACTAGTAGCTTTAAGACAATTGCAGGAGAATACTCCTGCAGGGTATATACATACTCATACAGACAGAGATATACGAATATAATCAAGCCTGGGCATATCAATTATTCGAAAGATATGCATAAACTAAACACGCATCACAGAAAAACAATGTCTTACAAGCTTGCTTACAAGGCAATATAACATATATTAATAAGACTGATAATAGGAAAAAGTACATCTTCATTCAGTAAAAATTATCAAAAAGAGGATAAAATTAGAAAAAGTATCAAATTTGGGTGCATTTTGTTAAAGTACCACAATAGTATCCAAGCAGTCGAAAAAGTGGCAAATTGCTACTTTAGTAGCACCAACGGTAACGCTGTTGTCGACATCGCTTGTTAACACTCATATACACGTACACCAATACATCCATCGTTCTTCGCTTATAATACAACAGAATTTAATATTGGTTTAGTATAATACATGCCACGAGAATGCATTTAAAAAACAAACCATATTTATTTATGATTTGAACGGGCTAAAGTTCGTATCCCTTTTTAAGCAAAATTACATGTGATAATTATTAATGAACAAATAACATCAAAGTTAGTTGTAAATATTCTGACAACAACACATAGTTGAACGGAACAGCTAGCCGTTTTCGAAGGCCACTAAACCTTCATCATCAGCGTTCTTCTGTGTTTGGTCCACTGTGTGTGGTATCATTTGATATAAATTTCTGATTCATCGTATTTCAATTTGCTGAAAGGTGTTTTGTAATGAAAGCTCAAATTTACCATCTCCAATTTACAACAGTCTTACCATTGTCGTTTTTTCTTAATTTGTTTCTATATTTATGATTTGAACGGGCTAAAGTAAAAAGCGATACGAACTTTAGCCCGTTCAAATCATAAATATAGAAAAAAATTAAGTGCGATAAATAATAATTAAAAATTAACCCAAAAAAACGTATTTATATTTTAAGACTGTTTACGCAGGTCTCTAAGGCTTCACTTCAGATATTAAGGGCGACTTTTTGAGTTCAAGATTAGAGATTAAATTAACCTTAATCTTCATTTATGATTTTTTGGTAGTCGATTATATGGTTTTACTTGCCAGTTTAAGCGGCCAATCGTGGTGGTTTAATCTTACTTTAGTATTGACAACAAACACTTGTGAAACATATAAATATTTGTAAAAACTATATGATAAAATAATTTAAAACACATAAATATACATAAGTATGTATTTTATATTATTTATATATTTCCTTTAACAAGCGAAATACAAATATTTACTTGTAAATAATGAAATATTACAGTTTCTTCTTCTTCCAACAATGAAATCAAAGTGTGTTGATAACATGTATGACTTTTGCATAGAAATTGTTGCCACTATTTTGTTTCTCAGTATGGTAATACTGCACATAACAAGAAGTTTAAACTACCACTCAAAAACATCAAACTCAATTATGTGAGATTAAGTTAATTTTCGGATTAGCTAATTAGAGAAATAAACTAATCTTAATCTCGAACCCAAAAAGTCGTCCTTATAGTTTGGAGTTATTTGATTACAAATTAGAAAGTTATGAAATATAAAATACTTTTTATACAAAGTAGTTAAGGAAATTGTTTGAATATGAAATTTTTTTCGTTCGTACAAAAATTATAAAAGAAGTTTGAATGAAAACATTAGTATATGTATAGTTGCTACTTTATATATAAGTTACTTAACATATCTACTTTGTATTGACGGAGACGTACTGAATGCAACAGAGCTCATAGGAAGCCCTGTATTTCAGCCTCGCAGTCTGATGAAGTATGAAAGATTCTGTGTGACTCGGCCTTAAGTTGGATCTTCAATTAACACAAGTTATTTAAATGATTACTCATTTTTGTTGATCAACTATCAAATATACAAAAATATTTTATTTTATTTTAAACTCGTGTTGGAATTATTTTCCTTTCCCATTTAAGCTTTCGAGAAATATCCATTTGTATGTATAAAGTGCCAAAGTATGCCTAGAGAAACAAAAATACATAAATAAATAAACAAACAGTCTCAACATACTCAAGCAAGTGAAACCAAAAAAAAACGATACTGGTGCGGATACACTTTACTTTGTCATCTGTCAGTCACACAGAGCTACAAGCATCATTTCACTGTGATTTGAAGAGTTGCTATTTTTTTTCTTTCCCGAGTTGGGATATAAAAAATTGATATGAACGAATCAAAAAAAAAATTAAAATGTTTACATATTTACATACATACAACTGCAAAACAAATCCACACTGTAATTAATGCATCCACGAAAACTGAGAAATAAAAAAAGAAGTGAGAATAAAACCAAATATGTTTTAAGAGCAACGGAAGAAATTCATGGTATTTTGTAACCAGAAACAGCAAAACACACACAGAAAATAAAAAATTGCAATAATATTTAAACGATTGCGCTTCAATGCATTGCATCTTCCTTCACAGCACAGAATACAGATGTACTTGATCTGTTTAATTTTCTTTTCATTTTATTTTTCTTTAATTTTTTATTTTCACAAATACGTTAAATATACATGTGTAAGTATATCTTTGCTTACATGAAAAATATTCAGCGGATTTGTATTACATTCTGTAGTTTATCAGTTTAATTTTATCATTTAATAACGTTAAATATAATTGCAGAATGTAATGGAGGATTTCGTAGACAATTATTATGAGTTTTTTTATTCTTCTCATAAAATTAACTTTATTTGTTTGTATCCACAGAGTCCATAATTTTAAATTTCTTGAATATTTTCGTAATAAATTTACTACATAAATTATATTCTTTAAGGTTGCTGTAATGACTTCTTTTGAGCCAAGATAATAAGAGAAATTTTCAGCAATTTTTATTTCAAATTTTCAAGATATTTTTTATGGTTTTTTTTAATGGAAGAAGAGATAATACTTTGCTAAGCAAGCACTTAAGGGATTTTCAAAGTTTTTTTTTTAAGAAAATACTATAAACTCATGCCAACATACATAAATGTATAAATTGTATACATTGCAAAACGTAACTAGTTACTAGTTTGAATATTTCATTTTAAAATAAAAATATCTAGGCCTATGCAGTTTCTGGCCTATGCAGTGTGTACATTTACAAGAAGCCATTCATTGTGTTTTTGTCCTCCTCATTACCTTCTTTCCGGTCTTGAAATTAAAAAAGTGGGCGGCTTAACGCCCATTAAATTTAAAGCTACAATGCGAACTATAGAACTGAAATTTTACGCAAAAGTAAGTGCATATGAATGATCAAATGGAAAAATCCTAAAACCAAGAAGGTATGTGTGTCCACTAGGTTGGCTTTTTTTTATAATTTTATTTCTTCTACTCTCACTCGAAAAATCGGTTTAGTTTTAATTTAAAAAAATATCAACTTCTCTTTTAATTGGTCTCTCCGATTCTATTAGAAGAATTATTGATAAGGACGATGTAGCTGTTTTACTTTCCTTAGACCTATCAAAAGCTTTTGATAAGGTTGGTCATGCTATTTTAATCAACAAACTTTGCACATATTTCGATTTCTCTATATCCGCTTGTAGATTATTATATTCTTATTTATCAGGTCGTTCACAATATGTTCATGTTCGATATACAACTATTATTTAAGGGTCATACGCAGCTTATAGATGTTTTCGAATATGATATTAACACTTTAATGTCCAATGTTTCACGTTGGATGAGTAACAGCAAACTTAGTATAAATTCTTCTAAGACCAAAGCGATGACTTTTAAACCGTCTAGTGCTACGTTTAATCTGTCTATCATGATCGATGGCCGACCTATTGATTTTGTCGATCGAATGAAATGTCTTGGTGTTTTATTAGACAACACTCTTAGCTTCGGACACCACATTAATGGACTATTTTCCAAAATAAACTTCACCTTAAGAAGACTATATGAAATAAATTTATACCTGCCATTACATATTAGAAAGAGCATAGCTCACTCCTTATTGATGTCTAATATATTGTATTGTATTGAGGTATATTCTGGCTGTAGCGCTGAAAATTTAAATAGGTGTGCCCTACTCTTTAACAGAATAATACGCTTTATATACCAACTAAGAATTAACGATCATGTTTCAATGTATGTTAATGATTTTCTGGGATGCAGTTTTAAAAACTTCATACAGATTAGATCACTATTTTCTTCTATAATGTTATGCTCACAGACTGTCCAGACTATGTCCATAGACTTTTTACGTTTTTGCAAAGTGATAGAAGCCCACAGCTTCTATTCCCCATTAGAAATCGTCTTATTTATGAAAGATCATTTACTGTACGAGTCGCCAAATGTTGGAACTCATTGCCACGATCCTTAAGAGCATTCCATCTTACTCGTAATTCATTCAAAGGTAAGCTTGTTGAACATTTTTCTTAATTGAACTGACCTACATTCTGAATACATATACATAGTTAATTTCATGCGCAATTTATCTTCCAATTTATAGGTAGTAGTCTCATCTAATAATTTTATAACTACATATTATTTTTTTTATTTGCAATTTTTGTGTCTAGTTTATTTGTTGCCTAAATGTATAATTATTCTTATGCTATTCTTGTAGACCACCAACTATATATGGCCCTATGGGCTCGGTTGGTTATTGTTATAAATAAATAAATAAATAAATAAAATAAGAAATACAAAAACAATTAAAAGTGCTATCTATATTCGGCTGTGCCGAATCTTATATACCCTTTACCAAAGTGCTGTTTATGTAGCATAGAAATACATACATAAGCACATAGATGTGTAGGTACATATTTATTTTGTGAAAAAAATCATAATTTTTGCTCTAGTGCAATTTTTAGTAAGTGACCTCTCTGCATTTTTGGATTTAATATTTTTTTTGGGATATTAGCAATGAGTTGAATATCGATGCCTTACTTTCAAATCCTCGTATCTTAAAAAATACAAGTTTTCAGGAGAGAAAAAAAGAAACGGTTTATCTCTTTATACTTCGGTGCTTAGATCAAAGTTCATATGCAATTATTAAGGAATTGACTACATATATATAAGTAGTAATAATACACTAATCTTTTCTAGTTTAATTATGAAACGAATTTATTAAGATACGAGTTTGCTGCATTAAGAGTAAAATCGTCAGGGTCTTAGCAGGTGGCCTAGATATAATAAAAAATATTTATAAAATACATGACAGATTATAGTGACGTGTATTCTGCAAGAAATAACTTGCACGCAAAGAAAAGATATGGTTGTAGAATGGTTGAGAAAGCAATATTATGTTCTCAGAAACAAATCTGTGGTCGTTGAAAACAAGTTATTGTTATTTTAAACATTAATTTTGTTATGGTAAGCAAAGTAATGTTTGAATTTAATAATTACATAAGATATGGTTAGAGTTTAACAATATAGTTTTGTTAAAAATTTATGACTGCAACATAATTATTGTTATTTTTTAAAAATAATATTGTGTAAATAACAATATAATGCTATCCAAGACCATACTATTTTAAGTTTAAAAAAAATCGTTTTCAGCAACATCTGTCAGTTCAGTGTTTCGTTTGTAAGCTATCGGTATTGCACGCGTCGTGTTAAATAAATAAATAAAGCACAAACAAACAAAAGGGTAGATAAATAAAAACATATACATACGTACAAACGTTTATCTCTTTATACACACGTGTTTGTATTCCGCGTATACACACATATGTAAGTATACATTTCTATATATACATTTAATTTCAACAATATTAATTTATTTTTATTTCAGATTTAACGCACAGCTGTTTTAAACAAGAGATCTACCAATAAATATATGATTGAAAAACAAAATATTGTTATTATATTAAATAATATTGTTGTCGTACTTAACAATATTATTATTATATAAGAACATGGTGTGGTGAGTCTCAATTATATTTTAGTCACATCTAACAATAGTGTTGTCATATTTACAATAACAAGATTAGGTGTAACAAAGTTCATTGTTTTTTTTTTTTTTTGATAATGTTATTATTAACTCAGATAATAATATTATTAAAAGTTTACTTTCCTATTGACAATAATATGATTTAACTACAACCATATAATTCAATCATAGTATGTTGCTGTTTGATTATGGTTACCTCAACCATATTTTTTCTTTGCGTGTAGTCAACATTTTTATCTCACTACTTTAAATTCCCGAAATTTTGAATAGGAACTTGACCTTTTTTCACATTTATGTTTTTGTGAGAATCTCACAATTTTTTGAAAAATTTTCTATAACAATACTTTTTAAACTTGAAATTTCTAGTGTATTTTATTTTTATTCATGTTCATTGGGACAGTTGAAAAGGGCATAGTTACATAAAATAATGGATTAGAGTGTGATGGTTGTTGGATTGCACACCTTAAAAATGCATTATTGTGTTATTACAACGCCACCAGTGTGCACGCAATTTGGTAAGACTCTTCTGAAAAGAAAGATCAAGAGTAAAGCATAAATTTTACTGGGCGTGTCTAAAAAATGTCAGCGCTCGACAGTATAATCTTACGTAAAATCTTTATGGGACTATCCTTGACCACTTTTCTATCTGCTAGTACTTAAGGTTCATGTAGAGTTTTATAGCAAAAATCTAGTGAGAAATAAATACATAAGTATTAAACTTAAACTGCTAAGCCGAAGTGCATAAAAGAGAAAAATAAGATTTATGGTTATAATCACGACCACTTTTCAAAACAAGACATTTTTACTTTGGATAAGTGCAATGAGTATGAAAAATTTTAATAAAATTGATCTTAATTTATGATTTAACCAGGCTAAAATTTATAGCGCTTTTTAAGCCATGTGATAATGTTATAATTATTAATGACAATATAACACCAAAGTTGTTCCCGCCCCTGATTGAAACTTCCAAGTTTTTAGATTTATCTTAGTGATCTCTGGTCTAGATTTATTTGTGTATCAAATTTCTGCTCTCTATTGCAAATATGAGTTTTACGGGCGTAACCCGCATATCGGATAAATCTTCTTTAGCCTGAATTAAACCTTTAATTTTTATGAGCATTACCCCGCCCACTTTTTAAAGTCACGATTTTGTTGTGAACAGCGCTTATAATTCATGCTAATTTTCTTCTAAAATATGATAGACCGAAGTAGATTAAACATAAATTTTATGGGAGTGATCAGCCCACTTTTTAAGGTGAAGGTTTAAAGTCTTGCATAATTGCAACTTGTATGCAATGTTTCACTAAAATAGTTTGAGTTAAAAGCTCTATATAAAATTTTTAATTCTGAACAGTTTTAGCGTGGCCCCGCCCATTCTGGTAAAATTTGAGTTAGTTGGTCACCCATACGTACGTATCAAATTTCAGCTCATTAGCACAACTTTTAATTTTTAGTTTTTGGACGTAGCCCCGCCCCTCTGACTAAAATTTCCAGCTTTTCAGGGCTTCTTAGTTGTTTTCTCACCTAGACCTATTTTGAAATCCAATTTCAGCTCTTTAGCGCAACTTATAATTTAAAAATTTTATGGGCGTATCCACTTCCACTTTTTCAAACTAAACTTTTTTTTCGGCCAGTGCTTATTGTTCGTGTCAAGTTTTGCTGTAAACGGATAATAATACCTACATAAATTGTATATCAAAATAGGCTGAGCAGTTGTACATGAAACATGAGGCTCAAATTGTATGGGCATTTCAGCTCACTAGCACAAATTTTAATTTTTATGGGCGTAGCCCCTCTTAAAATATGCACTTTTTGCACTTTCATATCTCCGGAACCTTTCATTTAAACTTTATAATTTTACAATGGCCGGAAACAAAAAAACAGCTCGAATGTCTTCCTGTAAATATACACACTGCGTGCACTGGCCGGAACTTGGCCTGACGCAGATAGATAGATATTAGTGATTTTAATACAGACTACAAAAATTAACACTGAAATTTTAAAAATTAAAATTAAAGGGTGTTATATTAGTTAATGTAATTTTGACTATGTAATTTTGACACATGATGTATCTTGGAAAACGTAAAAGGCAAACTCTTGAAATTCTCAAAAACGGTAAAACTAAACAGTCCCAAAATTATTAAATCAACAAACCGAAAAAAATCACCAAAAATTTAAACAAATCGCCAAAACAAAAAAATCGCCAAAATTAACAACAAATTTCTAACACTAAATAAATCGCTAAAATGAAATAAATCACCAAAATGAAGAAGAAATCACCAAAATGAAAAAATGCCAAAAACCGAAAAAAATCGTCAAAACGAGAAAAACAGTGAAAACACTAAAAAAGCACCTAAATGAAAAAAAAATCGCCAAAATCAAAAAACGCCAAAATTAAAAAGTCGCCTATATTGAAAAAATAGCCAAAATTATAAATAAATCCCCAATAAAAAAAATCGCTAATATGAAAAAAACGAGAAAAAATTGCAAAAAAAAACGGCAAAACTAAAAAAAATCGCCAAAAACCAAAAAACGCCAAAACTAAAACAAAATGCCAAAAATATACATATTTTATACATACGTATAGGCTAAAGTTCGCAGTGAATTACATACATATATAGAGTCCGTACGGAACCCTTCGTGCGCGGGTCAAAGTCGCACTTCACTAATTTTTTTTTTTTAGTGTAACAACTTTCTGTTGGCATCACTGCTTTATTTGAGCACCCATTTAACACCCATTTCTAATTTAAAAAAATTGTTCTATTCGTCAAACTCATCGTGCACTTCTTCCATTTCCAATGAAGCCCATTTCTGGTTGAATGGGTACGTAAATAAGCAGAATTGTTGCATTTGAAGTAAAGAAAATCCATAAATTTTTGTCGAAACACCATTACAGCCACAGAAAATTACTGTTTGGTGCACTTTATGGGCGCTGGCGGAGTCACTGTCCCATATGTCTTAAAAACCGATGATGGTAAGAATGTTACTGTCAATGGTGGACGTTATAGGAATATGATTCGAAATGCTTTTCGTACCTCAATTACATGGCATTAATCTTGCTGATATGTAGTTTAAAAAGGACGGAGCCACATACCATACAGCGGGCGCTACAATTGGTTTATTCAAAGAAACTTTGATGAAAAAATAATTTCACATAATGGCACAATCAATTGTCCATTGGATTATTTTCTTTTGTCTTGTCTACGTTGATAAGTCACAAATACTTGAACATCTGGAATTCAACATTTGAAGAGTTATCGGGGAAATACGGCCGCCAATGCTGCGAAAAGTTTTGAAAATTGGTGTTCCAGATTGCGTCTTCTATGGTCCAGTCATGGTAGCCACATGGCAGAGCTCATGTTTAGCCAATAATTTCATAAAATTTTCTTTCCAACAAAGCCCGTTTTATTGGTATTAAATATATGTATGAATGTATATTTTCTTGTTTTATTATTATCCCGTTTATACGCACTTCTTATTTGCAAATAAAAGTCGAAAGCGTTGCCGTATAACTTTTTTATTGTAAGTTAATAACTCACGAAAACTATTTACAAGTAAGGTGTAAAATGTTGCCAATTATTTTTGTTTTGTAAGAAATGTAATACACATTTAATAATGTGTGGCAATATAATTCACAGATAGCAGTGTATGCTATCCGCGTATAAACTGTGGAATTCAGTATTTGCAAATAGTTGTATTTGCAAATAAGATTTGCGTATAACGAGGTATATGACTTAAACTTGTGTCATTCTATAAAAACAACCCTTTACTTCTGCTTAGCACATTTTAGTCTATAACTTTTAGTACACAACTTTAAATGAACCATAAGCAAGAACTAGTCAGAGCATAATCATACGTTAGGCTGGGTTTACACCTATGTGACAAATGCCATACAAGCGTAAAAAAAGAGTAACCAACTAATTACTTATGAAAAACTATTCGATTCAGACATGTATTTATTAAGTTATCGGTCGGTACAACAGCAAAAATATGAAAGTTAAAAATTAAAGTTAAAGTTAAAAATTAATATACATATACATAAACAATTGTATGTACTTATGTATGTATATAGACACTTGAAATTTATAAAACTACTGTATTTTTATACAGACTAGAACAATTAACACTAAAATTTATACAAATTAAAATTACAGGGTGTTCTATCAGTTTATGTAACTTTGACTATGTAATTATGACAACTTGCTGTATCTTGGTAACCGTAGGAGGCAAAGTCTTGAAATTTTCAAAAACGTTAAAACAGAAAATTCCCAAAATTATACAATCGCCAAACCGAAAAAAATCGCCAAACCCCAAAAAAAAAAATCGCCTAAACGGAAAAAGCACTAAATTAAAAATTTTCTAGCACTAAAATAAATTGCAGAAATGAAAAAAATCGCTAAAATGCAAAATATCTCCAGAATGAAAACAAATCGACAAAATAAAAAAAGTGTCAAAAACCTTAACCTTATTAAACGCCAAAAAGCAACCAAACTAAAAATAAAACACCAAATAAAAAAATACCAGAACCTAAAAAAAACGCTAAAACGAGAAAAAGAACCAAAACTGAAAAACAGCACCAAATTAAAAAAAAAATACAAAACCAGAAAAAAATCACAAAAACGAAAAAAGCACAGAATTTCAAAAAAAATCTACAAAATGAAAAAATCGCTAAAATGAAAATAAAAAAACCTAAATCATAAAAAAAACGCCAATAACTTTAAAAAATCGCTAAATGTAAAAAAGCACCAAAACTAAAAAAGCATCAAAGTAAAAAACCTTAAAAAACGCTAAAACGAAAAAAATAGCATACAAACTAAAATAAATTCAGTGGAGTGCGACTTTGACCCGCGCACCAAGGGTTCCGTACGGGCACGAGATATGTAATTCAATACGAACAATATAAACTATAGTTTTGGCATTTTTTTCGTTTTTGGGTTTTTTCGGTTTTAAGCGTTTTTTTAGTTTGGGGGTTTTTTGAATTTATTGGCGCTTTCTGAGTTTTGGCACTTTTTTTCACGTTTTGGGGATTTTTTTTTTGGTTTTTGAAGTTTTTTTAATTTTGGCAATTTTTATTATTTTGGCGTTTATTTTAAATTTTGGCGATTTTTTTATTTTGGAGATTTTTTTTTAAATTTGGCGATTTTTTTTTAATTTTTGGCGATTTTTTTTCTTTTTGGCGATTTTTTTTCACATAAACAATTATTTTGGTTTTGGCGCATTTTTCGCGTTTTGGCGATTTTATTCGGTTTTTGGCGTTTTTTTCATATTGGCGATTTTTTTTCATTTAAACGATTTTTTCGAATTTGGCGATTTATTTTAGTTCTAGAATTTTTTTTTAATTTTGTCGATTTTTTTCGATTTGGCGATTTTTTTTAAATTTTTGGCGATTTTTTTCAGGTTTTGGCGATATTTTTCGGTTTGGCGATTTTATAATTTTCGGATTTTTTAGTTTTACCGTTTTTGAACATTTCAAGAGTTTAACTCTTACGGTTTCCAAAATATAGCAATTTCTCAAAATTACATAGCCAAAATTGCATTAACTGATGGACCACCCTTTAATTAAAATTTTTTAATATTTTAATGTTTATTGTTGTAGTCTATATAAAAATACACTAATTTTACAAATTTCAAGTGTCAATATACATATGTACATACAATTGTATGTATATTACATGAGATTTTAACATTTTTCGTCGCTCGTTTTGGAGCACCCTTTAATTTTCAATTCTCATGTATTTGTTGTTGTAATGGCCAAGGTTCTACGTACTCTGTCCAAATTTCAGGTCCGTAGCTCTTACGGTTCCTGAGAAAATACCGTGTGACGGACAGACGGACAGACGGACAGCGTAGCGAAAACAATAGCTTTCCTTTTTTCACCTTTGGTGTACGGAACCCTAAAAAGCACCAAATAAAAAAAACGCCAAAACCAAAAAAAAAACTTAAAAAAACCCTAAAAACAAAATAAACGCCAAAACCCAACAAAAATCACCAAAGCGAAAAAACACCAAATTTTAAAAAAAAAACCAAAAATAATTGTCAAACCAAAATAAATTGCCAAAATGAAAAAAATCGCTTAAATGAAAAAATCGCCATAATAGAAAAAAGCCTAAGAAATCGCTTAAATGAGAAAAAGCACCAAAACTAAAAAAACAGCAAATAAAAAACGCAAAAACGCAGGAAAAAACGCCGAAGCTAAAAAAACCCCATTAAAAAACGCTTCAAACCAAAAAACCCCCAAAAACGAAAAAAATGCCAAAACTATATTTTATATAGGCTAAAGCTCATATAGTATTATATATTTAGTGTCCGTAGGGCACGCTTCGTGCGCAAGTCAAAGGCACACTTCTCTGAATTTATTTTTAGTAAATGGTCAAGTGAAATACTAAATATTGTTTTCATTGGATAGTTTTGATATAACTGCGTTATTTGTTTATACAGCTATGAATGCAATAAACGTGTAACTTATTCATCAAGTATCAAGAATTAAAATTACTCTTTCTTAATGCAGCAAACTCGTATCTTAATAAATGCGTTTCATAATTAAACTAGAAAAGATTAGTGTATTATTACTTACGAATGTATTGGTATTAGCCAAATTCAGACGAATACGAATACGAACATTTTTCCAAAGAAATTAAATAAATAAATGCATAAATCCTAAACGAACTTTAAATAAATTACTAAAAATCTTAGTTTGTACAAATACATTATTATTTTTATAGCAATTTGTGCTTTGTATCATTTTCTAATATTATTCAATGACGATCATTAAAATGTTTTGTACTTTTTATTAACATTAAAGTACGCCAACAAGAGTGTAAGGTCCTTTTTCATAAAAATTATTTTACATTTCATATTGCATATAATATTCGTATTCGCGAATATCTTTTGAATCATTCGTATTCGCATTCGTATTAGCAAATATCAAAAATTGACATTCGTTACATCACAAGTACCTACATATCTATGTGCTCATGTATGTATTTCTATACTATATAAACAGCACTTTGGTAAAGGGTACATAAGATTCGGCACAGCCGAATATAGCACTCTTACTTATTTAAATACGAATTCATTCGTATATCCAAATCCTTTACAAATTTTACGTCTTTCAGTTTGAGTTTATTAAATACATATGTATGTATATTAAATTTTTGTTTTTAAATATCTAACTTATATTCCTTGGGCATATTTGTTAGTCGGTGTGGTTTTAAAGGATAACATATCCCTTTGGCTATATATAAACAAATAAACTTACCAACGAGCAAACAAACATTTTAAGCAAGCATTATGTTATTAGAATAAATTGTTATTTATTTCAAACGTGACTGTTAAAAGTTTTTACTAGCAAATAAAATTGTTTGCTTCAGTTAAAAAACAAATGTCGGCACATAAACACAATACATGCATGTAAATATCAGTTTTTTTTTCATATAAACAGAGGGAAAATTCTTATTTCGTACTAATACTCTTTGATTATATAAATGTGATAGATATTAAAATAGTTTAAGCTTAATACAATTTAGTTGGTACAGGAAAAGTCATTCTATCTTCTACAGCAAAAAGAATATTTAAGAAAAATGTAAACCATTAATGTTATGGAATATTTTATATGCATTTGTTTCTTACAGAGAGATTGAGCTATTGGTGTTAACGAAGATATGGAATTTTCAATATCATACATCAGGAAATAATTTTTTTCTTTTGGTCCACCTTATTCTTATAGAATTAAAAAGTCAATATGATGTCTTCAAGCATCTTTCAATTAATGTTTATTTAGCTAATCAGTATAAAATTAAATGAAAATAAATAAATAAATAAATAATAAATAATAATACCTTAGTATACTTTCATCCCTGTGAGGATGAAAGCAAAATAAATTAACTGATTTAACTGTAGTATTTTCTAAACATCTAGCAACTAATTTTGTCTGCATTCTTATTAAATTGTAGCTAAAAATTTATTTTAAAAATCAAAGATATATCGATTCATAACAGCTAAAATAGCTTAAACAATTCATATCTCGGACCTCGTTTGTTTTTACAAAAATCTACTATTGACGGTGGCATACGAGGGCTCAATAAGTCCGTGACCTATTGAATGAAAATGCAACACTGTTCTCATCAAGTACCACCCGTTAATAGACTACTGTCAAACTTTGAGCAAGTGTCGTCATTTACTTTGCGTTTAACAGCTGTTCAAAACATACAAACTCGTCTATTTTTCTAAAACTTGAAAACAGTGAATTTCGAGTGCTCATTAAAAATTATTTTTTGCGAAACAAAACCGTCAATCAAACCAAGAAAAAGCTCGATAAATATTATAGGGACTCTGCACCATCGATTTCAATGGTAAAAGAAAGTGGTTTACTGACTTTCGTTGTGGTCGCACAAGTACAAATGACGCCGAACGTTTTGGACGGCCAATTGAGGTCAGTACACCTGAAAATATCTAAAAAATCCACGATATGGTGTTGGCCGATCGAAGAGTAAAAGTGCGTGAGATTGTTGATGACATAGGCATCCCACATGACTAAGTGGTTTCTATTTTCAATAATTGCTTGGGTATGATAAAGCTTTTCACAAGATGGGTGCCGCGTTTGCTCACAATCGACTACAAACGCATGTGCAGTTTCCATTTGCTAGTACTGACTTTCAAAAGAGAAGTACACGGAATTTTTGAAATTTAGTGCCTAACCTAGGGATGTTTTAAATATAAGTGAAGACTTTGTTCAGTCAACTAAAATAAAAATTAATGTTCAAACAATTGTTGGGTCACGGCGTTTTTGACATTTCTAATTAATAGTAGTGTTTTGTGTGTTTTGAATTCAAAAATAAATAAATTTGCATGTGTGCAATGATCTTTCCGTGTATAAATCAATGTAAATTTACAAACGTGAATTTCCATAAGAACTCCATACTAGGCTTGAGGAAATGGCTCGGAATAAAGATATTTAGCTCCAACCATGAAACTATTCACCAAATATATGCCTATTTAAAGCACATTGAAAAATTCTACCTATTGGAAGGGATGCATAAACCGGAACTAAGTGGACTAACTGTATTTAGTTAAAAGGAGATTATGTTGAAAAATAAATTTTTGTTTTGCAAAAAAAACTGTTGTCCTTTAAAAAGTCACGGACTTATCGATCCAGCCTCTTGTGTATATTAGTTCCTGTTGTTCTTTTAAGGAGCATAAGGCAAACTTGTCCCAGTTCTGCCTGTTCGCTGCTATGATATTGACTTCGTTCCACGATTTGTTTGCTCTGTCCACTTCAATTTATATTTGCCTCCTTCAGGTATGACTACATTGTCCCTTTCTTCGACTGCCTTGAGCATTCCAGTCCATGGCACTTTTCATAACGTCATCTTGGGGTCAGTGCCACGTGTGTCCGATCTACCTCCATTTCCGTTTTTTAATTTATTTTTCTATTGGCGACTGACCAGTCTCAGCCCATAGTCGGTGGTTGCTGATAACGTTTGGCCAGAAAATTCTTAAAATTTTGCGCAAGCAACGGCTTATAAATATTTGTGGAGCATTCAATTTGCATCGGTCTGCGTTCCATCTTTCACTGCCATGTAATGCCATTGGTCTAACATGGCTTTTAAATATGTTTATTTTCGTTTGTGTGGATATGTGGTATGACGTCCATATTTAATTGAGCTAAACGAAGATATACCTGGAATTATTTATGCGGTTCGACTTTGTATTTTTCAATATCAGTTTGAATTTTCTAAATACCAATTTTTAATTCCTAATTGGCGCATTCCTAAGACGTAGCTGTTGAGCTCAACTGTTGTGCAACTAATAGCAACTGTTGGCCCCAACAGTAACATCTTATAAACTCCTTGATGAATGTACTGCAAACTGAACAGCTTATGAATGTAAGCAATTGAAAAGGAATAAAAGAGGAACAAAGAAAATAATTTAAATTGGCTAAATTAATTAGTTTAGCTAAAAAGTATGGTCAACGCAGAGTTTGTAATGAAGTCAGTAGCGCAGGAATCTTCCATTTTTACATTAAAAGTTGTTCCACAAAATTGATATTTGTGTTTGTACAAAACTGTAATAATATGAGAGGGCTAGTGAATTAAATATGTAATATATAACACAAATAAAATATAAATATATTTGATGAAATTAGTAATTTTATTTTATTTCGTTACTTTATTGAATTTTAAATGTAACATTGAGTAAATATTTGGTCTTTTTGACCAGCTGTTCAGGCTGAATACAACGTGTTGACTATAGGTAGCGAAAAAATGGCAGCAGTTACTCAACTGTTGAGTGGAGCGAAACTACTCAACTATGTGTTTCTAAAGGGCTGGACACAATTGGGCAAATATTTGCACAAAAAACGTAACCACCAAATAATAATGAAAAAGATTTCAATTCAGATACGTGTTTGTTAAGTTAAATAGTTTCCAATAATATTGAAATCAATGACGTTGTCTATTAGTTATTTATGAAACTGTTTAACTTAAGAAACACTCGTATAAAATATTTTGCAATTACTTTTTCTGTAAAAAAAATCAGCTGGCAACCTATAGAGTTGATTACACTTGTACACAAAGTATCACAACACACTAATACATACACACTTTTGGCTGTCACTTAACGTTGAATTCTATTTTCTACAGATCTGTCCGCAACAGAACAGAACGAAAAAGGAAAAACTAACCACACATACATATTTTCAACTAAACAGCTGATTCAGAACAGAACAGCACGTACAAACTAATTCTGCCTTTACGTCTTATCATGATACAATTATACTAGGTACATGCACAAGCCCAGCCTGTCACTGTATACATTGCACCTAGTTGTCAAACTTTGTTTACAAGCTGCAAAAATGTTAATATGTGTGTGTAAGCAAAAAGATTACAGTGTTGCCAATGAATTTACACATGGCTGTGTCTCCAATTACACATTGAAGAAAATTACACTACACATCTTTTGTGTAGGTTAAAATTAAAACAATAATAAATAAAAATAGAACCCAAAGTAGAATTACACACAATTATACAAGAATTCAATTACATCGCCTACACATGTGAGTAGAAATTACACACTGTCTAACTACACCCATATTGGCAACACTGAATAACTATAATCATGCAGGAATGCCGCGTCTGCAATTGCACTTTAGTTACCCTGTAATTGTTATTTTTATAAACAAAATACAGTTGTTTCCGACAATTTGGGGTTTGTTTATACCAACAAAATGCATGTGTTTTTTGGTGTTGCAATTTTGTTGTAGTTCTGCATGTACCTAGCATAATTGTATCATGCGTCTTATGAATGCGACTAATATTATTTTGCATTCCCTGAATATCAATTTCGATTTCTCATCATCAATTTGAATTATCTCAATATCACATTTAATTTCTAGATATGAGTATGAATTTGTATTCTCTCAATATCAATTTAGGGATGTCATTATGAATTTGTTTTTTCTTAACACAAATTGTATTTTCTTAATATCAATTTGAATTCTCCCAATATCAGTTTTGAATTCTTAATACCAGTTTGCATTCTGTAGTAGTATTTGTTTAATAAATAATTTAAAAAATTTATTATTATTTTATTTTCTATTTTTTGGAAATAATTAAATATTGTACGAACATGTTTTTATCACCATGTTTAATGAAAACATAAGTTGTTTATGGACATGTGTTTGTAATATACATATTTGCTTGCACACAAGTCCAAATGTGTGTTCAGATGTTTGTATGTATGTATATGTATGATTGTATATAAAAGATGTTAACATATTGTGTTTATTTATGAGATATGATTTAATGCAAAAATATAATAAAGTTATTACATGATATTTAATAAATATTTATGTGTATGTTTTGTATGTTTGAATTGTTAGAACAAACAAAACCGATTTGAAAATTTTCCTTGGGTGACTATGGTCAAGAGCAAGAAATAACTTTTAAATTACACACATATAAAAAGCATAAAGAAAATATAGTCACAATATGACATTATAATAGTTGAAAGTAAATATTAGCATTAAGTATAAAATTGTTTGCTCTCACAATTTCAAAGAGTAAAGGAAAATGTGTATTTAACACATTGTTTTACTGTGTACATACTCGTACATACAAACATATTATGCTACATATTTACTTTTTAGCTTCAGTTAAAAGTTTATTTATTTTTCTATTTGTCAACTCTTTAGTAAATGTCATGACTGGTCCTAAAATGTGTGAGATAATCGTACTGAATACGCTACTTAAGTAACTTAAGCTCATAGTATATAAAAAGTACACAGTTACAATGACTTTTCACACAAACTTTTCCCACGCACTCTTTGTGTGTATGTTTAAGAGTAACCAAGTACAAAAATTTTATAAAAATATTAGCTGCATTAGATTTTACATGTCAATCACCTTGAAGCTTATCACTATCGGTATAATGGGTGCTGCATTAGTAAGTAATTTATTTTAAATTACTTTTGAGATATAAAACTAGAACTTTTTACGAATATTTCAAGCATGTTTGAAGGGGAAAAATTCGTCTTTAATATAAATGAAAAGGGCTTCATGAGAAAAAAAAATTTTATGGTATTAATGTTTAAATATGATTTTTGCCATGTGGCCAGTTATTTTTTCATCAAAAGTTTCTTTTAGTAAATCCATTTTAGCGCCCGCTCTGTGGCATATGGTTCCGTGTCTTTGGAACCACATATCAGCAAAATTAATGAAACGTAATTGAGATACGAAAAGAATTTCGAATTTGCAAGACATATGGGCTAATGAGTCCGCCAGCCCATTAAGCGCACCAAAAAGTAATTTTCTGTGGATGTACACAGAAAAAATTATTGTTGAATTTTTTTTAATTAAGTTTAGAAAAAATAATACTTTTGATTAAAATTTTAATTGAATATATGTTTATTTTAATTGACTTTGCTGCTCTAGCAAAAAAGTGCTATCAACAGAGCTTAACTCAGAATACTCTGAAATGGGTAACAATTTTTACATGTTAATTGTATGTAAATAATGTAAATTTTGTTTTTATGTATGAAAATCGAGCTGTTTTTTGTAGTATGCCACATTGTTTTGAAAAAATATTTTCAAGTAAAATACTCAATTAATCTTTTAATTGGTTTTGATATTTTACGTGGGAGAAAAAACTACTCAGCTTAATATTTTTTTTTTGATTCTTAGTAATTTTGACATAAGTCGAATGAAAAATTAAATATGAAAATAAACAAGTCAGAGTGCTATATTCGGCTGTGCCGAATCTTATATACCCTTTACCAAAGTGCGTTTATGTAGTATAGAGATACAAACATAAGCACAGAGATATGTAGCTGCATATTCATTTCGTGAAAAAATTCATACTTTTTTTCTAGTGCAATTTTTAATTTTTTGGCATTATGTTTAATTTGGTGCTTTTTAAATTTTGGCGATTTGTTTCATATAGGTAATTTTTTTTTTGGTTTTGGCGATTTTTTTCGGTCTTTGGCTTTTTTTTAATTTTGGCGATTTTTTTCGTGCTGGCGATTTTTTTGATTTTGACGATTTTTTCATTTAGGCGATTTTTTTATTTTTTATATATTTAATTTTTTTAGTTTTGACAGTTTTTTTCTCGTTTTGGCGATTTTTTTCGGTTTTTGGCGTTTTTTTAATTTTGGCGATTTTTTTTCGTTTTGGCGATTTTTTTTATTTAAGCTATTTTTTTAATTTTTGGCGATTTTTTTCATATAGGAAATTTTTTTTTGATTTGGCGATTTTATTTCGGTTTATGGCGTTTTTTTAATTTTAGCGATTTATTTTCGTTTTGGCGATTTTTTTTTGATTTTTGCGATTCTTTTTCATTTAGGCGATTTTTTTTTTTAATTTTTGGCGATTTTTGTTCACATAATCATTTATTTTTGTTTCGGCGATTTTTTTCGGTTTTTGGCTTTTTTTTTAATTTTAGCGTTTTTTTTCATTTTGGCGATTTTTTTTGTTCTGGCGATTTTTTTAAATTTTTGGCGATTTTATAATTTTCGGATTTTTTAGTTTGACCGTTTTTGAAAATTTCAAGAGTTTAACTCTTACAGTTTCCAAGATATAGCAATTTGTCAAAATTACATAGTCAAAATTTCATTAACTGATGGGCCACCCTTTAATTTAAATTTTTTAATTTTAGTGTTAATTGTTGTAGCCTATATAAAAATACACTAATTTTACAAATTTCAAGTGTCAATATACATATGTACACACATACATACAATTGTATGTATATTACATGGGATTTTAAAAGTTTTCGTTACTCATTTTGGAACACCCTTTAATTTTTAGCTTTTATATATTTGTTGTAGCGACCAAAGTTCTACATACACTGTCCAAATTTCAGACCCATAGCTCTTACCGTTCCTGAGAAAATATCCTTCTTCCTAAAACATGAAATATGTTTAATTATTAGGAAAAAAGTTAAAGTTTTCCAACCCTGGAAACGTTTTTTAATCTGTTAAGTTTTTAAAATTTTTTTTTAATTATAAATACCAATTTTATTCATACCGAAGTATAAAATAAGTTAATTTAATAAAAAAGTAATAAAAACTTGTTTTCGGTAGTTATTTTCTATGGGTAAATTGAGTTTGAGTTTTCCAGCTCTGAAACCGTCTGCTCGATTTTGCTGAATTTCAATAGCAAAATTTTTCGGAAAATTTCTGACACACCAGTCCAAGAACGAAGTCGCTAGCTCTTCTGAGAGCTTGGGAAAACCGATTTCACGTACAGACAGACGGACAGACGGACAGACGGACAGACGGACAGACGGACAGACGGACAGACGGACAGACGGACAGACGGACAGACGGACATCGCTTGTTCGTCTTCCCTATGCATAAGGATCCAGAATATATATACTTTATGTGTCGCTTATTAATATTGTAGAAATTACAAACGGAATGACAAACCTATATATACCCTTTTACCATTTTTTGGTAAAGGGTATAAAAAAACAGAAATTCATTTTGTTCCCTTATTTTGAGAAATAACAAAATAATAGTGATAAAAAATGCAAGCTTCTAGACCGAATGTGGATGGTAAAGTTAGTATATTGGGTTCGATGCAAAACGTCTTGCGTAAGTGCATATGGAAAACATCGAAGCCTTTCTTTAAAATCCAATCACAAAATATTCTGCATTTACACTTACGCAAGACCGGATACGCCCATTGTACTTTTTTCCTCCATTCAAACTTCAAAAGCCATGCGATGCATCAGTTAGGTTTTTGATACAATACACAAATGTTTCCATTTATGTAAATTTTTTATATGTATATATATACATACATACATACATATGTACATAACAATTTTTATATTTTTACAATTTTTTATATTTTTATACTCTTAGATTATTTATATTTCAATTAATATTTTAACTGAATCTTTAAAAAATGTTAATAAGTTATTTAATTGAATCCTAAAAAGTATTTCAATTAATTTTTTAATTGAATCTTCAAAAATATTTCAATTAAATTTTAATTGAATCTTTAGAAAACCATCAATTAAATTTTTAGTGAATGTAATATTTTTTTAATTGAAAAACCCAAAAAAAATTCAATTAAAATGGATGAGTTAATACTACAATTTCCGTGATTGGTTGAAAACTAATTAATTTTTTAACTGAATCTTTGTTTTTTTTTAATTGGATTTTGTTTTTACTTTTTTCTGTGTAATGGTGTTTCGACAAAAGCTTGTAGATTTCATTACTCCAAATACGACAATTCTGCTTATTTACGTACTCATTTAACCAGAAACGGGGTTCATTTGAAAATAAGGAGTGCACGATGAGTTTGACGAATAGCAAAATTATTTTGATTAAAAATTTGAGCAATTTGCACGCTTTGCTCTGGTGTAGGTCGATTTACAATGAAATTTCAAGGCAAACTTAACAGAAAACAACTATCAGCTGTTAATTGAAGGCTCAAATAAAGCAGTGATACCAACTCAAATTTGTGAAACTCTAAGAAAAACGTGTTTTGGCTAAACTTTAATTGTGGTTTGTTTTTTGTTAAATAAACCTATTTGATACATCAGAAAGAATTAAATTGGTATTCAAATCGAAAAATTAATTAAGAGAAGATTCTAGGGTTAAAAAATTTAAACATGTTTTGGTGTATAAAAGTAATCAAGTAAAATAAAAATGTTTTTCTTTTTGTCTATAAATTAAACATATCTTATTCTAATTGGATGTTTTCAGGGTTGGAAATTTTTTTTTGGACAAGCTATCACGAAAAGCACTGTGAAAATGAGTTATTTTTATGCAAAAAAAAGGTTTGCTGAAGTCTTGTAAAGAAGAGGATATGCAAAAAGATATTCATTTGTTACTAATTTTTAATACAATATATCTTAAAACTGTATTCAAATATATTTGTAAGCAGACTTTTTCTTATAGCTACCTTCCTCATAATTAAGTTTTATTGCAATGTATATGAATCTAAACAATATTTTTTTACAATATTATTATCGTTAAAACAAATGCAAAAATGTCTTCAAATAGGGAGGGTGCCCCCGTGGCTGAGTGGTAGCGATGCTAGTCTCTCAGTCCAGAGGTCGTGGGTTCGATTTCCATGAGATACCCTGGGGGGTGTTTTCCGCAGACAAGCTAATCGCTTTTCGAGTTGTGTTTGTTCTTTTTAAAAAAATTATATAATAATAATAGTGTATAAACTTTTAATATATTAGAAATGTCAATTTGTCTTTGATAAATTTTCAATGTGTGCAGACTTTTGGTACCAAGTGTATAAACGTACATCAGTGAAGGATATATAAAATTCACCATATACTACCCTTACTTGTGATTCATTCAATTGTCATAGAACGAGATATGAAATGAAATCGATTTCGATTTGAAACCAAACATGTGCATTACAGTTTCATACATTTTTTTAATCGATTTAAAATCCATAATAATGTTCATCACAGCACTCCAAAAAAAATTCCTAAAACTTTGAAAAATTTTCTAAATTTGAATAAAAAAAGTTGTCGTATGGCGCCAAAGCTGTTTTTTTCTTGAAACCAGTAAAATATTTACTAAACTTCTATTTCATTAATGAACTGTTTATAGTACTTATATTTTCATATTTCAAAATGTTCCTAAAATTAAGTAAAATTTTCCCATAAAACTCACAGCCTTGCAAAAAATTGTTTTGGTCTTTGATCTCAAAATTTAGTAAATTTTCCAATTTTTTTTTTGTCTTTAATTCTGGTACTTATTTTTATTTTTAATTAAATTCTATACCAAATGATATGTTATTTATTATATCTTAATATTATATTCTTAATTACAATTCAAGAGAGGAGAGGAGACAAGTATTGAACCAGCAACCTTCTAACGGATAGGCAAGCACTTTAACCAATTGCCTAACAAGGCAGCCTGAATAAGCATTGAAATTATTGAGTTTTAAAATTTTATTTTATTTACAAAAAAATTAATTTCAAGTTCAAATATTCCTGGAAAATATGAAAAATTTACTTAGATTTTTTGCTAAATGCAAATTAATAATAAATTCTATAATTCAAAGAAAAAATGCTTAAAACTGATAAATATTTTCCTAAAATTTGGTATACCTTTTTACATATTTTAAGTAAGTCAAATTTCATGAACTAATCAGGAGTAATTCATTTCCTAAAGTTTATTTTGTGACTTAAGACGAAATTGACTAGTCCTTAATATAAAATTTCCTTTAGCTTATAACCATTTTCCTACTCTTAGTAAATATTTTCTTTAAGTCAGTAAACATTCCCTAAAATATGAGAAATTTATTGTGTATTTTTATGAACTATTTTTGAGGATATGAACTTTTTATTTTTTACTCATATTAAGTAATTTTTACTAGATTTTTGTAAAAATTTACTTAAATTTAAAAAAATTACTTAAACTTAGAAATTCTTTTTACTTGAATTTAGGAAAAAAAACTATTAATAATAGTTTATGTCTTTTTTTTTTTTGATTGTACATACTTGTATACAATTCCCCAGCTCCCAGAAGTAAGACGCAAAATAACCATTCCCTCTAAATATACTCATCCCCTATATTTTATTCTTAGCATTATTTTATTTAAGAAACATTATGCATAAGATAACGTTTTATCTCCACTTCCAAGCCCCTGAAAAGTTGCGAAGCAACTGGTTTATTCACTTTAATGTTTTCGAAATAAAAAATCATTACAATTACTTTATACACACTCACTGAAATACGCAAATAAATAAATTACTTTCAAAAGTTATTTTAATATTTATTATCTTATTTTGTTCTGACCTTGCCTTTTTTAATCCAGCTAAAAAAACAAATACCTTAAAACTCTGCTATTCTACACATTCCTTATCAAAAAGGTTAAATTCACACTTAAACAACTTTTTGGTAAAATTGTGTTTCATAATGGAAGAAAAGAAAACTTTTAATAAAATGTTTTTTTTTTTTATAACATAAAGGTTACTTGCTTCATCACACCCTTTTTTTAATAAGAAATATAACATTTCTTCTTATATTTAAGTAATTTTATTTCTATAATCTAGATAAATATCAGTTACCAGGTGCTCCAAATAAATTGCTAAGCAAGTTTAAATATTTACACTACGCGCTAAAAGAGAAGAGTGAGTAATCATGAAATGAAAAAATATTCTATACATATTAAACCTCTTAGAAATTTTTATAAATAAATTTTCAACTCAAGATGACTGTCTGAGCTGAGGAAACAAGGTGTAGGAATAAACGCTATTATGTGGTTTCTAAAATACAAACAGCCTTATGCATAAGCGAAAAATGGCATGAAGTTAGCATAAGTGACAATATGAACTAGGTTCTTACGAGTATATCCATACAATTTCACATTAAGAATCGGTGGATAATGTAGTTTTAACACACTACTAAATCCTAGAGTGATTTTTACTGTAAAATTATATGGTAAAACTATTTAAGATTATATTTAATTTTTCCACTTATGCTAACTTCTTGCTAGTTGTTTCTTATACATAACGCTATGTTTAGACATGAAATAAATTGCCAAGTTAGCACATTATCTAGAAATTATATAACAGCCTTACGATTACAAATTTATATAATGCATACCACATTGCAGTGATAGATATTGTACCAAATACGAACTTGATCAAACTTTTTATCTCACTACTTTCGATGACCGAAATTTTGGAAAGGAACTTGGCATTTTTACACATTTATGTTTTTGTAAGAATCTGACTGCTTTTTGGAAGGTTTTCTTAATAAAGCTTTTTAAACTTTAAATTTCTAGTCTGTTATAGGGTTATAGGGTGATATGTGCACAATTGTGTCATAATAAGGACCGAGTAATTTGATTAATTTCTTAAGAGTTATCTGAGTAGAAATATGTAAAATATAGTGTAAATTTTAGTGTAGTAAAGTCTGCTCAGACGAAGTCCTTTAGAAAATGCGAAATTAAATGCTAGCATGAGTGAAATATGCATGCAAGGTTTCGATACAGTACCTTGTGTTTTAAATTTATCTAGTTGGTAACTTACCTAAGCCTATTTTCTTTTTGCAAAATTTCAGTTCTCTACCGTATAATATTTCTATAAAAATTTTATAAACGTGGCCCTACTTCATTAATTTAACAATCGATGCTTTCAGATTTTTTCTGCTCGTAAATCCTTTAACTTAAATTCTTAATTTTGAGCTTAAAGTGCGTCTCCATGACCCCAATTGAAATCCGGGATTTTAAATCTTTCTTGGTGATCTCTAATTTAGATTTATTTGTGTATTGAATTTAAGCTCTCTAGTGCGAATTCTAGCTTGAAATGTTATGGCCGTTACCCCCAGTCTCCGTCATTTTTTTAAACTCAAGATTTTGTAATGAGCAGCGCTCAATTATCATCGTACAAGTTTTAAGATGATAGCTTTTAGTTAAAGCTTCAGTTAAAAGCTTCAGTACAAAATCATCGTGGCCCCTGCCTGCCACTCCTGGTTAAAATATTTGGGTTTTCAGATTTTTCTATTTGGTTTCTCATTTTGACATACTTCCGTATCAAACTTCAGCTCTCTAGCGTGAATTTAATTATTTAATTTTTGTGGGCGTATTCCCGCGCATTTTTTTTTACAAAATTTTTTTTGCCAGTGCCAATCACACGTGTCAAGTTTCGTTGGAAACGGATATTAATATTTAAATCTGCTGATCCGAAGTAGATGAAATAGGAAGTTTAAATTATATGGGAGTGAGTGTTAACTTCCACTTTTTTCAAGGAAATTTTATAACTTTGCATTATTTTAACATTTGTGCCAAATTTCAATAAAATCGCTTGAGATAAACATTTTATATTTGTCCTTTTAATTGTGTGCTTTATTGGAATAGCCCCCCCCCCAGGGTTAAAAGTTTCGGGTTTTCAGATTTTACTAGTTCATCGCATGAATTTATTCTAATTCTGGTTTAAAGTTTATAATTTTACGATTGCGGGGAACAAAGTTATGAGGGGGGTAAAACCAGCTCGAATGGCTTCCTGTAAATATACACACTGCGTGCATTGGCCGGAACTTGGCCTGGCGCACGGTAGAATAAAAAGATTTATAAAAATTCAAATCTAGGTGAGTTCAGCTGAGAGAATATGTTGTTTAAGTGTGTTGGTGCTTATCTTGTTTCTCGATATTTCCAACATGCCTCTGTGCTATTGTTGTTGTTTAATTTGATTGATCGTGTTGTATACATGTAATTGCCGAAAAGTAGCCGACAAACCACAAATAAAATTTGAACGAGCAATTTACTGGAACAATAAAAAGTATTTACTGAAACTAAATTTTATGTCAAACAAAAATTTGTTTGAAAATCTTTTGTGGGTATTTTTTTCTGTGTATATTCCCTTTTTGATGTTTAAATTTTTAATCTCATTGCTTTCAAGCATGCATTTTGTAGCCTGGATTCAAGTCCTTTCATGAAGTAAAAGTACAAGTACAGTAAAGGCCGTGATACAATATCATACACAGTCGTTCGATTTTTGAGAGTTTATAAAAATTTTCATAAGATTGTTCGTCAGATCAGGGTTGTATATTTTTCATAGATCTTGCAATTGTGTAGGATAGTGAGTCATGGAATATTTTTTTTTCATGAGAATTTTTTAATATGTAAAGATTTTTGTATCAGGCTTGGAAGTGATGAATGAACGGTTTGTTGGAAGGTGAGTAACTAGCAAGGTTGTAAAGAACTTGAATCGGCTTTGTTTGGACTGGATAGCGATTATCTGAATGGAGTGAATAGTGAATAATTAATAATTGTCTTAATAAATTTTATGTATTATAATCTCATTGTAATATAACCGCCAAAAATAGTTTTTATATTAGTTTGTTCATTCTTAAGTATTCACATTAGCTATTTTAACCAATTTAAATGGTTGTTTCAATCATTCTAGAAGAAATTTGGCTAGCTTTACCTGTAACTTTTTTTTTTGTTGCACAATACCCTATATATATATATATATTTTTTTTCACTATATTTTCTAAAGAAAGGGTGGGTGGCACTACAATAGAGAAACACACTTTTATTTTGTTATTTATTCCCAAATTTTATTGTTATTTATATTTAGTAGAAGATTAAAATGACGGGTGACTTCGTTAAATGAAGAGAAGAAAACTTTTTTAATTTCAAAGTTCATTGCATTAAATCCTCATGAAAAGTTCATTTACTTTTAATGGTTTTCAATACAAGTTACAAGAAACAAAAACAAAACTTTTTATTGTCAATACCTTAATATTGGTTTCTACTCGTATTTATAGAGGATACTGACCTTGTAGATATTAAATGTGCATAGAAAATGGTAAAGACAAGAAGGAAACTGTTTTGTTTTTTTTTTTAATGTTCCTTAACATTCAAAAATTTTTAAATGTTATTTATTAAATGGCCTGAATACATTAAAACTACACTTTTGAGTGATTTCTGCCACTGAGTGGTAACGGTCGTATGATTTAAATAAAAATATCAGGATCACATTCATATGATCATGGTACCCTTCAAATTATTAATCAAATGATTATAAAAGTATTGATAGTCTAATTAAAAAAAAATTATATATGTGAAAAACCATTCTGATAAATAATGAGGAATAGCGCATTATTATTTGAAAGTTTTAAAAAGGTTGATGTTAGAAGCTAGAATCCCTGCTGGCGCGATATTTTTCCCGAGAAATAATAACTTTTGGTATACCGAACCGTGAAAAAACTTCTGTCCAAATTTCAATTACATTCGATGATGTTTTAGATTTTAAATGAATCAACTCAATCTATTTACTATAATAATCAATTATAATCAAAAAATTCTTTCCACGATATTCTAAAATATCACAACCAATTTTTTCAAATGGTAAATTTGGAATCTCATGTGGTAATAACGGTTCCTTAATATTAGATATACCAATTTCTTGACATTTTCCACATTTTAAAATGTAATTATCTATGTCTTCATTCATATTCCTCCAATAAAATAATTTAGCTGCTCTCTTTCTAGTTTGATTTGATATTCCCATGTGACTCTCATGTAATTTGTTCAAAATATCGCATTTCAAATTTTTCGGTATAATTATACGATCGTTAAAAAATATTAAATTATTATTTACCGTAATGTCGTTTCTCTTATTATAATACCATTTTATAAAATCTCGTATTTTGTCTTTTGCAGGCCATCCTTCTGAATAATACTTTCCTATCAAACATAGTTGTTCATCATTTTTAGTTTCATTTTTAATTCTTTCTAACGTTCTATATGTTACATTTATACTATGTATCATTTCCGTTATACCATTCTCGTGCTCCATATCTCCAGTGTCAATAAAGTTTCTGGAGAGATAATCTGCAGCAACAATACTTTTACCGGGTTTATATATAACCTCTACATTATATGGAAACATTTTCAACCTTAATCTTTGTAATCTAGAAGACCCTATTTTATTTATAGCCTTCTTAAAAATTGTTTCTAATGGTTTATGATCAGAAATAATAGTAATTTTTTTCCATACATGAATTGGTGAAATTTTTACACGAAAATACTATTGCCAGAAATTCTTTTTCAATTTGTGCATATTGTTTTTCCGTATTCGATAATGACCTTGAAGCAAACGAAATTATTTTGTCATTCTGAAACAAACAGCAACCTAAACCATCTTTTGAAGCATCAGTCTGAATTACGACATCTTCTTTCTCATTGAAGGGTGTTAGAATAACATGATTTGATACCATACATTTAATTTTATCAAAACATTCCTCGTGAATGGGTAATATTATATAATCTGTATCTTTTTTAAGTAATTCCCTCAAAGGAGACGTAATGTTCGCTAAATTTGGTATAAATTTTCTTAAATAATTAATGAGACCTAAAAACGATTGAAGACTAGTTTTATCTTTTGGAAAGTTGAGTGCTAAAATAGACTCTATACGTTTCTTATCTGGTCTTATACCATTATTTGAAATAATGTGCCCTAAAAAATTAACTTTTTGTTCTCTTAATTGAACTTTGTTTTTATTCAATTTTACATTCTGTTCTCTAGCCCTGTTCAAAAACATATTTAAATTTGTATCATGTTCCTCTATTGTTTTACCTCCAATTATTATATCATCAAGATATATATTCACTCCAGGTAAATCACCAAATGTTTCATAGTTATATCTTTGAAATACTTCGGAAGCTGTTACTAATCCAAAAGGTAACCTTTTAAATTTATAACAAACAAAAGGCGTATTAAATGCAAACAAATTAGTTGATTCCTCCGTCAATGGTACATGCCAAAATCCATCTTTTAAATCAAAAACCGAAAAATATACATATTCTATTAAGTTTTCACTAATTTCTTCAAAAGTTGGTATTAAATAATGATTAGGAATCACATATTTATTTAATTCTCTAGGATCTAAACATAAACGTAGACTACCGTCCTTTTTTTCACGAATAACTAAGTTGTTTACCCATGCTTGAGGTTTATCTGTTTTTTCCAATATGTTCATACTAACTAATTCATCTAATTTATTCTTTAGCTTTGGTTTAATCTTTGAAGGAACTCTTCTAGCTGGATGTGCAATTGGTATAGCATTTCGAACAATTTCAATATTGTATTCTTTTTGAAACTTTCCGACCCCTTCAAAAATATCTTTATATTTAATCTGTAAATTTTCTAGCGAATCAGTTGATTTCTCTAAATCATAAATTCGTTTAATTAATCCTAATTTAACACATGTATCCCTACTTAATATTGGTTTGTATCCATCATTAACAATTAAAAATAATTCTCTAGAAGTAATATTTTTTGAAAAGCAAGGAAGTTTAATTTCACCCAGAGGATTTATTTTATGTCCACTGTATGTTTTTAAACTAACAGTAGTAGATTTTATTTTTGGATGTTCAGATATACGACTTAAAATGGATATTGGAATTATATTTGCATATGATCCAGTATCTAGTTTAAATTTAATTTTTTGATTTTCAATATATATATCATGATACCAAGTATCATTAATTTTATGTGAGTTAATGCTATCAGTTATGGCAAAATCAAAATTAGAGTCTGAATTATTATCATCTGTCTGATTTAAAATGTTGACATTAATATTTGATTTACAAGCTGCAGAAAAATGGTTTTTCCCAACCCTGGACAATTATTAAATTTATGAAATTTACAACATCTAGTACACTTTGTGTATTTATTATACATTTTCTTGTCTTGATTATTTAATTTACCTTGTCTTTGTTTGCTGTTTATATAATCTACGTTTTCCATTCCACAAGTATTTTCCCAGTTTTCTTTAATAATATCAACATTCTTTTTTGATTCTTGCACTTCTCTTACTTGTTGTTTTTGTTTTTCATATATTCTGCATTCTAGTATTATTTTTTCAGTTTCTATCTCATCCATTTTCAGTAGTTTCTCCTGGAGTTTTGAGTCAGCTATGCCCAGTACAATCCGATCTCTTATCATCTCTGATGTGTCCGAAAATTCACAGCTTTTAGACAATTCTTTTAAGTCTCTAACAAAGACTTCAATAGGTTCATTTTGTTTTTGGAACCGATTATAAAATATAAATCTTTCGTATAAGATATTTTTCTTCGGCGTAAAATAATTGTTAAGAGCTTCTATTACTTTTGTATAATTATTTCTATCTCCATCAATAATGTCCAAATTTTCTATTATTTCTTTTCCTTCAACTCCAATCTGATTTCTTAATATAGCCAATTTGATGTTATCACTTAATTTTGTATTTTTCGCAATTAGATAATCTTCAAAATCCCTATGAAATATTTTCCAATTTCTGGCTTTATTACCACTAAAATTTAAATCAGGAATCGGCTTTAAATCCATTTTAAAATGGTTATTTAAATTTTTCTTTTTAATGTATGTGCGTTTATTTTATAAAACAACTTTTTTACACGTTAAAATTTATCCTTTTTACGACTGCGCCATGTTGTGATAAGTTTCTGTTCGTTATTTTCTAATGAACTGAACTCTTTATTTTTTATTAATATTTTTATAACAATGATTACAATGTTCTTGATATATATGATTTTTATAAAAACTAATTAAAATATTAAAGTATATTTTATTTATATTATAACAACAACAATACATATCAAGTATACTCAGTAACCCTGAATTAAGAAAACAAGATTGCGCATTGCGCAGGTCCGTTATTTTAACTGCTGCGCTGCCTCTGTTTCCAGGCCAAATATTATATCTTTGCATTAAAATTATTCTCCCTTGCTACTTATTTAACATATTTATGCGAATAGACAAAAAAATTTAAATTTATACACTTTATATTGGTTGAATTTCTTTTTGTTTGCTTTATTTTTGATTTTTATTTATTTTTTATTTTGTAAACATACACATTTATTTTGCGTTGGTTTGCTTTCAGCAATATCAGTTGAGAGTATATATGTACTTATTTATGTATTTTATATTTTACTAACATTCTGCCCTATTCTGTAAGCCAGATCCGAGTAAACTTCAAAAATAATGAGGGGTTTCATGAGATCTCTTAAAATTGCCATTTGTGCAATTGGGCAAACTTGCGAGAATTGTTTTATGAAGCCCCTTTTGAACTTTTGCGCAAACACTTTATGTAATTTTGAAACAAACGTCAAAAAGTGCATTTAATAAAAATAAAATAAGAAAATGTAATGCAATTTTTAATTTAAAAACATATTTAAAAATAAAACGTGTGTGTATGTGTCTAAAAATTACTTAAGAAAGCCAAACAAACAAGAAGTTGATGTCTACAAAATGCACAATTGCACAGATTAAGTTTACGAGTCAAAACTATTGGGCAAACTTAACAGGTTTGTGTAAATAAATTTCTATACAATTTTTGACATTTTATTTACGAGAGTTTAAAAATGCACAATTGCACAATTTGCGAGACTTTTAAACATTCTCATGAAAACCCTTAATATTGGTTAGTTAATTGGTTACTCGAGCTTTTTGATTAATCGGTCTACCGATTAAAAACAATTTGTATAAATTAATTAATTTCAGTAAATAAAAATCAATGAAACTATTTTATTAAGCTTTAGGTCAATTTATAAATTTTTAGTTTTTTATGTTGATATTTCGTTAAACTTTGGCTAACTATTTTAGGATATTTCTTATTTTCTGTTTTTTATACATACATAAATATATAATTTTTGTCTTTTCTCCTTTCAATCACAAAAAAATATTTTATAATTAGAGTTCAATATCAAAAAAAAAAAAACAGAAAAAAACAGCAAAAAACAAATGTCCTGAAGAAGTTAACCATAGGTTAATGAAATATTGAAATAAAAAACTAAAAATATATAAATTGACCTTAAAATTAATAAAATAGTTCATTCTTCCTTAATATTTTTTTATTGAAAGGAGAAAAGACAAAAATTAAATATCAAAAAACAAAACAGAAAATAAGAAGTATTCTAAAGAAGTTAACCAAATGTTAACGAAATCAAAAGAAAATACTTAAACTATATAAAAAGACCCAAAGCTTAACAAAAAAGTTTCTTTAAAAATATAAAAATTTCCAAAAATAGAAAAACAATTTGGTACATAATACAGGGTGGCCCAGAAAGACCGAAGTGGTGTTAATTCCTTATAACTTTTTATTTAAGATATATTTTTTTAATTTTTTGTTTTTTAAATACAGTAAATTTATAGGGAATATTTTTAGATTAGTTATTAAAAATTGTATCCCGCAAGTGGAGGCCATTTTCTGCTTCGCACAAATGTGCTCTTTCCATTTCCATTATTCATAACTTATTTATGAGTGACGAAGCCCATTTCCAATTAAATGGGTTTGTTAACAAGCAAAACTTTAGGATATGGGCTAAGGAAAACCCGAGAGTACTTCATCAACGACAATTACACCCAGTTAAGTGTACTGTTTGGTGCGGTGTTTCTTCAGAAAGGATCATTGGTCCATATTTTTTGGAAAATGAAAGAGATGTCGCCATTTCCATCAATGGTGATCGATATCGGGCCATATTGGAAAATTTTGTAAGGCCAGCCGTGGAATACCATCCGCAAATATGGTTCCAACAGGATGGAGCCACAGCGCACACTCCGAGGGCCACAATGGCTATTTTACGCGACATCTTTGGGGAAAGAATAAATTCGCGTAGAAGCAATTTTAATTGGTCTCCGCGTTCCCCGGATTTAACCGCTCCAGACTGTTTCCTTTGGAGTTATTTAAAAGGGAAAGTTTATGTTAATAAGCCTAGGACTATTGAGGAATTAAAAACCAATATTCCAGACGAAATTAACAACATAACACCGGAAGTTTTGCGAAAGGTCATGGAAAATGTGTTGAAAAGAGATCATTTGTGCGATGCAGAAAATGGCCTCCACTTGCGGGATATCATTTTTAACAACTAATCTAAAAATATTCCCTATAAATTTACTGTATTTAAAAAACAAAAAATTAAAAAAATATGTCTTAAATAAAAAGTTATAAGGAATTTACACCACTTCGGTCTTTCTGGGCCACCCTGTACAATAATTGTTTCAAGATTTTATTAATAAAATAAATTCAGTGAAGTGCGACTTTGACATTAGATATGTAATTCAATATGAACTTTAGGCTATATAGAGTAATTTTGACTCAGCTACACAATCAACTTTACACGACTTTTTGTGCAGATAAATCAAAAATGTTATCTTAAATGCACTTATCTGCCTAAATGTGCAGGTATACTATTTTTTTACTTCAGTTGTACAGACATATGTACGTATATTCATCCTTGCATATTTAAGAATCCACATTTGTTTAATGTGTGTGAACTAACTTGAATTTTATATATGAGAATAGTTTTAAAACTGCCAAAAAAATATGTTAAATGCGCAGGTATGCAAAGTGCACTTAAAAAGGATTTTGAAGAATAAATACAGGAAAAATATATTTTGTGCAGCTAACATTGATTTTTTGTATGAAAATAATTTTAAATTACCAAAATTTTAGGGCACTTATCTTAAATTTTCAGATATACGATAGAAAGTGCACTTAAAAATTAATTTGTATGGGATTTTAAAGAATAGTAGCAGAAATTTAACATTTTAGGCAGTTAAGTCCAAAGTGATCTTAAGCAAAAGGCAGCTAAATCAATACTACTGTGAAATATAGTCTTGGAGCTTTTTTCGGTTTTAACCCGCCATTGGTGTCCTATTGGTCTGTGAGACCGGGTGTGTTAAAAAATTCGAATAACATTATTCCCTGTTATTATTTTTGGTTGCAATTTCGAGTAACTGCCTCATTGCACATCACCTACTTTTAGTTAACGACGAAACTGCTTCGTGAGCACACGTTGTGTACTTTTTTACTAATCCGGTGCGTAACACCGTGTATGTGAATAAAATAACCAAGTATACATTTTTCATTACATGTTTTTTTTTATTATTTTTTTTATTTATTTTGTAAAAGTTCCTAATGTCGAAAGACTAAGAAACATTATCTTCTTTTATAAATATGTGATTTTTTATTTGTTTCTTAATTTTGAAAAATGTATTACTAAAATCGCTGTTATTTTTAATGCTCTAATAAAACAATTTTTTTAATGTTAATATTGAAATAAAAGAGCTTAAATTGATTAAATATCTTTTCTTTATTCTAAAAGAGCATAAATTGAAAAAAAAACATGAAATAATACTAACAAATTTGGAAAAATCTTCAGTTGAAAATCTATGTGCGTGAGACCGGCGTCACCATTGATCAAAGTCAAACTTGCGTCACCATTGGCGGGTTAAGCGTTAGTTATGACGTTTTTTGGGTTATGGTGATTTTAATTTAAATTTTTGGCGCTTTTTTAGTTTTGGAATTTTTTTTTTCATTTTGGCTATTTTTTCCGTTTTTGGCGTATTTTTAATTTGGCGATTTTTTTTTATTTTGGCGATTTTTTCTGTCTTTATTTTAGTGTAAAATTTTTTTTTTTAATTTTAGCGATTTTTTTCGTTATGGCGATTTTTTTTTAATTTTGACGATTTTTTTGGATTTGGCAATTTATTTTAGTGTTAGAATTTTTTTTATTTTAATGATTTTGTCGTTTCGGTGATTTTTTTAAATTTTTGGCGAATAGGCGATTTTACAATTTTGGGATTTTTTGTCTTACCGTTTTTGAAAATTTCAAGAATTTGCCTCTTACGGTTTCCAAGATAGACCAAGTTGTCAAAATTGCATTAACTGATGGAACACCCTTTAGGTTTAATAAATTTTAGTGTTAATTGTTGTAGTCTGTATAAAAAAACACTAATTTTACAAATTTCAAGTGTCAATATACATATTTACATACAATTTTATGTATATTACATGGGATTTTAAAACTTTTCGTGACTCGTGTTGGAACAGCCTTTAATTTTTAACTCTCAAGTATTTGTTATTGTATTTGTTGTTGTAGCGGCCTGTGACGGACAGACGAACAGCGTAGCGAAAACAATAGGGTTCGTTTTCACCTTTGGTGTACGTAGCTCTTAAAAATACATTAATATCGCTACCTCAATATAGAAAGGCTCATTCTTATTTTGAAATCGAGATCTTTGCATTTTTCAATACCGTAGATGTTCTTTTATCGGAATACTCAGAAAACTCGATTTTATAAAAATAATGAGTTAGGATATTTCTATATTAAGGTAACGATATGTACCTGAGATCGTTTTCTTAGATTATTTAATAGGTTAAAGAGATATTTTAAAATAATGTTTTAGAAACAGTATTTGGTTCAAATGTTTAGGTTTTAAACGATTTCTTTTCTTTAGTTTCATAAAAAATATATATTGAAATACTGCAGAACATATTAAATTTTGTTTACACGGTTAGTCGACTGAAACTAACCGTTTTAGCAGTTAATCGAAAATAGCAAACTATAAATTAATCGAACAGTCAATGGGATAGCAATTAATCGATTAAATTGTTGAACAACCTAAAATGCACGACATCAATTCCCTTTTACATTTTTCTGAAAATTTCTTGTTATTAAAAATGATGCGATTGACAGAACGGGTCTGTTCTGGCTGTGTAATTTTATGACAAGTATTGTCACATTAATTTTGAATGCAAATCAAAGTTGAGCTTGGTTGATTCAGTGGATTATTTACGCACTTACAGTAGAAAGGAAAATAAAATATTTAAATATTTTAGGACTATTCTGTGTCCTTTAATTCCCAATTGTATTTTTTTTATTATTTAAGTTTGTTGGCGTGAAAAACTGTTGGCAAAGAAAAACGCCACAATTAGAATTAACAACCTACATTTTCTGCACAAAAATATTTTTGAGATTTTTATATTTTTTTTGCCTCAAAGTCTTTTTCTTAATACGAGTATGGATTAATCTTACAATTTATAATGAAGGTCAATGATTTTTGCAATAAAATTTTTTTGGAATATAAATGTTTGAATTATAAAAAGTGTAAGGAATTCCATTGTAATTTTTTGTCAGTAAAATTCCCTTGAAATGTAAAAATGTGATGGAAAAATGCTTCTAATTTTTGAATTGAAAGTGGTTGAAAATAATTTCAACTGACAACAGCTTTTAAGTTTGATGATTGACTTCATGTAGCAAATGTACTATCAACAATAATTTTGTTAATTCAACTTAAAATAATTTGTTAAAAGATTTTCAATTGATTAGTATGTATGTACTTAAAAATACTTGTCTTTTGCTAATGTTATACCCCTTTTAGACACAGAAAGTTGTCATTGCAAAGTCTTAATTCAGCTGGGAGAAAGACAGAAAGAGATAGTGTTCCTCCCTGTGCCTTTCACATAGCTGAATTAAGACTTTGCAAAGTAAGCTTTGCGTGTCTAAAAGGGGTATTATTTTCTGGGAAGATTAATGCTCTTATGCAAAAACGATTGTTAAAGTTAAAGCATGTGTTAAAACCGGTTTTGCCATACAAAATTCGTTTGTTAAACAAACTTTAAATTGACCAATTGTTTTTGCATAAGAAGTAAAATTTTCTGCTTCATTGCCATGATTTCGCTTAAAAAAATTCTGTGAACTGAAGTATGTCGTCAGCGTTCGATAGTGTAATAGCAAAACCCAAAGTATGACATCGAACATGTTTGCAGACAAGTATGACTGTCTAATAGCCCTTTTATGTTTTGTATTTTTTTTGAGTGGTAGAGAGAAAACATTTTCAGCCTCATAACAAACTTCGCCTAGAACAAAATATCTGGGTTCCCGGGAACTCATTATAGCTGAAATCTACTTTTTATAAATTTTTTTCTTAAAGGAAAATCTTTAAAAAATACTAAGAAACTCTTCACGATCGTCTAAGTAATAAAAGAGTGAAGTTCTCAATCTCATTTCGGTCATAGCTGAACAAATGCCATCTAATATTCCGGCAAACTAAAAAATCCAGCTATCACTGCAGAAATGAAACTGAATGCCGTCATATCTTAAATTAATGATTGGCAATTTTTAATTCTCGTAAAATTATATTTTGTAATAAGTAGCTTTTATAAAAAGTACATTTTGTTAAAACTATGAGGGAATTCATTTCAGTTTTTTTCCTCGTTGGAAAAATGGAAAAATGTAATTTAATGGAAAAAAAATTTGAAAAAAATTTTTGAATTTTTTTTCCTTGTGTTTGTTGTCAAAAATTACATTTTTCCATTTTTCCAACGAGGAAAAAACTGAAATGAATACCCTCTATGTTTAAAAAAATATAAAAACAATTTCTATAAAAATTAATTTTTTTACAGACTAACTTTTCTAAACAGCAAATTTTGTAGAAAATAAATTTTGCAAAAATGGTGTTTTGTAATAAGTACCTTCTGTAACAGAACATTTTTGAGAAATGCTTTTTGTAAAAATTAACCTGCAAGGATAACTTCCTTTGCAAAAAGTGCGTTTGGTAAAAAGTATCTTTTATAAAAAGTACCTTTTGTAAAAAATAATTTTTTTTAAGTACCTTTTGTACAATTTGTCTTTTATAAAAAGTAAATTTTGTAAGAATTACACTTTGTAAAAGTACCTTTCATAAAAAGTACTTTTGTAACAAGTATCTTTTGTGAAAAGTACGTTTTGTAAAAAGTAGTTCTTGTAAAAAAACATAAATTTTTGAAAGATTAGAATTTATAAAAGTACTTTTTGTAAAAAGTACCTTCTGTCAAAAGTACCTTTTATAAAAAGTAGGTTTTGTAAAAAGTAAATTTTGTAAGAAGTACCTTTTATAAAAAGTAAATTTTGTAAAGATTACAGTTTGTAAAAGTACTTTTTTTATAAATGCAGTTTGTAGAACAGTACCTTTTAAAAAAAATTAACTTTCTAATAAATAACGATGGTAAATTTTGGAAATATTAGCTTTTTTGAGGAGACCCTGTTGTAAAAAGTACACTTTTTTAAAAGCACGTTGTTAAAATTTATTATCTAAAAAGTGACTTTTGCCACAAGTATTCGTATCTGTTGTAAAAGTCTATTAATTGGGAAATGAGTTTTGTAAAAAGCAATTTTTATTAAAAATTATGCTTTACAAAAAGTACCATTTATAAGAAGTTTTTGGTGTTAAAACTAATTTATGTAAAAATTACGTTTTGAGAAAAAGTACATTTCTTAGAAAGTACTTTTTGAAAAATTTACATATGTGGCTTAAAAAGTGTACTGTTTTTGCACAGTCTTTTTAAAATGTTACTGTGTTTACATGTGATACATTTTTATTATTAAGTTAAACTATAATGACTTTTAATTAGGAATAGGTTCTTAATCGGGCTTAAGTTTAGTATTTTCAGTGCTGATGAAGTGCGTGGTGACACAGAAAAATCAGCAATTTTCCCAGCTAAAGTCTACTAGCTTAACAGACACAGTTTTTATAGCTAATTATTTTATAAAATTCTATTATTTACTATGTCAAGTGATCGATTTTGGTCAAAAAATTAAGTTCCAAAATTATGTCGCTTAAGGTTTTTTGGCGGTTAGAGCATGATACATATGTATAGTAAATATGTATGCAACAAATTTAATATAAACGACTTAATATTAACATAATTATTTCTGTAACTCTCTCTCATCTATAATTAAAAAAAATATTTTATTCTGTAATGGTAAATTTTAAGGTACATACGTATGTAGAAACAACTTTGAAAATGAAATCTTATCAAACGGAAAAATCATTTGACTTTACAGCCAAATTGATTCAAAATAATTATTATGATGTCAAAGTTTTTGACAAGTTGTTAGTTTGAAATTAATCATATCAATTTAAGTAGTTTAAACAATGTAAAAAGTCGTTGAGTCAGTAAAGTCAAGCAGACAACTACAGCATCTGGCAAACACATAAACTAAAGCAGCATCTCACAGGATTATGGCTAAAAATGTTATGCTAAAATAATCAACTTCAATTTTATAAATATAGAGGGAAAAAAGTTATTGCATTTGCGTCGCATAGTGGCACATACACCATCGCTTCCCAACCAGTTGCAAAAGTAAAATACTGGAAAAATAATCACATTAAACATATAAATAAAATTGTGTCCTGTCGCATAAAAACATTAGAAAAAAATATAACAAGGACAAACAATTTAAAATTAAATAACAAAGTTAAGTTTTTGTTTTTGTTGTGGCGGTATTTTTAACATTCACACCGAAGCAGAAAAGCAATAAAAGCTATAAACAACCATTACATACTGCTCTGCGAACCATAAACAATATTTAAGTTAGAAAATAAGTACACAAAATCTGCTTGTGCTATAATATTTAAAACCATAACAACAGTAAGGAGTCAATTGAAGCAGACCTGTCCGAGTGTCCTTCAGTAACAATGTAGCAAAATGTGTTTAAAAGCAAACAAGGAGCAAATAACAGAACAAAATTTAAAAATATTTCCATTAAAACAATTTTCGAAATTTCTATCGATATCGCATGCCATTATTTGCCTCCATGTACATATTCGAAATATTATGCAGGCATAAAATGTCCATCTATTCGAATATATTATTACGGGAATATAAACTTAAATTTAACTGTCACCATATATCATAATATTATTAAAGTCATAGGTCTTGATTAAGATATAAGAAATATAAAAATATAAATTTGTTTTTGCGGGTATGTCTCGCTCTCTATTAATGTGTCACAACCCATTCATGAGCTAAATAATCAGATTCTTCATGCCCAAGGAACGAGAACGAGTCGCCAAGATTCAAGGTCGTATCTCCTTGAGAAGCATGAATTATTACTATATTCTTTTGTTTGTATCGTACAAAAAAAAATTGGTTGAATCAGCTCGTTATCGAAAGCGACGATTAGGCCGTTGATCTCATTCAAATTGAGAAAAGTTCCTAATCAAATATTTCTCAAATAACAACAAATAATGCCGTTTTATTAAAATTATCAAATGAAAACAATATTTAATATCCCAGATGACATAAGATTCGATCTAATGTTCGCTTAAGCTTCGAACTTCGAAAATAGTTTTAGTATTGTACCTCCATACCAAGTAAACTATGTAACTTTTTTTATTTAATAATCTTTGATTTTTCAAAATTGTTAATTCCCTCAATTTAAACATCCCATTGGAAAAGGCATATATAGTGGTATTATGGAAACGTTTATTCCTAAAAAATTTTTTTGAATTTCTTGAGCTCAAAGGAACGGTTTCAGGGAAATGAAACAGAACATATTCCTTATTTAACTTTATAGTTAGGACTGTAATTTAGCGATACATTTTATTTCCATTTAGGTTTTTGGCATTATTTTTAATTTGGTGCTTTTTAAGTTTTGGCGATTTATTTTATTTTGGTGATTTTTTTAATTTTGGCGATTTTTTTCATGTAGGCAATTTTTCTTGGTTTTGGCGATTTTTTTTTTTTAATTTTGGCGATTACTTTCGTTCTGGCGATGTTTTTTCATTTAGGCAATTTTTTTTTGTTTAGGTGATTTTTTCGGTTTTTGGAGTTTTTATTTGTTTGTGGCAAGTTTTTTAGTTTTGACACTTATTTCTCGTTTTGGCGTTTTTTTAATTTTAACGATTTTTTTAATTTTTGGCGATTTTTTTTTATATAAGCATTTTTTTTTGTTTTAGCTATTTCTTTCGGTTTTTGGGTTTTTTTTAATTTTTGGTGATTTATTTTCGTTTTAGCAATTTTTTAGATTTTGTCGATTTTTTTTATTTAGGCGATTTTTTTTTGTTTTGGCGATTTTTGTTCATATAAGCAATTTTTTTTGATTTTGGAGATTTTTTCGGTTTTGGCGTTTTTTTCATGCTGAGAATTTTTTTAGTTTTGACACGCTTATCTCGTTTTGGCGTTTTTTTCATTTTGGCAATTTTTTCGGTTTTTTTGCGTTGTTTTTTCATTTTGGCGATTTTCTTCGTTTTGGTGATTTTTTTCAATTTTTGGCGATTTTATCATTTTCGGATTTTTTAGTTTTACAGTTTTTGAAAATTTCAAGTGTTTAACTCTTACGGTTTCCAAGATATAGCAATTTGTCAAAATTACATAGTCAAAATTGCATTAACTGATGAACCACCCTTTAATTAATATTTTTTTTTTAATTTTAGTGTTAATTGTAGTATCCTATATAAAAATACACTAATTTTACAATTTCAAATTTTTATTTTACTCACAATAAAATAAAGCGAACATTCTTTTGGTCATTCCGGTGTGGTGGAATGGACGACAATATTTTTGTGCAAGAACAAATAAGTAGTTTGTATGTAAGCTCACATCACATGGACTGGCAATTGGTAATGATCTCCATATACATAAATATTTATTGGTATATTTGTGTGCACATGCATACATATTAGAGTTGGGCAAAATCGTTCCTTTTTGGGAATCTTTCGGAACGATCCGTAATTTTAAAGGAACTAGGTCGTTCATTTCGTTCATCGTTCCTTTTTTACTTTGAACAGTGAAAGAACGATGAACGAGAGAACTTCTCTGTCGCTCTTAAAAAATGTCAACAAATGTATTTTGACGTTTGCTTCATATGTATGTGTGTATATTTTCGTGTTGATAAAAATCATTGCTTTGATGCTTTATTTGCTGGTGGTTCAGCTTGGTCTATAAAATATAATTATGACAATATGTCGAATAATACATTTCTTAAATAACACAGAAATAATAAAGAAAACCAATTATTCCTATATTCGCGCGTACAAATTTATTAAAAAACATAATTCAAATGGATTTTATAGTTTAATGACAAGAAAAATGCTAATAATTAAAACGTTATGGTAAACATACTAGTTTACTTATATAATGCAATAAATTCATCCATACGATTAATTTAGATTCTAAATTTTAGAACGACCTGTTGAAACCAGCAAATATTCCACAACTTTTATCGCCTCCTGGCAATGAAAAATTGTCTTTCTAACACAACTTCAGGGATGGTTCTAGCTTATCGCTACAAATAATGCGTAATATGCACTATGAAACAATCCACTGTTTGGTCAATTTAAGTACATATGCATTAAAGTCCTGCAGAAGACCATTTATAAGACTTTTCAAGACATGAGAGATTTTTTAAATGCTCTACTACAGCGAAATATTCTAAAACAAACAAAAATATTCTAAAAAAAAGTGCAGGACACTAATATGTATGTATCTAATTATGTCTGAAATATAATAGTGGAGGAAGGATGGTTTAATGTGCCGTGAAAGCGTAACAAGTAATTGAGTTAGTGCCACATGTATGTAGACTGACCTGGGGGTCTACTGTGTAATACTTTTCGAATTTGTATGTTTATAACACATAAATTCGAAAGCATTTTCTTTGGAATCGAATTACAGAGTAGACCCCCTGAATTTTCAACTCGTCTAGTAAAAGAGATTCTTAAATGCAATATTAAAAGGTAAAATCTTACAACAATTAAATGTAATACATAAATATTTATAGCAATCACGCAAATTTTAAAACAGCGATCACGAAAATAATGGGTGTATTTGCCATTTAATATTCGCAGATTGAAAGGACCGTAAAGGATTTTTTGGCAGATTTAGTGCTGGCTGTTATACACAAAGCCCAAATTATTTATAAATGAAGAATAAATCTCAAATCTGTATTCACAAAAAAAATTTTAGTTTATTAACTAAATTGTGCACAGGAATATTTAAATAATCGTAACTTTTTAATGAATACAGCAGAAGCACTTCTATTACACTCTAATATACAATAATTTGAGACATGTGGAAGGAAGCTTTATTTTTGTTTGCATGTACATTATGTTTTTTTTTGGCAACCTTTATTTTACTTAACGTTTTGAAACATGAATACGAGAATATTTTCTACTTACGTTATTTTCTTGTTTAAGTCCTTATGTAAAGCATTAATATGTGTGTACTTTTTCCAATATTAAAGGTTTACTATTATTAAAGAGGAAATCAATTAATTGTTTTAAACTAAAATATAAAGCACAAAATCTAATTCAGCCTTTTAAATAATAAGCAGTCTAAGTTTTCTTTTTTAAAAATAAAGAAATTTAAAAGGACCCTGTAGTAAATAAAATAGTCGATTGACTCATCTCATGCAGATATCAACCAAACATATTGAATAGAAGCACACGTAAGAAATAAATAAAAGCAAAATAAGCAAATGAAAAGAAAATAAAAAAATCAAAAGAAGCATGCCATGAAATCAAATGCCAAATATTTGTGTTAAAAAAAAATAATAATTTCAATAATTAATATGTATAATATTTTCTTTGAGAAGGACTAACTTTCGTATGAATGTATGTATGCATTTTTGTTTTAAATTTAAAAATACTAATTATTTCTATATATCAATATACATATGTATATTCATTATATATAGTATATACATATACATATATGTATGTATATGATATACAAATGTGTATGAAGATTTACATAAATATTTATTTAACTATAATAGATATTAAGTGACTTCAGAGTGGTTGAAAAATAAGTAGTTAGTAGTCAATTTAAAAGTCATGCAGTGATGGCCAATTGACTACTGCCTATGACATGCCTATATTAAAATAGTGAGTCGGCGACAATCAAAAAAGTCACTTAATCAACCAGTTGTGGTTATTAAAAAACCAATTTGAAGGTACTTAGAAATGGGTTTGAGTTCCTATAGGGGAGCCTTTGCTTTTGGTTAGGCACGTATGTATAAATACATACATACATATATTTATGTTTATGTAACTCACCAGTAGACTTCAACCACAATTCAAAAAATTTTACAAAACAACAATGCTTAAAGACAAAATCCCAATAAATTATTGAGAATTACGAGATTACAAAGAATAATTTATTAGGATTGTCTTTAAGCATTGATGTTTGTAACATTTTTTGAATTGTGGTTGACGTCTACAAGTCGAATGTTGTCGATATCTTGAGTTAGGACTTTAATTTTTTACTTGTATTACAACACTCATAATACTTGTCCTATAACACTTGAAAGGTGTACCAAAATTAATTTCTATAACAAAGGCAGTTAAACTTATAACTACAATGCCATGAGAATGGACATTATTTTTATTTCGAATGAAATAAGAAACACAGGTGAATAGCAAAAAGAAAATAAAAATAATATAATTCAACAAATTTACGTTCACACTTGTGCAAACATTTGAACAAAAAAGCATTAACACTAAATGCTAATGAAAAACATTTTGATTCAGATACTTGTTTATTCACTAAAACATTTTCAAAAATAACTGATAGACAATGCCATAGAACTCAACATTATTGCAAACGGTTGAACTTAATAAGCACGTATCTGGATCAAAAGATTTGTCATTAGTATTTAGTAGTTACACACTCAAAAAAAGACATGTTCTATTATTAAGAAATTTTTTTCCTAAATTCAAGTAAAAAGAATTTCTAAGTTTAAGTAATTTTTTCAAAATTTAAGTAAATTTTTACAAAAATCTAGTAAAAATTACTTAATATGAGTAAAAAATAAAAAGTTCATATCCTCAAAAATAGTTCATAAAAATTCACAATAAATTTCTCATATTTCAGGAAATGTTTACTGACTTACAGAAAATATTTCCTAAGAGTAGGAAAATGGTTATAAGCTGAAGGAAATTTTATATTAAGGACTAGTCAATTTCGTCTTAAGTCACAAAATAAACTTTAGGAAATGAATTACTCCTGATTAGTTCATGAAATTTTACTTACTTAAAATATGTAAAAATGCATACTAAATTTTAGGAAAATATTTACCAGTTTTAAGCATTTTTTCTTTGAATTATATAATTTATTATTAATTTGCATTTAGCAAAAAATCTAAGTAAATTTTTCATATTTTCCAGGAATATTTGAACTTGAAATTAATTTTTTTGTAAATAAAATAAAATGTTAAAACTCAATAATTTCAATGCTTATACAGGCTGGCCTGTTGGGCAATTGGTTAGAGTGCTTGCCTAACCGTTAGAAGGTTGCTGGTTCAATACTTGTCTCCTCTCCTCTCTTGAATTGTAATTAAGAATATAATATAAAGATATAATAAATAACATATCATTTGGTATAGAATTTAATTAAAAATAAAAATAAGTACCAGAATTAAAGACACAAAAAAATTGGAAAATTTACTAAATTTTGAGATCAAAGACCAAAACAATTTTTTGCAAGGCTTCGAATTTTATGGGAAAATTTTACTTAATTTTAGGAAAATTTTACTTAAATATGAAAATATAATTACTATAAACTAGTTCATTAATGAAAATTTTCTAGTTCATTAATGAACTAGAAGTTTAGTAAATATTTTACTGGTTTCAAGTAAAAAACAGCTTTGGCGCCATACGACAACTTTTTTTTATTCAAATTTAGAAAATTTTCCTAAGTTTTAGTTAATTTTTTTTTTGAGTGCAGGAAAAACTCAGAGTATACTCTGTATTTTAAAACGAAAGAAAGTGCTTTAAATTTTGTATGCTATTAGGTAAAGTGATTAGAAAAAACATTTGCTTTTTACTTAAACTTTGTTTAAGAAAACAAAAAACACATACATACATATTTAATATTTTAAAACAAAATTTTAAGTAAAAAACAAATGGTTGTTTTATTCAATTTACCCATTAATATTACAATTCGAAAGCATATACTTTCGTTTCGAATTACAGAGTAACCCCCACATTACTGTAATTTCGAATACGGTACAAAATACTAATTAATAATAAATAAAATAACATTCATAAAGCAAAAAAGAAATTAATAGTGTTGGTTGCAAAAAAAAATTAAACTATTTTCTTACATATTCTGATGTAAATATACATATAAGGCTAGAAACTTTCTTCGATTTCAGAAGAGTTCTTCTATCATTTATTATTTGCCCGGTGGCGGAAAAAATGCGTTCACAAGGAACAGATGTGGCGACAATACACAAACGTTTCAGAGCATAAACGTATACTCTTGGATACTGCTTTTTTCTTTCCTCCCACCATGGTAATTTGTCACTTTGCCTATCCTTATACTCTTCATTAATGTACTTATCTAACTCCCTAATGGCAGCGGTGACATTATTGTCTGACCTTACAGTGTTAGCGAAGTCCTTGTCGTAAGTATTCCAAATGCATATTTTAGGAGCAACAGGTATTGTGGGTGTAAAGGTAGCTGGAACGTTGTCACTTTCAGCGCTTGGCAATTTTATATTGCTAATACGCATCTTTAGCGTTTGAAGTGCGTGATTATAGGAAGCATCATTTTTGAATCATTTTCTTTTAAAACATGGGTCCAACAAAGTACTTTCCGCATATAAATTATTACGCTCAAAATTTGAAAAAACTAAAAAGATCTCCGTTTGTAGCGTTTGTAAAAAGTTTTTTACTTTTTCATTTTGGGAGCTGTTATTTGATATATATCCCTCCAAGAGGTTGCACAGCACTATCACTTTTGTAAGCGTAACGTTTTTTTTCTGCTGAAATTTCGTTAGCAATTTCGTAAAAGGGCTCAAGTATTGGTATAACTTCCACTATTATATCCCATTCTTCTAGAGAAATACCTAAATCAGGACGACTGAGCGAAAGTGTAGCTTTTACAGAATCTGTTGTTTCCATTATCCCATTTAGGTTGAGTTCCATCGGGTAACTACATCTTGCTTCAACTTTAAGTTTGGAAGACTCATTTGCTTTTGCGTTTCCTGCAGTCGCTTCAAGCTGTGTGGACTCTTTCGAAAATATTCCACAACCCGTTTCACTTTAAAAACAACCTCACCAATTTCACCTATAACTGCTTGGACCACTAAATTTAGCGAATGTTCGAAACAAGAAATTCCACACCAACCACCTTGACGAATAGCTGCAGTTATATTAGCGGCATTATCGCTCACTATGGCAGTTATTTTATTGCTGATATCAAAATCTGCTGTGACCTTTTTAATAAATTGTATCAAATTCTCACTAGTGTGTCTCTCACTAAATTCTTCACAAGACAACAAATACGACCGTAGGACTGTTTTTCGTCAATGAAATCTGCTGTTACTACCAAATAAATTTCGCCCTTGATGACCAAAGACAAATTGCAGATCATGCCACTACTTCTCTTTTCACCTTTTCATATATGTCTGCATATACGCTAGGCAATAAATTATTCGACAATGTTTTCCTAGAGGGTAGAGCATACCCTGGACAATGCGAAACTGCTGCCACAAACTTTTTTAGGTGGTGGCCTGTGAAAGAACTGCTTGATATTAGGCTGTTGATGGGTTTGGTGAACATGAGCACTAGTCGATGGCTGATCACAAGTCAGATACAAATTAGTGACATCGGTCACTGTTGTGGGCGCTTGTCTTTCCAAAACCATGACAGTTTTAGGGTGCTTTCGCTTGAGGTGCCGCCTTAAATTACTATGCGAGACAACAATGCTCAGAGACACCTTCCAATACTTGCATTTTGCTCGCATTCATCATCGAAATGGAACCATATTTTGCTGTGTTTTTTATTATTTCCCGACATTTTAAACAAATTTAACTTCAAGTTTCGACACAACTGACAAACAATTAACGGAAAGCTTGTTTCAAAACAAAGTATGCCTTGAAACACAGCGTTGCCGCTGTAAAATTGTATACTTATAGTTGAATGAGAATAGTATATATAAGAGAATTAAATAAATATTTTTTAAAGCACATGTATATGTATACTTGAAGATCATACTACAGTACAGTGCACATTACAATTATGTAAAATATATCTTACAAAACAAAATGGTAAAAAATTACCTCTGGCACTACGGAAAAGCAATGCTCATTAAATACACGTACGCTCATTAGATGCAACTCTGAGCATTTTACAAAATAATTGTCAAATGACTTATTCTCTATAAGCAAGTAACTAGAACATCAGCTGATAAGTTAACTCGCTAATTCGTGTAACTATTTAATATGCCTCACAAAACCTGTGAACAAAACAGTCAGCTCAGTTGATCATTATTTAATTAGTTGTCAATCTTTACACAAAAATATCAACCTTGTGTCAGAAATAAGTGAATGATTGATAAAAACATCATCTTGTTAATAAACTTTAGTCGGAACGATGAACGATAAGAAATGAAACTGTGTAAAAGTCCGAACCGTTCCTTTTAGTGAATCGTTCAATGGAACTAGGTCGTTCCGGAACGACACAACTCTAATACATATATACAAGTGATGCACGAATATTCGTATTCGAATTGTCGAATATTAGGCCATTTTCAGGTGAATACGAATGTATTCGTATTCGCTAAATTTAGGCGGATGCGAATACGAATGTATTCGTATTCCTCATATTCAGGCGAATACGAATATTTTTCCAATGAAATTAAATTTATAAATGCATAAATCCTAAACGAAATTTAAATAAATGACTAAATATTTTAGTTTGTACAAATAAAATAATTTTTTTATAAAAATTTGTGCTTTGTATCACTTTCCAATGTAGTTGAATGACGATCATTAAAATTTTGGGTACTTTTTTGTAACTTTAAAGTACGCCAACAAGAGTGTAAGGTCCTTTTTCATAAAAATTTTTTAATATTTCATATTGCATATAATATTCGTATTCGTATTCGCGAATATGGTTTCAAATATTCGTATTCGTATTCGCGAATATCGTCTGAAATATTCGTATTCGTATTTTCGAATATCAAAAATTGACATTCGTTACATCACTAATATATACAGACATATCTACCCTGCAGGAAATGTCACTAGTGAATCAGTACTGATTCAATATTAAATTTTTTGCCAGTACTACTGACAAATTATACCCCACTCAATGCTTTTTGCTATAGACATTCAACATTGAAAAGCAACTACTGACATTGGAACTACTGATTAGATAGTTCTTTAGGGACCATATGAAGACATTGGAAACAGACAGTCACTAGCACATTTTAGTTATTCTAGTATACTCCTTTGATAATGAAATTGCGTATTTTGTTCACATTTTGGTATTTTAATAAACAAATATATAAAAAATGGAACTTATAATTAAACAACATGCAATAACCGGGATTAATTCATTTATTCGTTCAGCATATCACCAGCAACTAGGGATTTTGTTTGCCATCTCTATTAAATAAATACACATATGTTAATCAAAAATTTTATGTTTTGCTGAATTAGTAAAATCAAATACTTACGAATGAATCTGGAAGTATCACAAATATTTAACTGATGGCACAAAATCTTCCACAGGGTAAAACAATTTCCATAATAAGCACTTTCGCTTAAAACTTTAATTTAATTTTAACATTTCTATTTTTTATATCTTTTTTGCAAATTCTTTTTATGTATTTTCTTAAATTCTTGTTCAACCCATTAAAATTCACGTTTTAATATGATTTCTTAAACTAATTTTTATAAACACTTAAATTGTTTCTTAACGTCACTTTTGTTTTCAACAAACCAATAAAACAAGAAGAAGCATAGTTGTGTGTATATGAAAAAATATTTTCTACGCATTAAGAACAATACTAATAGACGCTCTGTTGACAATGTCACCAAAATAGTCGACGAAAGTGGTGACTTGGGGACACTTAACCCACGTTTCCTTCAGGGTATATACATATATACATATATGTATGTGTGTGTATATGAATGTATATCACCATATGGAACAAAAAGCTCCTGTTACGTGAATTTAATGAACACGTTTTTCGCATTTGTATTGCACACAGGCTTCAACTTTTATGCAAACACTCACACATAAATAGACACATATCGCTGATTTATTTAAACATAGTCCTATCTTAAAAAATGCCTTTTTGAGTTAATAATGCAGATACGCAGATTTGTTACGTCATATTTATACCTTGTATCCACAACTCAAGCAGGCGACTGGTTTAGAAAATTTGTGTGAAAGTCACTCAAACAAATTAGTGCTTTTCATATAAATTTTCTACTAAAGTCAAGCACCCGTGTTATGGAACCAGTGGGTTAATCTTGTGTAAAAAATTTATACAAAAGACTTGTGCACTTGCCTCTTGAGAAAATAATATATTTTTATATCTTCAGTGAGTTGTATGTGAATTGAAAGTTTTAAATTTATTTGCTGCAGAACAATCTTTTTTGAGTTATGCCTATCTTGCAATAAAGGAGCAATATGTGTGTAGAAAAAGTATAAAAGAGCAAAAAAAATTAATTATCTACATACAAGGCAAGTGTGGTCTACTAAAAGTTAAGTTAACAAACACATTTCATTTTGTATAAGTTGATTTGAATAATTGCATTTTTTTCAGGAATCGTGGCACATTTGAGTCGATGACAATATATTGTGGACGTGGCTTAAAGTGAAAAATTGATTAAATTTTTTTGTATAAAACCATGAAAAGGGATACGAGGGATGAACTAAATTGGGGGTGGCGTTGGCTGAGGTAGTTAGCACTTTGACTACAAAACCGAACGTCCTGAGTTCGAGCCCGTCCTGCGACTGTCATAAATAACAACAACTATAGGCATTCATTGCCTGAGTGTTAAGCTATGTACAGACGGTTGTCAGATCTTACAATATTGCCACTAAAATGTGCTAAAAATTTCTTACAACCGTGTGAACTGGCAATTTTTGTCAGACGCCGTTACCAGAAAAAGCATTGTCCGTCCATTGCAAGAATAGCAGCTGACAACAAATTGCCAGACATCTTACAATCGTGTGAACATATTGTAAAATTATTACCAGATATTTGTCAGAAATTTTTATACTGTCCGATGTGCGAAGTTCATGCACCTGACAATGGCGTCATTGTAAGAGAATTCTTTCTATGGACAACACTGCCCACGCTTGATTTTAAAGAAAGAATCTATCTATATAATTAATAGGCAAACATGATTTTTGTAATCCCTTTTACGCTGATACTACTGCACCGATTTTAAAAAGATTTATATGGTTTTAAAGGTTTTTCGGTACAGATGTGCAGAATCTATATTTTATTTAAATCGGTTTAGTATTTTGGGAGCTATAAGCGTTTAAAGTTGCTACTACTACATGCACACATATTAAACACGCATTTATTAGCTAACAAGTAAACAAGAAACAAAACATGAGAATGTGTGTTTGTAGTATTTCTCTTGATCTAAAAATTTTTTTCTTATTTGTTATTGTATGAAAGCCATAATATTTAAAGGAAGAGAGTTCAATAAATTGAATTAGCTTAGTTAAAGGCATGATACAATTATGCTAGGAACACAATTGGGACGAACGACGAATTTCGTCCAAGTCGACGAATTCGACGATAAGCATTCGCTGCGTAAATTCGTCGTGTGAAGCACAATAACGACGAATTTACTCACTGAATTCTTCTCTCATATTTGATAAAGTTGGTTGTTGTGTGTACAAAAACACAAAATTTTAACTTTTCGCCGTTCGTCGGCGTACAAAATAGAAATAAATCTATCTAAGAGTTCGTCACGCACGACGAATTTCGTTTTACGGCGGTGTTGTGTTTTCATATGCACAAATGCGTTTTATTTTTCATGACGAAAGTTCGCACCGAAAAATTCGTCGTTCATCCCAGTTGTGTTCCTAGCATATATTAGGTACATGCACAACTACAACAAAACTACAACACCAAAAATCATATGCATTTTGTTGGTATAAACAAATGAAAAATTGTCAGAAACAAATGTCTTTTGTTTATAAAAATAACAATTACAGGGTAACTAAAGTACAATTGCAGACGCGGCATTACTGCATGATTACAGATATTCAGTGTTGCCAATCTGTGTGTAGTTAGAGATTGTGTAATTCCTACTCATATGTGTAGGCCATATAATTAAATTCTTGTATAATCTGTGTGTAATTCTACTTTGGGTTATATTTTAATTTATTTTTGTTTTAATTTTAACCTAAACAAAAGATGTGAAGTGTAATTTTCTTCAATTTGTAATTGGAGACACAGCCATGTGCAAATTCATTGGCAACACTGTAATCATTTCTGATCTGACCAACCATTTTTTCATATGACAACCGTGTGAACTGACAATTTTTCGGCTGCCGAATTTGTCAGATGGATTTATTGTCATACAACCGTCTGGCAATAAATTGTAAGATTTTCTGACAAACCGTGTGAACTGACAATATTCCTTGTGCAGGCAATTTGCGATTGCCAGTACATTGTCAGCACATTGCCAGATCTGACAATATTGTAAGATCTGACAATCGTCTGTACATAGCTTTACTTCTCTTTAAAAAAAGTATTATTATTAAAGTATTAGGTCGATTAAATGGAAATTATTTAAATGATCTTAAGGTAAACTAATAGAACTATGAAGTTTTCAGTCTGGACTTGAAAAAAAATTTTAAAACAAGTCCCAATTTTCTGGGTAAATAAATAAATAAATAATAAAAATTAAAATAATAAAATACATTTTTTCTTAAATATTGTTTAAAAGAAAATTTTTTTTAAATCATACTTAAACCAAATTAAAAGGTCTAAAAAAGCAGTGTTTAAAAATTGTCATGAGTGAGAATGCGTGAGCGTGATTAAAAAAGTATTTTTTTTTTTTAAATTACAAAAAAAAATTACTGTCACTTTATTCACTGTTTTGTGTGTGATTTCAAATAACGATTAAATGTAGTAAAGGTTTTCATAATAAAAACTTATAGTTTTTGCAAACTAACAATATTTAAACCAATGTCGAAAGTAAGTCTATTATTTATACTAGTAAAATGTCATCACGCGCGAGAGGACGTGAGCGTGAGTGACACAGAAAAAAGTGTTCACCAATTAATATTTTCAATTAAGAATTTAATTGTATTAATTAAATTTTTAATTGTATTAATTAATTTGACTGGACAAACTTAATTGATATTATCAAATTGTTTATAGGTGAAATTTAATTAAATTTTTAATTGATACTACAAATATTTTAATTAATATTACAAAATCATTCATATTACTTTTTTGTGTGGATAAAAAAAATTTCCTTAAATTTAGAGATAAAAACTTAAGAGATATTTGGAGAGATCCTATTCCAAGAAATAATTTCAATCGGTCCTGCCGTTATGGCTACAAACTCAGGTAAAATTTCCCACAATGCATTTTTTTTTTCCAAATATATATGTATATACATATATCAAAATAAATTGTATACAGTTGTATTACTTATGCAGTCACCTATTTATTTCAATTTGGTGGTTACTAAGTCAAAAACAAACGATACATATGTACATACGTACACAAATCCACACTTTAAACTAATAATACCAAACTGTGTCTATAGTGCAGTTCCATTTACGACATATAAAAATATAAATTCAATTTGTTCATCAAATAATGATAATAATACATGGAACATAATGTAGTCATGTAAAAACATGTAAGATAAGTAAGCGAGTCGGTTTATAGCCAAGTGGAATAATTTTTTTTTTAATATATTGCAACTATTTTTCAATAAGCTAATTTCATTGGAGTATGTTTATACATATTTTATTAATGCCCAGCAAAAACTTCAGGAATTGTGATAATGGATGAAATTGTTTCAATTGCTTACAATGTATAGTGTTCTACTTATTTATATCATTACTTTGAAAGAGGTCAAAAATAGTACCACAATTTAAATTAATGATAGGTATTCGTGTAAGGTTTAATAATACTTTTCAAGATTTTGGACATTTTGACGATTTTTTCAAATTGACGGTTTTTGCCACAAATGATACTTTCTATGTATTAGAGCATATCTGAAGCGATTTGGAAGAACAATTTACCTTTAAAAAAAATTGCACAGTGGTACGGAGTCGTATATGCTAGAGGTGGAAAACTATCGATGGCACTATCGATAACAACAATAGCTAACCTTTTTTTGGCTATCGATGGTTTTATTCTGCAAGCGATTAATTCTTAAAAAAATTGATATTTCAGTCACTATCGATAATAAATGATACAGCACAAAAAGCAATATACAAATTAAAGTTAATGCGTTTTTATAGAAATACTGAATTCAGGCATGTAAGTAGGGGTTGCAAATAATCGCAGATTTTCGCATTTACGATAAAAAAATATGCGATTAATCGCGATTATCGATTAAACGCGATTAATCAAGAAAATATACTATTATAAATTTTTCTAAGACCAAAGTAAATTCCCTCATGAGTTTTAGTCGAACTTGTATGGGTTTAGCCAAAGAAATTTCTTTATTTTGTCTTGAGTTCGCGTTCTAATTTAATTTTTCAATTAAATTGTATTTTTATTTTGAGAAAATTGTAAATCACGTAAGATTAAGTTTTTAAATCAGAACTTATTAGTATCAAAAATAATACACTAAGTGAAAAAACGTGCAAAAATCAAGATCTTACGTTCAAAATCAAATCATTTCAATCTTAATAGTCTGGTAAATGCGAAAATCCTTTATTCAAGAATAAAATCTTAATTCTTTTTTAAAATCACATTTAAGATTGCAGTCTTGAATAAAATCTCATTTTAAGATTGAATTCTAAATTTTGTTCTTAATAAAAATCTTAAATTAAGATCATATTCTTGAAAAATTAAAAATATATACTCTTAAAATTAAGAATTAGTTTTAAATAGTAAGAATTCATTCTCTAAATTAAGAATTTATGCTTAAATTTGAGAACGTCAATCTTACACAGAAAAAAGTAAAAACAAGATCCAATTAAAAAAAACAAAGATTCAGTTAAAAAATTAATTAGTTTTCAACCAATCACGGAAATTGTAGTATTAACTCATCCATTTTAATTGAATTTTTTTTTTTCAATTAAAAAAATATTACATTCACTAAAAATTTAATTGATGGTTTTCTAAAGATTCAATTAAAATTTAATTGAAATATTTTTGAACATTCAATTAAAAAATTAATTGAAATACTTTTTAGGATTCAATTAAATAACTTATTAACATTTTTTAAAGAATCAGTTAAAATATTAATTGAAATATAAAAAATCTAAGAGTATAAAAATATAAAAAATTTTAAAAATATAAAAATTGTTATGTACAAAATTGTAAATGTAAAAAATTTACATAAATGGAAACATTTGTGTATTGTACCAAAAACCTAACTGATGCATCGCATGGCTTTTGAAGTTTGAATGGAGGAAAAAAGTACAATGGCCGTATCCGGTCTTGCGTAAGTGTAAATACAGAATATTTTGTGATTGGATTTTAAAGAAAGGCTTCGATGTTTTCCATATGCACTTACGCAAGACGTTTTGCATCGAACCCCTAATACCGCCAATGTACTAACTTTACCATCCACATTTGGTCTATAAGCTTGCATTTTTTATCACTATTATTTTGTTATTTCTCAACATAAGGGAACAAAATGAATTTCTGTTTTTTTTTTATTTTCATATTTAATTTTTTATTCAACATGTCAAAATTACTAAGAATCAAAAAAAAAAAAAATATTAAGCTGAGTAGTTTTTTCTCCCATGTAAAATATCAAAACCAATTAAAAGATTAATTGAGTATTTTAATTGAAAATATTTTTTCAAAACAATGTGGCATACTACAAAAAACAGCTCGATTTTCATACATAAAAACAAAATTTACATTATTTACATACAATTAACATGTAAAAATTGTTAACCATTTCAGAGTATTCTGAGTTAAGCTCTGTTGATAGCACTTTTTTGCTAGAGCAGCAAAGTCAATTAAAATAAACATATATTCAATTAAAATTTTAATCAAAAGTATTATTTTTTCTAAGCAATCACTTAATTAAAAAAAATTCAACAATAATTTTTTCTGTGTATCAAACAAATTTCAAGTTTGAAATGAGAAAACTTCTACAATATAAATTCAAGATGTTTCTTCTTAAAATTAGATCGTTAGTTTTAGCTTACGAATTGTGTTAAATCAATCTTTTGATAGGAGACTTTTACTTTACTAACATATGTATGTATTTCTATTTTATTAATTAATTTTTAATTTAATTTTGTATCCACATCTGATGAATGAACAAGTTCATATAAAAATTGTATTATTTATACCGTTTTTTATACGAAGTTGTTTATTCATCATGATATAAACTCATCACGTGTGGACACTTCACCTTTTTTAGTATTTCTGTGTTTTTTTTAATAATGCGAGGTCCCAATACAAAACAAACTACACCTATCTGTCAACCGAATGAAAAATATTTGTATTTTCGAAATGAAATTTTTGCGATATTACGACGTTTTTGAAATAAAATTGGGAGAATATAGTAAGATAAAATAATAAATTTAATAAGTGCTTAATTTAGATTTTAATTATCGTTTTGCCTTATAATATTTTTATTGTATTAAGGTATAGGAAAATAAAAAAGATGCATATCGAATATAAATCGTTTCTTGTGTTTTGTATAAGTTTCTGAGCCTTATCGCTTATCCTACTGGATTTTGCAAAAGGCTTATGTAAATTCTCAAATGATTCTTGAAAGTATGTACATAAGATAAGAGGTTTGAAACTTTTCAAAAGTATGTTTGAAGTACATATACTTTGTATTAAAAATTTTAATTTTAATTTTTTATTAGTTGAAGTTGAAATGAATGTACATTTTGCATTCTAAGATCATTCAAATTGATATACATGCCAATAAAAGATGATTTCATTTCATTTATTCATATCCGACGCTTCATTGAGGTTCTCCAACATCTTCGGGGATACCATTTTTAATTATTTATATTTTAAAAAAAAAATAAATATGTCGCTTTTCATAAACAAAAATAACCGAATGATTTATCTTTTATCACACTTATGTATTTTTGATAAAATTATTTGAGTTTTGTTATTTATTGAGTATATCGATAATTTTACTTACTTTTGATAGTCTTGAAGCTATATATCGATTCAAAGTTTCTTAAACTATCGAAAACTTTCGATGGTGACTCTATCGATGCGCAAATACATACCACTCATACGTTGACAAATTTATTAAACACAGCCTACTGGAAATGTGGTAACAATTGGCTTTAAAATACTTGTTATATGACTGATGAAAATGGGGTATCAAAGAGAAAAGAGGATATATAACAAAACTAGAATAAAAGTGCTAACAATCAGCGTCTTACCGGAAGACATGTACATATATTTTTTAATGCCCTAATTCTGTTCGGCGATTGCATCGTCTTGTCTATGGACGAAAAAAAGCAGTTGTGATTCTTTAAAACAATTATTATTTATTGTCTATGCTAGAAGATTTGTGTATTTGCTTTATGATTTTGTTCCAAACATTATATGCAACACATATTTTTTCATATATATGTCAAACTATTGTATAATACTTTAATTTAATTTTTATGTTTCAAAAACATGGCAATAATATGTTTATTTTTCATTATCAAAGACAACAACCATTTTTGAAGAAAATTATTTTAAAGTGCATTTACACCTGCACAAAATCTAGCAGATTTTAATTAAAATCTTTATGGAAATCTATACAGTTTACACCAAGCTTTTTTGAAATATATCCAGATTTGTTTATCCAAAATAAAATCCATTAACTGAAAAATTCCCAAAACTACAACCAAATAACTGTAGTGTAGCCAATTCACACACCTTTTTAAAAAAAACAGAACATAGCTAATTCAATCATCTTTAGTGTAAATGTGTTGCACAGAGTGATAAAAATAAAATAAAAGTATTACCCTTTTATGCAAAAACGATTGGTAAATTTAAAGTCGGTTTAACAAACGAATTTTGTGTGGCAAAACCGGTTTTAATACATGCTTTAACTTTAACAATCCTTTTTGCATAAGACCATTAGACTTTCAGTAGATTTCCTACAAATATACAGACAAATTAGATTTCCTTTTGTATGGGAAATCTAGTAAGAAGCAGCTAGATTTAGCTTGAAAAATCGTAAGTACTAGATTTCGAGACAATGTAAATGAGTATTCAAATACAAGAACTCAGAAGTATTTTCATTAAAAAACGTCCTAAATCTTCTTACTGAATTGGGACATAAGTTTTTATAAAACCATAACTGAGACTGGCTTAGTACCAGAAACCACCACAGGACAACTACCTTAAGTTAAGGTCCAGAAACTAACACCTTAATTATGTAAATTGACGCGCTTTAATGACAACCCCATGTTAAGTTCACCGATTTCTTTCATTTTCCCGCAATTCGCCGGTCACAACCAATTTTAATGAAATTTAAAACATAGATAAGTATGCGTCAAAGACTTAAAATATTATGGTCTCACATTATTTCTACTTTTTACGATTTTTGATCTTGTTGGCGATTTTTTCAGTTTGAAAGTTTTTGCCATAAATGATAATTTTTGTGCGTTGAACTTTGACAAATTGGACAGTGTTGCGGAGCCCAATCTATGCAAATGCCACACGCCCCGTTGGCGAATTTATTAAACACAACTTAGGGAAAACATCGTACCAATTGGTTTGAATATACCTGTTTAATCGCTGATGAAAATAAGATTGGTACAAAGATATCTTGAGACGTGACTGGTGAAAAGACGACATATCACAAAACTAGAACAAAAGTGCTAACAAAATTCCCTCACTCAGCGTCACATCAGAACAATTATATATTTTCTCAAGTTTTTATAAAACTGTGGTGGCTATTCTGGAAAACGCGTCGAAGAAGTGAAACTTTACATTAAAACAAAAACAAATTTTTAAAAATAATTTTTGTTTGTCATACATTTCTAAATTGAAATAAAAGCGAGCATTTCAACGCGTTTCTCTCTTTTTTTAAAAACGGTTAATTTTGTATGTAAAACAAAAACAATTTTTTTAAATTAACACAATTTTGTTTATTTTCCATGTAATTTTTTACCAAGTCGACGCGTATTTCAGAATAGGCACCTATAACTGAGACTGGCAGTGATTTAGTTGTACTATATTTTTTTATAATTTTAATTAATTAAGCTAATAATGAAAACAAAAAAATAATATTATTTCACTTAAAATATTATCTAACTTCTTAGCCCTCAAGTCGACTACTGCATATACTTACTTTTTGTTTCTGGCAAATTTAATAAGTAAAGTTTTTACTGGGCATCTACATACAGACAAATAGGTATATGTTTATTCATCTATGTATTTACGTATGTAAGTTGAAGTAAAACTTGTGAATAATATTGTATTTGTGTATGTACACAAATACATGCATACATGCACATTTATATTACTATTCCCCTAGTCCTTTGTAATTGTGTTATTTTTTCACTCACTTTGCCGATGCTTGAACTAAATTCCAATCGTATCCTTCTAAAACTTTCATAACAGCACTTGTAATGCGTTCGTCTTCTTTGCGGCCGGAGCCACCTTCACCATTTAAACGTTTTTGTTCAGCTTTCAAGGCAATATTTGCTAAAACCAATGTTTCAACTGGCTTAACACGTTCAGTTTTATTCGTTACTGCAGAAGGATTTATATCCGTTGCCATTTTATTAGCAGAAACCACACAAAATAGACATACAATTTTATTACTACTGTTACACTTGTAGGTAAAAGTTTAACAACCGTTATTTCACCAACACTCTCGCACTTTAATATTTATGTATGTGTGTATGTGTATTTATGTTGTTTTCCTTCTATTTTTATTTGCCGTCGGCTTTTTTTGGATTTAATAACCGTTGTTCAAAAGCTTTCCCAAACGATCTTCAAACAAAGCATAGCTTTAAGTCGCACCGCACGAATAGCCAACGAATACTAATTTCACTGATCTTGATGACAAATTGACTTCACCCACCATACAGCCGAATCAAACATGCGAAGAACTATACGAACTTAGGGCAGAACGAACTAGCGCACGAATCAGCAAATGTTTAGACACATACACAAATCCATGCATAAGTATGTACTTGTGTGTTATTCTTTCGCAGTTTAAAATTAAGCCGACTGGAACTCGTGTTTACAACTTATGAAAGCTTGCTATGATAAATCATGTATGTATGTATGTATGATTGTATGAGTTTCTGTATGGGTAGATGTGTGTTTATTTGGCTGATCATACATACATATATAAATGTACATACATACATAATATGTAGTATACCAATGCAAGAATATAATACAGTATACTACCGATTGGTACGCCTGTCGATCAAATTATGATATGGGTTTCCATACTTGCTTTTTCTATCGTATGCTTATAAAATTTGCATACTTACGTACATACATACATACATGCACATCTGTAATTGTATTGCATCAAATGTTTTCAAAAATGCAGACTTATGCGAAACCCTGTACTTTTGATATCATCAAAATATCAAAATGAAAATTTGAATTTATTATATCAAAAAAAAATTTTCAAAATTTCAAATCCTTGTAACGCGCTAATCGCATTTTCATTTCTAGGAAACAAATTTAAAATTTATTGCAATTTTCAATGAAAATTTGCAATTAAATTTATTCACCCACATCTAAATGATAGTGCTATTAAAATTTCACTACCACTAAAATTTAGTGGTAGTGCAATTTTTTTTCACTACCACTAACCAATTGGCGGTAGGAACTAAGTCCCCAATGAACTAAGTCCCCAAAACATAAATGAACTAAGTCCCTAAAGTTTGGGGAGTTAGTTCGCTATGAACTAAGTCCCCAAACATAAAAATGAACTTGGCTCCCAAAAATTTAACTAAAAGAGAACTAATTCCCCAAAAGTCGTTGTTTTTTTTCATATAAAACTTTGGGGGCTTTTTTCATATTTGTTTTGGGGTGTTTGGTCATTAAAGATGTATCACCTACCGAGACTGGCAGTAGGAACTAAGTCCCCAATGAACTAAAACCCCAATAAGCATTTCGTATCCATCAATAGTATTTTGGATCTTAATGCCACAAAAGAACTTTTTATTAAATCAGGCGGTAATAAAGGAAGTGCCAAAATTTTGTGGTAAAGTATTGACGCATATTTTGATACCTAATAAAATCTAATAAGGATTTATGTTTTGTCACATTTCGTCTAACTGCCTGGCAGAAATGTAACCTATAATTAAGAAACCATATTTTGAGATTTATATATTAATTTAAAGCTTATGAAGGTACATATGTAGTGAAATTATAATTATGTATGCTACACTCACCTAATTTTTTAGAAACACTGTTGTGATTCAGGCAAATTTCAATAGGTAATATTATTGTATTTGTATTAAATAACTTCTTTCCATAAAAAATTAATAAATTTTTAGTAATTAATTTTTAATCCACTTACATTAAAAAGTTCGCGCGAAATTTTAATTTACAACCCATTTGCACTCAACCAGTTTTTTTCACAAACACTATAATGATTGAAGTTTTATCAACATAGATAACATTATTGTAATTATATAAATTATCTTTTTATATAGTATGTGATAAAATGCGTTTTAAAACTTTTCGGTTTTAGTGTTAAGAACTTTTTAATGTAAGTGGATTAAAAATTAATCACTAAAAAGTTTTGACCAAAAATAATTATAATTTCACTACATATCTTCATAAATTTTAAATTGTCAAAAAATTACTTATCAGCATCCTACAAGTCTTGCTCGTGTAAAAACTGCACTTAACGAATTTCTTACCGCTTGTTCGTAGTCGGTTATAAATATATTTGGATCCAAATTAAATATATTTTCCGTAATATATTCAAAAAGTGTTTTGTAAATTTCATTTGTTTTTTTGTCCATCAGAACAAAGAATATGGGAAAATCTAGAAAAGAAATTGTTATTTCTGTCGCTAGAATAAATTTTACTTACTTACCTCTTCACAATATTGTATGTAAATAAAAAGAAACTGCTTAAAGCAGCCATGTGGTACTATTTTAAACGTAACATCAATGAGATATTTTCTCTTAGTTGGAGATATATTTGCTTTTATTAATTCTATTGTTTTCAATGATGAAAACAAGCAGAATGAAAAAATTTCCTCCTAAATTGCCGCGGTGAAGAAATGCTTGGGTTTTGCCCTGTCCTTCGAGAAGCCAAGGCCATGCCACACGCTTTCAATACTAAATGCTTCGATGATATCTATAAATCTTTCCGTTGGTTGGGAATTAGTTCGTTTTTTTGGGACTTAATTCATAGAGGACTTACTTCGTATGGCCTTCAGACGGTAGGAACTAAGTCCCCAATGAACTAAGTTCCCAAAACATAAATGAACTAAGTCCCTAAAGTTTGGGGAGTTAGTTCGCTATGAACTAAGTCGCCAAACATAAAAATGAACTTGGCCCCGAAAAATTTAACAAAAAGAGAACTAATTCCCCAAAAATTGTTTTTGTTGCCATCCATATAAAACTTTAGGGACTTAGTTCATTTATGTTTTGGGGACTTAGTTCATTGGGGACTTAGTTCCTACCGCCTAACCATTTAGTGGTAGTGAAATATTAATAGCACTACCACTAAGTGAACACTGGTAGTGAAATTGTTAGTGCACTAATAATATAGTGCATTATGCCCATCTCTGATCTAAAGCGCATATACTACATACATATGTACATAATATGTATGTAAAAGCCATAGGATTCATCTATGTATTCTTCTTTACTACAAAAATATTTGCTACTACAACATCATAACTCAAAAAAATCCAATCTTTTTTAGTTAATAATGCAGAATTAATCTTTATATCTTCAATCATATTGTGTGTGTACAAATTTCATACAAACATCTTGTATACTCAACTCTTGAGAGAAAATAGAAATTTCCTATTTTAAACTCGTTTTCTGTCATAGTATTTTTTTCCATTATGACGTTGTTGTAGTATATATTCGCTTGAGCATAGTTTCTAGTAGACATGAGTGCGTGTTGAATTTTTCCAACACGACAAGACACTAACACGTATATCAAGTCACTAAACACGTACGAAACACGCACCCGAAAGATTTCTTCAACAGGATGCTGCACAACACGCACGAAATATTATTAATATAGTATTGAATATCAGAAAATTCAATTGATTTTTTTCAAGAGTCGCTTTTCAGAATATCAAATCGAGTTGGCACTAGCAGCTGATACTAACTGCCACCACAGCTGATACTATCGGTTTACGTATAGAACTTTAAGATTCAGAGTCTCACACAATATCAACAAATATACTGGTTTGACTATACAAAATATAAAAATATTTTCTCTACTGAAAATTTCATTCATTTATGTAGAGCCTTTTTTCGATTTTATCGTAAGCGACATGTTATCAAAAATATACTTTTTTATTGAAATTAAAATTTTATGGGCCTACCCATAGTTTAGGATTATCAAAATGCCAAAATTGTTGATAACTTTTAAGGCACAGGCTTTAAAATTTTATCGTATTTACAATTTACGTAAAAAAGCAAATTTGAATATTTAAAAAAAACCTTCGACTGAATAATTTAATTTTTGTCGCTTACGATAAAATCGAAAATAAGGCTCCATATTTTACATCTAAAATCTATTCGTGTTTTTCATGTTAATTTTGCTCAACACGAAAGCAACAGAACACGCGCGAAACCAGATTTTTTGTCGCTAACACTTAAACACTACTTGAAAATTTCATTGTAGTCATAAAAGTCTGATAAATTAAATGTATTTAAACAGTTGTCAACCAAAAGTTGCATAAAAAAATGAAGATTTGTATGATTGTTCTTGTGCACTTTGTATGCTTATTTACACATACAGTTTCAATTAAGTTATTTCGTTGTTATAATAAAGTTATTTCACTGTTTTCGTGAAGTTATTTCATTGTTTTAATAAAATTATTTCGTTATTTTAATGAAATTATTTCGTTGGGAACTACATATCTCGTTGTTTTAATGAAACTATGTTGTCGTTTTAATTAAATTATTTCGTTGTTTTAATGAAATTATTTCGTTATTTCGATGAAGTTCTTTCATTGCTTTGATGATACTATTTAATACATTTGACGTAGTTTTCCTTAAAATAATTTTAACGAAACTGGTTTCATTAATCCAATGAAGCGTGACGTTGGTTGAATTTTAATGAATTTTTTTATTGGATTATTGTCGAAATTCATAGAACTTATGAAAAAAATTCTTTTAGTGTAAAGGGGTACCAGTGGTAAGACTAAAAACATTTATGTTAGGCCACAAGAACCAGTTCACTTCCGCTCTGATAAGTTAAATTGTGACTCCTGCGTGAATGAGAAGGCCATGAGTAAATTATTTATCATCCCATTTGATCAATACAATTATCCGCTGAAGCTGCATACCAATCCTCAGTCTCCAGTGTATATGCTTACTAATGCACATCAGAAAAATGTGTCGTGTTGTTGTTTTAAGGACTGTTCTATACTGGGCTCGAACCCAGGACCTTCTCTTTTGTAATCAACGTGCTAACTACTTCAGCCAACGCCACCCATGTCAGGCGACATCATCGTCCCGTATTTTTTCGAAAATGGAAAAAAACGCCATCACCGTGAATTTTCTTCGCTAGCAAACCATGATAACTGATTTTTGTGGCCACAATTGGCTAATGTTGACATCAGTAAACTTTAATTTCACAAGCCACACATCTGGTCAAACAATTCAGTTATTGCATGAGAAATTTCCCAGAGACCATTTGAAAGACAGGGTTTACGTGAACAAACCAAAAACAGCTGACGCTCTGAAAAAGGTTCTGCATTGAGGAGAAGAGCGAAGCTTTGTTGCAAAATGTTATTCAAAATTTGGTGAAAATAGCGGTCTTATGCCTGCGTGCTAGAGGTGGAAATTTTCCTGATATTATATTTCATTATTACTTCCCATATTTTTAATTTGCATTAGTATCAATAAAACTGAATTTGTCAAAAAAAAAGTGTATTTTTGAGTCAATTTACTTCCTTAACCTAACGCCCACCCTTTATATACTCCGGAAATTCTCCCAATTTTTACAATCAAGGCTATCATAAATAAAATTCCACGTGAAATTTTTCCACTTTCCAATTAGAATTCTTTGTTTTCCCTGTTACTTGCTATTAGTTGGAAATAATTCCACGGAAAAATTTCATGTGGAATTTTATTCACGATAGCCCTGAATATCAATGGTCATTGACCGCTGTTTTCCACGCATTGTTTGCCTGTGACGTTATCGCTGAATTATTAGACATTTGTTTGAACATGAGGTCACCTGGTAGCCAGTACGTCTTTGTGAAAAGATCTTTAGAAGATGTAGTGCTTGAGGCACCAGTTGTCAACAAGGCAAAGGTATGAAGGATTATTTCTCTTATTATCATACTTATGTCTATCACTCTGCAAGAATTAATAGCTTAATGATGACTTCAAACTAATCTGTTATAAACAAAAGTTTTACAACCAACATGAACAGAAATATAACAAAAAAAATAACTTTTAGCAACTTTTAGTTTACTTACAGTTATTTTTAGGTATAATCGATATTCCCAAAGTTTCCATTGTAATATCACTAGTGATTCTTCGAAATTGATTACTTTTTAAAACCAACCTGACATATGAAAAATGCATATAACGTACACGAGTGCCGTGGTCAAGTGGGTACATATTAATAACAATACAAAAGCTTGTATGGCTGCGTGTGTTTAGGAACTGTCGTAATTACTTACTGTGTATGAGCTCAATACTGTTGTTGGATCTGTGTTTGCGTTGTTGAAAAGTATAGAAGCACTTTAAAACCACATATTAACTTTTGTAAAGGTACGGTCGCACTTGTTAAATATTTGCTAAAAAAAAGCGTAACCAACAAACTCTAAAGAAAAAAGTTTCGATTCAGATACTTGTTTATCAAATTAAACAATTTCGAACACAACTAACAGATAATGTAATACAGGGTGGCCCAGAAAGACCGAAGTGGTGTGAAATCCTTATAACTTTTTATTTAAGACATATTTTTTTAGTTTTTTGTTTTTTAAATACATTAAATTTATAGGGAATATTTTAAGATTAGTTATTTAAAATTATATCCCGCAAGTGGTGGCCATTTTCTGCTTCGCACAAATGTGCTCTTTCCAACACATTTTCAATGACCTTTCGCAAAACTTCCGGTGTTATGTTGTTAATTTCGTCTCGAATATTGGTTTCTAATTCCTCAATAGTCCTAGGCTTATTAAGATAAACTTTCCCTTTTAAATAACTCCAAAGGAAACAGTCTGGAGCAGTTAAATCCGGGGAACGCGGAGGCCAATTAAAATTGCTTCTACGCGAAATTATTTTTTCACCAAAGATGTCGCGTAAAAGAGCCATTGTGGCCCTGGAAGTGTGCGCTGTGGGTCCATCCTGTTGGAACCATATTTGCGGATGGTTTTCCACGGTTGGCTTTACCAAATTTTCCAACATGGCCTGATATCGATCACCATTGATGGAAATGGCGACACCTCGTTCATTTTCAAAAAAATATGGGCCAATGATCCTTTCTGAAGAAACACCGCATCAAACAGTATACTTAACTGGTTGTAATTGTCGTTGATGAAGTACTCTCGGGTTTTCAATATCCCATATCCTAAAGTTTTGTTTGTTAACGAGGCTTCGTCACTCATAACTAAGTTATGAATAATGGAAATGGAAAGAACACATTTGTGCGAAGCAGAAAATGTCCACCACTTGCGGGATATCATTTTTAATAACTAATTTAAAAATATTCCCTATAAATTTACTGCATTTAAAAAACAAAAAATTAAAAAAATATGTCTTAAATAAAAAGTTATAAGGAATTCACACCACTTCGGTCTTTCTGGGCCACCCTGCAGATAACAACATTACTGGCTACTCTATAACTTGACAAGCTTTTATCTGAATTGAAAGATATTTCATTAGCATTTAGTGATTACGCATTTTTGGGCAAATATTTGAGAAGTGTGACCGTACCTTAAGTAATGTGTGAGCAAGTAAATATATACATTAGAGTGGGTCGATTTGTTCGTGCGAGAAAATAAGCAACAGGCGTCCAGAAAAATGAAATCTGCACAAAATTCTGAGAATATTATCGTAACGAACTAGGAGTCTAAAATTAAAATCTAGTTCCCGCCGAGAGCCATCAAAATTCAAGCTTTTCGTTGGGTAAAAAACATTTATGGCCAAGTAATATAAGTAAAATTTTGAAAATTTAGCTTCCGATTTTTATGAAATTTTTTAAGAATGATGACTCTGGTATATTTACCCATAGTGCGAAAATTTTATACAAACCCGACTTTTCAAAATTATTGTCCCTATTACTAAATAAAAAATAAAATAAAAGCCAAAATACAACTGATAAAAAGCAGTTGTCTCGTGGTAAGTTTAATTTTTCTTCTCTTCTTTAGAAACTCACATTAATTAATAAAAATATATCATTCAATAAAAATTGAAATTGCTGAACTTAAGCCTGACTAAAAATTATTTATTTCTTATAATATTAAATACGAAGTTTATTTAATTAAAACAAATAAAAATTTGTTTTCGGTAGTTACTTTTAAATGCAAAATAAAGTTAAAGTTTCGCAGCTCTGAAACCATCTGCTCGATTTTGCTGATTTTCAATATCAATCTATTTCGAACCATTTCTGATACAGCAGTGTAAGATCGAAGTCCCTTTCTTTTCTGGGAGCTTCGGAAAACTGATTTCGCTTACAGACAGACGGACATCGCTTGTTCCTCTTCCCTATTCATAAGGATCCAGAATAACATACTCACACAGTAAGTATGAGAGAGAGTTAATGCGTTTATTCGCATGTTACTTTTAATTTTTTATTTGTAGTGTACAGTGTTATCTCGCCAAACGTGGCGACGAAAATTTGTTTTGTTCGGTGAAAATTTTGGAATGGTGATTTACTTGGCGATATTTGAACTCGTTGGCTATATTTTAACGATTTTAATAAAATAGAATTATGTTAAGAACATGAAATTTTTTAAAGAACTTTTTCTACAACATGAAATATTTCATGCAAAAAATTCTAAATGTTGTGACTCTTTATCTCTTACAAGGTTTTCTGAAATTCAAGAAGTTTAAAAAAATATGGACCAGAAAATCTCATTTGGTGCTTATGAAACACAGTGGAAAAAGCTTTGTTTTATAAGTTAGAACCAACATTTTGATAATGAAGCACCAAGAATCCTGCAGGAGTTCTCGCTTAGAGTGTATACAGACGATGATGCTGATGGTACTTACCACTTCAAGGATATGATATGTGTACTAAATACACATTGAAGTAAATGTTTATTGAAGGGGCAAATTACGGCATCCGATACGACACGTAATTTAAAAGTATTTTAATAAAGTTTATATGGAAATATTTTTAAATTTCGAGTAGTATCGAACGTCGTGATTTGCCCTCACTTTTATCACAAGATTTGAATAATAACCCAGCAAAAAATCTCAAAAAATGTAATTGAATTTGGAACTAAGCATTTTGGGTAGAAGCTAATTCTTACTGTATTACCAAATTAATTATTTTAACAAGGTGTGAGACTAAAATAATCGATTATTGAGAAGTAGTTATGTTGTTTATTGTAGGAAATAGTTAATTTTTTTTTTGATGGAACTACTTTTTTTTAGTGAAAAAAATTACTTATTCTGAAACATGCCGTTGTTTGACTAAATTGAAGATCTTAATTAAAAACTCGGTTTTATTAAAAAAATACTTTTAAGAAAAATATAAATAACTTTTTAAGAAAAATATAAATAAATTTAAAAAAAACTATTGTTTTACTATGAAATGCACCGTTTTGTTAACCTTTTTCTTAAAAGCTCAATTTAAATGGTTTATGTTTTATTCGTATCCGTGCCTATATTGTTTCTTATTATTATGTTAAAAATTTCAATTGTTTTGAATCATGAACTTTTATCCAAACCGAAAATGAAAAAAAGTATTTAGAACTACTTACAGCCTTAGTTTTAAAATTTAAAAAGTCTTTATAAAGGGTTTTAAAAACAAATTTTCATACAAAATTTTTCTTAAAACGCCTTTATAAAGTATTTTAAATTTTTTTAAATAAAGCCGTTATAATTTAAATAATAATTTTCCAAAATGTTAGTAATTATTTTTTAGCTTAAAAGAAATTAGTAGACAATTTGGAAATACATATAATTTATTTAAATATTTTCACGTCATCTTTTAAAACCCAAAGAATATGTTCAAGTAAGTACTTCAATTTAGCTATTTGTATCTTGATGCTAAAGTTCAATTTGTCCTATTTCGAATGAATTGTAAATTATTTTTTCTTAAATAATATAATTTTTAAGCCTTATTTATAAAAACTATAAAGGCTTAATAAGCAAAACTTGGTGTGAAAATTGGTTTTAGAAAGCCTTTATAAGGCCTAAATAATTTTTAAAAATAAGGTCCTTTATGTTTTACGATAGACGTTATCTACTAAATTTAAAATTTTACAATATTTGTAATGTAATTACAAAATAAAAAAAACTTTGTAGCTATAATTTAATTATAATTTAATGGTGATATTTGGCGATATTCGACAAGTCGTTTAGCAAGGAGGCTGAAAATAAATGTGACAACACTGGTATTGTATTTTTTTTTTTGCATAAACGAAGTACAGATGCTCTTGTATGTTGGAATCGTCTATAGTCCTAGTGGTTTGAAAGAAAATATGCGAGCGTGCAAATTGTTTGCGCTACAATTATAATTATACACAGTTACTAAGACTTGAGTATTTCTTTTTTTTCGGAGTACCCATTGTCCTTCTCTGGTTCGAATCAAATAAAAGATTTTACCTTAAAATAAAATATCATTGAATTTGTAAAAATAAAAAATATATAAGTTTTCAATTTATTTATATATATATTATTTAACCCCGATTAGGTATAGTTCAGCGACAATTAACAAGGTGCATACAAAGTATCAATTAACTCCATCCTAAGCCTTCCCCATGTAAAAGTGACAGGCCCTCTTCATAGGAGGTATTAGAGCTCAGTTGCATTTACTGCAGATTAATATACTCTGCCATTGTTTTATTATTACTAGATATACCAACGGACGACACAATCGCCCGTATTCTAGAATCTAAATGTAAATAATTTTATTAAGATTCAAAGAAAATTTATCTAAAACACAGCCACCCACATACTTACATACATAATTAAATAATACATGAAACTAAAAAATCCAAACGAAATCCCTTTAACTAAGCTAATTCAATTTATTGAACTCTCTTCCTTTGAGTATTATGGCTTCCATACAACAACAAATAAGAGAAAAAAATTTTTAGATCAAGAGAATTACTACAAACACACAAACAATGTCATGTTTTGTTTCTTGTTTACTTGTTTCTAATAAATGCGTGTGTATATGTTTGCATGTAGTAGTAGCAACTTTAAACGCTTATAGCTCCCAAAATACTTAACCGATATTAATAAAATATAGATTCTGCACATCTGTACCGAAAAACCTTTAAAGCCTTTTAAAACTTTTTAAAATCGGTGCAGTAGTATCAGCGTAAAAGGGATTACAAGAATCATGTTTGCCTATTAATTATATAGAAGATAGATAGATTGGTTACTACTACTACAAAATTTTTTGCTCACCTGAATCACAGCAGCTGCAAAAGAATTTTACAATTTTTTGTAATTTCATTATAGATTGGTTATAAGAACTACAAGATTTTTTTGCTCACCTGAATCTCAGCAGCTGCAATAGAATTTTAAAAACTTTTTGTAAAAGTGAACTCAATTTCTTCGACGTTTTGTTAAAATACGCCTACTATTAAATAATTCCCAATATATCTTCACATTATTTCATTGCTTTGGGAAATAACACGAAAAACGTAGATTTTCTGCCAATTTTTCAAATACGAACACTCGTATTAAGCAGATTTTGCCGATTTTATTGTAACATTTTTCAGATAACATTTTTCTACATAAACAATAAGAAAATATATCCAAACAATTTTTTTCTTACTCCCTCATCTAAATAAACACTTGTTGCTCTTTTACTACTTGTTGTTTGTTGTATTTAAAATTTAAATGAAGACTCCACATGCTTTGCGTTATAAGTGTACATGTGTGAATGTTTACTATACATGCAAACAAATTTGTAAACAAACAAATAAGCAAACAAACAAAATAAAAATATGTGTACATACAAATAAAAAAACATATAATTTTTTATTTGAATGCATTTTTGTAGCCTTTGATCTTTTATGCACCATTAAGATTTATGGGTGTTGTTGTCGTTCGATACTTTCTTCAGTTTATTCATTTTATTTTCTCAAATTTCATCAGTTTATTTATAGCGACACTGCTGTTGAATTTGTGAACGCAAAAAAAATCTGAAACGAAAAGTAATTTAAAAGTTTTTTATTGGACTAAAAAAAAGTATTTTGTTCAAATTTTTTTTATTTGGAATAAATGTGATGTTAAATTATTTATTAGTAGTACGAATGTAAATAAATAAATAAATTCATGTGTATGTGCATATGTACATACATACATTTACTTTATATATATATATATATATTTATTGCACATATATACATACATATTTATATACATACATACATATACATACATACATATAAATATTTCAATTTGTTTCAGTGACTTATTTTTATATTCTTTACTGTAATAAATAGGGAAAAGATTTTCATGCATTTAAAATCACGTTTTATGTACATACATAAAATATGCAGTAAAAATATAAAAATATGTATTTAAAACTAATAAAATATGCATTTATCAACTTTTTTTCAACATTTAAGAACATTAGAAACTTTAAAAAATTAGCTTCATTGCTTTCTTAACAAACATTTTGACATTAAAAACTTAAAAAGCATAAAAAGCTCAGCTTCAATGCTTTCTTAACAAATATTTTGTCAAATCATATGGAATACAAAATACGAATAGCTATTGTATTGTATATCAATTGTATACACAACAATCGTTTCTCATATTCCGTTTCATTATAAATTTAAGTTAAATAGCTGATGTTAATAAGAATCTCTTCCCCAAGTAGATAGACTAGGGTGCTGATGAAGTGCATGGCTGCACAGAAAAGTATCGGTATTTCCCCCAGCTTAAAGTCTAAGTTTAATTTTTCTTCTCTTCTTTAGAAACTCACATTATTTAATAAAAATATTTCATTCAATAAAGAATTGAAATTACTGAACTTGAGCCTGACTATGAATTATTTCTGATAAAAAGTTCTGTAAAGTTTTTTATAAAGGTGTACATTATCTAATTTTTGCAGTATATTGAATTAATTTTGTATGTGATGCTTGTATGCAATACAAGGATCTAATATTTTCTCACTCTCTTATAACAACAGTGGCAAATTGTGTTTACTCCATCTTATGTACGAATATGCCATTTAAATGGCTTTAAATTTTAATAAAACAAGGTACAATAAGAAATATATTTATTAATGTATGTGATATTTTTTTAAAGATTTCTAAATCTAGGAATAGGAATTATATTTTATGTTTTTTATACCCTTTACCAAAAAATGGTAAAAGGGTATATATAGGTTTGTCCTTCCGTTTGTAATTTCTACAATATTAATAAGAGACACATATAGTATATATATTCTGGATCCTTATGCATAGGGAAGACAAACAAGCGATGTCCGTCTGTCCGTCTGTCCGTCTGTCTGTACGTGAAATCGGTTTTCCCAAGCTCCGAGAAGAGCTAGAGACTTCTGGTGTGTCAGAAATTTTCCGAAAAATTTTGCTATTGAAAATCAGCAAAATCGTCATAACGAAAATAAATCACCAAAATTAAAAAAAAACGCCATAAACCGAAATAAAATCGCCAAATCAAAAAAAAAAATTGCCTATATGAAAAAAAATCGCCAAAAATTAAAAAAAATCGCTTATATGAAAAAAAATCGGCAAAATCAAAAAAATCGCCATAACGAAAAAATATCCCCAAAATTAAAAAAACGCCAAAAACCGAAAAAAATCGCCAAATCGAGAAAAAAGTGTCAAAACTAAAAACATTGCCACAAAAAAATAAAAAAAAAATTAAATATATAAAAAATAAAAAAATCGCCTAAATGAAAAAAATCGTCGAAATCCAAAAAATCGCCAGAACAAAAAAATCGCCAAAATTAAAAAAAAAACGCCAAAAACCGAAAAAATTGCATATATGAAAAAAATCGCAAAATTTAAAAAGCACCAAATTAAACATAATGTCAAAAACCTAAAAATTGCACTAGAAAAAAAGTATGAATTTTTTCACAAAATGAATATGTACTTACATATCTCTGTGCTTATGTATGTGTCTCTATACTACATAAACGCGCTTTGGTAAAGGGTATATAAGATTCGGCACAGCCGAATATAGCACTCTTACTTGTTTTTTTTAGTCACCTTAAATGCAAACGGACGTAACTACACTTTTATATTTTTTATGGTAGAATTAGTAGAATCGTATCGTGAGTTGACGGATCAGCTTACAAAATCTGTAACATTAATACCATGGTCGGCAACCTATACAATTGCATTTTACAATTGTGTGTGTTATACTCTCACCACGATCCGGTGTTGCCAGTGAAATTTTGTGTCATTTTTCCTAATTTGAAATTTTAAGTCTCAAAGGCAAAATTTATTTTATTATGGTCAGAAGAAGCACTCAAATTTTGTTTATAAAGAAAGGCATCTTTTCTTAGTGCTTAGTTAGTAAAAAGATGTTTTTGTAGGAAATTTTCTTAAAATTATTCAAATATATGCTTGAAAATACCTTTGCATGTCATGTTTTTTCATGCGTGACAACACGCATTGTCAAATCAAACATTCTGGTTTGTAAAAATAATTTTCTGAAATTAAAATTTTTAGTAAATTATCATCCCACATATTTTCTAATTGTGGCAACGCTGATTCTTAACATCATGCGATACACACAACTTGTCTGCTTGAATGTTTAAAGGTCCAACTATAATATGAATAAGCTGGCTTAAGCTAATGCCAGAATTGAACGATAAGTCTGTCAAATGCTTAAGCAATTCAGATGTGACTTTTAATTGGCCACAATGCACTTAAGTATTCTTTAGCCACACTTGCACATATAGGTATTGTTCAAATTTGTTTAGTAATTTTGTTTCTTCTTATAACTACTAAATGAATGCAATTCAATCAAATTAACTTGTTGGAATGTCCTAATCTATTAAAAATTAATTAATTATATTAATTATTTATTATTTGTTTTATTTGTTTTGCCTACCAAAAAGTACAACAATGAACATACATAAATAATCTCATGTGTATGTGTGTATATGTGTATTGTAAAACAAAGAATGAAAATAAAATTTTTGCTTTGTTTTTTCTGAGTTTAAAATAAGAAACAATAAAAAAATATTTAAAATCAATGAATATTTTCTGCTGCTGTTTGCTTGAGTTTAAAAAAAATGCAAAAACAGTGTTTTCCGTACGGAATGTGTGTTCAGTTTGGCACTTAACTTAAGCAAATGACATTTGACGAAACTTGACGAAAAGTTCCATAAGTACATTATAGTTTGCCACATACGTTTTATATGTAACCGCACATTTGCTTAAGTTCGCTTATTCCTATTACAGTTGGGCCTTTACCCTTCTGAGTTGTGGAAGGCACGTGAGCCCAGCAAGTCCGGTTCACACACTTTAACTTTTGTTGATCAAATCATAATTCAGCTGTAAGAAAGACGAAGAAGGAAATCCAAATACCTCTTTTTTTTCTTCCAGCGAGTTGATCAAGAAATGTTAAAGTGTGTGAGCCGGGAGTTACAGATATGAAAAATTTCTTAAATTCTGGCAATTTGAATAAAAATTAACGTACAAAAACTAATCTTCCAAGTTATTTATTTTAATTTGTTATAAATTAATATAAATATATTTAATTTTTGTTTTTTATATATTGCATTATGTTATATGCATTGCATTTAAATTTAAATTTATTTTTAAAAATAAAAATTCTTAACCTCTCATACATATATGCACACACGTATGTATGTGTGTTTTTAATTTTAAATTAAAAAATCCGTTGAAGTATTGAGTAGTATCGAGTAGTATCGCAATTGAAAAAGTATGAAGTAGTATTGAGTATTCAAAAGTAGCCGCTTTTTACAAAACTAAGACTGATTAATGTTGATTATTTCTCATCAATGCGTTTGTACACATACGTAATATTAAAAGGCGCGGCGCCCTAATTTCGTCGACCAACGCATTAATAAAACATATTGCTGTTTATTTAATATGTATCGTAATTGTAAGTGAGGTAGAAATCTACAGAAAATAGATTTCTACGTCAACTTATCTCTTACATACATTCACACACATGTATGAAGCGAAGAAGAATACAATAACAGAGCACAAATTCGCTCGCAACCTCACGTTTTTAAAAACAAACATCCAGAATTGAGAGATACGACCACATCAAAAGTAACACGATACGATTCAACTAATTCTACCATTACAGAAGAAACCAAAAACATTTCCAAATCAAGAAGAATCAAGTATTCTTGAAAATTTTCTTCGAAATTTACGTGTAGTATACATACTTATATTTTTTTTAACCATTTATTTCCTTTATACATATATTTAAGATTTTATGTTAGTTACATTATTTTGCAAAAAAAAAATAGATGAATTCACAATTACGTGCATTTAAATTTTTTTAATAAAGTTGTAATTTTTGAGCGCAGAGTTCTAAATATTTGCATTGACGAGTAGTTTGATAAAATTAACCATAATCAATCAAAAACTCGTTTTTGAATTTTTGTATAGTTACGTCCGCTTGCATTTAAGGTGACGACATGTATGCATGTTATGCTTTTTATTTTAATCGTTTTTATATTTTTAAATCGAATGAATTCCAAATACATTTTTATGTCTTCTTTTAAAAGTTTGGTATTTTTGTAGAAAAAAGTTTCTTGTTAACAAAAGTTTTTTTCAGATATAAAAAGTTTTTAAAAAATTTATATAGTAACGCTGGCAGGATGTTTCAGAAATGGCCTGCAAAGTCAACCGATTCTTATATCTTTTTTAATTTTCCTCTCTTTTGTTGCCTTAGTTTGTTCAATCATTTTGGTCCGAAATTAAATAAATTTTAGTTATTTTATTTCTTAATTTTAGTCATTTACTAAAAGAGTGTCATAACTCAAAAATTTAAATATTAGAATTATGTAGAATTAATCCTCATATCCTTTTTCACATTATGTAAAAGTTTCACACAAATATCTTGTTTACTCAACTCTTGAAAGCAAAAAAAATTTTCTTTTCCATTAAGAAGACTTTAAACTCGATTTCTGGCAAAAAAAGGTTTTTGAAGTTATAACGTTGTTTGAGGATGTGGGCGATATGTACAATTAAGAATCATCAAATTCATAGTAACATTTTTTGCAGTGAAATATATTTCCAGTCCAATTAAATTTAAAAAAAAAATTCCCAAAGACAATATAACCGAGTTATGTGGCCAAGTGGGTAATAAAGACCTGCACAAGACGTCTCATAAGAACTTTTAAGACATGAGGGCAATTTCAAATGCTTTACTACAGTGAAATCTTCTGAAACAAACGCTAAAAAACGTGTTGGGCAATACATTTGTTTAACTTATTGCAGGTATAAGAGTAAAGAAGAAAATAGTTCCTGACTGATGAATTTGTGGTGCTTGTGCTTTTTTCTCTCATTGGCGCGTATAAAAACGTCATGTACATACATACATACCTACATAATTTGTGTATCCTCTCTTATTATTCTGCGCACATACAAACGCACACATGCATTTATATGAGTTGTGTGCGCTTGCTTGAAAAAACCTCCCTTAAACACAAACATAAAAGCTTACCATATAAATCTTACACACACACCCAAACGTACAATATGCAAAATAACAAGCATACATGTATCAACAGTACTTCTTTTCATTCTTTGTTATAAACAAGACGTTTTGGCGACATCGCTTGTTAACAGTCATATAACCGTACACCAATACATTCATCGTGCTTCGTTTACAGTACGACAGCATTTATTGTTGGCTTAGTATAATACATGCCACGAGAATACATTTAAAAAACATGACGTATTTACATTTCAAGACTGCTTACGCAGGCCACTAGTGGGTAAATTCACATTAATATGTAAGTGTGTACGTCTAACATAATAATAAAGACCTTCACACGTTATAGCGATTCATGCCAGACAGACAGACTACCACGCTGCCAACCAGCCAATCGGAACAGGCTGTTTGATTTTTTAAACCCATTTATAATTATAAATTGATAGCCACTACAAAGCCTACAACTAAATACTAAAATCAAAATATTTGCAAATATTTACACTGTTACTATTGTTTTCATATAAATTATAAATAAAATACTAACAATCATGCTTCTGTATACAAACACTTCATAGTGATAACATTAATTCATAAAAAAAGTAGATTCTGTAGGCAAAATTCAGAGAAAACAAGATGTAGAAATTTAAATTAAATGCTTTGCTAAAAACTCAATTTATTGAAACCATTCTTATTAAATATTTATATATTTTTGTAAGCATTTCCCTTTTATATAAACCGCCTTTAACAGCTGTAACACAAAATAATAATACAATAACAACAGCAACTGCAACAACAAGAGCATCTAAACAACAAGGAAATATTTCCCTTGAGTCCATTAAAGTTATTTGAACTACAAGAAAAAGGCGCACAACAAGAAAACGTTAGAATTGAAAAAGTTTCTCAAACAAAAAAAACATGATGAAAATTTAATATTATTTTAATTTTTTTTTCTTTTTTGTGTAATGTTGTGCGCCTTTGTTGTTGGCATTTTTTCATTCAACTTTAACAAAATGTTAAATTTTGCATTAATTATTCCACAAGCAAATACAGCAAGTAGCACATGACTAGTTACATGTTTTAAGCTTGTTAAAAAGGGCCGGGAAACATCAAATAATTTTGGTATGCAATTTATAATAAATATTTAACCGAAATATTCTTAGCTTAGACCAGAGATGGGATCATTAGTAATTTTTCACTCACAATTGTGCACAATAACAATAAAATTCATGCGTTTTCTCATGCATACTCATGCATAATTCTGTCGTTTTGGCTCACGCTCTCGCTTTCTTATAAAGTTGTAAATAAAAGTTAATCAGGATCATGGAAACTCGCCATAGCGAAGTAGGTACAAAAGTTTCCTAAAACAACAATATTTCTCTTATAAATTTTAAGTGCAATATTTCACGACTTTGAGTGATTGTTTCTTTATCTTTTAAGGTTGTTTTGTAACATTCTTGGGCATTTGTATACCCTTAACCAAAAATGGTATATACAGATTTTTCACTTTCCGTAAGTAATTTCCACAGTATTCATATTTGCTACATAAAGTATATATGTATGTACATATATTCTGGTTCCTTATGAATAGGGAATATGAATAAGCTATGTACGTTAGTCCGTCCTTGCGTCTATCCGTCTTATGTACGTTAAATCGGTTTTCCGAAGCTCCCAGAAAAGCTAGAGACTTCGGTCTTAGACTGGTGTGTCAGAAATGTTTCAAAATTGATTGGTATTGCAAAATTACGAAAATCGAGCAGACGGTTGCAGAGCTGGAAAACTTAAACTTGTTTCTGCCATATAAAAGGTACTAGCTAAAACAATTTTTTTAATAAACTTATTTATTATTTCAGTTGCGAACAAAATTAGTATTAAATATATAAAAAAATATATTAAAAATAAAAAGACGTTTCCAGGGTTGGAAAGCTTTAAAAGTAACCTGCTTAAATTATTTTTTCCTTTTTCTCTATAAACTAAACATATCTTATATTTTTAAAAGATAGATATTGGTGTAAGAAATCAAGGAAAGATAAAAACATGATTCCAGAGTTGGGAAACTTACACTTTTTGTGATATATAAAAGTAATTAGGTCTAAATAATTTTTTTTCTTTTTCCTTATAAATAAAATATATTTTATGTTTTGGAAAAAATTTTTTGGTATAAAAAATTATAAAAATAAAAACCACAGCTCCAGAGATGGAAAATTTTAAAATTTTTTTATATTAAAGTAACTAAATAAATAAATTTGTTCCTTTTCTTTGTTCCTTTAATATATTTTATATAGTTTTGAAAGAACTCGATTAGTATAAGGAATTAGAAAAGTCTAAAAGGATGATTCCAGGCTTGGGAAACTTACACTTTTTTCTTTAGTAGTTAATTTAGTATATATTCATAAGCTATTACAAGCTAAAAATTTAAACTTGGCCACAGTAAAGATAAGAAGTTACATGTATCATTTTTAAGAATTTTAAAAATACCATTTTTTGAGAAAATTACCTGAAACCATAAGGTCAGTAAGGTTTGACCACTGAAGATTGTAAAGCAAACTCATAACACATACCATTTATAAGGACATTTATTGCTCTTTAACATATCTAAGACAAGTAGTAACAACATCTAAGACAACACCTAAACAATATCTAAGACAAGTAGTTTTAAATATATATAATTTTTTAAGTTCGGATTTTGCTAAATTTTCTAATTTTGAAGTCTGTATATTTCACAAACTAGAACTTTTAATGATTCAAGATTTTGCACTAAGGGTAAGTATGCCAGAGGCATCATTCGTACAATATTTCATCAAAATTGGAACCGAAAATTTTCAAAATTTTACTTTTGTTATTTGGTTATAAATGTTTTGAGCCAACGTAACACTTGAATTTTGATGCCTCTCGGCTGGAGCTACAATTTGATTGTAGGCCCCTAGTTTCTTAGGATAATATTCCTAGAATTTTGTGCACATTTCATTTTTTCTAGACGATTGTTGCTTTTTTCTCACATGAACAAATTGACCCACTCTAGTAAGTATGTACTTATTTATGTATCTGTATACTACATATACGTACGTCGCTGAAGGGTATATAAGATTCGGAGCAGCCGAATATAGCACACTTATTTGTTTCGTATTTCTTCGGCCTTTGTAATCCGATCCCTGGCTGTAAAAATGTGTACATTTATTAAGTTCTTAGAATATGTTTTACATGTGAAATATAAACTCATACATAAATTTGACAAAAGAAATTTTGTCCAAACAACATTGTACACTAAATATTAAATGAATTAACAGACATTTTTTTAATTAACTTAACTCTAAAATTATCAAAACCAGGGTTCTAAAAACTTAAATTGAAACATAGAATTAATGTCTACAATATGGCAACACTAAAATTTAGAACAGAAAACGAAAGAAATGTAGCTTTACTTTGAATCGGGTTTGCTAAAAAACAACCGAAAGTGTTTAAGTCTTCTATTTGTTAATTTACATACTCATCATCCATCAAGAGATTTACTTCAGTGGTCTTGCATACCCAATTATACTTACCTAAAATCTATTAACTTAGTGCCCTTTTACATTTAGGAAATTGAAAGACACACAGACGAAGTTTGTAGAAGAAGGGGCGAAGTGCAGAGTGTGTAGTACAGGACCCCCTGTACCTGGGCACGTGACAAAATATGTTCACTTGGCAATCACTGTTCACTTGGCTATCACAGTTTCAGAATGCTGGAATAACCAAAATAAAACTGTAGAATGCAAGAACAAGTAACATAAGACCACTACAATAATACTTACATGCATGTACCGATGGTACATCGAATAAGTACAAAATAAATAATGTGATGATCGTAAAAGATAAGTAAGAATAGTTAAACATACTTAGGTAGAGTAATATAATTTCGTCCTAACCTAAATAGGAAAATGAAAAAATGGAAAAAAACAGAAAATTAATAGTGATACTTATAAATGTGTTAACCAAAGGTAAATCAATTGTATACACAACAATCGTTTCTCATATTCCGTTTCATTGTAAATTTAAGTTAAATAGCTGATGTTAATAAGAATCTCTACCCAAGTAGATAGACTAGGGTGCTGATGAAGTGCGTGGCTGCACAGAAAAGTATCGGTATTTCCCCCAGCTTAAAGTCTAAGTTTAATTTTTCTTCTCTTCTTTAGAAACTCACATTAATTAATAAAAATATTTCATTCAATAAGAATTGAAGAATTGACTATGAATTATTTCTGATTAAAATTCACTACAGTTCAATTAAAGAATCTAAAAATTTCTTAATTTTTAGTTTTATTTAAAAAATTATGACAAAAATAACATATTTATTCAATAAAATTCATTTATATCGATATTATTTATATCATATCAATATATGTACAAATAGTTTAATAAACACAAGTATAAAAAAATGTTAACCGACCTGATTCATCAGCCTCAGAGATTTTATTGTTCATAGTACTTGTATTAAAAAGCTTAAGCATTTTAGCAGGATTCAATTTGTCACAACAAATGGAATTTTTTTTAAAGTGTGTATTTATTCTAAGAAGTGCTTCCAACAAGTCATATTGAATTTTGTTACGTGTTTTCGTGTTGGTAGTGTTCATTATTAGTTAATCTGCATTGATACATCTTCTTTATTAAAAACCATTCACTATGAATAGTAACACATATTTTTAGACTAGCCAGACACAAATTTCTTAGCTCAAAAACCATTATTTTTACCATGAGTTATAAAAAACAATCCCCAAAAAATCCCTTAAAATTTGGTTATCATCCCCAACAAGTACCCAGATCCCCAACACCAATTTTTCATCTCCAATCGCGAAAAAATCCCCAATTTGGGGACAAATCCCCTAAACTGACAACACTGTACTTGATGTGTATTATCAAGGCAAATGGTATGTATGGGTATGTGTAAGTGTTTGAGTAGCAAACGAGAAGAAGAAGTAAACAAACTACAAAATTTCTGTCAGTCTATTAATGTCCAATGTCCGGCAAGAAATGTCTCAAATGTAAATTAGAACTTATGTACCTTATCAATTTGCAAGTGAATTATACTTAAAATATATTTACTACATAATAGTTATCTAAAGTTTATATAAATAAATCCTGAAGAAGAAAATAACTTGCAACGTTTCTTTTAAACTGGTTACCCTGAAAGGAAAGGTGAACATTTATTATCTCAACTCACTCCCACAACTCAGTCCAAGGAATTAATTTAATAATTGCAATAATAACAATTGCCTTTACGAGAGATTATGATTATTATCTCAACTATAGATTGACCCTTTACTCTAAATTCCACTCACCATAGTCACATCTATAGAAGAGATTTAGTAATAATAACAATTATTATTAAAAATTTTATTAACAATTTTTCAGAATTTAGACTATGTAATTTTTTTATTTTGGTCAACAGGAGAAATTGAGAAGAAACCCACATCAAAGAAATAGCAAAAAAAACTCAAAGATTCATAATACACCGTATTGTCATGTCAATCTTTTCGTTAGCACTGGTATTTAGGCGCACGTTAGTGCGCCAGGCCAAGTTTCGGCAAATGCACGCAGTGTGTATATTTACAGGAAGCCATTCGAGCTGTTTTTACCCCCTCATAATTTTTACTCAGAATTAAAAAAACATTTCTAAGGCGTTTAACTCAAGCGATTTTATTGATATTCGGCACACATGTTACAATAATACAAGGCTATAAATTTTTGTCCAAAAAAGTGAGCGTTAGCACGCTCATACAATTTTAACCTCCTATTTGATGTACTTGCGGTCAGCACATTTAAATGTACTATTTATGTAACTAATATTATCGGTTTGCAACAAAAATAAACAGGAAAGATAAACACTAGTTAAAGAAAATTTTGGATTAAAAAATTAAAATTTGCGCTAGTGAGCTGAAATTTGATAAACGAGTAGTTATAGATTAGAAAATTACTAGAAAAATCTGAAAACTCAAAAATTTTAGCAAGGTAGGCGGGACTGCACCCACAAGGATCAGAATTTAAAATACAAATCTGAGGCCTTTAAATGAAGCGGTTTTATTGAAATTTGGCATACATCTTGCAATAATGCAAGGCTATAAATTTCATATACATTTCAATATACTATATTTTTTTAAATTTATTACTATTCGCTTCCAACGAAACTCGACAAGAAAGATAACTACTGGCCAATGAAAGTCTTGAGATTGAAAAAATGGGCGGTATAACGCCCATGAGAAAAAAGAATTGAAATTTGCGCTAGAAATCTGAAATTTGATAAAGAAGTAGGTCTAGATTAGGAACAAGATAAAAAATCTGAAACCTAAAAATTATAGCCAGGAGGCGGGGCTACGTCCACAAAGCTCAGAATAAAAAAAAACAAATCCAATTCGTTTTACTCAAGCGATTTTATTGTAATTTGGGTTACATTTTGCAATGATACAAGGTTATAAATGTGCTTTAAACAAAGTGGGCATTAAAAACCCACTTTGCTTGATCACGCAAATAAGAACAAAAAATTTAAATTTTCGCTAATGAGGTGAAATTTGATAGACATGTAGGTCTAAGCTAGAGACTAACAAGAAAAATCTTAAATCCTGGAAAATATAGCCATAGGGGTGGGGCTACGCCCATTAAGTTTAGAATTAAAACATGAAATTTAAATCGTTGGCGCAAGCAGTTTTATTGAAATTTGGCATACATGTTTTAATAATGAAAGACTATAAATATTCCTTTTAAAATGTGGGCGTTAACATGACAATAAAATTTAAGTCTCTTCTTTCATGTACTTCGGATCAGCAGATTTATACACATATGTAGATATTATTATCCGTTTCCATCGAAACTTGACACGTATGTAAATGGGCAGGAATACGCCATAAAAATCAAATAATCAAATTTGCGCTAGAGAGCTGAAATTTGATACGCCAGGAGGACAAGCTGAGAAACCAACTAGAAAAATCTAAAAAGGCAAATATTTAAACCAGGAGTGGCAGGGGCCACGCTAATATTGTACTGAAGCTTTTAACTGAAACTTTAACTTAAAACAATCATATTAAAAAGAGAACAAAGAGAACAATGATAATTGAGCGCTGTTCATAACAAAATCTTGAGTTTAAGAAAGTGATGGAGAGTGGCGGTAACAGCCATAATATATAAAGCTAGAATTTGAACTAGAGAGTTTAAATTCGATCCCCTTAAGTTAAGGAGTGAGTTGCGTAAAGGAAAAATCCTAAATCACTGGTTGTTACATTAGGGATGTCGGACATGTTTATAAAAACTTAGCGCAATGCCGTATAGGCAGAGAACTGAAATTTGGAAAAAAATTTACTTAAGTAAGTTACCAACTGGAAAAATTTAAAATACAAGCTACTCTATTGAAACCTTACATGCACATTTCACTTATGCTAGCCCTTAATTTTACATATTTAAAAGTACTTCGTCTAAGCAGACTTTAGAAAAATAGGCGGGGTCACTTCCACTAAAATGTATACTATATTTTACATATTTCTACTCTGATGATTCTCAAAAAATTAAGTACATCAGTCGGTCCTTGTAATGACACAATGGTGCACATATCACACTCTTAGGGCAAATAAATCAGTCAATGATTATATGTATTTTATTTTTAAATCTGATTTAAACACAAAATTTTGTTTTTCACCACACAATTAAATGAATCTTAAATAGCCAACATTGTGCATTTAAGCGTTGTTTAAGTTTTACAAACATACCATATGTTTTGTGCATGTGTGTGCTTTTTGAATGCATGTACATAAACATCATGAGGTCTTATTAAAAATAATTTCGTTTAATTTTTGGAAATATACAACAAATGTAACACATATTTTCATTTCATGAAATATATAAATAGAAAAATGCATTCCGATGCCCTTTTTGTATCATAAAATTTGTTTTTTGCTATTTAATTTTTCTGCAGTTTGATAAATCAACTTTCTTATTTATATTAAACAGCTGTTCTTTGGAAAGCTTTCCATAATATTTGGAAATATTGTAGTGCTACCATACTTTCAACGCAATTTGATATTAACTTTAATTAGCCACTGAAAAAATGAAAGTGTATTTAAATCGATTTTAATATTTTGTGAAAATTAACTTAAACTATGTTTAAACATTCAGTGATTTATTAGCTATTATTACTCATTATTGTATGAAGGTCTGCTTTTTTATACTGACGCAGTCATTATGAATAGAACTATAACAGACTAGAAATTTAAAGTTAAGTAAGCTTTATTAAGAAAACCTTTGAAAAAGTAGTCAGATCCTCACAAAAACATAAATGTGAAAAAAGTACAAGTTCCTTTCTAAAATTTCGGCCATCAAAAGTAGTGAGATAAAAATGTTTACCAAGTTCTTGTTTGGCACAATACCTATCACTGAAATATGCTATGCATTACATAAATTTGTAACCGTAAGAGTGTCATATAATTTCTAGATAATCTGCTAACTTGGCAATATTTTTACCTTCCTAAAAAATAAAAAAATAATGCATACTTGTTTATTCCTTTATATCGGGGGAAAAAAAGTTTGATCCAACAAATTTCATGAAATTTCTGTAAAAAATTCGCAATGTAATTTTGCTATTATTGCAACTATAAATTATTGTAAAAATAAAGTCTCATTTAGAAAGATTTACCAAATACATGAACTTTTTTATTATTAATTGTATGTTTGACTTCCTCCTGAAGTTCCTGTAAAATTTCATAATATATAGTTTCATTAGATACATACATATCGTTACCTTAAATGCAAACGGATGTAACTACCATTTTATATATTTTACAGGAGGAAAAAATAATATTGGAAAATCAATAATAATAAAATATTTTTAAACATTATCTTCGAAATTTACTTGTAGTATGGATGCTTATATGTTTTTAACTATTTATTTCCTTTTTATATATATTTAAAAGCTTTTATGGTATTTACTCTCTTTGCAATAAAAAAATAGATGTATTCGTAATTACGTCCGATTGAATTTCTTTAATAAAGTCGTAATTTTTGATCGCAGAGTTCTAAACTTTTGCGTGTACATATAGTTTGATAAAGTGAAACATAATCAATCAAAATCTCAATTTCGAATTTTTACGCCCGTTTGCATTTAAGGTGACGAAATGCACATATGTATGAACCAGCTCTTAACACATAGTCATATGTAATTCTATTTTATTTTCGGCGTGGGATTTTATAATAACTAAACATAATATTAAAATATATACACACTTTCCTTTGCTGCTATTGACTTACCAAAGGATTTGATTTCTACATAACAAATGTTAAGTTTAAAAATTAAGTTTTGATTAAAACGGAAATATGTACATATGTATGTATGTATGTAGTATGTATAATATTGTCAGTCATATGGAGAGAGAGAGCAAGTGAATTATCTGCACAATAAACATATTAAAAGAAGTATTAAACTTTTAACATGAATTACCGACGGACATATGTTTAGACTCACTGACAGTTTGCGACTTGCCATGAAATCACAAAATATTGCTATTTGATCTATGCCGAATTATCAACATACAAAACACACATCCACTTACACGCAAAGTATTTGGCGCTTTGCTGGTTTGGCTCTTTGAAAATTATATTTGTTGGCGATTAAATTGCATATGAAAGTCTACAACTTGTAGATACATTTGTTTGCTTTCGTATGCATACATATTAGTTTTGCATGTGAAATTGGATCAGCATATTTTTTTTATTCCTTTTTTTTAATTCTCATAATTTATGATTTTAAATGAAACCAAATGGTTTGTATAAAATATAGTATTTTAGCGAGAATATTTCATTCTAAAATACATTTTTGAATAGTTTTGTGATATTTATCTGGAATACATATTTAAATGTGTCAATAGTTTGGTTATTTAAAAGTTTTTATTTATGTAAGTGCTTTTTATATTATTTTATTAAGGCTTTAAAAAACTTTTTTTGAACAAATTTCACAGAAAAAATTACGCACAAAACATTTTCAGACAAATTTTTGTTCGAAATAAAATTTAGTTTCAGTAAATACTTTTTACTGATCCAGTAAAATGTTTGTTCAAATCTTATTTGTGATTTGTCGGCTACTTTTCGGTAATTACATGTATACAACACGATCAATCAAAATAAGCAACAACAAGAGTAGAGCAGCATGTTGGACCTATCGACAAGCAAGATAAGCACCAACACATTTGAACAACAAATTTTCTCATTCGAACAAAGCTATATTTGAATTTTTCATACAAAACATTTACTGATTCAATGAATTTAGTTAACGAAAATTAAATTTAGTTTTTTCTGTGTTCCAAAAAATTTTTCTTAAAAAGTCTTTATAAACTCTCAATAATTTTTATATATAAGGCTGTTATTATTTAGGGGACATAACAATTATAAGAAAAATGACTGAAAGGTTATACAGGGTGTTTTTTTAGAGGTATAGAACTTCGAATTGAAATAAGACACAAGAAAATCGTTTTAATGTCCATCAATTTGGCTTTATTGGAAGGATAATTTTATGCCATTAATGTTTAAATATGATTTCGGGCATGTGGCCGCCGCGGCTGGCTCGAATAAAGCCAATTCTACAGGTCCAATTTTCAACCACTTTTTCGAGCATATGGGGCCGTATGTTGGCAATAACGCCACGAATGTTGGCTTTCAAGTCCGCTAACGTTTCTGGTTTGTTGGCGTAGACGAGCGACTTCACATATCCCCAAAGAAAATAATCCAATGGTGTCAAATCACACGATCTTGGTGGCCAATTGACAGGTCCATTCCGCGAAATTATGCGCTAATCGAATGTTTCCTTCAATAAATCGATTGTGACGTGCGCTGTGTGGCATGTAGCGCCGTCTTGTTGGAACCACAACTCATCCACATTCATGCCATCCAATTCGGGAACAAAATAGTCGGTTATCATGGCTCTATACCGGTCTCCGGTGGCGAATCGATTCATTCGGGTCCTCTTCAACACTTTGCTCTACAGCGGCAATTGTTTCTTCGGTACGCACTGTTCGACGTCTATGCGGATGCGTATTATTACATAGAGTAAACGTAGTGCGAAAACGATCCATGGTTAACCGAATTAATTGCTCTGATGGACGATTATGTCGACCATAACATGGACGGAGCTTGCGGTAAACTTCGCGAACTGAACCATTATTTTCGAAATAAATTTGCACGATTTGCAAGCGTTGTTCTTTTGTCAACCTGTTCATGATGAAATGGCAAACCAAAGAAAATATCAATCACTTGACAGCTGACAAAATGGCAGCCAGTTAAAAAAGTGATGCCAACTTAAAGTTCTATACCTCAATAAAAAACACCCAATAACGGCTTCTATTTGTATCAACAACAACATGTTTTCTAGAGCTTTGAAAGTTTTAAGGCTTTGGAATTTATTTGGAAATTTTATTAAGTTTTGCGAAACAGGTAATTTTTAATATAACTTATTGCTCATGTGCACAATTTTAATTTAGGGGTGACTCAACCCATTTACGTTATTGTCTGATAAAATAATTTTTTTTTAAATTTTTTGCCCTTTCTATAGTTCTGCCGACTTTAAATTAACACAGAAAGAATTATCATCAAAATGCAACCAACAAAACAAATTGTTAATAGTTAATTTAAATTGAAATATATATTTAGTCAATATAAAAAATTAAGTTGTTGATATGACAAACACTGAAATTTTTTTTTAATAAACTGAACTAACCAAATTTTATGTTATACATGGCGTAAAAACTCAAAAAATTCATTATCGATATAACAAATTAAAATTTCTCTAGTCAATTAAATTACTCAACAAAATTATTTGTTAAATTATATCGTTGTAGGTGCCTTTTTAAATAATATTTTAATTGTATTCACAAATAAATTATTTCTATTTACAAATCTTTTTTTCTGTGTAATATCACATGTTGCTATAATTTTGATGTTAGCAATTTTAGTTTTTGGCATTCCTTATAATTTTACCTTAACAAATTTTAGGACTTGTTTGAATTTGTAGCCAATTTTAACTTTTTGCGCGATAAAAATGATTTTAAGCCAAATCTTGCCTTTTACCATTTTCATTTCATTTTTCATTTTAATATATCTATCTATTTGATGTTAGCAATTTTTTCCGATTTTTTGGAATTTCTTATATCTTTAGGTCTTTCTAAATCATTTTAGGGCTTGTTTGCAATTTTGCAATTTATCGCGAATTTTCTTTAATATCGCAATATAAGTGATTGTTCCCAATTATATTTATGAAATTGATAAATATTTCTTATAAAACTGCCCGTTTTGCCAAAGTTATTGAATTCCTTGTCCTGCATACCCCTTAAAAATTCTTCTCTTATATCTAAAATACCGTCCGTATTTTAGGCAGCAATAACCGAAAAATTTAAATTCTTTAGTTAATAGTTATTGGCAACCAAAAAATTTTTTGGTTGCTATAATAGTTATTCGTAACCAAAAAAAAATATATTGCTCACTTAAATTGGTTACAATAACCAAAATGAAATATCTCTTACGATAATGGTTAAAAATAACCCAAACAAAATAAAACACACTTTACAGTAACCCTTTCATTTTAAATAAAAAAATAACAATTAAGTGAGTTAAATTTTGTTTAGTTTTATGTTTTCAGTAGCGTACACAGAAAAAAAAGATTGGCAAATACAAATAATTTATTTGTGAATACAATTAAAATATTATTTAAAAAAGCACCTACAACGATTTTTGTAAATACAAACACACATTTGTAACATAAGAAAACAAAATCAACTCAATTATTTCCAATTAAAATATTGTGTTATTAACAATTGAGTTGTTAAGAGAAAAAAATTATTTTTTAATGAATTTGTTTTTCAAATTTTAACGTGTTGTTTCTTTGTTTGTATTTTTTTATATTTTTTTAGAGTTTTGTTTTTTGTTAAATTTTAATGTTTAGATGAGTCGAACCGGCAATCTCTTGATTAATAGACTGATGTACTTACCACTCAGCTAAAGAGCAAATAATTATTAGGTAAGCAAATAATGAATACACACAAAATGTGAGTTCTTCTGTTTCTTCTACATGTGCGTATTCCGTTATGATATAATTTAACAAATAATTTTGTTGAGTAATTTAATTGACTAGAGAAATTTTAATTAGTTATATCAATAATGAATTTTTTGAGTTTTTACGCGATGTATAACATAAAATTTGGTTAGTTCAGTTTATTGAAAAAAATTTCTGTGTTTGTCATATCAACAACTTAATTTTTTATATTGACTTAATATATATTTCAATTTAAATTAACTATTAACAATTTGTTTTGCTGGTTGCATTTTGATGATATTTTTTTCTGTGTAGTCACTCCCAAATTTGCAAACATGGATGTCCGTCTACTTTTGTAAAATCAACATCGGTTCACTTTCACATCTCAAGGTGTGTGCCAAGATTCATAAAAATTGGTTAAATAGATATGATATTAAGTTTTAATGGGCATGATGACCTCGTCCAATTATTCAAGCACATAATTATTTTATTCTAACAGCGAAAACTGCTTAACAACTTTTGTTGGAATCCCATAATTAGAAGTACATACAATTTAATACTAATTTAATTTATGGGCCACCCACCTGTTAAATCGAAGATTGATTATTTTGCAGAGTTCAGGATGCGTGCCAATTTTCGTAAAAATGAATTAAGTTGAAGCACTTGAAATATATTGATAAGTTTTAATGGCAGCGCCCATTTTTTGGAAATTCAAGATTGTTTTATTACGGAAACCCCACCTGTTTACCAACTTTCGCAGCAATGAGATAAGTAAAAGACCACAAAATCAAAAAAAAATTGGTGGGAGTATCCCCGCCCACTTCATTGACAATGAAACCAAATAGAAGCAGTAGGTACCTTCTCAGACAAAAAAAAAGAATTTTTAAAGTTTGTCGAAAAGATACCGAGTTGGGAAGTAATAAACACAAACGGGCTATGAAAAATTAAACATCTTATTGGGTCACCCGTCAAATGAGTATAAAACATCCCCAAAACTGTCGCCAGAAGTCGCATAGAAAATTTCAAAACGCCGATACACGTAAATATGTTTTATTTTTCTTTCTGCCAAAATCAGTTGTTAAAAACTCTTGATTTTTTCTTGTACATTGCACATTCATATTGGCATATTTAGTGGTTCTTGCTGCTGTAAAAAGAGTGGTTTTATTCGCATGCAATAATAATATTTATTATTGAGTACCATGGAAGATCCATGAGAACAATATAAACTAAAATTTATTGCTAAATAATGCATTGTTTTGAAAAATTTTAAAACAAATTTACTCAACTTTGATTATATTTCATAATTTTACAATATTACATTAAGGGTTTTCATGAGAACTCTTAAAATTGCCATTTGTGCAATTGGGCAAACTAGCGAGACTTGTTCCATGAAGCCCCTTTTAAACTTTTGTGCAAACAACTAATATAAATTTTAAACAAACGTCAAAAACTTAATTAAATAAAAATAAAATAATAAAATTTAAAGAAATTTTTAATTAAAAAACATATTTAAAGAAATAAGAAAGTGTGTGTGTGTACCTAAAGAAGTTCAAAAAAGCAAGAAGTTGATGTCTACAAAATGCACAATTGCACAGCTTAAGTTTACGAGCCAAAATTATTGAGCAAACTTAACAGGTTTGTGTAAATAAATTTCTATAAAATTTTTGACATTTTACTTACGAGAGTGTAAAAGTGCACAATTGCACAGTTTGCGAGACTTTTGAACAGTCTCATGAAAACCCTTATTATGTTATTAAATAAATAATTAGTTAATGTAAATTTAATTTAAAATTTTAACACCGTTACTGTGATTGGTTGTTTTTTTCCTCGTATCACACCTCAATTGCCTGAAGTGTAGTTTGGTAAAGACCCGCCTTAACATGTTGTTGATTGGTCCACTACTCACTCTTTTGATAACAAAAGAAAACAACTGTCACACAAACACACGTCCACAATGCTAACGAACCAAATGAGACTTATATACATACATACATACATGCATTTGTAATTGTAAATTGTTTATATATTTTGTTAACTGGTACGAAGTCTACAAGATCGCTGATCGTTTTCTGTTACTCGTATTTTGTTCAACTTTCAGCTAAAAGGTGCTTCGCAAATGTTCCAAATACATAAATACACACAAACACATGTACGACGTACGTTACACTGTACGTTATTCATTAACATTCGTCGCCAACCTGATGCCCAACCTGATGCCAAGCTGATCACTCGGCGTTTTGCAGAAAACGCGTTTAAAGTTTTCAATTTACATACAACTCAATGAGGACATTAAAAAATATTCTTCTCTCACGAGGACATTACTGAGAGTAGATTACTCATGAACATTGTTAGCACATTATCTAAAAATTATATAGCACCCTTACGATTACAAATTTATATAATGCATACCATATTGCAGTGATAGGTATTGTACCAAACACGAACTTGGTCAAAATTTTTATCTCACCACTTTTGATGGCCGAAATTCTGGAAAGGAACTTGGCCTTTTTTCACATTTATGTTTTTGTGAAGATCTGACTACTTTTTGGGACGTTTTAAAGCTTTTTAAACTTTAAATTTCTAGTCTGTTATAGTTTTATTCATAATGTTTGCGCTAGTTCAAGAGGGCAGAGTAACATAAAATAATGGGTTAAAAGGTGATATGTGCACCATTGTGTCATGACAAGGACCGAGTAATTTGCTTAATTTTTTAAGAGTCATCTGAGTAGAAATATTTAAAATATAGTGTAAATTTTAGTGGGAGTGACTCCGCCTATTTTTCTAAAGTCTGCTCAGACGAAGTACTTTTCAAAACGCAAAATTAAATGCTAGCATGAGTGAAATGTGCATGCAAGGTTTCAATACAGTTGCTTGTGTTTTACTTACGTAAATCTATTTTTTTTGCAAAATTTTATTTCTCTACCGTATAATATTTCGATAAAAATTTTATAAACGTAGCACTACTTCCCTTATTTAACAATCTGTGCTTTCAGATTTTCTCTGTTCGTAAATCCTTTAACTAAAATTCTTAATTTTGAGCTTAAAGTGCGTGTCCATGCCCCCAAGTGAAACTTTTGTGCAAATTCTAGCTTGAAATATTATGGCCGTTACCCCCACCTCTCCGTTAATCTTTGGAATTCAAGATTTTGTTATGAGCAGCGCTCAATTATCATCGTACCCTTTTTAAGATGATAGCTTTTAGTTAAAGCTTCAGTACAAAATTATCGTCGCCCCTGCAACTTCTGCTTTAAATATTTGGGTTTTTAGATTTTTCTATTTGGTTTCTCATCTTGACCTACTTGCGTACCAAATTTCAGTTCTCTAGAGCAAATTTAATTATTAAATTTTTATGGGCGTATTCCCGCCCACTTATTTTTACACAAATTTTTTTTTTGCCACTGCCAATCATACGTGTCAAGTTTTGTTGGAAGCGGATATTAATATTTAAATAAATAGTATATTTAAATCTGCTTATCCGAATTACATGAAATAGGATGTTTAAATTGTATGGGCGTATTAACATCCACGAAATTTTATAACCTGCATTATTGCAACATTTGTGCCGAATTTCAGTAATATAGCTTCCGATAAAAATTTTAAATTTGCTCTTTTAATTGTTTGCTTTATTGGAATAGCCCGCCCCCTGGTCAAAATCTCCGGGTTTTAAGATTTTTCTAGTTAGTTGCTAATCTAGACCTACTTGCTTATCAAATTTCAGCTTACTAGCGTACATTTTATATATTTTTTTCTTATGGGCGTGATGCCGCCCACTTTTTCAATCGTTGAAAACGGATGGTAATAAATATATCAATATCTAGTATATTCAAATGTGCTGACCCGAAGTACATGAAATAAGAGGCTTAAAATGTATGGGCGTGTTAACGCCCACTTTTTCAACGAAAACTTATAGCCTTGTATTATTGCAACATGTAATCCAAATTTCAGTAAAATAGCTTGAGTTTAACGCCTTAGAAATGTTTTTTAAATTCTGAGCCTTATGGGCGTAGCCCCGCCATCCTGGGCAAAATTTTTGGGTTTTTAGATTTTTCTATTCATTTTCTAATCTATAACTATCGTTTATCAAATTTCAGCTCACTAACGCAAATTTTAAATTTTATTGTAATGGGCGTGCTCCCGCCTACTTTTTTAATCCCAAATTTTTTTTGGCTAGCAGTTATCTTTCCTGTTTAGTTTCGTTGGAAACGGATAATAGTAAATACATAAATAGTACATTTACATCTGCTGACCCGAAACACATGACATAGGAGGCTTAAATTGTATGGGCGTGTTAACGCCCACTTTTTTCATTAAAAATTAAGAGCTTTGTATTATTGCAGCATGTGTGCCAAATTTTAATAAAATCGCTTGAGTTAAACGCCTTAGAAATGTTTTTTTTAATTCTGAGCTTTATGGGCGTAGCCCCGGACCCTTTGTAAAAATTTTTGGTTTTCAGATTTTTCTAGGTGATTACTCACATAGTTCTACTTGTGTATCAAATTTCAGCTCACTAGCACAAAATTTAATTTTTATGGGCGTAGCTCCGCCCCTCTGGTTAAAATTTTCGGGTTTTCAGATTTTTCTAGTTCATTGCTCATCTAGATCTACTCGTGTAACAAATTTCAGCTTTCTAGCTATAGCGGAAGTGCTTCATCTATTTGATGAGTGTGTCAGTGGTCAGTGGTCAATGGTCAGTGAGTATGTCTTAAAATATAGACTTTTTGCACCTCCATATCTCCTAAAGCTTACATTGTAAAACTTGCAAACTTCGAATTTGAGGTAAAATGAATTTATTCTAATTATGGTTTAAATTTTATAATTTTACGATTGCGGGGAACAATGTTATGAGGGGGTTAAAAACAGCTCGAATGGCTTCCTGTAAATATACACATTGCGTGCATTAGCCAGAACTAAGCCTGGCGCACTACGTTGCGCCTAGATTTTGTTATATCTAATTTTTGGTACTAGTTATTTTCTTCATAATTTTATAAATTTATAAAATTTTAGCAAAAAACTTTCTTTGAGACTAATGTTTTTGACTAAAATGATTTTTCAAAAAGATATATAAAAAAGATGCGATATCCTCGAAACTACTGGGAGCGATTTTTTTCAAAAGTAGTTTAAATCAATAGCTCTGTCAAGTCACCTTTCAAACAAAAATAAATAAATCAGAATCAGTCCAGCTGTTTGGTATATATGTGGACTCGTACAGACCCACAGATACAGATATACACAGACACACACTGCAAACTTATAACAGCCCTTTTTTTTGGTCAGGGGTTGAAAAACATGTAAACAAAAAACCATGCACACACATATTCCTTGCTTCACAAATGAGGAAAATTTATCTATAAATGGCACTCCTCTGCCATATGGTTTGGCTCCACTAATAGCTTGTGTAAATGCTATTTGCGACATTTGTTAAACGAAACCAATTAACGCCTTAAAAGCAAGTAGCGAATAACTTACGGAAGAGGCAGCATGCAACTTTTACAGGTCACACGATACAACAAACTTACACAATCAAATTTCCCTCCAATTTATGGGAATGTCTCCTAATAGTGCATTCTATGTCCAAAAGCCGAAATTGCGGCAAAAATTATTTCCCAATGAGCAAAAATCATAAAACTTGTTGTGGAGACCCCTCTTGCTAACATAAGCACTTAAAAAAATGTACAGTAACCCCCGCTGCTTTTTGCAAATTAAAAAAACATGAAGTAATAAAAATACTAAATCTGACGCATAATACCGACATTTTGTAAAATATTTTCATCTTTTTTTAACTACACACTTCCAGTATTGTTATCAATTTTGGTAAAATTTTAAATATAATTAATTTTGAGACCTTTTGTAAATTTTAATTGAACTTTAGTGATTTTTAATCAGAAATAATTTTTAGTCAGGCTTAAGTTCAGTAATTTCAATTCTTATTGAATGAAATATTTTTATTAATTAAGGTCAGTTTCTAAAGAAGAGAAGAAAAGTTAAATTTAGACTTTAAGCTGGGGGAAATACCGATACTTTTCTGTGCAGCCACGCACTTCATCAGCATCCTAGTCTTTCAATTCAATAAGAATTGAAATTACTGAACTTAAGCCTGACTCAAAATTATTTCTGATTAAAAATCACTAAAGTTCAATTAAAATTTAGAAATATCTCACTTAAGTAGTCATGAGCACGTGAAAAAATATGTTCACTTGGCAATCACAGTTTCAGAATGCTGAAAAGCCAAATTAAAACTGTAGAATCCCTGTCGGAAATTTGGCTAACTTTAAACTAACTTTAAGCTAACTATTCCGCAAGTAATACTGACTACACTTGGATTACTTCGCAATGTAATCAACTGACTACTTTAACAATGCAATGTCCTAGGCGGTAGTCAATTGGCTCACTATGCATTACTTTCAGTTAACTTAAAGTTGACTTTTTTAAACCCACTTTGTAGTCAGTAAAATAAAAAAATTTTCGGAAGTTCGAACATGTATCATCACAATTTGTGTACTCAACGTGCTACCACTCAGCTAAGCTACCATCTAAAATAACAACAGAAAAATGTTAACATAAAACTGAAATGAGTTTCAATGTAGCTGAGAATAAATTTCTTAGCTCTCATCAAATTCGACTACGTACTCAACTTAATAATTAATTTTGGGTTTGTTCTGGATGACATTGCAGTTAGCTTTTAGTCAGTCTAAGAAAAGTTAACTATAAGTTAACTATTTTTGTAGTCAACTACACATTCTCCGATAGGGATGAAACAACAAAGTAACATAAAGCCAATACAATAATACTTACATGCATGTACCGATGGTATATCGAATAAGTAAAAATAATTAATGTGATTATCGTAAAAGATAAGCAAGAATAATTAAACATACTTAGGTAGAGTAATATAATTTCGTGCTAACCTAAATAGAAAAATGAAAAAATGGAAAAAACAGAAAATTAATAGTGATACTTATAAATAGTTTCTCATATTCCGTTTCATTGAAAATTTAAGTTAAATAGCGGATGTTAATAAGAATCTCTACACAAGTAGATAGACTAGGGTGGTGATGAAGTGCGTGGCTGCACAGAAAAGTATCGGTATTTCCCCCAGCTTAAAGTCTAAGTTTAACTTTTCGTCTCTTCTTTAGAAACTCACATTAATTAATAGAAATATTTAATTCAATAAGAATTGAAATTACTGAACTTAAGCCTGACTAAAAATTATTTCTGCTTATAATTAATTTTTGGGGAAAAAATTAGTTTAGCCTTACTGCAAATTTTTACCGCTCAACAAATTGAAAAATTAGCTTGAATAGATTTAAGTTTATTTCTTAACAGAGTTGCCAACTCTCACAGATTCTTGGCATTTATTTTTTGCCGCTAAAATTTAAATTGGGCTCATAGTGCAGTGAAGAAAAAATAATTAAAAAATCTTTGTTTAAATTTTTTTATTTGAGAGGTTAGATTGTATTGAATGCATTCACTCGTGATGCCAGTCTTCTAATTTAAACAAAATAACATTTTCTAAGCCAAGAAGCTAGCTGCATCTATCACCTTTTAAAAATGTCAGTGGTGCCACCATAAAATATTTGACATTTATGAAAATACAATTACTCATTTAAAATGTACTTAAATCAAGTAAAAGTCTAAAAATTAATAAATTCACTTCTTTACATGAATTTCGTAATGTCCTTTATATTAAATAATATGAAATGATTATAACGTATCATTCATTTAATATTTAGTGTAACGTTGGCAACAATATATATGATGATTTTCGCCAAAAAAAAATAAATAAAAATTAGTTTAATTATTATACAACGACAAAATCAGCATGGACAACAACCTGCCGCTGTGTTGCCTTGCTGTCGTCAAAAAAATCATTCTCATATAAACATGTAAGTGCTATACTTGACATTTGTGGCATTCATAATCGTAGCTGTTGCTCAACCCTTTAGTGTTTGTATTAAAAACGTACAGTTGAGTAGTTCCGCTCTACTCAACAGTTGAGTAATTTTCCATCATAAAATTTTTTCGCTACCTATAGTCAGCATGTTATGCTCAGGATGAACAGCTGAACGAATAGAGCCTTTTACATGATGTGTGAGGTGGCAAGAGCAAATATTTGCTAAATCTTACATTACAAATGCGATGAAATAATGAAATAAATATATAAAATTAAATTATATCCATCAAGCCGTTTCTAAGACCTGTGCCCATGTTCTGTAACTTTGGCGAGAAGTTCTTGCGTCGAAAAGATGTGAAACAAAATATTCCATCGTTTCTCGAAAAGTGAGTAAAAAGTGTGTCTGTAAGTCATGTCGAAAACCATCAAAAGTGATTACGTAGTTACGTTAGAAATGTCATAATATACAAGCCGAGGCCGATGTGAAATCGCAGACGTTGTGAACGCTTATCACAAATGTCGTGGACGGCGACCAAAATTTACTAAAGTTGAAAATTTTGCATTGACGGCGGCGAAAATATAGCCGACGGCTATACCAAATAATGTTTAGTGCAACTTTAATGTTTATTGTTTACTAAATAGGTTTGAACACATTTAACACACACACATGAATTATAAATATACAAGTAAAATATAATTAAAAGCATATTTATTCATGTATTTGCCTTTTTAAATGTATTTGACGCGCATATTTCTTAATTGAAGTTTTCAGAAATGAAGTACCCATACATCCATACCTTTTTCCACTGTTGTACAGACTTGGCGCCACCACCAAGGGAGTTTAACGATTTATGGAGCACTTGATCCTTGGAATTTTTTTTGTTGCTTCGAAATTCGCATGTTCTTCTAAAATTATAAAATTAAAATAGTTTATCATTAAATCTTTTAAAAAACAAAATACTTACTTTTTCCGTGATATTATCCATTTCAATTGGCTTTTTTAATAAATTTTTATTTTTGAAATAATTTCTCACCACGTTTTTATTTGTGAGTATATTTGACAGTTCAAAGCGAAAACTTCTCTCACGAAAATTTTACAGATACACTTTTCTGTAAATTGCCGAGTAATTTCCTTACGTGACAGCTTTTACTCGCTAAAAAAATTACAGACGCAGTTTAGTGAGAAAAACAGCTGTTTGTTTCAATTTATGGCATTTTTGTTTCATTTCACACAATTCCATCAAAAACTTTCTCGACGCGGTAGTTACAGAACATGGGCACAGTAGAGCTAAACAGCTACGTCTTACGAATGCGCCAATTTTGAAACCTGTAGCTCGTTGTATTGAATGTGTTCATTGGATTTTAGGGATACCTGGCTTAAGGCAAGGCTGTCAAATATGGCACCAAAACGTTGCGTTTTTTTAATGTGTTTGGCGTCTAAGTTTTTGATTTGGCAACATAATGATTTTTCTGGTGATAAATAAATTTGTGGGCCATTTTTATGGCCATTTTTTTAAATTTTTGAACTACAAAATTTTTCAATTGAGGAAAATTAGTTTGTTGAAATAAATTCTGTCAAAACTAGTCGGCAAGAAATTAAAACACTAATAAGATTAATTAATGCATTTGAATGGAAACAAGTAACAAGAAATAATTTTTGGCAATTTTTTACTAAATTTGTATGCGATTATTTTATAAAATTTACATTAAATGGCGACTTTTGGCCATTTTAAAATCCAATTGGCAAAATAGGTCAGAATGAGTCTGACATCCCTGCCTTAAGGTTCAAACAGACATGCCACATTAATATATTTTGCTCACCTAGTGCTGCCATAACCATAAACAGCTGTTTATGTTTTCAATTGAACAGAAACAAAACAGCTGACTCATAACAGAAAAGAAAGTACAAACTAATTCTGGCTTTTGGGCTCTAAACTTCAGAGAATACCTTCCCTATTAGCAAACTAATTTCAAGTTGTTAATCATCCATACGAGATCGTTTATCTTATTTATGAGTTTGTATGAATACTTGCACATGTGTCCATATGTATATTTGCATGTCTATATATTGTGTTTATGTATATTAAATATCAATACAATCGTCAACGAAACGCAAATATCAAAGCGAAAATTATTTACTTTTTATAATTTTTCTTATATATGTATGTATGTACATATGAATGTCTGTCAGATGAGCATATACAGTGGCAATCAAAACATTCGTCTTCTTCTCTTCTGCAGTCAATTTGTTTAAACATTTGAAAATTTTTTAAATTTTTTCTCATTTGGTAAAGTTAAGTTTCTCAAGTATTTTATTGTTTCTATTAAATAAAAGAAAATTCTACTTATTACCAATCCTGGTAATATACCTTAAAGGTTGGGCATATAAAAAAATTTACTGTGAAGAAATAAATAAAAGATCTCTACTGAAGCATCCAACTAAACAATAATATTAAATAGAGCAAACAAAATCGCTCACATTTAATGTAAATAAATCCTTAAAAATCAAATACATGAAAAAAGTTGTAAAAGTTTTGCTCTCAACTGTACACAGTTACTAACTATTATGGTATACACAAGCTACTTGTGGTTATTAGTTTTTTGTTATTTATTTTATTATATGATATTTTTTGTTATTTTTTGTTGTTATCGCTGGTTTTGTTGTCATTTTTATCGTAGTGCTAATGGGCCACTGAAATATTTTCCCATGATTTTGTACTTTTCAGATTTTAATGGTTAAAGATTTAATTTGTATTTAAAAAAATGTTTTTACATGAATACAAATGTACATACTCGTACACACATATATATATATGTATGTTATTTCTGAAAAGTTATTTGAATTTGTGTGAATTTTTAATTTCTAACGAAGCAGAAATAAAATCCATAAAATGTTATAATTAGAGAGTATATTGGTGATACGAAGCCGACCTAGTGTACACGTATGAGTTTTTCAATAGATTATAAAAATATTGTCTAATAAAACTTGGTACTTGTTACTTTTTGATTTGTGAAAGCGATAAATGTCGAGACTTTACACACTGTAGTCTCGCTTGACACAAATAAGTATTAATTAGCAAATATTTGTATTAAAAATGGCGTGAATTGAAAATTTTGAAAACGAATTTCACATTTAAAATTTTGCTTAATAAAAATTACTAATTTTTAGTGCGTGTTGTAAATTGTTTCGTAAACATATTTAAACTCTTTGGACTATGTTGTGTATTCAGTTAGAAAATCTTTCTTAAACAAAAATTTATATACATATATATATATATATATATATATATATATATTATATAGAGATATATACATAAGAACATACATAGATATTTAGGTACATAGATATGTGAAAAATTCATAATTTTTGCTCTACCCAGGATCCATAGAGAAAAATATTACTGCAATAAACAATTTTAATTTAAAATAAAACCAAGTATAAACCAATTACAATTATAATTATATATTCATATAAAAATTTAACATATAAAAAATCTTGTTTAAAGATCTTCCTAAAACATAATATATGTTTAACACAAAAATAAAGCATTTTCGGTTTTTTAGCAAAAAAAAATTTTTTTTTTTCAATTTCCAGGAACCATAATTTTGAATTTTCTGGTTTTTAAGACTAATTTCTTTCTTTCTAAAATATACGATATATTTAATTACCAAAGAAATAATTAGTTTTGCATACCAGAAAAAGTTTGAGTTTTCCAGATCTGAAGATTTCTTTTTATTTTACTAATTTTTTATTTATTTACTTATTTATTTACATCTAGGCGCACGGTAGTGCGCCAGGCCAAGTTCTGGCCAATGCACGCAGTGTGTATATTTACAGGAAGCCATTTGAGCTGTTTTTACCCCCTCAAAACTTTGTTCCCCGCAATCGTAAAATTATGATATTTAAACCATAATTAGAATAAAATCACATAACCTCATATGCGAAGTTTGAATGTTCTACAATGAAAGGCTCCGGAGATATAGAGGTGCAAAAAGTGGGCGTTGATACGCCCATACAATTTAAACCTCTATTTAATGTCCTGCGGCTCAGCATATTGAGATATACTATTTATGGGGCTATTATTATCCGATTGCAACGAAACTTGATACGAATACTAAACACTGGCCGAAAAAAATTTTGAGTTCGGAAAAGTGGGCAGGGTTGCGCCCATAAAAATTAAAAATTAAAAGTTGCGCTAAGGAGATGAAATTTTATATACCAGTAGGTCTATGTGAAAAACCAACTAGAAAAATTTGAAGCGCTGGAAATTTTAGTTAGAGGGGCGGGCTGCGCCCATAGAAATTAAAAATCAATAACTGCGCTTATGAGCTGAAATTTGATACACAAGTATATCTAGGTGAGAAACCAACTAGAAAAATCTGAAAACCCAAAAAATGCTATCAGAATGGGCGCGGCCACGCTAAGATTATTTTGAACTAAAAACTTAATATACAGCTTTTAATTCAAGCTAATTTAGTAAAATCTTGCATACACTTTGCACGTGCACAACACTTTAAACTATTACCTTAAAAAGTGGGCGTGATCATTCCCATAAAATGTTATCCTTGTGTTTAATCTACTTTGGTCTAGCATATTTTAGAATAAAATTAGCATGAATTATAAGCGCTTCTCACAACAAAATTTTGAGTTAGAAATAGTGAAAGATGTAATGCTGATAAAATTTAAAGGTATAATTCGCACTGGAGAGATGAAATTTTACACACAAATATTTAAGTGTAGCTGCGTAAACCAATGGGAAAATCTTAAAACAAAAAAGTTTTACCCGGTATACGGGGCCACGACGTTAAAACTCCAATTCGCACTAGCAGGCTTAAATTTGATACACAAATAAATCTAGATCAGAGATCACTAAGAAAAAAGTGATGGGTGGAACCAATTAACAATTGTTGAATGAAATGGGCATATCTATGACCTAGATCTACTTGTGTAACAAATTTCAGCTCTCTAGCTACAGCGGAAGTACTTCATCAATTTGATGAGTGTGTCAGTGGTAAGTGGTCAGTGGTAAGTGGTCAGTGGTAAGTGGTCAGTGGTCAGTGGTCAGTGGTCAGTGGTCAGTGAGTATTTCTTAAAATATGCACTTTTTGCACCTCCATATCTCAGGAAGCTTTTGTTCTAAAATTCAAACTTCGTATATGCGGTGACATGAATTAATTCTAATTATGAATTAAATTTTAGAATTTTACGACGGCGTTGAACAAAGTTATCAGGGGGGTAAAAACACGACAAATGGCTTCCTGTAAATATACACACTGCGTACATTGGCCGGAACTTGGCCTGGTGCACTGCCGTGCGCCTAGATCAGTGTTTTATGTTCTCGCATTCAAATACAGAAACACTTTTTTCTCAAATATAGAGAAACGATGGAATTTTGTGTTTCACATTTCATGTGAGAAATTTTAAGATGCGAGAAACACAGAAACAGGTTTTAGTGATGGAACTCACCCACATATGTGTTTTCTTTAGCCATAAGTTCAGCTGTGCTCTAAATTTGTCATCGCAATTTAATATTATATCATACCGTTTAATATAAATTTATTTACTTTTATAATTATTTCTTATCCTTATCCAGGTGCCTCTGGTAAAATAATATGACAAATGTTTTTGGGGTTTCTTGGCTATAGCTTTCTTATCTCAAATATTTTTGTATTGCTCCCTAAAGCAGTCACGACACAGATAGTAAATATATTACTTTCATTTCTTTGTCATAAATTGTCTACTTAATAAAATATTAGGGGCATTCATGATGGTAATACGTTAGTTGAATGGTGGGTAATTAATTGTCTCTGTGTTACTTCGTTATTGATTAAAGCTTTTTTGTATGCATTTATACATATCGTTACCTTAACAATGGAAAGGGCCTAACTCATTATTTTATTTAATCGAGGTTTTTGCATTTTTCGATACACATATCAAAATTTATAAAAAAAATTAGAAAAATTATGAGTTAGGGCATATACATACATACATATATCGATAAACATTAATACATACATATGTACATATATGGATTATTAATCCATTAAATTTTTTATCGAAATTTGTGCTTTGAATCATTTTTAAATATTATTTAATGACGATCATTAAAATTTTGGGTAGTTTTTATTAACTTTAAAGTACGCCTACAGGAGTGTAAAGTCCTTTTTCATGACAATTTTTTAATATTTCCCATTGCAGGCGTAAATATAACTCCAATTTTAAGTCAATAAATTTCACATATAATATTCGTATTCGTTTTCGTATTCGTATTCCTATTCGTATCGAATATCAAAAATTGACATTTGTTACTTCACTAATATGTACATATGTATGTATATTATATAATAATACTTGCAAACAATTTTTATTAGAACTATTGCTAATGGCCTATTTCCCACCTGCGAAAGAAAACGTTCGACTCACAATTTATATTGAAAACAAAAACAAATTTTCATATTTTATTGTTGTTCTCAATATAAATTGTAAGTCGAACGTTTTCTTTCGCAGGTTGGAAATAGGCCATAAGAATTATTTTAAAATATTTTGAACGATTATTCGAATAAAATTACACAAATAAAGGTATTGGAATAAAAATATTCGAGAAAAAACTATTAGAAGATTTGAATTTTTTTTTTAATTTAAAGTAATTACTTGTAACAAAATTAATCAAAGCAGAAGTTAGAATAATTTATAAAGAATTTGATTTTTAAATTAGTCGAATAAAATTATTTTGGATAAAGATTCGGGGTATATACAGTGTGTGGAGACACCTAAAATGCAGCATTTGTCCCACAACTCTAACTTAACTTTTGTTATCTTCTTTAGAATAGCACATTAATGTCCGTTATTTTTACACACAGATAATTTACCACCCAGTATTTCAACTTAGCTGTCACTTGAAAAAGGCGATGTATAACGTATAACGGATTCTATATGACTCGGCCAATGTTGCCACTTTTTTTCTAAAGCTAATCCCCAATTTTTGATTTATCATTTTCAAAAATCTCAAAACTTAGTTTATTTGATTCAGATTTTTCTTTCGCGAAAATTTTTTTAATAATCACAAAAATAACATATTTGTTCAATAAAATTAATTTTTATCGATAGCTATGTATATTTACATTCATATTAATTTAATTTGTATTTATAAAACTTGTAAAGAAAAAACTACAAATAGTTCAATATACACAAGTATAAAAAAAATTTTAACCCAAGTTTACCAATTCAAAAACTTCAGAATTGAAATCTTCTGATTCATCAGGATTATTAAAACTGTCACAACAAATTTAATTATTTTTAAAGTGTGATTTTATTACAATAAGTCATATTGCATTTTGTTATGTATTTTTGTATTGTTCATTAATCTACATTGATACTTCATATTAATGGCCTGTCACACACGAGACTAATTTTTATGCCGGTACAATTTTTGTTCTTTTTAGAACACACGAGACTAATTCATCTGGCATAAAAATTTATACACAGCTGTGTTTGTATTAGTGTGTTTTGTATTCTTTTAACATTTGCTGTTTTTTAAGCTGTGTGTGTAAAGGCCCAACTATAATAGGAATAAGCGAACTTAAGCAACTGTGCGGTTACATATGTATAAAACGTATGTGGCAAACTATAATGTACTTATGGAACTTTTCGTCAAGTTTCGTCAAATGTCATTTGCTTAAGTTAAGTGCCAAACTGAACGCACATTCCGTACGGAAAACACTTTTTTTGCATTTTTTTAAACTCGAGCAAACAGCAGCAGAAAACATTCATTGATTTTAAATATTTTTTTATTGTTTCTTATTTTAAACTCAGAAAAAAAGCAAAAATTTTATTTTCATTCTTTGTTTTACAATACACATATACACACATACACTTGAGATTATTTATGTATGTATGTTCACTGTTGTACTTTTTGGTAGGCAAAACAAATAAAACAAGTAATAAAGTGTTGAATATAATTACACGTGAATTTTTAATAGATTAGGACGTTTCAACAAGTTAATTTGATTCAATTGCATTTATTTAGTAGTTATAAGAAGAAACAAAACTACTAAAAAAAATTTCAACAATATTTATATGTGCAACTGTGGCTAAAGAATACTTAAGTCAATGTAAGTACTTTGTGGCCACCTAAAAGTCACATCTGACTTTTAGGTCAGTTTAGGTTTTATTTATAAACAAATAAAATAAGGAGAGAAAAGGAATTATTGTATTTTGGTAATAAATTAAAAAAATAAGAATATATGGACATATTAATTCTACATTTCCCAAACTAACAATCAGTTTCTCTACGGCAACACTGCTACGAATGAACGAATAAAAGGCATTGATTGATCAAATTAATATCAAAAAGCCGCTTAACTGTTGCGACAAAAGAGTATTCATGTAAACAAGCGTGGATTTAAGAAGGGACTCCAAAAGAGAACGTAAGCGTTGTCGCAGCTAGGGCACCCTTCATCTAAATGGGCTCTTATCATCCCCAACAAATTCCCAGATCTCCAACTTGAAATTTTCATCCCCGATCGCAACAAAAAATTCCCAATTTGGGGACGAATCACCTAAACTGGTAACACTGGACTCGCCCTTTACTTTGCAAAGAAACAATAACAAATTGTAAGAGCTTTCAAAGCTGTTTACCTCCAAGCAAATATAAGTGTACGTGTGCTTGGACGCAGCTGATGTAGATATTTGCTTACTCGATGTCAAATTCTATGTTCTTAAATTACGATAATTTTCATTTCATATCAATTTATATGATGCCAACACAGAAAAAAATATCATCGAAATGCAATCAGCAAAGAAAATTGGTAACATTTAATATTAACAATCATTATTGTTAATATAACATATTTTAATTTTTGTAGTCAATTAAATTACTCAACAAAATTATTTGTTAAATTATATCATAACGCAGTGCGCACATGTAGAAAAAACAAGAAATCATGTTGCTCTTTAAATGAGAGGTAAGCAAGTGAGTTTATTATCCCTGAGGTTGCCGGTTCAACTCCGCCCAAAGACATTTAGTGCTTTTCGCAGACAGGCTAAATTTCGTTTCAAGGATTGCGATTATGTATAAAAATAATATTGTTAATATAACAATAATGATAATCAAAATTTGTGCGAAAATTCAACAATTCACATTGTTAATATAACAATAGCTTTAATTAAAAAAAAACTTCGAAATCTAATAAAATGTTGAAAAATAAATAAATTTTAACAAACTATTTGTTGATATATTTAATTGAAAATATTGTTCAGATTTTCCTTTAACTTAGAATTTCGTTAATTGTATTTACAAAAATCGTTGTAGATTCAAAATCAATTAATTATTTAATTGATATAACAAAAAAATTAATTGTATTTACATATCATTTTTTCTGTGAATTTCAAAAATGTCTATGAATTTTGCTCGATATCCTATGCAATGATCACACCAATGGACTATAAAGTATTTCGAAAAATTTTGACTACTTTGGTATAAAGAAAATCCTTCGGCAAATTTAATAACCGATGAATATACTGAAGACCCCTATTAATGACTATAAGACACGCATTTTCACCAGGAAAGCAAAAAGTTTTTAACACATTACGGAATATTGGAACAATTTCTTAAGAATTCACACAGAAAGGGTAGATAAGAATATACATATGTAGTTAAAAATAAATATTTAAAAAATCTATGGATGTATGCATGTATACAGAAGGTAAATTATTGCATGCATCAAATAGATTACACTGGGCAACACAAAAAAATATATTCTAACGACTCATTCTGGTTAAAGACAAAAATAACAAATAAATTTACGAAATCGAAATGCCTACTTTATTTACCAAAAATCAATGTTCTTACCCTCATACCTGAATAAAAGCGGCAAGTGTCGCGTTTGCTGCAGGGTACGCATTTTCAGCACATTTAAATGTGAAAATATTATTTCATTGTACTGAAAATACGTACCCTGCATGTAATGTAACGCTTGCCGCCCTTACGGCCGGGGCACAATGACAGCTAAGTTGAAATACACATTTTCTTATGAGGTCTGTTAAATTCAGTACGTGTCCGTCAACGCAAAGTACAAATATTGTTCAACTTTTAACTTTTTGCGTACGTTGAGTAGTTTGAAAGATTTTGGTTGGTTTTTATGGTATGTTTTTGGGTATCTGTTTGTGTTTTGTGGCAGCAAAAATAAAATTAAACAAAAGAAATAAACGATATAAATAAAAAAATATGAATTTAATAAATGAAATGAAGAATCAACCTATTGAAGCTGTTCAAATTCTTCTGTCAATAAAGTACTCATTGTGCCAACCTTCTCCGTAGTTGCGTTAATGTCAGTTGAAAAAGTCGAAGTTTAACGTATGACGGATTCATTGTGCCCCGGCGTTTATTTATTTATATTTACATTGAATCAGTACTGATTCACTATTGACTTTGCCGCCAGTACTACTGACTAATTATACCCCACTCAATGCTTTTTGCTATAGACATTTAACATGTGCGTGTCATTGCAAAGCAAGTACTGACATTGAACTAGTGATGAGATAGTTCTTTAGGGACCATATATTGTCAACAACCAATAATTGTCAACAGCTTTTCGTTGACAATTATTGCAAACATGAAACTCGGTATTTTTTATGTTCGATTTTCTCTATTGCGTTTGACATTTAGATAATGTCCAGGTGCTTAACCTCTAGATTGAAGAACAGCTCTCGCGTCATCGTAATTATTTCTTAAGTACGGTCAGGCTTGTGTGTGTTGTATGGCCTTCGAGAGTTTTTCATCTCGCTCGCACTGGTTGACTGATCTGGCACGGATTACCGTATAATATTGGGGTTCTTTTGTGGAATTTCTTTAACAACCTACATAAGTCCTAATTTACACTATACAAGTCTTAGTGCTAAGCTGATTAGTTTGGGGAAAAGAGAGACGAGGGGAACAGAACCGTTTATTTTCCCCTCGTCCCTCGCTCTTAAAAAACTAATCAGCTTAGCAATAAGACTTGCATAGTGTAAATTAACACAAAACGTTTTTAAAATACTGTTTATAACATATTGGGGATATGGTCTAGTAACTCCGCCCATACTTGTGCAACAGCATATTATGCAAATTTAGTTTGTATAATATGTATCAATAAACATATAAATAATTAGTGAAATTGAGAAAATATATATTGAAAAAGGAAAATAGTCTCTTAAAAATGTGTGTAGTAAAATAATTTGTATTGTAATAAATTTATAAAAATAAATTACGCAACGATGAGATTTGAAGTGTTCACCAATTTCAGTGTTCACAATTCACCGCACTTTTTCTACTGAACAATTTTTGAATTTTTGCACTAGTGTTCACTATAACTGTCAAAATAATTCATTCTAACCTTTACGAACACACAAATCAACAAGTAAATAGTTTAATTGGTAAACACTTCAAAATTCATTGCTGTGGAATCCGATCCTGACTTTCGAATTGAATTTCGAACTTTGGCGAAGAATTTTATTGTAAGTCATTTTAAACCGTTATATCCTTGTTGAAGTAAAACAAAAATAAGCCATATAGGGAAAATCAAAAAAAAAAACTAAAAAGTTTCACATAAATGTTCTTCATACTATTTGGATTCCTCGCCAGAATCAGACCTTACAACCTTGTTATTTTGCAATTACTTTGGTTTTGTTGCACAGTGTAATTTACAGATAATGAAAATTATATTGAAACATCAAATTAAATATTTTTATACAAAGTATTTATTTACTCGTTTTAGAATTTATAAGCAATTATTCTTTATATGGGGTCTATGAAATAGAGTCGGAGACAACATTTATATGTACTGAAGAAATAAATGCATGTGTATACGTATGCATGTATGTATGTATATGTAAATGTGCACACATATGTGGATATGTATGAAAATATGTATGTAAATATGTACATATGTATGTGTTTTTTGACAAGATACCAAATAATATTTTTCAATATTTATTTAGAGGGTTGAAAAAAACCAATTTAAAATTGTTAAACTAGAAAAACATGCATATGTATATAATTTTAGATGTATGATATGTATGTAGTTATAAATAATACTTCTAGATATGATTGGAGTATTATAAAATATGTATCAACAAAATTATAGCAAATTTTTAAGTCTGACGCACTCAGCATTTTAGTGTAAATAGTAATTGGTTCTAAAATGTTTACGTTTTCAAACAGCAAATCATTGCTACACCTTGTGAGTATTATTTTATCATTATCAGGATCAAAAAAAGGGTGATATAAGTTTGTAGTGTGTGTGTTTTTGTATCGTTGTATATATTTGTGTGTCTGTACGAGTACAGACCAAATGGCTGGATCGATTTTGTTTTCTGTTTGAAAGGAGACTTGATCGAGAAGGTTCTTAGTAAGGTTTCTAATTTCCCGGACTTTTCCAATTCTCGGGAAGCGAGAAGTAAAATGTTCTATTCCCGGGAATTCCCCGAAATCTCAAAAGCATATAAATTTAATTAAATGACCTCAATAAAAAATATAATTTTATGAAAAAACATAGAACATTTAAATTAAAAATAAAACAACTTTATTTGTTTATTTGTAAAAAAAAAATTTAATAAATTCATATGCTGTGAGTTATGGCATAGTGTATTTGTTATATTTAAATCGAATTTGAAGATTACTTTATAATTTCTACCTAAGAATTTTTAAATTTTTTTTTAATATTATAGTTTTTTAATTTATTCATTTTTATCGAAAATATCTTCAACTACTTGTTTTTTCGTTTAAAAAATAAAAAATTAACGCATTTCTACGTTGTAATTTAGTATATGGTTGACTTTATAAGTACTTTTTGTCCTTTTTTTTTTTTGAATGCCGTAAAAAGTTGCACAACTTTGCAAAATTTACCCTGATAATCTTGCACTCATTCAGACCCTGACAATTTTGCATCATTTGTGCAAAATAATTTTCTATGTGGTTGTTGTTATATATTTTGAAAACTTTTCAATCTTACTTTTCCTCAACAGTGCAACTTGTGACGTGAATACGTTTAATAAAACTAAGGATAGCTAAGAACCCTCTAGATCAAGTCACCTTTCAAATAAAAAAATTAAAATCGGTTCAGCCGTTCTGTCTGTACGTCTACACGGGCATAACACCCCTTTTTTTTGATTGAGGGTTTAAAAAGCTAATTCCGAAAACGTAAATATTAAATTCCCGAAAATATCCCGGGATTTGGAAAAATAATAATTCCCTGGAATTCCGCTTAGAAGATATCAAATCATTTTTGTTTGAAATACTCGGGAGTTTTTAAGATTTTTAATATTTGTTATTCTATTTGCTGGGTTTTGTTAAAGTTTCTAAATTTCAAAAATATTATTATTTGTGAATTCTAAAACAATTTTTGAAAGTCTGTGCATACAATAAGAGGTTTGTTACAGTTCAAAATATGTGGTTGAAGTCTACTGATGATTTGGCTAAGCGCCAATGAAATATATAGACAATTGCTTAACCACCACAAATAATAAATTTCTTAAATACAATTTAGATGCAGTTAAAGCAAATTTTTTTATATGTGTTACCAATAATGCTATTCACAGTCGCTGACAATAACAATTATAATTAAATGAATAAATACATATATGATTGGCACCGAATTTGAGAAGCACTATAGGTAACACATACAAAACAATGTTTTCTTTAACTGAATCTAAATTATTTTTAAGATTTTAATGCTTGTTTTTAAAGTCAGTTAAGTTTTTATATTCCGTTTTTATCACCGAATTTTCGGCCATCAAAAGTAATGAGAATTGTTTGGCGCAATGCCTATCCCTACAATCTGCCATGCATTAAATAAATTTGTAATCGTCAGGGTATCATATCATTTCTAAGCAACCTGTTAACTTGACAGCATTTTTTCTCCATATAAAGAAGTAAAGAGATATGCCTTATTATCTTCTATATTGGAGGGATAAAATTATTGCGAAGTAAGCAGGTTGCCTAAAAATATGATATGACACGTTTACAAAGTTACATAATGCATGGTAGATTGTGGAGATAGGTATTTTGCCAAAAAAGAACTTGGTAAAAAAAATTTATCTCACTACTTTTAATTACCGAAATTTTTTATAGGAACTTGGCCTATTTTCACATTTATGTTTTTGTAAGTTTCTGATTACTTTTTGAACAGTTTTCTATAATAAAAGCTTAAGCTTGAAATTTTTTCTGTTAAATTTATTTTCATGATTACTGCGCCAGTTGAAAAGGGCAGATTTACTTAAAATAATGGGTTCGAACCAGAACTGTGAAATTTCGATTACGATTGCTAATCAATTAGATTACACTTTAAAAAGATTTGTACTGATTATATTATTGCCTTGAAAAGATTATATTATAATATATATATATGATTATATTATTGCTGATAAATAATTGATTACGATTACTAATAATCGAAAAGTAATCTAAATTACTTGAAATTACTAAAAATAATCAAAAGTAATCCAACTACTTTCAAAGATCACTTTTGATTATTAATAAATAATCAAAAAGAATTAAAAGTAATCTTTTAATAATCAGATTATTTTTTCATTACTTTTGATTCTTTTTAATTTTTTTTTGTAATCGAATCGTAATCAATTAGTAATCGTGCCATACTGAATATAATCGTAGTTTAATCATTACTTCACACTTGAAAAAAAATCAAATTAGTAATCAGTACGGTTAATAATCATTACTTAACAGCCATGGTTCAAACGTGATGGATGTAAGACTTTACACCTTCAAAACACACTCTTGTGTCAAGAGCCCCAGTATGCATGAAATTTTGTCATCTGAGTAGTAGAAATATGTAAAATATAGCGTAAAATTCTAGTGGGAGTGACCCCGCCTACTTTTTTAAAATCTGCTTATTTAAAGTACTTTTGGAAACGATAAATTATAGCCTTGCTTTTTCGTGGAAAACGTAAGTAACAGATCGAAAGCTAAATAAGCCGCAGTACATGAAAGGGAAGGCCATAATAATTATTTATGGGTGCAGTCACTCCCACTTCTTAAAACAGAAAATTTTTACATTTTATGATTTGAATGGGCTAAAGTTCGTATCGCTTTTTAAGCCAAATTACATGTGATAATTATTAATGAGCAAATAACATCAAAGTTAGTTGTAAATATTCTGACAACACATAGTTGAACGGAACAGCCAGCCGTTTTCGAAGGACACTAAACCTTCATCATCAGCGTTCTTCTGTGTTGGTCCACTGTTAGTGGAAACTTATACGAAACTTTCTTGCAAATGGAATACGTGAATTGTTTTGATTCATCGTATTTCAATTTTGCTGAAACGTGTTTTGTAATGAAAGCCATCTCCAGCATCTCTAATTTACAACAGACTTACCATTGTCGTTTATTATTTACTAATTAGGCACATGTTAGTTAATTTGCTTATTTTTGTTCAACTTAAGACTATTAAATATATTTATTTAATTTTTGCCACAGGCCCATGGCTATTAATTTTAGTTAATTTTAATTAATATTTTCTTTTAGTAATATTATAGAAAAAATTTACATAAATATATTGAAAACGAAAAAAAATTTTCATATTTAGTTACAGTTTTCAGTATAAATTCTCCAACACCAAATGTGATTGATTAATCAACTTTAAAATTGATGAGAAAAATTCTTTTGATTTTTATTTCATACTTGTATTAGAAAATTTTTAACTTTAAAGACAATTGTGTAATGATATATTACCAACATAAAACCTTTTAAAATTCATAAAATTTGTTATTAAAGTAATATATATATAAAAAAAAATTATTTTACCAAAAAATTGCAAATCCCCAAATCTTGAAAATCCCGATTCCCGAAAAATCCCGGTATCTCGAAAATCCCGAGATTTAAAAATTCCGAATCCCGGGATCAACCGAAGCATTTAACTTTTATTTTTAGAAAGAGAATATCTCCAGCACAGTTTTGACTTTGAAAAATTTTAGTTAATCTCAAAACATTTAATTTATCGCATAAATTAAGGTCTTTATGGTCTAAAATTGCATATTCTCGCCTCTCATTTTACTTAAATCCTTATACATTACATTTTGTTGTGCCTCGGAACAGTATTTTAAGCAGCTAAATTAATATAAATTCCACTTTGCTGTATGACAACTTGCTCGCTTTTATTGGTCTTCCAAAATAACTTTTTTCGTTAAAAAAAAATCAGCTTTTATGTAATTGGACAAAAAAATTGCACAGCTTTGATTAAAAAAGCAGGGATTCGCTTTAAAACATTAAATTAAAATTAGTTAAACGCCCAAGAGAATCACCCGTATTGCATATGTCACGTCGAATAATCGTCTACGAGATTTTCCTACTAGATTAAAGGAAATGTGTAAAAGGTTTGTTTAATCTAGAACAAAATTGTCCTAGTCGAATATTCGACGTGACATACGCAATACGTGTGATTATGAAAAGCACTCCAAATAATATTTTATAAGTTTTTCATCTAATGCAGAAAACATTGATTAAGTTTTTTTAATTATCTTCAAAACTACCAATCTTCAATATAATCTTAATACTTCATATTTTTCCAGAGCACTTTCAATGCAACAAGCTGTTTATGATAACAATAGCATTATAATAGATGACAAGATTGTAAGGCTCTCTAGTGGGAAATATCGTAGAAATTCTCGGAGTTTGCATTACGTTTGTAATAGGATCTAAGATTTCTTACCAAATCTTCTAAATATGCTTAATATAATTTGGGCCTTATTAAAAATTGTATTGCACTTTAGTTAAGAACTGCAGCAATATTGTTTTAATTATATCTTTATAATAAACTTTGTTAGAGGCATTGGGATTTCCCGCAGGCATAAAATTCCGTCTGTAGAATTTTGTACCATATATAACTCGCTTTTGTCTTAAGTCTACTTATGCTGTTATTGATTTAAAATCAAATAGTGCAAAATCACAAAAAAATTTTGTTATGCAAAAATAGTGCAAATAACTTTAAATAGTACAGATTTTGCACTTTTACACAGAAAGTGGCAACAATTATGTAATGAGCGTCCGGTTGTGAGAGGTTTCACTGTATATGAGTGCATATATTTTACCAAACTGTTTTTTAAACAAAGTTTTTACCTTTTTCATACAAATTTATCTAGTTCATTTTATACAAAAACTACCAACTTGTTTGTTGTGTTGTTGAATTTATTCTCGCTTGAAAAAACATCTTTTTGCCGCATTTTTTGATGTTTTCAGATAACTTTTTGAACGATTTTAACGGCCCAATTTCATCTGGCAACTAATCCACCGTTATAAGTATGTTAGCTAATGCCATCTATAGTTAAGTAGTAAAACTTTCTGTAAACAATTTGGCCGTCAATTTAGAATTTAAGTGAGTATATAAAACAAAACGTACAGCTACAACGTCTTTTATCAAAAAATAATCTTTACATTTAGCTGTATTTTTTTTAATTGCAACAGACTTTAATATATACCAAGCACTTCGATATTTTCTTATTTCTCGCTTAACCTGGCAATGCTTCAGCTGCTGTTAAATACACTTCTATACAACACTGTGTAGAAGTAGCCGAGTGCGAAAATATGTCAAACGAAAATTCGATCTTCGAAATACCACACAATTTTTTCACACGACAGAGCAAAATGGCGAACATAAAATTCATAGCACACGGAAATTAAAAGAAAAAATATAGTTTTTTATTTTAACAAAATTTCTGACAAATTTTTGGAAAAAAAACCAATAAATGTGAATTGTAAAAAAAGGAAAATAATACGAATTAAAACCACACACACAACAATTAGTGTCCAAAGATAAAAAGAAATACAAATATGCAAAAAGTGATGATGGTTGCTCTTCAATAAGTAAAAGAGCAAAAAAGGTGAAGGTGAGATAAAAAGAAAATTAACAAGAAATACTATAAAAGTTTTAAAATCAAATGGTAAAAGTTACATGTAAAAAATTAAAATAAATATAATAATTTGACTTCGTCAACAAAGTTCGAAAGTGATTTATAATTTCTTTGTACATTAAAAAATTTGTGTCAAAAAGTGTTAAATAGCCTGATTGTCAACAACTTTTTGCCAGCTGTTATATGAGTAAGAAAGAGACAACTGTAGAGTGAACGCCACAAAAATCACATTTTCGATTTCCAAAAAAAAAACAAAAAGTTTCAAAAACGAAACTTCCGGACGGACAAAAACGTCTTGAGTGTCGAACAAGACGAGGTGATTTCGAATTTTCTTTTTTTTTACCTTTGTTGTTTTTGGAGTATGTACATATGTATGTATGCATGAGTGTGTATTTTTAAAAAAGTGTAAAATTTAGTTGTGCATTTTATTGGCTGGCTATTTTAACAATGAAATAGAAAAACATATAAATTGTTGTTAATAAACTAATAGAAAATTATGTTTAAATTAATATAAATAGTTGTTCGAAGCATGAAAAATGTTGCGTAAAAAAGAAAAACGTGGATAATATAGAAAACTGCGTGATGCTAAACGAACATTAAACGTCACAAACAGTATATCCATATATACTTACTTGCATTGTAAATGCACACATTCCACCATACAGAACAAGGGTGAGACATTGGACACAAAAATTGTACATATGTATATTGACATATAAAATAAAATTCTATAAAAATGTTAGGGAAAACGTGAAGCACATGCATTGAACACAAAATGCAATTTTCTTTACAAGTATTGATATTAAGACAATTATTGAAAACAAAACATTCTAAACCTAAATTTTTTTACATCTGAATTCTTACAAAAAGCTAACGTTTATTGTGTATGATCATAGAAAATACTAAAATATATGTACATAAGTTTTTCTCCATTAAAGAATCAGAATCAGTAATTTGGTGCTGTTAGAATTGATTTTTACATAAAACTAAAGATACATATCTTGTAACAAACCCACATAGCATTTGGAAGCCTGCTCTGGGAAAAATCATTTAACTGAGTCTTCGTCGTGTGCTTTTGATTACCTAAACCCGATAAGTCTCTTCCGCATTCACAAAAAGATTCTATAATGATTCATGTTTGCATTTAAAAATCACTATTGAAAATACAATACTATACGAGGATGGGATGCCATTTTCCAACGACAAAAGTATATTATGTTGAGATTGTCTTCCTTCCTTATGGTCTAAATCTCTGTTTATAGGCTTAAGTTCTTTGGAATCGCGCAGAAGTGTTCAATCCACTTTACTTGTGTATGATATTATCAGTGGCTCCATTGATTGCGCCGATTGCATTGATTTGCTGTATGGCTCGATTATGGATGACATGGTACAATGGACTGTAACTAACAGCTGATAATATCTGATGCAATATTGAAAATTACAAATTTTAAGTTGCGTAGTTTTTAATGTAAAAAAGTGAAAAAAATAAGTTTAATACCTATAATTTTTATTTTTGAATTTCTTTACATATGGGCATTTCCTGGAGTCACGAACGTACGTTCGTACGCTTTTGATGCACCTATAAAGAATACCTATAGAAAACAAAACTTTTGCAAGCATTTGGCCTTAAGCCCGGCCAAAGGCCGGTCGTTTAAGAAAACGTTTTCACGCAGGAAAACTTTGCAAGGTTAAAATATTTATTAGTCAGTACCCTGTCGGGAAACACCATGGTGGACAAAATCCTTAAGCCCAAGTGCAAGAAAACGTTCTTACGCAGGAACACTTTGCAAGGCAGAAAACATTTTAGGCATGCTTAGACGAAGTACTTTTGAAATTGCAAAATTAAAGGCCAGCATAAGTGAAATGTGCATGTAAAGTTTCAATAAAGTAGCTTGTGTTTTAAATATTTTCTAGTTGGTAACTTGGCTAAGTCAACCATTTTTTTAATTTCAGTTCTCTGCCGTATAACATTGATCTAAGTTTTTATAAACATTGCCTCACATTCATAATGTAAAAACCAGTGCTTTCAGATTTTTCCGTACGCAACTCACCCCTTAACTTAAGGGGTATTGTATTTAAAATCTCTAGTTCATATTCTAGCTTTAAATATTATGGCTGTTAACCCCACTCTCCGTCACTTTCTTAAACTCAAGATTTTGTTATGAGCAGCGCTCAATTATCATCGTCCTCTTTTTAAGATGATAGTTTTAAGTTAAAGTTTCAGTTAAAAGCTTCAGTACATTATTAGCGTGGCCCCTGCCACTCCTGGTTCAAATATTTGGTTTTTTAGATTTTTCTAGTTGGTTTCTAATCTTGACCTACTGGCGTATAAAATTTCAGCTTTGTAGCGCAAATTTAATTATTTTATTTTTATGCGTATTCCCGCCCATTTTTTTAAAAGAAAAAATTTTTTTAGCCAAAGCCAATCATACGTGTCAAATTTCGATGGAAACGGATAATAATATCTACATATGTGTATAAATCTGCTGATCCGAAGTACATGAAAGAAGAGACTTACATTTTATTGTCATGTTAACGCCCACTTTTTTAAAGGAACATTTAAAGCCTTTCATTGTTAAAAAATGTATGCCAAATTTCAATAAAACTGCTTACGCCAACGATTTAAATTTCATGTTTTAGTTATAAACTTAATAGCTAAATCTTCCTGGCTTTAAGATTTTTCTAGTTATTTTCTAGCTAAGAAATACTTGTCTATCAAATTTCACCTCATTAGCGAAAATTTAAATTTTTTATTCTTATGTGATCAAGCCCAATTTTTCAAACTCAAGATTTTCTTTGGCGAGTCTTTATGTCTCCTGTTGAGTTTCGCTGGGAAAGTGTAATAATAAATACATAAATAGTATATTTAAATGTGCTGATCCGAAGTACATACATGAAATAGGAACGCAAATTTTGTGGGTTTTTAACTCCCATTTTGTTTACAAAACATAACCTTGTATTATTGCAACATGTAACCCAAATTTCAATAAAATCGCTTGAGTTAAACGCATTGGATTTTTTTTTTAATTCTGAATTGTTTGGCCGGTGGGGCTACGTCCTTGGCTATAATTTTCAAGTTTTCAGATTTTTTTTTAGCTAGGTCCTAATCTAGAGCTACTTCCTGATCAAATTTCAGCTAACTAACGCAAATTTTAATTATATTTTCTAATGGGCGTGATACCGCCCAATTTTTTAATCTCAAGATTTTCTTTGCCCAGTAGTGATCTTTCTTGTCGAGTTTCGTTGGAAACGGACAGTAATAAATTTATAAATATGCAGTATATTCAAATGTATATGAAATAGTAGGCTTAAAATGTATAGGTGCTTTAACGCCCACTATTTTCAACCTAAATTTATAGCCTTGCAAATTTCAATAAAATCGCTTCAGTTAAAGGCCTTAGATTTGTATTTTAAATTCTGAGCCTTATGGGCGCAGCCCCGCCCACCTTGGTATAATTTTTGAGTTTTCGTATGTTTCTAGTAATTTTCTAATCTATAACTACTCGTTTATCAAATTTCAGCTCAATAGCGCAAATTTTAATTTTTCATTATTATGGGCGTGTTTCCGCCCACTTTTTTTAACCTAAATTTTCTTTGGGCAGTGTTAATTTTTCCTGTTTAGTTTTGTTGGAAACGGATAATAGTAGTTACATAAATAATACATTTAAATGTACTGGCCGGAAGTACATGAAATAGGAGGTTTAAATTGTATGGGCGTGTTAATGCCCACTTTTTTATAAAAATTTATAGCCTTGTATTATTGTAACATGTGTGCCAAATTTCAATAAAATGGCTTGAGTTAAACGCTTATGATATGTGTTTTGAATTCTGAGATTTATGGGCGTAGCCCCGGACCCCTGGTAAAAATGTTCGGGTTTTCAGATTTTTCTAGGTAATAACTCACACAGTTCTACTTGTGTACCACATTTCAGCTCACTAGCACAGTTTAATTTTTATGGGCGCGCGCCCCCCCCCCCCCCTCTGGTTAAAATTTTTGGGTTTTCAGATTTTTCTAGTTCATCGCTGACCTAAATCTACTTGTGTTCCAAATTTCATATCTGTAGCTAGGGCGGAAGTGCTTCATAATATTAATAAGTGAGTGAGCGAGTCAGTGAGTATGTCTTAAAATATGCACTTTTTACACCTCCATACCTCCGGAACCTTCCATTGTAAAACTTTCAAACTTCGCATATGAGGTTACATGAATTTATTCTAATTATGGTTTAAATTTTATAATTTCACGATTGCGGGGAACAAAGTTATGAGGGGGTAAAAACAGCTCGAATGGCTTCCTGTAAATATACACACTGCCGTGCGCCTAGATCTCTACCCAAGTAGATAAACTAGGGTGCTGATGAAGTGCGTGGCTGCACAGAAAAGTATCGGTATTTCCCATAGCTTAAAGTCTAAGTTGGGCAATGTTTATAAAAACTTAGATCAATGTTATACGGCAGAGAACTGAAATTTAAAAAAAATTGACTTAGGTAAGTTATTAACTAGAAAATATTTAAAACACAAGCTACTCTATTGAAACTTAACATGCACATTTCACTTATGCTGGCCTTTAATTTTGCAATTTCAAAAGTACTTCGTCTAAGCAGACTTTTGAAAAATAGGCGGGGTCACTTCCACTGAAATGTACACTGTATTTTACATATTTCTACTCTGATCATTCTTCAAAATTTAGTACATCAGTCGGTCCTTGTAATGACACATTTCGGAGATTATCTACAAATTATATGACACCCTTACAGTTACAAATTTATATAATGCATACAATATTACAGTGATAAGTATTGTGCCAAACAAGAACTTGGTCAACATTTTTATCTCACTACTTTTAATGGCCGAAATTTTGGAAAGGAACTTGGCCTTTTTTCACATTTATGTTTTTGTGAGGATTCTTATTAACATCAGCTATTTAACTTAAATTTTCAATGAAACGGAATATGAGAAATGATTGTTGTGTATAGAATTGATTTACCTTTGGTAAACACATTTATAAGTATCACTATTAATTTTCTGTTTTTCCATTTTTCTATTTAGGTTAGCACGAAATTATATTACTCTACCTAAGTATGTTTAACTATTCTTGCTTATCTTTTACGATCATCACACTAATTATTTTTGCTTATTCGATGTACCATCGGTACATGCATGTAAGTTTTGTTGTCGTGGCTTTATGTTACTTTGTTGTTGCTTTCTACAGTTTAGTTGGCTTTCCAGCATTCTAAAACTGTGATTGCCAAATGAACAGTTATTGCCAAGTGAACAAAAAACTGTCGGTATTTCCCCCAGATTAAAGTCGTAAGTTAAATTTGTATTCTATTCTTTAGAAACTCACATTAATTAATAAAAATATTTCATTCAATAAGAATTGAAATTACTGAACTTAAGCCTGACTAAAAATTATTTCTAATTAAAATTTACTAAAGTTCAATTAAAAATCTAAAAATGTCTCACCAAATAACGAAAATAGTTTGAAATTAATAAAAGAAAAAAGGGAAACTACAAAAAAAATCAGGCGATTTTGAAGGTGACAAAAATTTTTTTTCTTTTTTAAATTTCAGACTTTGTCATCATCCCGCTGTTAGTAGATTTTTGCGAATTTTTGTTATTTTTATTAAATTTTTTCCATTCCTTACAGTTTTAGCGATTTTTAATCTATTTATTTATTTATTTATTTATTAAACATATTAATGCAAAGTAAATTTGCATAATATGGTGTTGCACAAATATGGGCGGAGTAACGTAGACCATATGCCCAAGATATACCATCTAACAGTATTTTATAAGGTTTTGTGACTGACTGTACACGACCTATGCCTTCACATAGGAAGTAGGCAACGTGTTTGTTAAAGAAATTCCACAAAAAACCGCAAGATTATACGGTTATCCGTGGCAGATCAGTCAACCAGTGCGAGCGAGACGAAAAACTCTCGGAGGCCAAACAACACACACAAGCCTGACCGCACTTAAGAAATAATTACGATAACGCGAGCGATGTTCCCCGACCCAGAGCTGCTTTACGACAGATTTTTTTATCTATATTATGGCTTGTTTAAAATGTTGCCAATTTTCTTGATTTTTTGCAAAGTTTGCAATAAAAGCGGCTTTTTGCGTGTTTTTTTAGCGTCTTAACAATTTTGAAGGTTTTAAAACATTATTGGACTTTGTTATCATTATGCTGTTAGTAGTTTTTTTTGCCAATTTTCGTCATTTCGCAAATTTTTTATTTGTTTGCATATATAATTACATTAATTTTTATTAATTTAATTAAGAAAAATTGAGACAAATGTAATTAAAAACAAAAAGATTATTGATTCCTGATGCCATTCTACGACATTAATCAAACATTAGGTGTCGCAGCAAACTTTTCTATGGAAATTACCTACAACATTTTAGAACTTATGTACAGCTTGACGACCTACTACACTTACAATAGGATGTGAATTGAGCAATTGTTAAGTAAAGCAAATACTTTTTTTATTGATACTACCCATTATTATTAAAATCAGCGCTGTTAAATTTCGATTACGATTAGGAATCATTAAGATTAGATTTTAAAAAGAATTGTACTGATTATATAATTCCCTTCAAAACAATTTCTGATAAATAATTGATTACGATTACTAATAATCGAAAAGTAATCTGAACTGCTAGAAATTACAACAAAAGAATCAAAAGTAATCAAAAAATAATCCGACTACTTTTAAAGATTACTTTTTATTACCCAGTGAAAAAAAAATGGAAGTAGTTCTAGTGGAACTACATTTTCATTACTTCCGAAAAATCGATATTTTTAATTTGCCAAGAGTGAGCAAAAAATCATGTAGAAGCTTATTTTAGTCATACAAAACCTTGTAATTGCTCCATAGTGTTAGAAAATACTCACCAGAATTAAAAAAGAAATTGTTTTTTTAAAGAAATTTATGAACTAATTTTAGTCTAAAATTTAAAAGTTATTTGCTTAAATTTACATGACAACACTGTTTCGGGCTTAAATTCGTATAAAAAGAAACGAATTGTTAAAAAAGGCAACTATTTACAATTTTTCCTAGATGAAAATATTATCATAGAACACAACAAAGGGAATTTTTCTTAATATCAATTCCAATTCAATGACCAGGCATCGAAAAAGAGAACTTCTTGCAATGACAACCCTATGTAAAAATCATTAGATCGGATCGAAATTTGCACTACTTCCGCATCGTAAACTCTACATTTTCATGACTTTTTTGGAGTCTCTTTTTTTACTGGGTATTAATAAAAAATCAAAAGGAATTAGAGGTAATCTTTAAATATAATCGGACTATTTTTTGGATTACTTTTGATTATTTTTGATTATTTTGCTGTAATTTGAATTAATTGAGATTACTTTTCCATTATTAGTAATCGTAATCAATTAGTAATCATAATTTAATCATTACTTCACATTTCAAAAAAAAAGTAATCAAATTAGTAATTAGTAAATTAGTATTATAAAAAACACTTTTGTCTACTTTAGTTTTTTGTTTTGTAAACAAACCGAAGAATATTTTTGTGTTGTGAAAACGAAAACTAAGCACAAACTCTTGATTGCCATTTCATGTTTTGCTTTTTATATTTTCTGCATTCTTTTTAATACAATTCAAATTGGTAAATTTAATGAAATTTAAGAAAAATCATTAGATTTTGTTTGTATGCACGTACTCACATGCATACATATACATACATATGTACATAGATGTTTATATCCAGCTAACCAAAACATTCGTAAATAAATCGTATTCGAATGTTGCGTAATCATTTCTCGGATAAAACACTCCAGAACGACTATCGTAAACGGAAAGAGAAAGTGTTGCTAGAGCTCATTCTTCGCTCAGTTTGTGGCAGCAAATCTTTCGATATCGATGTTTCGCTTACGAATCAATAGCGAACCTTTAGCAATATCATTAGCAATCGATTTAATTTCATCTTAATAGCAAAAAAACGTTATTCCTCTTTTGTTGTACATGCAAAAAAATAAAAAATTGAGAGAAACAAATTGTTTCTTGTTGCTAAACTTTTTTTGCGAGAATGTTTCGAGAATTGTTGGCTACAGCGAATGTTCGTATATTTTCGTAACTCAGGTTGGCTGAGTATATGAAGTTGATTCTTAATAGTTTAGAATTCAACCAATCGTGAACATGCATGTTCAAATATACATGAAGAAGATAATCCATGCCTTTCGCAAACAATAAAATACTAACAATAATAATTATTCCCAGCTTATGGCCCCATAAATTTGTGTATGGGAATATGCTGAACTCTAATTAAGAAGTAAACAAACCAATTTTTTCAACTTTACTTTTCGACGACATTTTTAAAATGAACTTTACCTTTCCCACTTTCAAAAACTGTATGAGAATTCATAAAATAATAATTGCTTAATTCACAACAATTTTTATCGTGTATTTGTGTATCAAATACACTTTTTGTTTTTTAATTGTGAACACCCTCTGTGTAGTGTATTAATGTATTATGTATTTTAAATGAAAAAAGTAGAACAAGCTACATGCAAATTCTCTCAGAGAGCCTCTCTCTGAATACAACATTTTAAAACATATGAAATAAAAGTGTAATAGTGTATTTAATTTTTATATGAAAATTTCATACAACAAATGTTACACTCTTGTATTTAATATGATAATACAATCGATACAGAGATGCAAGAGGTTTTGTGAATTAAGCAAATATTTTTGAAAATCACAAAAGAAAAAAGCTTAGTAGGCTTTGAAATCAATACAAAACCCAGCAAATAATTTATATTCAAGTGAACTCATTTTATTTTTGTACATCCAATGAAATGCGTATATAGACATGCTAAACCACCAGCAAATAAATTTCAATAACTGTATGTGCACGTCTGACAATATGTCAAATAATAAATTTCTTTAAATATAATTTACCGTTGTTTTCAAGAATACCAAATTTATTCCAAAAATGTATTACAAGCAATAAACAGACTTGCCAGTTTGCTATGACGTCTAAAATGTTATTTAAAAATTTTTTAAGAAATCAGTACAAAGACCTTTCAAGATATGAGAGATTTTTCAAATGCTTTACTACAGCGAAATATTCTAAAACAAACGCTAAACACTGTTGGCAAGATACACAACTCAAACAAATGTCTTGGCAACAGTGTTGTTTAGCGTTTGGTTTAGAATATTTCGCTGTAGTAAAGCATTTGAAAAATCTCTCGCCTTGAAAGATCTTATAAATGATCTTGTGCAAGACTTTGGTACTAAGTTTCAACAAAAAAAATATACTAATGGTACTGCTATTTTCCTGTTCGAAACTATGTATATCGATACCTTTTCCCATTTGCCCACCTCTAGTACGAAGTATTTACATATATAAAATCCGCTTAATAAAAATTTGGGTCTTGAAAAATAAAACTTCGGACATCTTCTGCATTTTACGTGAAATTAAATCATTCGGAATTTTAAAAAAGGTTGTTTTTGGAAATATGTAAGTATTTATAGAATGTAGAACATCTGAGATTATTTTTTCTTTTGAAGATACATACATATTTAAATAATATACATACATATTTAATAGTATTTACATATCGACATTTATAACATAAATATTCTATAATAATTTTTACTATATACTACTTCCGTTTTTATATTTCAGATTACAAAATCCAAGGAAATCTCTTATAATCAGCCCTAAAAAATTTCCTCCGTCGTCATCGCCATCATCGCTTTGATCATATACACATACATAACACAACATATAGAATTAGTAGAAGTAAAATATATAAATATAGGAATTTAACAAACAACATCAATTTGTTGGAAACACGAAGATATAAAATATTGGCACACTTGTGGCATAAAAAAGGTAAGAAGCATATTGAAAAGCAATACAAATTCGACATACATATGATAACTCTTATACTTTTAGAAACAAACCACGCCCTTTTCCTTTCCTTCGAAAACAAATAAACAAAACTCAAAATAAGCTCTCACACACAGAAAAACACAATGGAGTTACGTGTCGGTAATAAATATCGCCTGGGCCGCAAAATAGGTTCCGGTTCGTTTGGCGATATCTATCTAGGCACAACAATAAACACAGGCGAAGAGGTTGCAATTAAACTAGAATGTATACGCACCAAACACCCACAGTTGCATATTGAATCTAAATTCTATAAAATAATGCGTGGCGGCATTGGGATACCGCGAATAATATGGTGTGGCAGTGAAGGAGATTACAATGTGATGGTTATGGAATTATTGGGACCCTCATTGGAAGATTTATTTAATTTCTGCAATCGTCGTTTCACACTGAAAACCGTACTGCTGTTAGCTGACCAAATGATATCACGCATCGATTTCATACATTCACGTGATTTTATACATCGAGATATTAAACCAGACAATTTCCTGATGGGTTTGGGAAAGAAAGGCAATCTCGTGTACATAATTGATTTTGGTCTGGCGAAAAAGTTCCGTGATTCAAGAACCATGAAACACATATCGTATCGGGAAAATAAAAATCTCACGGGTACGGCAAGATACGCCTCGATCAATACACATTTGGGGATTGAACAGTCAAGACGTGATGATTTAGAGTCGCTAGGCTATGTGCTAATGTATTTCAATTTGGGAGCTCTGCCCTGGCAAGGACTTAAAGCCGCCAATAAACGACAAAAGTATGAGCGCATCTCAGAAAAGAAACTTTCGACTACGATCATATCCCTATGTAAGGGCTTCCCTAGTGAATTCATAAATTATTTGAATTTGTGCCGCCAATTGCATTTCGAACAGCGTCCAGACTACTGCTATTTACGGAAAATGTTCCGTAATCTATTTCATCGCTTGGGTTTCACATACGATTATGTCTTCGATTGGAATCTACTCAAGTTTGGTGGACCACGCAACCCTCAGGCCATACAGCAGGCACAAGACGGCAATAATGGACAGCAACAACAGGATGGAAATGGGCAACAACAGCAGCAGCAACAGCAAACGAGTCAGCAGCAGCATCCACACAGTCAAAATCAAATCAGTAGTGCTGTGGCTACGGCGGGCGCCAGTGGTACTCAGATGATGAGTAGCGGAGGTGCTGGCGGCCAGACATTAGTAAGCAGTAGTGGTGGTATGATGGGCGCTGGCTCTCAAATGCTGGTTGGCGGTGGCGCTGGAGGTAACGGTGGTCTCACTATGGATGACTCAATGGCAGCCACGAATTCATCGCGTCCTCCCTTCGATACACCTGAACGTCGTCCCTCAATTCGTATGCGTCCCGGTGGCGGTGTACAGCCGGGCGGCATAGTTACCGACATAAGAAATGCAAAATAATATCTTATCTTCTAGATCCCTTCTTTCTTGTTATCGATATTTCTTATACGTATGTTTATCTTTTTTATTTGCGTCTCTATGTTTGGAAAAGAACACACACAAATATTACTTCGGCAACAAAAGCACGCGCATGTTTCAGTGTGTGTATGTGTGTGCATTTATTTCATTGCCCTAGTTTGTAGGAATTTGTATATTTTTTAGATGTTTTCTCTTATTAATTTCATTATTATAACAAAATGCAATTATAAGTTTTCCTTTTTTTCTTAGAATTCTAAAAAAAATCAATCGTTTCATAATCTTTCACATAACCATCATCACCATCGTCAGAATTTATAAGAATTATTTTTTGTTAAATAATGAAATGAAGATTTATTTTGTAGAGAGAAGAACATGAAACTTATTTTACGAGTAACACTTACTTCGAAATATGTACATCTACGTATGTATGTATGTTTTGATTATTATCAATAAAAAAAATTGTATACAAAAGAAAAAGAAAGTATTGATTTAAATTCAGGAAAAAACTTGCTTTTAAAAAGGCGCCTGGTCTACGAATTTATATCTTTCAATACTATACAATATAAGAGAGAGTAAGAATCTAAGCAACTTTATATCCTTTTTCTTATGCTTATTTTCTTTACTTTCATTTTATTTCATTTAGTTAATATAATAAATACATCATTCTGCTAAAAAGGAAAGCAAAACCGAAAATTTAAAACGAAACTATTTTCCTTAACCAAAAAATAAATAAAAAATATATTTATAGTAATAATACTATGATTTATTTTGCCAGAAACGGAAATAATAATGTATTCATACACACTGTCTATATTATGATAATTGTAATTTTATACAAATAAATGAAGTTTAAATATAAAAAACAATACAATCTTCTCTCTCTAATACTGACTTTCAATTTGACAAGAAAAAATACAAATGAGTTAAATCTAAAGTTGCTCTCTCTATCTCCCTCTCTCTCTCTCTCTCTCTCTCTCTCTAGAAAAAGAAGCTTCAAAAAAATCTTTTTGAATTATATCATATAGACAAATGTTGATACACATGAATTTCAATAGTAAATTTCATAAGTTTTTGGCGTAACATACCTAGTACATGTATACAGAGATTTGTGCATCGTACGATTCGGTAGTTGTCGAATTTATAATTTTTTGTGAACAATTTTTAATACAACCATATTGTACATTTCAAAATTCAAATCACTTGCTTCTTAACTGAAAAGAACTTGTTACGAATCTTATAACAAATTTCTTTATTATTTCAAGTAATGCATTTAGGTATTTTGTTTTGAAAAAATCATGCGAAAGTTAAATTTTTCGAGACACTTCTTTTTCATGAAGAATGTTGGTTTTTTTTTTTTGTTCTTTTAGACTTGCTTAGCCAACAACAAACAAACATTCTTCACGTTAATACATAGAAGACTTAACGTTAAATTAATAATATACTTCGGTATTTTCTGGGATAAATTGTATAAAATAAGAATTTTAGATTTTGTAAACAAAAATTTCGCTTAACGTTTTAAAAATTTATAAAAAAAATACTGAAAGTTTCAAAAAATATTTTTCCATACAAATTTCAAAACCGAAAAAAATATTAATTTAAAAATTCGAATTCGAAAGTACTCGTATTTTAAAATTTCGTTTAATATCGAATATGAAATAATTGGATATTCTCTATGGAAATCATGAAAATCATGTTGTGATTTATAAAACCTAAGATTTAAAATCACGTGGTTATATAAAATATCAAAATGGAAATCATTTAAGCTCTGGAAATATTTTCAAAATTTCGTTCGATATCGAATGCCGCGATTTGCCTCAGATAAATCTTGAAAAAAAATTTGCAATCACATAACTTCGTAAAACTGTATTTAACAACTTTGAATACCGTTAGTTTTAATCGTATTTCACTGCGTTTAGTTTTAGGCCGCTACTTTAATTATTTCCTTTAGACTCAACTTACCTTAACTAAGAAGCTACAAAATTATTTGTACACAAAATTTTAATATATGTAGTATTTTTTATGAAAGTTAAGAAATTACATTAGATTACTCTATCCTTATGTTTCGCACACCTTACTATAATTGTAAAAGCTTTCGGGTTTAAGATATCTTTATGGAAAAATAAATGTTTTAATATTAATACAACAAAAAGTAAATAAATACAATAAGTTTTTCAAAAAGTCGATCTCATAATAAAAGTTTTTAATTAATAATGGCCTAAACTAATAACTTTCACACTGCCAATAATTTTTTTATTTTAATAAGTACAATTTTTGAACAAACAAGATGATTTCAAATGAAGTTTTTTTGTTTCATTTGCTAAAATCTAAATAAGAATTTCATAATGTTTTCGAAATCACAAGTCAAATACTGTTTCAAGGTTATTTCGAAAGGAAACGGAAATATAGATTTTAAATCACAACCTATTGGGATTTATTAAAGTAGTCGAATTTCTTGTAAAAGAATTAAGCCGTTATTATGAGCAACTTTCGATCTTCGACTGTGGTCGAAAGTGTTGATCATCGAATGAATTTTCATTTGGTATTATGATGAGCATTTATTGTGAATATCACTCTCAGTGATTTTTAGACAGCCCTGTTCCGAATCCGAGTAAATTTCTCGTTTTAAAAAAATTATTAATGGTCCTGCAGACGTGTTTAAAATCATACAAATCATATAATAAAAAAATTTTAAAAAATATTTCTATTTTTGCAGTTAGTTTTCTAATATCGTACGGTTTCAAATCGATCGGCGGTTCACAGAACAGGGCCGAAAACTTGCAAAATAAGATTTTAAGCTCAAGAACCATACAGAGCAATGTAAATTAAAACAAACTTGAGGGTCTAGTGTGTAATTCGAAACGAAAGAAAATGCTTTCTTTTTTGTATGCTTATAAGTAGGGTTTGCACAGCGATTATAATCGTAATCGCGATTAATCGCACCTTTTAATCGTAATCGTAATAACACCCATTAATCGCTCGATTACGATTAAAATTTTCATACTTTCAAAAATCATTTGAGAATTTATATAAGCTTTTTGGAAAATCCAATAGAATAAGCCAGTAGGCTAAGAAACTTATACGGAATACATGAAACGATTTATATTCGATATGCATCTATTTTATTTTTCTACACCTTAATACAATAAAAATTATTATAAGGCAAAACGATAATTAAAATCCAATTTAAGCACTTATTAAATTTATTATTTTATTTTACTATATTCTCCCAATTTTCGGTTGACAGATAGGTGCAGTTTGCTTTATCTTGAGACCTCGCATTATTACAAAAAACACTAAAAGAGATTATAGTTATATTAAATATATTATATAAATTAAATTCAGAAATTAGCAATACATACATACATACATACATATACTTTGTCCTACAAAAAGTTTCCTATCAAAAGATTGATCTAACAAAATTCGTACACTAATATAAAACTAACGATATAATTTTAAGAACAAAAATCTTGAATTTAGATTGTAGAAACTCTCTAATTTCAATCTTGAAATCTGTTCGGTAAAATTGACGTTCTCAAACTTAAGCATAAATTCTTAATTTATAGAATGAATTTATTAAAATTAAGAAAGTGGTCTTATTTTTAAATTTTTAAGAATGTGATCTTTATTAAGAACAAATTCTTGAATTCGATTTTAAAATGGGACTTTATACAACATTAAAATCTTGAATGCGATCTTAAAAAGAATTAAGATTTTATTCTTGAATAAAAATTTTTCGCATTTACCATACCTATTAAGATTGAAATTTGATTTCGAGCTTAAAATCTTGATTTTAGCACGTTTTTTCCCTTAGTGTATTATATTTGATGCTAATAAGCTCTGATTTACGAACTTCATCTTACGTGCTTTACAATTTTCTCAAAATAAAAATTCAATTTAATTGAAAAATTAAATTAAAACGCGAACTCAAGACAAAATAAATAAATTTCTTGGGAAAAACCCATTACGCAATTTATTTTGGTCTTAGAAAAAATTGTAATATATAATCGCGATTAATCGCATATTTTTTAATCCTAATCGTGATTATGAAAATCTGCGATTATTTGCAAACCCTACTTATAACGTGTAAATTCGAAAGCATTCTCTTTCGTTTCGAATTACGAAGTAAACCTCTTGGCCTTCCACAGCAACTTCAGGAATTTCCTCCATAAGTGAAACCTTTCGAATTGTTTAGTCCGACCTTACGGCCTTAGATCTACATAAGATTTACAAAATTATTTTACAATTTGTGCTTGGCTGCCTAAAATAAGAAACAATTGTTTACAACTTAGATTTTCAATAATTTTTCATATTAAAATACTGCAACTAAAGCAAAATTCTGTTCGATAGAAAATTCGTTGCTCAACAAAATTTTCGATGCTCATAATTTGAATTGAACATTCGATATTCGATAGTCAGTGAAGATTGAAAATCAATTGCGACTGACTCATAATAAGGGCCAACGACTCAACTCAACACTGCCTTATTGCGGCTGTCGAATTTTTCGATTCGATTGTAATATACATATATTAAATAAAATTTAAAGAAGCAAGCTAAAGCCGAATCGAATCGACAATCGCAATAATGATAATCTACCACAAATTGTTGAAAAATTATACAACAACAAATTAGTCCCCATAGTATAAGTTGTATGTTGAATTTAAATTAAGTTACTATTTTCTCTATAAACATTTCTTTCGGAACATGTTTATATAAAATTGGTAACAATATTTTATTCATATGCAATACGTTGTAAATTGAGCAACAATTATTTTTTTAAATTTTCATAGTAAACAAAGAATTTTTTTTAAGTATTTTTTACCACTTCTTGTGTATCAACATTTTGTGACAAAAATAAATTCTTATACATCGTAGATACATACACGCATAATACATTATTCTTAAATATAATTTCATCTGATAAATCTAAAATGAACTATATACTAACTGAATGATATGCTATAAATAATAAATATTAAATAACAATTATTTTTAGTATATAGAATACAAAAATCAAAATAGAAAAAAATATGTATATATACATATGTGTATACATATACATATATACAAAAAGAAAAGTAAGAAAAATTAATCAGATGTAACAATTTTTGTCTTGTATTTAATTTTGTGTATAATAATATTAATAATAATTAAATTACATATAAATTTCCTAATACAAAAATAGCAAAACAAAAAAAAAAAACAAAAAGAAAATAGAAAATAGAAAGAAAAATTTAATAGTGACTTTTAAACTACTGAACAGAGAAGATGAAGAAATCATGATCTTTCAAGGGCACTTCGCGCCTAGAGTTTTATTCTTAGAAAATGTTTTTGCTCTTGCTTTAATAATATATGTATGTAATATCAAAAATCTTAACAAATTATTTTTTATAAGCTGGATATTAAATAGGAAATAATAATTGCATTTTATTTTTAGAGAAAAAATCAAGTTTGCTTATATTTTCTTAAAAAATAATGTAATAAGAGTTTTTTGTGCTTAATTTTAAAACTAAATTTTTTTATATGTCAAGCTTTCCATATTATATAATTAGACGAGAATGTATATATATATATACGATATTCATTGCTTCGTGAACAAATAATAACAACAGCAGCTGTTTAAAAGAACTGTTTACTAAAAACCAGTCGTCTTACAAACTCAATCCCCTTATTGTGATTGGCGATTTTGCGGCGAAAATCAGGCGTATTGTGTGTACTAGATTAAAGAAAAATGTAGCTTGTTTTCTTTAATCAACCACAAATAATTGAATTTGAAGTCGAAAAACGCCAACCACAATAAGGCCCAATATTGTTCAAAATAAATCAAGGGGACTCGGAAATATAACTATTCTATATGATGTTATTTTGAAATTCGATAGTTCGTAGTGAATTAAAGAAAAATTATCTGTATCTTCTTTTTGATTACTTACTATTTAATTACGAAATACTCTAAATCGAGATTCGATCGTAATTTCGTTGTGTCTGCATTGTGGTATTTAATATTTTTTAATTATTTTACTTTCAAAATATGTAACATATTACTTGCATATTAATTTCTAAGAACTTGACTTTTAATTTAAATTGAAAAAATCGGCTGGAATTGAGATGCAAAAATATACACAAACGCGAAAATTTTTGCTTACATAGTTGGCAAATCCAATGGGCTGCTATTTGAAAATCCGTGGTAGTCAAGTTCGTTAACTCATCATAAAATTTCAAAACGATCGATTCTTATCAAGTGCTTAGCCTAAATTAAGTGCGGATGCACAACGCTGCAATTCAATTCGAAAGTAAAAGTCTAACTTCCAAACGTTAGTTGCTTTGTTTTCGAACAAAGTGTAGTGTTTCATAAAACATTAAAGCCCTTATTATGAGTTGCATTCGATTTTCAATCTTCGAAAACATCGAAAATCTAATGTTAAATTCATATGATCTCCGAAAATTTCGTTGAGCAACGAATTTTCTATGTAACAGAATTTAGCTTTCGATGAAGTCTTGTAGTATAACGAATTATTGTAAACGATTGATTTTTATTTTTTAGTTGTTGCAAATTTTAAAAATCACTTTGAGTGATATTCACAATAAGGAACATTCTTTGTCGATTGCTCGTCATAATAACAAATGATAATAAAAAACTTTGTATTTAAACGTTTTGGAAGTCAGCCATAGAATAACTAAAACTCTTAAATTTAAAGGCGAGGAAAATCAAAGAATGATGGTGGGGAAAATCTCTCGCGTCATCGTAATTATTTCTTAAGTGCGGTCAGGCTTGTTTCTTGTTTGGCCTTTAAGAGTTTTTCGTCTCACTCGCACTGGTTGACTGATTGCCACGGATTACCGTATAATCCTGCGGTATTTTGTGGAATTTCTTTAACAACCACGTTGTCTACTTCCTATGTGAAGGCATAGGTCGTGTACAGTCAGTCACAAAACTTTTTAGAATACTGTTAATAACATCTTGGGCATATGGTCTAGTTACTCCGCCCATATTTGTGCAACACCATATTATGCAAATTTACTTTGCATTAATATGTTTAATAAATATATAAAATAAATAAATAATTTTTTTGTGTGTGTCCTCTATTGCATCCCATAATTGAGATTATTTCAAAAATAATTTTCAAATTATAATTACCCTTATCGTGGTTGGCGTATTCGATGTCGACTAAAAAAGATTTGTCCTAGACAAAAGACAAAATTTCCAAGTGTTGCTTAATCTATTACAAAAATGTCGTAGTGAAAGTCGTGATAAGGCTGAATACTTAATTTAACGAAAACTAAATAATAATTACGAGTGTTATATTTCAACTTCTGCGCCTATATTGTACTAGACTAAAGAACATTGTAAAATTAATCGAAGTCAAAATACGACACTCGTAATTAGGCCTGAAAACAATTATAAAATATTCGAAACGAAAATGCATACGATACCTTCTGTTTCGTTTTAAATTGATTAAAAAAAATTAATTAATTCAAAAAAGAAAAAGTTGTAACGTGTCTTTTATTTATATCTCTTATGCAGGTATATGATAGAAATTGATTTTTATTTTAAATTATTATTTTATTTTTCAACAATAATTTGTCTAATTCTTTCCAAAATTGATTCATATTCTTTTACTATGACGTTTTAGTAACAGATTAAAGATCCAGCTTCATATGTACTTTAATATAGTACGAAACTGTCGGAGTAGAAATACGTCAACCACCAATAAAGTGGAAGAAGTTCAAAACATTGATTCCGTAATTCGTTCCAAATTCTTCAGAACTTTTCCCAAAACGAATAGTTTTGAACTCATTAGATTTCTATCACATACTATATGATGACTTTATTTAACAAATTTTGCAATAATTTTAAAGAATAAATTTCACTTCAATATGATTTAATAAATTGCGACTGGCTCAAAATTTAATCTAGAAATCGTTCACAATGCGTACCAGCTTTGCAAAACGAATAGTTTTAATCAGTTGTCAACATCGAAAATAATTACAATTACACACTGTCTCGATATTTTTGTATTGCATTGACGTGACGTCGATGTCGACATCGATCCGATTCAAATAAAATATTCGTGCTCGGCAATTTTGTACTGGGGAACACTCTAATTAAAAATAAAAGCAAATGCTTTCGAATTACATACAAACTCGAAAGCATTTTCTTGCGTTTCGTAATACAGACTAGTCCCGTTGGAATGAAATGAAAACATATCGTTACCTTAATATAGAATCGAGATTTTTGCATTTTTCGATACATTAGATTTTCTTCTATCGAATATATACATAAAACTCAGTAAAAAAATAATGATTTGGGGCCTTCCTATATTAAAGTAACAATATACAGGTATTCCTTAATCGAGGACGAGGAAAGATCAAGATGTTTGTACATACATAATTCCAGTTCGAAATCAATTCTTTCGATTTCTAAATGTTATTCTGAAACAGTATATACAAATATAAAACTAAAGACATATAATTATTGTAAATTTATCTTTTTTTTCGTTATACTCAGATAAAAACTAATTAAACAGGTTGCCGAGGAAAGAGAAACTGTTCGGCTCACTTGGGTCCATTCAATTAGGTCCATTTGTGTTTCACCGACAAATTTTTGGAATTTCGGTGAATATTCGTTAAATCGATTCAAATGAGTGGCTTTGATATTGCACAAAACTAACATTGAATAAAATATATTTAATTATCAAAACAACATAAACCTTTGTCGAATTGTTCGATTCGACCTCGACTTGTGGTTACATCTAGTAAGAAGAAGCATGAAACACTTTTTTTTAATTAAGTACGTGATGTCGAAGCTATATCGAAAAATTTGACAACCAACTGTCAGCAAGACAGTTAGTTATTAGGACAATTGGACAATATTGAACACAAAAAAGTATTGAAAACAAAAATTTCTGTTTTTATATTATTTTTGTATATTGAACTTTAGATCTTTCTTTTATATACTCGTATTAGAATAATTATTCTAATATGTCGCTGCCACTCTGGCTGGCAAGTATCTTTAGCGATATATTTATAATAATATAAAATAACAAATTATCTTGAAGAAGCTACCCAATGTCGCAGCGAAGTTTTGGAATAAATAAAATAAGTTATTTTCTCTTATCGCTGTTCGAGTGTTTTGACTTCGACTACAATGTTTTTGTAATAGATTAAAGAACACATAAAATTGTTTCCTTAACCTCATACAAATACAAAGCCGGAGTGTTTTTTTATAAAAGAAATACATATATATAGAGATCAATAAAGCAAAAAGTAAACAGTGAAATAAGTAAATATAAACAGTAATTTAAAATACAAACTTCAGCAGTATTATATTTAAAAATATGTCTTCTCCTTTAGAAATAAGATTCTTAAAGAAAATTATTTTGCGTTGGCCTAATTTAACTGCGCCAACAAGTTCAAAATGTCACTATTTGGTTTTCTTTTTTCTATATTTTCTCTTATTGCGTGGACTAACTATATTGATAATTGTTTAATAAAATAAAAAAAAGTGATTTAATTAAAAAAGAAAAAAAACTAAAAAACTATGTATGCAATATTTGCAAATTAAAAAAAAAAAACAAAATTTTAGTAATGCAACAACTCACAAATTTATTAAGACAAAAAAAGAAAGAAATTTAAAACGTAAATGAGTAAATAAAATTTAAAAAAAAATATATATATATAAACTAAGATAAAACAAGAACGTAGTATAAGCTAAATAAAACTATATTATAGTTAGCATAAAAACAAAACAAACAATTAAAAGAAAAATAAAATATATTTGTAATTTCTTTACAAAAAAAGCTTACATATTTAATTAAAATAAATATAACAAGTATATTTCATTATAGATTTTAAACATAAATTTAATATAAAAATTTTTCTTAAGAAAAATGTCAAAATATTCTTCTTTTTTAGTTTGCTTTTAAAAAAAACTGAAATTTATGACCAGGAAAATTTTTTCGTTTTCTTTAACACGCATTGAGCTGCCACTAGTTTGTTGTTACGGTCATTAATTTTATTTTAGATTATGTGGCCTCTTAGCCCTAATTTACATTATGCAAGTCTTATTGCTAAGTTGATTAGTTTGTTGGGAGATTGATAGAGGGACGAGGGGAAAAGAAACGTTTATGTTCCCCTTGTCTCTCTCTTCCACTAACTAATCAGCTTAGCAATAAGACTTGCATAGTGTAAACTACGACTTATTGTGATTGGCGATTTTGCGGCGAAAGCATTGTAATAAATTTAAAAAAAAATTAGATTTATTTCTTTAATCAACTACAAACAGTTGAATTTGAAGTTGAAAAACGCCAACCACTATAAGGACCCCGATTCAGTAAAAAAATCGGCTGCATACTTGAATATACTATATACTTAGCGAATGATACAAACATTAATAATACAAATAAACTGATTTTCATTGGTTGCAATATTGATTTGTATATATGTACTAGTGACCTGCACAATACCATTTATAAGACCTTTCAAGACATGAGGGATTTTTCAAATTCTTTACTACAGCGAAATATTCTAAAACAAGCGCTAATCAAAACTGTTAGCAAGACATTTGTTTCAGTTGTTTGTCTTGCCAACAGTGTTGTTTATTTCGCTGTAGTAAAGCATTTGAAAAATCTCTCATGTCTTGAAAGGTCTTATAAATGGTCTTGTGCAGGTCACTAATATGTACATACACGAATGTACTATACATACATATGTACATACATATGTATATGTATATAATTATATCGTAATTAAAAATTCATCGTTAGTTTCCTTTAAAATTAAAAAAAAAACAGCCCCCTTATCGTGGTTGGCGTATTTCGACTCTTACTACGACGTGTTTGTAATAGATTAAAGAACACGGCAACATTTTTTTCTCAATCTATGACGAAATTGACGTATTGGAAGTCGAAATACGCCAACCACGATAAGGCCCAAACTTTTGCAATATGTAATAATAAATAAATTGTGAAAGAAGAGTGCTAAGGGAACAGTGGCAAAAATATATACAAAAAATTAATTTATAATAAACTATCAGCTTTGAATCCGCAAGTGTTAGCGCAAAAATTATGACTCAAATATCTTAGTATTTCTCCAGAACTATGATTTTTAGAGCAATATGAAAAATTCTTCCTGGTAAATGTAATTTTTTAGTATTCTGCAATAAAAATGATCATTTTTATATGTTTTATTTGTATATTTTATTCATACTACATACATACATACATACATACATAGAAATGAACTCATTAATTTTTTTAAGTTTATAAATATGTATTTGCTTTTTTAACTTTTAATATTTTATAGAGAAAACCCTAAAAATAAGTTTTTATTCGTGGAATGAAAAACTAACTAAAATAAATTAATAAATTTGTAGTTTTTATTATATATAAAATAAAACTAGATTTATATATTTTTTAATGTCTAGGCCTTTTTCAATTTAAAAAAAAACTTAATTAAATCCTTTCCCTCCCTCTCCCTCCTTTTATTCCAATTATTGCTTTCAAGCACTTAATACAATTGAATTACTAGAGTTTTTATTTTATTACATAAGTAATTTATTTTAATTTTTCCATTAAAAAAGTTCAAGTTTTCATCATCTCTTTCATTAGCAATTAGTAATTATTGAAATTGTTTTTAATTTAACCTTGAAAAAATTTAATTTTAAATAAATATTTAGCCCCATATTCATAAAATTTAAAATGAATTTAAAATTTATTTTGTTTAAAATTTTTCATACAAAATTTTCCTAAAATGGATTTCAAATTCGTTTTATTTTTTATGAATATGGGGGTTAAAATATAAAAACAAAACAAACAAACACAAACATGTATGAACAAAAAGAAATTAAAATAAGGAAACTTATCTAAAAATTAATACAAGAAGGAAACTTATCTAAAAAAAGGAAAAGTAAAATAAATGAAAAGATACAGCAAACCACATTATTTAATAATAAACTAAAAACAAAGAAATCAATGTAAAATATTAATATTAAAGTAATGATAAATCGTAAATATAAATTTAATGCCTAAATATAAAATTATATATATATAAAAAACAAAACAAACAAAAAAAACTTTTGTTTTAATTATTTTCTTGTATTTTTTCACATTTAATGATCATTCTCTCAACAATGCTACCATACTTTCAATAAAACTCATACATTTTAAAAACAAAACTACAAAGAAAAGTAAGCATAAAGGAAAAGAAATAAAAAATTAGAGAGCATTTGAAGTTACTGCCGCAGATTTTATTTCCCCCTATTGCGAATTTCGTTGTCGACGTCACTTCAAGACGACAGTAAAAATTGGCTCTTGTCTACTCATTGTCGACAAAATTTTACTACTATTAATATGCTCCATTAGTTTACAAAGCCTTAGAGATTAGTAAGAGATTGTCAAGAACATCCAATTGCTGCGGACAAAGAGTATACAACTGTCAATTTTTATTGTCGTTTTGATGTGACGTCGACGACGTCATTCGCAATAAGGGGGATTATGGGCTTTATTAAGTTGACAGCGACTTTTCTTGAAGTTGCAGACTTATTCTGTTTGAACATTTATTTAAAATAAATTAGCAAGAAGTTTCTTAGAAAAAAATCGTAATTACATATTACAAAAAGTTTTGATATGTGAAACATTTGGGCCTGTTCTGAAAATCACGTGATTTTTTTTTTGTTTTTTGTAATAGATTAAAGAACACCGCAACGTACGTATATGAGTACGTATTCAGAACCCATCAAATAATTTTTGTTCGATATTGTTGAAATATATTTGCTGTTGTTTACTTAGTTTTGTTTTACTTTAAATTAAAATAGTTTTTCTGAAGTTGTTCTGAAAAACTAGTCAGTCAATGAAAAAATATTGAGACGTTTAGATATTTAATTTTTAAATAAATACATTTCATTTTTTATAAAAGTTGGTTTTTTCAATTATTTTATTATTAATCAAGAGGTTATGGGCACAGCAAGGAAAAATTAACTGGTATTGCGCAGTTCGCTGGTTCTAATTTCGATAACTGGAAGTTCCGGGTAAAGAGGCATCTATCGTATATAGGTTGTTCAAAAGCTGTTACTGAGTCAGCACCTGCAGAAGTCACCGGTCAACAGGCATTCTTGAAATTAGATGCAAAGGCTCAAGATGTAATTGTTTCTTTCATTCATGATGATTTCCTTGAATACGTAAGAAATAAAAAAACTGCAAAAGAAATGTGGGAATCGCTTTGTGTGACGTTCGAAAAGAATTTTTCAACAAAAATTTATAGCCTTGTATGCAACATGTATGCCAAATTTCAATAAAATCGCTTGATTTTAACGCCTTAGATTTGTTTTTTAAATTCTGAGCCTTATGGGCGCAAAAAAATTGGGTTTTCAGATTTTTCTAGTAATTTGCTAATCTATAACTACTCGTTTATCAAATTTCAACTCACTAACGCAAATTTTAATTTTTATTCTTATGGGCGTGTTCCCGCCTACTTTTTTAACCCCAAATTTTTATTTGGCTAACAGTTATTTTCCTGTTTAGTTTTGTTTTAAACGGATAATAGTACATTTAAATGTGCTGACCCGAAACACATGAAATAGGAGGCTTAAATTGTATGGTAGTGTTAACGCCAACTTTTTTCAATAAGAATTTAGGGCCTTGTGTTATTGCAACATGTGTGCCAAATTTTAATGAAATCGCTTGAGTTAATCGCCTTAGAAATGTTTTTTAATTCTGAGCCTTATGGGCATAGCCCCGCACCCTTGGTTAAAATTTTCGGGTTTTCAGATTTTTTTAGGTGAGTACTCACTTAGTTCTACTCACTTAGTTGTACTTGAGCTCACTAGCGCAAATTTAAATTTAAATTTTTATGGGCGTAACCCCGCCCCCTGGTTAAAATTTTAAGGTTTTCAGACTTTTCTAGTTCATTGCTCACCTAGATCTACTCGTGCAACAAATTTGAGCTTTCTAGCTATAGAGGAAGTGCTTCATCAATTCGATGAGTGTGTCAGTGGCCAGTGAGTATGTCTTAAAATATGCACTTTTTGCGCCTCCATATCTCCGGAACCGTTCATTTCATAATAAATACGATTGTGGGGAACAAAGTTATGGGGGGTAAAAACAGCTCGAATGGCTTCCTGTAAATATACACACTGCATGCATTGGCCGGAATTTGGCCTGGCGCACTGCCGTGCGCCTAGATTTTAATTCTTGGTACTTTTTTTTTATTGCTTTGGGAATTACTCCGTGCCCTCTCGATTATCGAAAGATGGGAGGTTTAGTTGGCTGGACCGTACGGTTAAAGCGCCACTAAAATTTCTAATTTATTTATTTTTTTCTTTTTTTATAGTTTTATCTTAGCCTCCTTTATGAAGTCTGTAATGGCCCTGTAGTTTTCTATTCTTTCTGATGTAAAGAATGAGACACTGTTGTCATGTTGTTCTAATGCCTGGTATTTTGTCCGGATGTTGTTGTATCTTACACACCTGAAGATGATGTGGGAGTCGTCTTCAGTTCCCCTCATAAATCACATTGGTCATTGTCCATGACCTTAAATCTTGTTAAGGTATAAGGACCCAACGAGTGGCCTGGTATGATTCTGTTCAGCTGTCTGACTTGTATTGACTCTATGTTCATTGCCAAATTCGAAAACCAAGGTTTCCTTTGTATTTCTGGGAAAATCTTCGCATATTCTCGTCCCCTCGAGCGGTTTATCATACTATATTCCGTTCCCCATTCCTTCCATAGAATATTCTTCATCTGTCTGACTGCTTCTGCTCTTGTCCAATTGCATTCTACTAGTAGACCGTCGTCCGAAGCTCTTTTTGCCTCCATATCTACAATTTCGTTTTCTGCTATGCCCATGTGAGCAGGTATGTAGTGAATTTCTATGCATGATACGTTCGTATTTTTGCTCAGCTTGTTATGTATCCTGGCGCAAATTCCATTCGGTTTGTTTCCTCTAAGTGCCATCGCCCCAGTCTTGATGTCTGTGAGTATAGCTATTTTGCAGAAACCGGATTCTATTCCAAACCTCATTGCCTCTTCCATCATCAACAGTTCTACTGTCATTGATGAGAATGTTTTTGACAGTCTGAACCTCTCAACTGTGACGAATTTAGAGTGTATGAAAGCGCCCCCTGCTTGGTCCTCTCTAATGGAACCATCCGAGCAAATTATTTCACATCCTCTACTTGATATGTCATTAATTTTTGCCGGTAAGTTTGAAGTAATATCTCCTTATTTATGTCTTTCTTCGAGTCTTGGTAGAACGTTTCAAATACTTTCAGTTTGTTCGATATTAATCTTTCACCCGATATTTTTTCCAAGTCGTTAAAGGATATATTGGAATTTTTATAAGTTCTGCAGTAACTTGTGTTTATTTGGCCGTTTATTTCTCGCAGGGTGTCCCCCAGTGGCATATTTAGGTGAAATATCTTGATCAGGTCCTTTCCTGTCGCCAGCTGCAGTCTAAATTTTGGTGGCAATTCACCTGCCATGTGATAAAGCACGTGGGTTGGTGAGGATTTCATCAGTCCTAAGGGTCTCCTTACATGTCTGTTCGTTGTTACTTGGAATCTGGATAAAGCACCTTTCGATAGATTAGCGAAGGATGAAGACGCGTATTCCAATCGTGCTCGGGCATAAGTCCTGTAAAACTGCATCGCTCTTAAGGGTTGCACACCGTATAGGCATCCACTTAATAAATTCAGAAAACCGCAAGTTTTATTTAGTTTTGTAATTGTTTGGTTTACCTGTATCATTGCAAAGTTGTTTGTCGATATGAATCTCCCTAAGTACTTGATTTCTCTGACTTCACTCACTGTCCTGCCGTCTAGACTGATGTTTGCCCTGAATTTCCTTGTTCCAAAAGCGCTCACGGTTGTTTTGTTGGGATTCACCTTTAAATTAAGAGTTTTACCTATTCCCACAAATTCGTTTAGCTTATTCTGTAGGTGGTTTTACGCTAGAATGAAGAATTCGTCCGCGAATTGGAATATGAGGAATCTATCGTTCTCAATTTGATGGAGTGAAATGGTATATAAATTAAACAGAATGGGGCTTATACAACTGCCTTGAGCCAGGCCCTTGCAGCAATTTATTTTGGCATCCTGCAGAGAGAGTGTCCGGTCCCCTAAGAAGGGCTCCAACCAATTTATCAACTTTGTGTTGAAACCCATTTTTAATAGTATCTGTTTTAGTGTCCACATTGCCATACGCCTTCTCAATGTCAACACAGACCGCCAAAATTTTGTCCCCTTCATTTTTAAGTATTGTACCGTGTTTATTAGATCATTAATGCATATCGCCGTGCCCATGTTCTTTCTGAAGGCAAAGGATCTTCCCGGTAACAATCCGCGTTTTTCAATAAATTTTTCCATAGCAGGCTTAATCATACCCTCTATACATTTCAGGAATACCGGGAGCAAGCAAATCGGTCTGAAATCCGCAGTGTTAATCGAGTCTTCTTTCTTCGGGATGAGGGTTATTTTTATCTTTCTCCATATTTCTGGAAATACGCCACTGGTCCAAACTCGGTCCAAAATCTGAAAAAGGTTAAACTTTTTTTAGAATTTTTTTCGTTTTTTTAATTTGGGCGATTTTTAGGGTTCCGTACACCAAAGGTGAAAAAAGGAACCCTATTGTTTTGGCTACGCTGTCTATCTGTCCGTCACACGGTATTTCCCCAGGAACCGTAAGAGCTACGGACCTGAAATTTGAACAGAGTATGTAGAGCCTTAATCGCTACAACAACAAATATATGAGAATTAAAAATTAAAGGGTGTTCCCGAGACGGCTCAGCCTAATAAAGATTTTCTGCTTTGCAAAGTGTTCTTGCCTAGTAACTTTTTCTGCATTGCCGGCCTTCGGCCGGTCTCTCTATTCTCTTTCTTTTCAGAAAGGCATTTTTTTTAAATTAATGTTTTTAAAAAAGGTAGTTTCTTAAGTAATATTTCCAAAAGGTATTTTTACTTAAAAGTTACTTTTTTTAATTTTATGAATGAAATTTACTTACTCTTTTCTTCAAAGCAAATTTTGCAAAATTTGTATTTTGTAAGAATTTGCTTATCCTTCATATGCAGTGACCCAAAATGTTTCCAACATTCAGAAATTCCAGTTCACTGGAACTTCACCTTGGCCCATTTTTTTAGGTCATCGTTTTCCTTCAATAAGTTTTCATAAAAGGCTATGTCCCGCGATGGAAAACTTTCTACATTTTCAGGCTCCGATTCTCCTGAATCTGCATCAATCACTTGTGGCCGGTCTATTGCTTCGGAAAAATAATTTTGGATATTCGCTTGCATTTTAATTTATTTTAATTCACTATTGAATCACCAATTCACAAATATAAAATTATAGAACAAACACCAAATGCAAAACGAGCATCTTAATATACATATGTACATAAAACATAACGGGAAAAGAGTAAAATGTATGAGCGTTGCTACATTCCTAAATTTGAAAGAATTCTTTGCATAACGACCACACGAGCAATTTGTTTTGATCTAACTTCCCCACCTGACATAATTTGACTAACTTTAACAAGTGTAGACTGCTGCAGTATGCTTTTTCCAAGTCATAACGTTATTGTTGATGCATTTGTTTTAACAACTCAGTTGTAACTACAAGTTACAGCAAAATTTCATGTTAAGTGGAGATGTAAAGTGAGATAACCAATAATTTTGGGTTTACACGTGAAAGTGCAAGTTCGAAACACTCAATACACTCAAACTCTTTTGCTAAAGCCCAATAATTGATTTCTCAATTAAGTGTCATTTATCTTTAAAAGACAGCCTTCTGGCCAAAAAGCTTATAAGTTACTACAGAAAAAGTAAGTACTCAAATTTAGAAGCAGAACGACCAAGCACAGAACAGCAACAGAAAGCAAAAATTAATGAAGCCTTTAAGTGATAATTAGCTTAGTGACATATAATTGATAAATAAGTTATTGGGCCTAACACAACTGAACTTTCGGAACTTGCAGTCTACCTCAACTTCTCTTGATAACTTGCTTTGAATTTTATCATGAAAATTTATCAGATATAGACACAATGTATCTCTACGTTTACAGATGCCACTATGGTGAAATGCCAGTTCGAAAAACTAAATACACTCAGCTGCTCCAGTGGCAGCAAGATTTGCAATCTAGTACCAATTTTTGTATTTGCGTGTCATTGAAACTCAAAACAAAGAAAAGTTACTCTGTTAATCATTTGATGCAAATTTATTATATTACTGTGCAATCTGAATTAAAGTTTTAACTTGTTAAGGGCCATTATGAAAACTTAAAGTTAGTTAAAAAAGTAGAATTTTATCCGACGTAGGTATAAAAACTTTATCATTTGCAAAATATTACTTTAACAGTTGTAATAATGAAAAAAATTAATGGTCACTTTATCGTTCACGTTAGCTAAGGTTAACTATTAGGAACTTTATCTTTAGATTGCAATAATGGCCCTTAATGTGTTATTGTTATTTACTTATTATAGTGCGCATAAAAAAATGTAAGTTTGATAATTATAGAGCATTAATATAATCAAAATAATACTTATAACTATAAATCTTAACAATTTCCCTAAATATGTGCGTATATGATGAACTCGGTAGCTCTATAAGCTAAACAAATGCTCTCAAGTTTACTCTTCGGAATCATTTTTAACATTAACTTGCGATTGCATGTGAAAACAGTAAAGCAAATGGTAGGAGATTCGACTATTGCGAACAGTTTTTCGTTGATAATACGCATTCAACAATTGTATGTCACTAGTGGCGTGTGTAATTATAGCGTAAAACAAATAAATTAACAAAGATGTTATCACTTCAATGCATTAACTTGAGCAGCATATTCTAAAGTAACAGAATGAAAAAAATTTAACATACACAAATTTATAGTGATTTTGTAAAATCTGGCAACCTTACTGTGCAGAATCGGCTCAGCCGGTGCCGTCGGCTGAAAATTTTAGCCGATAAAAGCCGTGTGCATCGGCGGCGGCTCATGGTGCTCAATATATATCGGCGGCGGCTCTGAGCCGATCGGCCTCGCCCCCCTCTCATGTAGGTTTCACTTACTTTATCAACCGCCTTTAAAAAAATGTCCACTATAATCAATCTGCAGATAAATTTCTTTAATAAAATCACTTCTAGCAAACTTTACTCATTACAACTTACCTAAATTATAATTCCATTTGCAGAACCCTTCACCATGTAATAATTTTTTGCCTGAAAATTAAATAAAAATGGTATTAATAATATATACATATACATATTTATTTTCACAATTGTTTTTTTTTTTTTGAAGTGAGCACTCATATGGAGATTGTAATGACAAGATTATTTTATTTTGTAGTATAAGTAATGTTGTCATGATTTCAGAGAAAATAGTGGCCCACTCCAGTTTAAACTGTCTTTAAATGGTAATACAATATATTACATAGCGTCTATACCTGATATAATATCAAATATATATCTATCAACAAACGTCAAATTTCATAGCAGAAAGAGTGATATTACGTGTGGACTGCAATATTAGTATTATATTAATATTATATCAGATATTATAATATTGTTTTCTAAATATATATTATAAAAACAATATTATGATATCAAGTGTCAAAAAACGCACACATACATAGATACGAGAAGAGAAATTTGTGTATTAAAATGAAAATGAATATATTTTGGTAAACAAATGCTGAAATGTTTTAACTATATACGATGTATTAAGGAAATGCCAAGATTTTTTATAAAACACACAGTAATATTAAAATAAACGAAGATGTTCACTGCGCGGCTGCTTGTAAATTATGAAATATTATTATATTTACAAGAGTACGTTTAACCCTACATAGATATTAATATTAATATAAATATATTTTTCTTCTCATTCTGCCGACGTTCTATATCATATTATATCAGAGTTAATATCAGGTATAGACGCTATGTTACGACATGTCAAAAAATGCTGTAGATTATACAAAATCTTATCATGTAAACGCAAAATGTATCGATTAGGAGACAATACGGATAGAATATTTGACAAGCGGTCGGTAAATGTAGTGTTTTCTAAACCATTTTAGAAACTTAAGTATTTTCATCACACCGGAAGTGTATTTCAAAGTAAACATTGGCAGCACTAATGGTTTTTATTGAAGGTGTGTACTTTTACAAAAGCAACAAAATCAACTCAGTAAATGTTCATGTTGTTTTTGTAAACATATTTTACGACTGCAACCATCAGATACTTAACTGGTACAGAAAAAACAAACAAGCAATAAACAAACATAAAAAGCATAAAAAAATACATTGAAGTTATAAAATGTTTTCTCCAATATTTAGTTTTATTGGTACATATTTTTTTTTTAATACATGTATTTATTTATTGTATCTTCAAATATGAACTAACAATAAGTATTCAAATCTTAAATCTAAAATATAATTATTAGGACCGACCACTGTCGGACATAAACTTGTTAATAGGTAGTTATAAATAATACATAAGTAGTAATAATCAAAAAAGAAAAAAAATATATAAAAAGTATAAAAAAAGTATTTTCAAGAAATCCCATCTGGAGTGTTGAGTAAAAGAGCCCTTATGTCCCTCTTTTTTAAGCGGATGTGTCCAGTAAAGTTAAAAATATTACGAGCAAGCGGATTAGGATGTGATTTGAGTTTTTCAAATATTTGCCTGCGTATTTTGAAATTTCTTCAATCACTAGTGGCATATTTAAATCACGATGTATATTAGAATTTTTGATGTACCATAGAGCCGATGTTATTAACCGTAATATTTTGTTTTGCCTTCTTTGGATTCTCTTTAAATTGGAAGCTGAAGCAGTGCCCCATAACTGGATACCGTAACACCATATTGGCTTCAAAAGCGACTTGTATATTAAAAGTTTACAGTCCAGGCTAAGTGTTGAATTTCTGCCAATCAACCAGTGTATTTGAGATAACTTAAGTTTCATCTGAGTTAGCTTAAGGTCAATATGATGTTTCCATGTAAGCCTTCGATCAAGGTGTATACCAAGGTATTTCACTTGGGAATGTTGAGAAATATTTTGATTATTGATTCGAACTGGGGAACAAGTATCTCTTCTTAGGGTAAACGTTATATAGACACACTTTTGTTCATTTACCTTAATTCTCCAAAGTTCAATTGTGTAATATGTTCTTGTAGATATCGGGAAGCCTCGTGAGGGTTTTCATGCTTACTAAAGCTCCAAACACTTAGACGACAGCAGACTTCACAACTTCACGACTTCAAATGAAGTTGGCTTCAAATGCTGCCGTGTAGTCAGCTACATAATTATTTTGAAGGCAGCAGCAACACTATATATAATCAGCCAGATATATATTTTACATAAATAAAATTAAAGGTACTGAATTCACTAAATTTATTGGTAGATATGATTTTAATTTTAAAATTAGGCCTTCATGCCACATTTTATCAAATGCGTGAGAAACGTCAATAAACAGGGCAGAACAATACTTCTTTTCCTCAAATGTTTTTCTTATAAATTGAACCAATCTATGAGTTTGTTCAATGGTGCTATGCTGACTTCTAAAACCAAATTGATGGTCTGGTATGCACCCACTATCATTTAAAATTGAAGACAATTTTGTCATGAGCAGCTTTTCGAAGAGTTTTGACATAGTTGACAGCAAACTTATAGGCCTATATGACTCAGCCTTAGTAAGATCTTTGCCCGGCTTTGGAATCATTTTGATTTTTGCAAGCTTCCAGAGTTGTGGATAATACTCCAGTCGTAATATGGCATTAGAAATAAACAGCAAGATTCTTTTTGCAATATGCTGCAAGTTCATCAGCATCTTGTTACTAATTCCATCAATACCTTGACCTCTCTTTGGCTTAAATTCAGCAATTACTTTATGTACATCACGCATCTTAAACTTTAAGGTTCGAGGGGGAAGAGCAACTACACTCGGCAAATCAGCAACACCAGTACATGTATTTGGGGTGAATACGGATTTTAAATGCTCAGCAAATATTTTAAATTTTTCCGTATCGCTTCTTGCCCAACCTCCAGTACATGTGCGCAGAGGTGGCTTAAACTCAACGGGTGTTCTAAGCTTTCTAGCAGCGCACCACTAAGAGTAATTAGATGTTGGTGTGACATCAAGACCTTCCAAATAATTTTTAAGAGATGCAATTTTTTCAGATGCAAGCAACTCTTGAAGTCGTTTAGAACATTCTTAAGTCTGAGTTTTTGTTGGGGTGATCTGTGCTGTTGCCATTCCCTTCTAGCTCTTCTTTTTTCACACACGAGATGTTCAATATCCCTCTAATAAATTGTATTAAACTCAGACTGCTGATGGGAGGTAGTGGCATGTTTAGCAGCCTGTTTAATATTTTCGTTAAGATTGGCAATGTTAGTTTCAATGTCATTGGGTGTTCTTAGCGTAATATTTTCCGTGCAAAGACTACTAATATATTTTTTTAATACCAGCCAATTAACACGATTGATCATCTTCATATATGGGTGAGGTAAGTCACTTCTTAGTGATCGGAGGAGATATCTAGAGAAGTTTCAGCGTTAATTAAATCCCTAGAAATATTTTTCATGACGCCAAAATCAATAACATCCGGAATTTTTCGTACGTCAGTAGGCCAGTAAGTGGGCTCCCCACTAGAAATAACATCTAAGCCCATTTTTAAAATTGTATTAAACAAAGCTCTACCTCTAGGTGCTACGAGGCGGATAACAACCCTAGTTTTAATCTTATGGCAGTTTCTTTTCTGAAAAAAACATTTTACACTATGCATATGTATGTACAATTTTTATATGTTACCTAGAATCACTCAAAGTGCTACATATTCTGTTACTACAATCGAACAAAATTAGCTGCTTTTATTTTCAACGGTTACATTTTATCATTAATGTACTTCATTGGCGACTTTTAAGGATATTTGAGAGGTTTTCCGCACACTATATTATGATTTTTCAACACATCGACATCACTAACTACGTATAAAAAAAATTAAAACAGTCACAATATTTAAATAAAAACATATGTATTTATATTAATTTTTATAATAATAATTTTTATATTTAAGAAATCTTCTTTCGAAATTAAAAACCTAAATTACGACACAAAGCGTTGTCTGGCTATCAAAATTTCTCATGCCCATACAAAATGTATGAAACCAACCGAAATAACGCAGCGTCAACGCTTTGCAATTGGAAAATCCAAATTTGACAGCGTGTAAAAAAGCGAAGTTGGCTGCAAAAGTAGTGTTGTTTTTGTCAAGTAATGTAACTTTAGCTACTTTCAGGTAAATATAGTGTTTTTATTTTATATATTATTTCTATTTAGAGGTTTTTATTAATCAAAGTGAGTAAATATTACTGCTTCTGGCGCAACGTTAACGTTCTAATTTAGGTTACTCATTTCAGCATAAAAGCCAAGCGCTAAATTACGTTGCGCTTTGCGTCGCAATTTAGGTTGGTCTGTAAAACCTTCGTTGCCACAGTTGGATAAAATGGCAGCATGTACACCTTGAATAAAGTGGTCGTAAAATATGTAAGTGCCAATTCTTCTTCGCGTTTGCTACTTAAACACATACACATACATTCCATATGCCTTGATAATACACGTCAAGTATCCATACAGCCGTTGAAATGAGAAAAATCAAATGAAGCAATAAAAATAAATTGCGAAAAGTAGAAAAGAGAAACAAAAATGTCCGGTAGCGTACAAGGCCCATTTATTAGGTCTATGCAACTCTACAAAAACACAGCAAAACAAAAAACAACTTTGTGTTTAAGTTGTCAGAAACACACACAAACATGAACTAAAGTATATGGTGCAAGCAGCTTTTGACAGTTTAAACAAGAAAACACAGAATATCATCAGGACGATTGCGTTGACCTGATAAATAGGCCTTGGTAGCGTAATTATTTCTTATTATTTATTAAGTGCGGTCAGGCTTTTGTTTGTTGTTTGGCCTTCGAGAGTTTTTCGTCTCCCTCGCACTGGTTGATTGATCTGCCACGTTGCTACTTCCTATGCCTTCACATAGGTCGTGTACAGTCAGTCACAAAACTTTTTAAAACACTTAATAACATCTTGGGCATATGGACTAGTTACCCCGCCCATATTTGTGCAACACCATATTATGCGAATTTACATTAATATGTTTAATAAATAAATAAATAAATGTAACATGTATGGAACAGAAAAGAAATCGTTATTAAGCACTTCATTTGAGATGTTTAACAAAACAAGTCAATGTATGGTAAAACATCTCAAATTCAGAATGGTCGCATTCATAAGACTTAACAGTTGCGCAACCGTTGAGTGTTTGTCTTATGGCAATTTCTTTTCTGAAGAAAATATGTTACACAATATATGTGTAACATTTTTAGAAGTTACCTGCAAACACTCAAAGTGCTACATATTCTGTTACTACAATCGAACAAAATTAGCTGCTTTTATTTACAATGGTTACATTTTATCATTAATGTAATCATTAATCAATAATTCGATTGTTAAGGTTTTTGACTAGAAAAGCAGTTATGTATTTATTTCTAAACTCTTTATCAGAAATTGTAAGATACTAATTCGATTACAGAGGCAAAAGATGGGTTTAGCGAACATACATATATAAACCAGCTTACTAAAGACCTGCACAAGACCTCTTAAAAGAACTTTGAAGGCATGAGGGATTTTTCAAATGTTTTACTACAGCGAAATGTTCTAAAACAAACGCTAAACAACAATACATTTGTTTAACTTATTGCAGGTAAAGTAGTAAAGAAGAAAATAGTTCGTAACGGAAAAATCTGTGATGCTTTTGCTTCTTTCGATGCATGCGCGCATATACAAACGTCATGCATGTACATATATACATATATACACTCAGGGAAAGCTAGAACTTAAAAATAAGAACGCGTCACATTAATTTAATAATTTTTAATATAATAGAAGACGTACATATATTGAGAAACTTAAAAATAAAGAGTATTAATGAATTAATACTGTAAATTAATATTTTTCAATATTGAAATAAGAAATTTCAACATGACTAGACTTTTGTTAATGTTTCTTTTTAATTCAGTATGGTTTTTATCTATTTTAAGCTGTTTTTTTCTCTGGGTGTACATACATACATAAGTTGTATGTATGATCTTTAATTTTTCTGAACACATACAAACGCACACATGTATTGACATTAGTTGTGTGAGCTTGCTTAAAAAAAAACCTCCCTTAAACACATAATGGCTTATCATCTACATCTTACATGCACACTTGAATGTATAATATGCAAAATAACAAGCATACACGCATCAACACTACTTCTGTGGATTGTTTGTTATGAACAAGAAGTCTTGGCGACCAGCGTTAACGTTGTAAAATTTCAAAAGTGGCACAAAAAGGGGATTTTTTTAAAAAAGGTGGCACCAAAAAGTGGATTTTAAGAAGAAAAAAGAAAAATTAAAAAAAATCTGCTTATTTTTAAAAACATCAAGGATAAAAATCAGGTTTTGCATATCTAAAAACTAAAAAATACAATTTTTATGATAAAATAAAGCCACAAAATATGAAAATAATTCACATAATCTGTGCTTATAAATAAATTACTTGAATATTCTGGGGATACATATTTATGTATTTTTAATGCTTTCTTAGCATTGGCACTTATTTACAAAAAAAACTAACTCAGGTTATTTACCTTAGAGACAATGTATTTTATTTATTTATTTTATTTCAATTTTTTAATAAATATCTGAATATTGAATTCTCAAGAAACATGCACAAGAAAATTATGTAAATTTTTTGTACATTGCATTTTTTAATTAACGGAAAAAGGTTGATTTGAAAATTTTTAATAGTTATTAAATTCCTATTTTTTAAAACCGTACTTTTGAATAGGTTCATCATTTGGAATCCAGTCTTCCAAATCACTTTACTACAAACTTAAAGAAGATAACACGGTACGACAAGTTTCAACTTTCAGTCCGTTAGATAATTTATTTTCTAATAATGGCAATTTAGAAAAGGAACCGCTCAGCGGGAACAAACTAAGGTTATGTATATAAAGCAAATGTATATAACTTTGGATAGAAATTTTTATCCAAGCAATTTGAGAACTCTCGTACAAAAATATCACGTCCACTTTTTATATTACAAAAAACGGAAACAATTTAATAAATACTGGGTTTAAATAAATACTTAAATACAATCAGTCTTTTAGCGCTGCGCAATTTTTTGAAGTATATAAAAGTTTAATAGTGACTTTTTTAATCAGGAATAATTTCTTAATCGGACTTAGGTTCAGTATTTTCAATTATTATGAAATGAAATATTTTTAGTAATTAATGTGATTTTCTAAAGAAGATAAGAAAAATTAAACTAGACTTTTTAGCTGGAGGAAATGCGCATTTTTCTGTGCATCCATGAAGCTGATGAAGCACACATGTTTATCTAATTGGGCAGAGATTGTTATTAATATCAGCTATTTAAATTGTGATTTTAATGAAATGGAATATGAGAAAGGATAGTGTATACAATTATTGATTTACCTTTGTTAAATATTTTTGTAAGTATCACTATTAATTTTCTATTTTCCCGATTAAGAAATTATTCCTAATTAAAATTTACTATAGTTCAACGAAATTTGTTTAATATACTTAAATATCTACATTGTATATATATACCTACACACATATGCAAATATATATGTAACTATACCCTGCAGGAGATCGAGCTAGCGTCCAACTGGTATTTTACTAGTACAGAAACTACCACCGGTAGTTCCCAACTGTAAACTTTCCTAATGCTCAAATTAGCATTGAGTGTGTTTAGAAAATTTCTAGTGCCATTGGTACTAGTTTAGGACTAGTTTATTACCAAATTTTTTAGCAAAGAAAAATTCTATAAAAATGGTGGTTTTATGCCTTTGTTACCCAGTGACAACTGCTGGTTAAAATTCGCAATTATTTATAAAAATTCAAAAATACAAAAGGTTAAATATAATTATTTGATAATAATTATTTTTATGTGAACCTAAAAGTTAAATAATTGTATAATACTAATTTTCGTACAGTGCAAGGGCTCTGTTAGACAGTCAAAATTTATTTTGCAATGTGGTGCCTTCCTTGAAACTACTTCATTTACTAATACTCATCAGAACTAGTAATTTTATACAACGACTTTAACCCTTTTCGCAATAGTTCTTGCTGTTCTATTAATTATACTAGTAGCTTTAAGACAATTGCAGGAGAATACTCCTGCAGGGTATATACATACTCATACAGACAGAGATATACGAATATAATCAAGCCTGGGCATATCAGTTATTCGAAAGATATGCATAAACTAAACACGCATCACAGAAAAACAATGTCTTACAAGCTTGCTTACAAGGCAATATAACATATATTAATAAGACTGATAATAGGAAAAAGTACATCTTCATTCAGTAAAAATTATCAAAAAGAGGATAAAATTAGAAAAAGTATCAAATTTGGGTGCATTTTGTTAAAGTAGCACAATAGTATCCAAGCAGTCGAAAAAGTGGCAAATTGCTACTTTAGTAGCACCAACGGTAACGCTGTTGGCGACATCGCTTGTTAACACTCATATACACGTACACCAATACATCCATCGTTCTTCGCTTATAATACAACAGAATTTAATATTGGTTTAGTATAATACATGCCACGGGAATGCATTTAAAAAACAAAACGTATTTATGTATGATTTGAACGGGCTAAAGTTCGTATCGCTTTTTAAGCCAAATTACATGTGATAATTATTAATGAACAAATAACATCAAAGTTAGTTGTAAGTATTCGCAATTTAGGTTGGTCTGTGAAACCTTCGTTACCACAGTTGGATAAAATCGCAGCATGTACACCTTGAATAAAGTGGTCGTAAAATATGTAAGTCCCAATTCTTCTTCGCGTTTGCTACTTAAACACATACACATAGGCCGATTTCCTAAACGCAAGTTGCAATGCATAATTGAATAAAATGCGTGTGCAATGCTAGGCATGTATTAAGAGCAAACTTGCGTTGCGGAGACATTTTTTGCACTTGATAGGCATTTAGGAACGTCGCTATGCACCTCATACATATGTTTGCCTACAAAATAAAAATGATGCGCGATTTTGACAACTGATACTCATTAAAATGAGTTGCCAAACGATTAGGAACATTGGACATTGCCATAAAGCTTACATATGCGTTTACGAAGTGTATGGATTGTAAATATGAATTGCAACTTGCGTTTAGGAAGTAGGCCTATGCCTTGATAATACACGTCAAGTATCCATACAGCCGTTGAAATGAGAAAAATCAAATGAAGCAATAAAAATAAATTGCGAAAAGTAAAAATGAGAAACAAAAATGTCCGGTAGCGTAATTATTTCTTATTATTTATTAAGTGCGGTCAGGCTTTTGTTTGTTGTTTGGCCTTCGAAAGTTTTTCGTCTCACTCGCACTGGTTGATTGATCTGCCACGGATTACGGTATAATCTTGCGGTATTTTGAGGAATTTCTTTAACAACCACGTTGTTACTTCCTATGCCTTCACATAGGTCGTGTACAGTCACTCACAAAACTTTTTAAAACACTTAATAACATCTTGGGCATATGGACTAGTTACCCCGCCCATATTTGTGCAACACCATATTATGCGAATTTACATTAATATGTTTAATAAATAAATAAATAAATGTAACATGTATGGAACAGAAAAGAAATCGCTATTAAGCACTTCATTTGAGATGTTTAACAAAACAAGTCAATGTATGGTAAAACATCTCAAATTCAGAATGGTCGCATTCATAAGACTTAACAGTTACGCAACCGTTGAGTGTTTGTCTTATGGCAATTTCTTTTCTGAAGAAAATATGTTACACAATATATGTGTAACATTTTTAGAAGTTACCTGCAAACACTCAAAGTGCTACATATTCTGTTACTACAATCGAACAAAATTAGCTGCTTTTATTTACAATGGTTACATTTTATCATTAATGTTCTTCGTTAGCGATTTCTAACGCTATTTTAGATGTTTTCCGCACACTATTATGATTTTTAAGCACTCATTGACATCACTAACTATGTTTGAAAAAACCAGAACAGTCACAATATTTAAATTTATTTATTTATATATTAAACATATTAATGCAAAGTAAATTTGCATAATATGTATGTTAATGATTTTCTGGGTTGCAGTTTTAAAAATTTCATACAGATTAGATCACTACTTTTCTTCTATAATGTTATGCTCACAGATTGTCCAGACTATGTCCGTAGACTTTTTACGTTTTTGCAAAGTGGTAGAAGCCCACAGCTTCTATTTCCCACTAGAAATCGTCATATTTATGAAAGATCATTTACTGTACGAGTCGCCAAATGTTGGAACTCATTGCCACGATCCTTAAGAGCATTCCATCTTACTCGTAATTCATTCAAAGGTAAGCTTGTTGAACATTTTTCACAATTGAACTGACCTAGATTCTGAATACATATAGTTAATTTTCATGCGTAATTTATTTTCCAATTTATAAGTAGTAGTCTCATCTAATAATTTTATAACTACATACCTATTATTATTATTTTTTTTTTTTTTTGCAATTTTTGTGTCTAGTTTATTTGTTGCCTAAATGTATAATTATTCTTATGCTATTCTTGTAGTCCACCAACTATATATGGCCCTATGGGCTCGGTTAGTTATTGTTATAAATAAATAAATAATATGGTGTTGCACAAATATGGGCGGAGTAACGTAGACCATATGCCCAAGATGGTATTAACAGTATTTTTAAAAGGTTTTGTGACTGACTGTACACGACTTATGCCATCACATAGGAAGTAGGCAACGTGGTTGTTAAAGAAATTCCACAAAAAACCGCAAGATTATACGGTTATCCGTGGCAGATCAGTCAACCAGTGCGAGAGAGACGAAAAAATCTCGAAGGCCAAACAACACACGCAAGCCTGACCGCACTTAAGAAATAATTACGATGACGCGAGAGATGTTCCCCGCCCCAGAGCTGCTTAACGACTGTCACAATATTTAAATAAATAGTTATTGATGTTAATTTTTGTAATAATAATTTTTATATTTTTCTATTTAAGAAACATTCTCTCGAAATAAAAGCATATTATGCAAAATAAAACCTTCCTTACCACAGTTGGAAAAAATGCCAGTATGTACACCTTGAATAAAGTGAGGGTAAAATATGTAAAATATTTACATGTTTTTCATGCAACATATTCAGAAAAGAAATTAAAAATTTTTCCCACAGTTGTATTTTTGTACAAACGAACGCTGAAATGTAAAACATGTAACATATATGCAACATATTTGTCAGAAAAGAAATCGCTATTAGAAACGCATAGTTGTGTATCTTCGCTCCACTAAACAGTTGAGTAATTATCCATCATAAAATTTTTTCGCTATCTATAGTCAACACGTTGTGCTCAGCCTGAACAGCTGGTCAAATAGAGTTATTGCTTTTATATGCTTTGTTAGGTGGCAGCAACAAATATTTTTGAAGTTTTACATTACAAATGCGATGAAGTAACAAAATAAAGATATACAATTACATTATATACATCAAGCCGTTTCTAAGAAGTAGCTGTTGGGGCCAACAGTTGCCAGCAGTTTCACAACTGTTGAGCTCAACAGCTACGTCTTATGAATGCGCCCAATATCACAACTGAACATATTACTACGTGTCTAGTGTACATTTTTCACTCGCTATGCTAGCAAAATATATAGCCAGCTGGCAGCATTTTTTAATCAAAATAAGCACAATACAAAACACCCTGTTATTCAATATTGTGGAAAATTGTGAAAACTGCAACTATTTCATTTGACACATACACGTTTGATGGGCTTCTTGGTAAAACTGCAAAAAGGAGGTGATTTTGCTGTATTTCCAAAGGTTGTTTAATTTTCATTTAACTAAACATAAACAACTGAATCCTTTTAATTATAATACATTTGTTTATTCTGTTCCTTTGTAATAAAGTTCAACGATAAGTAAGAAACATGGGAGCAGCACAATCATCAGAACCCAGATCTGTATCCATGGACAATCCCTCACCGGCTGGTGTTATTGATATATCCGACGATGTGGTAAATCGTTTGAAACAGGGCATAACAAAGCAAGGTATGGATTAAATATTTAATTTGTTCCAAGTCTAATGTTAGATTGAGAACAATGTAAAATCAATAGAAATATTATTTTAATAACAAAATTTCAAGTTTTTGTGATTATGCAATCTTGTAGAAAAACTTAAAAAAAAATACTTGTTTGCTTGCATATTTACAAATGGTTTTAACAGAAAATTCAATCAAGTGATGCCATAAAAAATTGTTTTTAAAGAAGTTTGCATGTGTTATATGTTTTAAATATGTAAATATATAATGATATACATAAAATATATATTAATTTCAGCTAAAGAAAATGCTAGAGAGGTTGCTGCCTCGCCCAAGAAAGAACCTCCACCAAAAGCAGTTCAACCTAAAGCATCTCCACCCAAAGCAGTGCCAGCAGCTATTACAGCTGCTTCGCCAGCCCAACAGCCATCCGTTGTATATAAAAATTCTCCTCCATTGGCTTATACTACACCAAGTGGTCATACATTGAGTGCAATGGATATTCATCGTCAAAAAGAAATTGAACTTCAGCAAAATGATGCTTTGTGGCGCCAACGTATGGTACAATTGGAACAAACCTTAAAAAAAACCAACTCCATTATGGAAACCGAATATTCCTCTGCGGTTGAAGATGTTCGCAAACGTTTTGCAACAGCTTCACCTGTTCATCAATTGCCTCCTTGCCAGGATATTAAAGCACAAGTCATTGCCTGCTACCGTGCTTATCCCGGTGAGACACTTAAATGCGCCGAAGAGGTGGCTGCCTTTCGTAACTGTGTTAATTTAAATCGTATCAAAAAACTTGATGCTGCCACGCAAGATCAACCAGCGAAACCACCTAAAGCGGCTTAACCAATAACATAAATTTCTTAAACGTTTTAAAAACGTGTATGTCGCTGCTGTTTTCATTATGGGCAACAGTTTCCTAATTCTATATATATATAATTTAGTAAAAACCAGATCCTTTGTCTTAATTAAAAGCTTCTGGCAGCCTGGTCGATTTTAATTAAATTTTTTCAGTCCCTAATTATTTTTTTGCTGCGTGTATTAATATATAAAGCTGAATGAACATAAAAGGTAATTTAAAATATTATGCAACTTAGTAATTTAACGAAAGAGAAACTGATTTGTATGTAATTTATAGACAATAGATGTTTTCAGTTATGAATAAACTACTGAGAAGGTTAAAAATATGTGATTTATTAAACTTATAATCCATTTGAAAGAGTCTAGAATTAGCGATTAAATCTTGGAAAGCCAAGCCGGAATAATGTTAAAGAGTATTGCTTAATGCAAAATTCAAGAATACTTCTTTTGTAATGCACACCAGACATATTCCATAGTAAAAAAACGTAAGTGACTAAATAGTTTAACCCATAATTTTTATTATCTATTAATAATTTCTACTGATATGGGGCGACTTTATTCATAGAAAAATGTTTTCGATTTCTACAATGTTTATTAATCAATTTTTATCTGTAGAATCTTGTAACTGCTTTATTAAAAAATACATAAATTTTTTTAATAATGATAAACTGTCATGAAATTAACATAAGAGACGAAATTGAACTAGGTATTGACGAGTTCTTCCATACGATTTGACATTTAAAATCGTCGCATGATGTAACTACACTATTTTTCATGAAAATTGAGAAAATTCAAGACAATCAGCTATCATGAATAAAATTCCACATGAAATTTTTCCACTTTCCAATTAGAATTTTTTGTTTTCTCTATTACTTGCTATTAGTTGGAAATAATTCCACGGACAAATTTCACGTGTAATTTTATTCACGATAGCCCTGAATATTTAGAAAATTCAAATTGAAATTGAGAATTTCAATTTGAAATTGAGAAAATTCCAAATGAAAATGAGAATTTCAATTTGAAATTGAGAAAATTTCAAATGAAAATGAGGTTTCAAATCGAAATTAAGACATTTTCAAATATAAATGAGATTTTCAACTTAAAATTGAGAAAATTCCAAATGAAATTGAAAACTCATGTTTGAAATTGATAAAATTCCAGTTCAAATTGAGAATTTCGATTTCAAATTCAGAAAATTCCAGTTAAAATTAAGAACTGAAATTGAGAAAATTCCAATTAAAAACAAGAATTTCAATTTGAAATTGAGAAATTTCCAAATGAAAATGAGACTTTCAATTTAAGATTGAGATAATTCCAAATGAAATTGAGAATTTCTATTTGAAGTTGAAAATTTCTATTTGAAATTGAGAATTTCTATTTGAAAGTTTTCTCAATTTCAAACAGAAATTCTCAATTTAATTTAAAATATTCTCAATTTAAATGAAAATTGTGAAGTCTTAACTCACGATTTGAATTTGATGTAAAATTGTATCTCTGAACACGTTAAGATGTGTTTAATTTCGCTTACTTATTGTAACTTCAGGCCAGTTTTGCATTATACATAATGCCGTATGTGTGTAAAACTAATTTTGTATTGGCAAGTCGATTTGTAAATAAACCTTTCATAAAACCAAAATATTATTCATGATCAATCATTATTTATGTGACAATCATTGGTCACTAGTAGAAAGGTTCTAACTAAAATAACTGTAACTTTACCCGAGAACGTAAAAACATAGTAATACACAGTACAAGTGCTTGTACAACTGCTTGTAAAAGCTTTATCCTTTACACTATTGCAATATGTGACGTGGTGTATTTGGGTGAAATGTATTGGAATCACTGAAGAACTCAATTTCGTGAAAGTACGAGTTAGGGACAGTTATGATCATCCATATGTAGATAAATCTTAGTAAGGGCCCGACATATTACGTAACGCTGTTTTCCCCAATTTTCGACCACCTCTCCCCCCAGTAACAGATCGTAACAAATCTATAAATCTTTTAATTTATGGGAGTTTTAACGCCCACTTTTTCAACGAAAATTTATATCCTTGCATTACCGCAACATGTATGGCAAATCTATATAATTAATAGGTAAACATGTTTTTTGTAATCCCTTTTACGCTGGTACTACTGCACCGACTTTAAAAAGATTTATATGGTTTTAAAGGTTTTTCGGTACAGATGTGCAGAATCTATATTTTATTGAAATTGGTTTAGTATTTTGGGAGCTATAAGCGTTTAAACTTGCTACTACTACATGCACACATATTACACACGTATTTATTAGCTTACAAGAAACAAAACATGAGATTGTGTGTAGTAGTATTTGTCTTGATTTAAACATTTTTTTCTCTTATTTGTTATTGTACGAAAGCCATAATACTTAAAGGAAGAGAGTTCAATAAATGGAATTAGCTTAGTTAAAGGGGGGTTGTTCGAGTTTTGAATTTCGTGTATTATTTAATTATGCATATGTATGTAAGTACATATGTGAGTGGCTGTGCTTTAATGCATTTTTTATGACGTTTAGATACATTTTATTTGAATATTAATAAAATTATTTACATTTGGATTCTAGAATACGGACGATTGTGTCGTCCGTTGGTATATCTAGTTTCAATAAAATCGCTTGAGTTAAACGCTTTACCTACATGGCTATCATTTCCAGGTTTTCAGATTTTTCTAATTAGTTGTTAACCTAGACCTACTTGTTTCTCAAATTTCAGCTCACTGGCGCAAATTTAAATTTTATGGGCGTGTCAACGCCCAATTTTTTAATGAAAATTTATTTAAACCATGTATTATTGAAACATGTGTTCCAAATTTCAATGGCTTGAGTTAAACGCCTAAGATATGTTATTTTACTTCTGAGCTTTATGGGCGTAGCCCCACCCCCCCCCCCCCCCCTCCTATTTAAAATTTTATAGTTTTCAGATTTTTCTCGGTGGTTACTCACCACTCGCACTACCGTGCGCTTAGATGAAATGAAAAGTACAATAAAAGTAATAGAATTAGAACTTCCGGTTTGGTTCTCTGTTACTTTTACATTCCGTCATCGTTCACAACACACCCTGTATCTACCACTCATATGCCATATCCTCACACACTTACAATGAGTTAGTTATTATTTTCTACCCTAGAAATAATTTATGTTGCAAAACAACGTTTGGCCGGTCAGCTTGTAGATATATTTGAGTTTAAGAGACCCCTAAACAATCAAAAATTTGCTGGTTTTGTGTGTTTCACGATACAACCCAGCAAAAAAGTTTGTCTACTAGAATGCAAAAAAGTATATGTACTCCCCAGTCGTAAGTACTTACAATTTGACTGAATAACCCATTATTTTTGTTTGAGAAGTTCAAAAAATATGCGGTACTCTATACTTTTTGCCCACAAACATCCAAAAGTTAATAGATTACTGATTGCCTAAAAGTATTCAAAATTTAATGGGTTATTTTTTGCTTACAAATGTGCAAATAATTTTAGATTACTTTTGTGCTAAAATTATTCAAAAGTTAATTGGCAATTTTTTCTAATAAAAATAATTAGAATTTTGTAGCAAAATTGACTGTTCAAAATTTGTGGTTGAAGTCTACTGATGATTTGGTTTAAGCGCCAATGAAATATGTATATAGACCAAGCTAAACCACAAGCAAATAAATTTCAAATTAGGGTGTGGTTATGACAATATGTCGGATAATAGACTTCTTGGATGTAAAATTATAAAACTTTTATCGTTTTTTGGGATTGTTAAAAATTGTAATTTTACAAAGAAAATATGTTAACATGTATATTGAAGAATATGCGAAAATACTTAAATTTTGCAATGAAAATTATAGTTTTTTTTAAATATTATTTATTGTATCTTTAAATATGAACTAACAATAAGCATTCAAATCTAAAATATATGTAAGTATTAGGCCCGACCACTGTCGGACATAAACCTAGTGATAGTTATAAATTATACATAATAGTGATAACCAATTTCAGCAGACTGCAACTACTCCTCGGCTGTGCTCACGTGTAGGAATGCCTTAAATATGTTATGTGCTGGTAGATAAGTGCATACATTTTGGGAATTGAAGGAAACGAAATGGCAGATACACTGGCCAAAAGGGGTATTAAATAACCGGAAAGGATTCATAGACTCTAAGACGAAGGAAGAAACGGAGAGAGTTTGGCGTGCGACGAAAACTTGCAAAACTTCTAAAATCATGTGGAGCTCCTGTAATCCCAAATCGACTAAATTCCTTTTATCACTAACTAGAAGCAGCAGTAGGCTTCTAACGAGGGTATTAACTGGACACTGCTGGAGGGCTTCGTATGTCGTCAAAATAGGACAAATACTTGACGGTACTTGCAGGAAATGTAAGGAAAACGGGCTAATTGAGACAGTAGAAAATCTACTGTGCCACTGTCCGGCTCTAAGCCGCACTAGATATAACTGTCTTGGTGATCATACTTTTCGTAGTCCTGAATTTGTATCGGGGGTGGAACTGTGCAGACAGCTAAAGTTTGCTAAATCTCTAATTCATTCGATATAGGTACCATGAACTACGCTGCAATACTTACAGGTTTCTTGTCATCTGTTGATATCGCTAAGGATCAATACTGCTCTATGCGTGGTGTTTGACCACCCAGATTAAGCAAACTTAACCTAACTTAGCTTTGAGCCTTTTTCTCCTCCTAAACGTCATGACCGATTTGAATGAATGGTCATGGATGGTTTAGATTCACAAATCAGTCCGGCAAATGGCGCTGCAGTCAGTATTAAGTTTATTTATCTATACTGACACTAAACAGCTGGATCGACTTGAATGAATTTTTGTGTATGCATTCAAGTGGGGGCGTGAGACAACGTTTGCCGCGCTCAGCTAGTAAAAATATATTTTTTATTTTACAATGAAAATATAATGATTTTTTAGGGTTAACGGCCTAGACGATTAAGTTCTCTGGTGGCTACGTGTAATGCTTCATTCATTGTTGAATTAATCCACGCTGAAAGTCATAAAAAACTACAGCGGTAAATTTTTCAGGGCTCGATGCCATTATTTATGAAAATATTTGACTATTCTGATATTGAATTTGATAAATGTCTTCGTCTTAATATTTTTTAACACTTTTATTTCAAAAGTTAATAAAAGGAATCATAAACAAAAACAAAATTTTTAATTAATAACACTAAACTAGAATTTATAAATAAATTGAATTAAACACACAGCCAAGATTAAAAATATTGGAATAGTAACAGCCGCCGCTCCGCTCTTACAAGTATCGTCGAATGTTTTTGCTGGTCCCATACAACCGGCATAACTCATTATAAACGCTATATAATTTTGCTCAAATACACCACGCACCAAACTAGAACCGGGACCATGAGCAAATACAACAACATCCTCACCACCATGAGATTCATCCTTCAAGGGCACTGTTGCCATATGGCGATAGGTGGGGGAATTACGTTGTTCCTTGGTAAACTGTGAGAATGGACGCCAAATGTCAGCAGATGAGTTTGCATTGACAGTATTATTGGATATATGATCATAGAAACCAGGACCATTAGCATACATAATTGTTTCATAGGTTATTGGATCTGTTGCTTTATTGGCAAATCCCAAAATATCGCCACCACGTTCCGGATAGCCATTAAGGGTGACAGAGTGTGAATGATCTGCTGTAACAATTATGAGAGTTTCTTCAGGATTGGTTTTTTCAATGGCAGAAGTTATGGCCTTATCAAATTCAAAGACCTCATGAAGAGCAGCATGAGCATAATTTTGATGATGAGCCTGATCGATACGACCACCTTCAACTACCAAAACGTAGCCCTGCAACAAAAATTTATAAAGCTTTTGGTTTGATTTGTGGATTAGTTAATTACTTACTTTAGAATCTTTTCCTCGCTCTAGAACCTGAATAGCTGCTTCTGTCATTTCCTGCAAAGAGGGCTCTCCTTCCTCTTTTGCTATTGAATATGTTATGTGATTATTGCGGAACAAACCCATTAAACTATTGATATTATCCAAATCTACTTTTTTTAGTTCCTTCAAGGTCTTAACAAACACCCGACTGTCATTCATGGATTTGCCATGTTCCAACCATTTTTGTGGCAAATTAATGCCATCACCACGGCTACATATTTTTTCTGTGTTACCCTCAAATTGAACAGTGCGAACTTCGATGGGATTCATGGCGCCAAGAGGTTTAAGACCACCGCCCATTATAACATTAAACTTGTTGCCAGGAGCTGTTTCAACAAGCTGTCTAGCAATGTCCATGTAGTAGGGTTTCGATTCGTCTGGTACTTCAGTATCACACTCCCAATCGCGATGATAGATGTTGGCATAAGTAGAAGAGGGAGTAGCGTGCGTAATACGAGTGGTGGTCACAATACCGGTACGTTTATTTTCGGCTTGAGCCCAATCCATAATAGAGGTTAAACGTCCTTGTTCAGCATTTGTTTTCGAACGTGTTGTATCCATGCCAACTGCGCCATAGTCCGTTTTGCTACCACAAAACATAGCAGTTGCGGTAGCAGCAGAATCTGGTACTTGCTTGTCCACATTGTAAGTCTGCAAACATTTTATTAAGAGTTTTTATTTACATATGTATGTATGTAATTGACTGGAATTTGTGTTCGTACCTTTGCAAGTCCGGTGTAGGGAAATTCATCAAAGGATAACATTTCTTCTTCACCGCTACCATGCTTCAGTAGTTGTCCCTTGTATATACGGGCAGCTGTAATTGTCGTTAGACCCATGCCATCACCCACAAATATAATGATGTTTTTGGCTTTACGCTTGAATTCAGTTTCCTTGTTCTTTTGGGCAATTTTAATGGTTTTCGACAATCTTTTTAAGGCCGATGTGAACCAAAATTTTGCATCTGAAAAAGAATAAAATAATATGTGGAATATAAAGTTAGAAAGATTTACTCCGTAGTTACAGAAAAATATTGTTAGAGGTTAGAGTGAGGGCTTTGCTTAAAAAAATCAAGTCTATAGCTGGATTTTGTAACATTTTGCGAACTGAAAATCACAATATTTATCGATTTGCGGTAACAATAATTTTTGTTCATGATAGTGTTCATCTATTTTAATCGTATATCATGGGCCAACCAGAGAACAGCAATGAGTAGTGCAAAAGTGAGTAGAGTTGTTTCATGAGTTATGATATCTTGTAATTATGCGCACTCATACATGCAGGCATGAGTTAAGTGAGCTGAATCAATGTGAGTAGTATAAGCATTTTCCCGAAATTAGATATCAAACTGAGGTGATTTATGAGTGTGAGTATGGTATGACTATGATTTCGACGTCGCATTCATATTTATTTCAACCCATACCTATAAATCAATGTCATCGTGAGTATGCGTAAATCAGAGTAGCTACTTTTATTCACTTATGTTTTAAATTTCATGAGTTAGTATGGATAGCGAAAAAACGATTCATTGATGATCATTGGTGCCAACCATATTACAATATGTCAAAATAAGCGAAAAACCCCAAGGAGGAACCAAAGAAAAACTTATAAAATTTGAGCTTGTGATTTTAATTTTTTTCTACAACCCTCATCGAATATCGTTAAAATATATTAGTGAATTTTAGTTTTACTTTTTAGAGCGATACGATTATCGTAATAAAAGTTACTGACTCCCGCTAAAGGTACTGGTAACGCAAAATTTAAACAAAAATCATAGGATTTCAAAGAATTTATTGAACATTGCTTGTATTATCGAGAGCTTACTGTATTTAGGAGCTGGTAAGTCACGTTGCCAGTTACATTATGCATGTATGATGAAAAAATAAAAACACAATAAAACAGGTAGAAAGAATTGTATAAATATCAAATTAATTAACAATAAACAAGAAATTATAAGTAAGTGCAATAAATTTTATCATAAGGGACTTTTTCATATGAAAGAATTAACAATTAACATTTCACTTGTCTGTATTCACTTTAAAGATTAATCAATTTATTTAAAGATTAAACATACTAAAACAACCGATAAATTAATCAGTTGGAGACATATACATACATATTTACATATATACATATCTAGTATATAATCATGGACTTTTTGTTATTTTTCTTTCAAAATGATTTAAATATTTCAATAAGAGGTAACAACAATAATAAAAGCATCGCGTGAATATACTAATTATGTACCATAAATTAAACTTTGAAATTTGATTGATTAAATTAAAAAAAAAACATTAAAAACACATATAAGTGGTCTGCCATTATTGCTCATATCTTCAAAAGTTTTTAAGATACAGGGCTTACAGAAATTGGTCCCATTTAATAGGTATTGAGAATAGCTTTAAAAGTGCATTGAGTTTAAATTTTTTTTCAGAAATATCAAAGATCAATGTCATATGATTTAAAGTTTGGGGAACTATATCTCAAAAAATTAAATTTTTTAAAAATTCTAAAAAAATATATGTTAATCCTGACAATCTCTTCTGCATTTTGGGTCAAAAAATTTGAGTGAGCTCTTACTAGTTCCTGAGACATAGACAATAACTTGAAATTATTTGAAAAATTGGTATACTATTTTTTAAAAAAAATTTTTGTTTCATTTGTTTAATATTTTAACGTTTTCCTACGTGCATAAAATATGCAAAGAAAGAAATTAGTATTAAAAATTAGAAAAGTCAAAATTATAGTTCCAGGGTTGGAAATTAAAAAAAAATTTTTTGGTAAACATATAAGCAAAGACATTTTTTTCAATTGAAACGAAAAAAAAACACGAAATTATAAAATCGCCAAACCGAAAAAAATTGCCAAAACGAAGAAACGCACTAAATTGGAAAAAATCTAGCTAAAATGAAAAAAATCGCCAAAATGACAAAAAGTTGCAAATATAAAAAAACCTTAAGCAGTGTGTAGAACCTTAACATAATTTTTGATGATTCTAGATGCTATTGCACCAGACATTAGGTCTGTTCATTTACTAAAAATTTTTACGAATTTGTAACAGTTTTTACTGGAAAGTGTTCATTAACTCAAAAAGTTTGCAAGGAGAGAGCGTCAAAGAGAGAAAAATATTTAGAGACCAAAAAATTCCTTTAAATTATTATTAGTAAAATTTTTACTTGCAAGAATTATCCAACCACATGTTTTGCTTATTTTGTTGTCAAATTAATTATTTCAAAAATATCTGAAAAATTTGAATTTCTTTGTTAAAAAAAACATGTATACGTGTAAAAAATAAAGCATATTTTCTCAATTTATAGTTTTTTTCATTAAGCCCCATAAATTAAATTTTATTGTCAAAGAATTTCCTTTCTTTCTCATATCTGATCAGAGATGCAAAGTCGAATTTTTGTATTTGTTAATGAAATAAAATTAAAAAAGTATGAAAAATGCATAAAAATATTAAATAATACATGAAATTGTACACATTATTTCATATTAAATAAATTAAATAAATTTGAAGAAAAATATCAATTTAAGACATTATCAAACAAAATACATCAGAAAAAGTTTAGTTGTATCACGATTTCCTTCCATGTTTCCCATATGAATAAAATTTTCTTGCAAGTTTTTACAAGTAGAGAGTTCATTTACTTTTTCATATTTGGGAGAGTAATTTTGTAAATTTCTACCTTAATCTCTCGTTACTAGTTTCTACTGGGAAAGTAAATGAACAGACCTATTATTTGCTCCATATTTTAATTCTACAACATTAAAAGAAATCTAATTATTATAAAATTTGTCAATTAACTTTTGAAAATACAAGTTTCGCATAAATACTAAACTATTCTATAGTTCGCTAATTACAAAACTAATCTGGACAATCCAGTAAAATCCAGCAGTCATTTATTTAAATTGTCACAGACGGGACGGGCTAAATTGCACAGTAATTAAAAGGCGGTAAAGGGAAACTGTGTATGTAAATATTTACAATGAAAACAACCTTGAGAAAGCAAAATAGATAAAACTTTTCCTTGAATTTTCATAGTAAACATAAGAAAAACGAATAGAGGAAGAATTTCAGATATGTGAAGAGGTATTTGTTATGTACTTGTCATATACTTTAATTTTTGCAGCCAAGAACTTTACAATTGCAAGACTGTCTTAGACAGCAGTTTAGGTAATTTTCACGAGTTTATGAATTTGTTTTAAGTATGATGAAAAACATTGCATATTGCAGAAACGTATGTATGTAAATTAGGTTCCTGCTATGCTACAGCTTTGGTATAAAGAAGTGGAAAAATTGGTATAAAGAATTTGGAAAAATTATCAGTGTTACCAGCTCAACAAGTGCAGTAAAAAATCACCAAACTGCCAGACACTAGTACTTTTGTTTTGGTATTGAGAATATTATGTTTAGAACTTGGCGAAATTATACACGAATCCTTTACTGCAACAGCGGCGGCATAACCAAAAAGTTTAAGTTTTCAATTTGCATATTTATAACTCAATGAGTATGTAAAAATATTTTCTTCTCTCAAAAAGTGCGTGTACAGCACAAGAAATTTTTACACAAGATTAAATATGATATACATACATATGATATGATTTGTTGAGATATGTATGTATATATGTATTGCAATAAAGGAGCGATATGTTTAAATCAGCTACGTCCATTACGCAATGTGCAAACTTTTATAAAGAGCTTTTTGTGCTTTCACACCGACGAGAGTACAACATCCACAACAACCACAACACAGCAGATAGCAATGCTTGCTCCTACTTTGCAAAGAAACAGGAACAAACTTAAGAGCTTTCAAAGCTTTTTACCTCAAATTCAAATATCAGTGTATGTGTGTTTGGACGTAGCTGGTTTAAATGATTCCTGCTAACCTTAAGTCTACAGTACATGGCATGTAAAATGCCACATGCGCACGTGGCGATAACGTCAAGGAAATTTTCAGCATTTTGATAAAAACATTGTTCCAAAATACATATTTCAACCATGTAGCCGAATTGAACACATTTTCTGAGGCAGCACATCTGTAAGCATTGAATTTGAATACGCAAAGAAAATATATGGTTGTAGAATGGTTGAGAAAACAATATTATGTTCTCAGAAACAAATATGTGGTCGTTGAAATCAAGTTATTGTTATTTTAAACATTAATTTTGTTACGGTAAGCAAAGTATTGCTTGAATTTAATAATTACATTATTATATTCATAAAAAAGTGTGATATGGTTAGAGTTTAACAATATAGTTTTGTTAAAAATTTATGACTGCAAAATAATTTTTTTATTTTTTAAAAATAGTATGATGTAAATAACAATATAATGTTATCCAAAACCATACTATGTTAAGTTCTTAACAAATCTTTTTCAGAAACCTCTTCTGTCAGTTCAGTGTTTCGTTTGTTAGCTATCGGTATTGCACGCGTCGTGTTAAATAAATAAATAAAGTACAAACAAACAAAAGGGTAGATAAATAAAAACATATACGTACATATGTATGATTATCTCTTTATACAGATTGTCTGTATTTAATGCATACACACATTTGTAAGTATACATTTCTATATATGTATACATATATTTTATTTCAATAATACTAATTTATTTTTATTTCGAATTTAACGCATAGCTGTTTTAGCCAATAAATATATGATTAAAAACAAAATATTATTCTTATATTAAATAATACTGTTGTCGCATTGAACAATATTATTATAAGACAAGAACATGGTATAGTGAGTCTCAATAATATTTTCGTCACATCTACCAATAGTGTTGTCATATTTACAATAATAAGATAAGGTGTAACAAAGTTTATTATTTTCGTTTATAATATTATTATTAACTCAGATAGTAACATTATTAAAAGTTTGCTTTTCTATTGAAAATAATATGATTTAACTACAACCATATAATTCAATCATAGTATGTTGCTGTTTGATTATGGTTACCTCAACCATATTTTTTCTTTGCGTGTAGATGTGCATATGTTACTAGTACGCGGCATGTAGCAAATGTAACTTCGTAATGACGTCAAAATTACGTCAGAACCACATGTGCATGTGATCTTTTACATGCCGTGTACTGTAGGCCTTATTTTCGATTTTATTGAAAGAGGCATGTTAACGAAAGTATACTTTTTTCTATTGAAATTAAAATTTTATGGGCCTACCCATAGTTAAGAATTATCAAAATGCCAAAATTGTTGATAACTTTTAATTTATGGGCTGTAAAATTTTATCGTAAGTGAAAATTTACGTATGTTAAATAAATTTGAATATTATAAGAAAAACTTCTCCTGGAAACTTTAATTTGTGTCGCTTACAATTAAATCGAAAATAAAGGCCGTCGAAATGAATCCTTCATACGTTAAACTTCGCCTTTTTCAACTGACATTAACGCAACGACGGAGAAGGTTGGCACAATGAGTACTTCATTGACGGAAGCATTTGAACAGCTTCAATATGTTTATTCTCCATTTTATTTATTAAATTCAACTTTTTTTTATTTATTTTGCTTATTTCTTTTGTTTAATTTTATTTTTGCTGCCACAAAACACAAAAACCTAAATGAGAACATACCAAAAAAACCAACCAATATCTGTCAAACTACTCAACGTACGCAAAAATTTTTGCACCTTGCGTTGACGGAAACGTACTGAATATAACAGACCTCATGTATTTCAACTTAGCTGTCAGTTTAAAAAGGCAAAGTTTAACGTATGACGGATTCATTGTGCCCCGGCCTTAAGGCTCGATATTATAAGAGTGAAAGTTGGTATCGGTTAGTGGGCATAATGCTTAAAAAAATTATAAGTTTTATGAAGGAATTTTTGAATGAAAGTCTTAAAAATTTGTAGGAACAAGTGTTTTGAGGTTATACCCAATAATTCCAACTTTTTTTTTTGTTACGTAGTTTTGCATTTCAGCTGGCGATATACACATCAAAAAGTTTAATTTCAAAAAATGTTTGCATCTTAAACAATATCAAATATCTTTCCGATTTTCACTGCGCTCCTATTTGAACAACAAAAATAACTACATATGCGTATTTTCCCCCACTGGCAACACATAAACTGTTCGTAAATGAAAATAGATTTAAATTTTTTCTAAGTGCAAGTGCATACGTAAATTATGTTTGACAAATTTAACGAATTAAAATAAATGTGTAACACAAAGAAAAAAATAACAATAACTTAAACATACATACATACATATTTAGTATATATGTATGTATACATACTTTTTTTACGTCAGTACCAGTTGTATAAATAATGATTCATGTGAACAATAAAGAAATAGTGTCGAATTGTATTAATTAATGCAGCTATATGATTAAAATTCAGATCACCTAGACGGAACATACAGCTCATAATAAAGTCCAAAAATAAGCAGAATACATACATACATAAATATATATACATATATTCATATGTATATAGATGGATCTGTTAAAAAAATAATATTCATGACATACACGTGATCAAGTTTTTTTCTTTCCCATTAATTCACTATCATTTCATAAGCCGAGTTCCTCAGTTTTATAAAAAAAAACAATTAATTTAAAATACAAATGTAATCCCCCTTGAATAATTTGCTAATTTTTTAAATTTCTTAAAAGAAAACGTGACACAATATCAATTAAAACAATTAATATAGGGTGTTTTTTTATAGAGTGTCACCATTTTGAGTTGTCATCACTGCTTTATTTGAGCACCCATTTAACAGCTAATAGTTGCTTTTTGTTTATTTTGCTTTTTAATTTCATAATAGGTCTGTCTGCGTACACATATTTTGCATAATTTTGTGCAAAATGTTACAAAATCTTGCAAAATGTTGTCTGCTTACTCCAAATCTCTTGCAGCGAGAGAGTCAAAAAGAGAATTTTTTGAGAGTTGGAAGTTAGAGAACTTGCAAAATGTTGCTGGAGAAATTTTTGCTTGCAAGATTTTGCAACTAGTTTGAACAGCTGTTTTTATTACTTTTTAAATGAAATAATTTTTGTGAAATGAAAATAAAAATTGAAATTTAACAATGGCAGAGGTAAATAGTTAGAATTGTGTTGATTTTTAACGTTTATAATAAATTATAATAAACAAAACATTTTATTTCATGCTAGAAACGTCCAAATATACAGTGCGACCGTGGCGTAAAAGCAGAACCAATGAATTCAATAATGCTATTTCTCTGGCTAAAATTATTTTGCTTTGTTATTTCAATTGTTAACACACCGATCAGCTGTTTTCTTGTAAGATTTCACTGGATACTGTCTGCGTACTTTTTGAGATATTTTCAGCCGACAGAGTGAAATTGGTCTTACTCTCCCAAAAAAAGTTTACTGAGTATTTGCTATTGGAAAAGTACACAGACAGACCTAATGAATCGACTTACACCAGAGCAACGCGTGCAAGTTGTTGAAATTTTTAATAGAAATAGTTGTTCTATGCGTCAAACTCATTGTGCATTTCTTCCATTTTATGGCATACATTATCGATGTAGCCCATTTCTGTTTGAATGGGTACGTATTAGGGATGCCAATCGGGATCGATTTATGGAAATCCCGGGATTTTCGGGATCTCGGGATTTCTGGGATCCCGGGATTTTCGGGATTTTCGAGATTTCGGCATCTACAATTTTTGGTAAAAGAAACTATTTTTTTAAAATAATTATTACTTTAATAACAAATTTTATGCATTTTAAAAGGTTTTATGTTGATAATATATCATTACACAATTCTCTTTTAAGTTAACAATCTTCTAATACGAGTATGAAATAAAAATCAATCAGAATTTGTCTGATCTATTTTTATGTTGAATAATTACATTTGATGTTAGAGAATTTATACTGAAAACCATAACTAAATCTGAAAATTTGTTTTTCTTTTTAATATATGTACATTTTTTCTATAATCTTAACAAAAACGAATATACATACATATCTATGGACTTTTTGAAAAACGAAATGCATTATTCGGTAAATATTTTCCAACTGTTATTTCCCTTCCAAAGCTCAAAAGCTTCTTTTTGTTTTCAAAATAATTCTTAGTTGTATATTGTAGCACCTTTGATGAAAATAACAATGAAAAAGTAGTTGATTTGATTTGCTCTTGTTGTTAATTTATAAGAAATGTGTCACGAATAGTCATTAAATTGTTAAAACCGCACGTAAAAAATTTTATGGAACTTTTATATTTTATAAAAAAATACCATAAAATCAACGAAAATTTTAATTTACAAATGGTTTTTATATAAAAATTACTAAGAAATCCCGAAATTGAAATCCCGGGCTTGAATTTTACAAATCCCGAAAATCCCGGAATTTCGGGATTTAGGATTTCCCGTTTGGCATCCCTAGTACGTATGTAAATACGCAGAACTGTCGTATTTGGAGTAAGGAGAATCTACAAGCTTTTGTCGAAACATCTTTACATCCACAGACAATTAATGTTTGATTTACTTTATGGTCTGGCGGAGTCATTGACCCACATGTCTTCAAAAAAAATGATGGTCAGAATGCGAAAAGGTGTTGAAAATTGGTGTTCCAAATTTCATAAAATTTTCATTCTAATAAAGCCCGTTTTATTGATATTAAAAATATATTTCCTTGATTTATTATGAGTTAAGCTTTATAAAAAACACCCTTTAGTAACAGCCATGCCGAATCATCTGCACCTTTCAATATAAAAAATATTTAATTAGCAAGCATTTTTTTTTTGATGAGGGAAACAGTTTTAAATTTAAGTTATTTACATTTTAAATATTTTCTGAGATTTTTACTTTCGGTTTTTTTGATGTCATAAGCAACATGATATATGTACATAGTTTCAGATTTTTATTTATTTGAACTACTTTTAATTTTTTAATTAATTCAAGGGATCGTTTTTCGTAGTCAGGATTATTAGTTCAGTTCATGCAATTCATGTCATTAAAAATTAGAATTAGTGTGTTTTTTTTGCAGAAAAATATGTTTTTATTTACCTGCATTTTCGGGGTCTTACTTTTATTTACATTAAGAGTATACATTTTTTACACTTTGATTTTAGCGATACATACGAGTACTATTTGATTTCGGAAGTAAGAAGAATCAAGAAAATAGGGCGATTAAATAAAAAAAGCAAATAATGTAAAAAATTTTAATACTGTCTTTTATTTTCGAATGAAGTATTTTAATGATGAATAATTTACAGAAACTCAAAAAATATTGAGGAAAAGGGAAAATTGATATATAAAATCTTAAAAGTCATTAAACCTGTGAAAGAAAATCATAAGTTTCGATTTTTTTCCAGTTTTATAATATTTTTATAATTGCCACATTTTAGTTTTTTTAATGCATATTTTTCATACACAGAGACAAACAAAAAAGGAGTTCAATCATATTTGGGCAATAAGGATAAAGCTTTTAAGCTTTTAAGTGGATTCTCAGAAATTCGTGTCCTTTACACTTAAATTGCAAAATTCTGAGTTCAATTTTATTTTCTTAGAAACATACTGTTCTACACAATATAAATAATACATTCAATTTGTAAGAGTTATTAGTTTTAATTTAAAAGTTATTTTTTATTCATTTTTTTTTGATTTGAAAATAGAAGTTATTTTTTGAGTTTTATGTTTTATAATAAGAGCTAGTTTTTGAGTTTTATTTATCGAATTTATCACCAAAGTCCATGCAAAAACTCTTATTTATTAAATTAAACTATTTTATATACATACATACACACATATATGTATATATGTTTATATGTATGTATATATTGTTGTCTTTGATAATGAAAAATAAAAATAAAAAATAAAAAAAATTTTAAAATAAAAAAAATTAATTTAAAGTTGGGTAGTGTGACAAAAAAAGTATTTGCGTTTTACTTATAAATTAAAAAAAAACATGCATATTTGGGGTTTGAGTAAAAAACAAGCTTCTACCCAATAGTTTGAAAAATGTATGAAAAAATATGTATTGGGTACAGCGTTACCATATATGTTAAAAAAAACTGAAAAAAAATATTTAAAAAAAAAACTTTTTTCTAAAAAAGTTCGAAAATTTTAAAAGAATACAAAAAAATGTATTTGAAATTAGTTTTATTTAAAAATATAAAAACGATTAAAATAAAAATATAACATACAGAATATACACGAACCTTCTAGCATAGACAATAAATATTAATTGTTTTAAGGAATCAAAGCAGATGCTTTTTTTCGTCCATGGACAATTATAATTAGGGCATTTTTGTTTAATTAAAGAATAAAACTCAAAAAGTAATTTTTATTTCATGAGAAATAAATACAATTAAAAAAATATTTTAATTTTCTGAGGATGAAATAAAATTCAAAAAACAATTTGTAAAGTAACCAAAAAAAAAAATAAAAGGAGTACTTCCTTACGAACGAACCACTTTTAAATTATTTTGAAAGTATGTAATTCTTATTTTTAAATGTTAAAGAAGTTATTTTTAACCGCATATCAAATTAAATTTATAGTCGTTAGTTTATTTTCAATAAATTCATTAATTTCTTGGCTCAATCCAAATACAAGTGTTTTTATTATTATGTACATTTAATGCTTTTAAAAGTAAAAAATTGTTATTCTTATAAATAACAATAAAATGAAATAACAAACAATTTATATATTTAACCTATTTTTCAAACAATACACAAGAGATTTTACTCACTAAATTAAAAGCACTTTTTCAACTACTTTTCCAAAGTGAAATTATTTTCACACCAAAATTTCAGTTTTTTAAAGCAGCAAAAACATAATTTTTATTGAGTTAAAAAAATTTCAAAAGCAAACCACTTCCTTCTAATGACATGTACATATGTAAATGTAAAATTCATTGATTTTTTACCTAAATTTTAAGTGGTTTGATTTAGTAGATGTGGTACTTTTTCTACTCCTCATTCCACACTTTCTTTTTATTGAGAAGTTAAAACTTAAAAAATTAAAAATTATGCATCCCAAGATACATGGATTACCTTTATGGATTATTTTGATTTATTCCTTATGTACATTACACTCCCTGTAATTAAAATATCCCTGATCCTGGTCCCTGGTTTAAAATATACCAAAGTATAAGCTAGATTAAGATATTATTCCATATGAGAAAAAACATTGCGCAATGACTTCCTGAAAACCCGCACAAAATTATTGAGATTTTGCCTAGGGGTACTTGTGAATATGAAGATGCTATTAACTCAAAATAAGCTTATCTTGATTTAAGCACTTTTTTATTTTTGCCATAGATATTATCTTATCTACAAATAAAAATATTTCTCCAGTCAACACTTTTAATTAAAAGAAAAACAAAAATCAATTAAAAGTTAAATTGAATCACTTAAACTTTTTAACTAACATGCAAATTTTGCTTTTTGTTTCTGCTTTACGTAACTCGTCAAATTATTTTGAAATGAGCTAAAAAACTTCTTATGTTTATAGTAAGACTCTTAATACATTATTGAGAATCACAATATACAAACATAATAAGTTTAAAAGCAACAAGCAAAAATCTTTACAAAAAAGCGTTCTACTCGATTTTGCATCTATTTGATTGTCCACCACTATTTTACAATTAATTAAATAATTATACAAAAGTTTAATCGACTAAAATAAATTTTAAATTCATTTTTTAATCTATTAAATTTTTAAACCATAGTTCAATTGATTTAATTAAATTTTGAATCTATTATTTGCATTTTTTTCACTTAAATCTGTTAATTACATAACTTATTTTTCTGCGTATATAAAAATTTAATTTACCTATATTTCTTTACAAGCTTTGTATTATTTCACCAATAACTATAAATTTTTAATCTTTTACTTATATCGGTATTTTTTGTTCTAAAATTTTTTATAGGTCTGGCATCGCAATCTATGCTGATGTTGAAGAACAAATTCCTTTCATTATCTAAAAATAGTATTATTTGTTTGTTTTGTTTTTGTCTAGTTAGGTAAGTTAAAATTGTTAGAAATAATAATTAAAATTTTTAAATGAGATATTTTTACGTCAGCAGTTAGTTAATAAATAACTCAGAGAATATAGAAAAAAAATTCAAACAGATATTTCGTCACTAGACTTTTTAACTAATTTTTGGCCCTGTTCTGTAAACCGAATCCCAGTAAATTTCTTGTTTTCAAAAAACCATTAATGGTCCTGCAGACGTGCTTAAGATCACATACTATAATTTTCCTCCAGATATGATATTTAGGAATCTACATATACATATATATATATATATATATATATATATATATATATATATTTATATTCTCGGAGTTAGTTTTCTAAATCCGTGCGGTTTCAAAACGATCGGTTTACAAAACAGAGCCGTATGTCTGGAGAATGTGTTAAATCTTATAAATCGGTGAGTTATCTGAGTTATAAACAAATAACAACATCCTTTTAGTTTTTTTTTTAAATTTCTCAAGAACCATATTTCTGGAACTATTTAACCACTTGGGTAAAGTTTTAAGCATTCGATCCATTTTTTTCTAGTTCAATAAAATTTTTCTCGAACTTGTTTTTGTATTGGCTTTAGAGCTAATTGATATCAAGCCATAACAGCCAAACAAACTTAAGCGACATAATTTTCGAACTTAATTTTTTCTTAACAAAATCGATCATTTGACGTAGTAAATACCCAGTAAAAAAAGAGACTCCAAAAAAGTCATGAAAATGTAGAGTTTACGATGCGGAAGTAGTGCAAATTTCGATCCGATATAATGATTTTTACATGGGGTTGTCATTGCAAGAAGTTCTCTTTTTCGATGCCTGGTCACTGAATTGGAAGCGATATTAAGAAAAATTCCCTTTTTTGTGTTCTATGATAATATTTTCATCTAGGAAAAATGGTAAATAGTTGCCTTTTTTAACAATTCGTTTCTTTTTATACGAATTTAAGCCCAAAACAGTGTTTTCATGTAAATTTAAGCAAATAACTTTTAAATTTTAGACTAAAAATAGTTCATAAATTTCTTTAAAAAAATAATTTTTTTTAAATTCTGGTGAGTATTTTCTAACACTATGGAGGAGTTACAAGGTTTTGTGTGACTAAAATAAGCTTCTACATGGTTTTTTGCTCACTCTCGGCAAATTAAAAATATCGATTTTTTGGAAGCATTGAAAATGTACTTCCGCTAGAATGACTTCCATTTTTTTTCACTGGGTAATTGTCCAAAAAGTGTATCGGTTAAGCCTTTTTGGCGGTTATGGCTCGATATAAATATATATATATTTTGTTTTCAGCCTATTATTTTGAATAGAGTTTGATTTGGTTGTACAACTTTATTAATAATCCTTTTTATACTTCACGAAACATAAACTCCTTTCTAGACAATTTCGCTCATTATAAATTAACTGCTAAAAAATTTTATTCATCCTTATTCCAGTTGTCAACATCGACTTTACGTCAATACTATACTTATCTATTCGCTCTACAACAAATTTATGTCCCATTGACAGTCTATTTCTGTGCCCTAGAAAATAACATGATCCTGTCAATAGCAGCCAATCAATTTCGATAACGGGTAGACTACCTTAAATTTTTTGCTTCTGTATTATCGTCACTTCAATGTTTGCCAACTTGCATAAGGCTGATTAATTTTGCTTTGTATCTTACCTTCGATTTCCTTGTCATTTCTAACACCAGTATCTGTTTTCGATACTGGTAAACCAACAGGTACAAATTCAGGACCCACATCGGTGGCGTTTATAGTGCGTATAGCTATGGGTGGTAAACTGGTGGCCGTAACGGCTCCAAATACGCAGGGTATTGTCAGCGTAACAAAAATGCACACAAATTTTAAATATAACATTTCAATTATAATAATTAATATCACGGTTTATAATTTTACACTTAAATTGCTATCCTCTCTCTCTGTTCACAGTAACACGACAAATGTTAACGAATTTCACTGTTTCCCGCTACTAAAATGAAATGAACTTCTCAAAACGAACTGACGACGAGAACAGAACTTGTTGCAAAATGAAAAAAAAAATAAATTAAAATAAATTATAATAATACTAGTATGTAAAAAGAAAATCCGAGTGCTTTTTTGGTTCTGTTGCCTAAATGCAATACCCCAATGTTGTGTATCTAATGAATCTACTACTAAGACTACGATTCTAATTTTACCGCGATGTTATATTAATACTTTAGCTAAACTTCTAAATGACAACAATATTTCTACAACATGCTATAGTATATTTACAATTATAATAACAATAAAGTAATAACAATAATATTGTACATATAATAAAATAAAACACAACAGCATTAACAACAAAACAACAATTACTATATTTAGTTGACTGCTTTTGACGATTTATGTATATATATATATATATATATATTTATTACTATTTAAACACGTTTAAATTCATTTGCCTTCATCTTCGTACAAAGCCACATGCACAATCATACGTACATACACACACTCATATGTACTCGTATATAGACAATGTATATTATACATATTTACGGTACACCCACTTGACCTGAGATTTGATAGAAAAAAATTCTTACTAAAGCGAAGAAGTTTTGAAAAAAATTGTTCGATATTTGTTCGCAAATCTAAACAAATTCGCTAAAGCTTCGAATTTCGAACTTCTCTCGATAGTGTTTAGAAGGTGTGACGATAGCAGAGTGGAAGTGTGCCAGCATATTTGTCTAGACTCTAGGACTCTAGAGGTACCAATATCGAGGAATGTCAGCACTGTAAGTTAAAAAATAAAATAAGAACACATACCTACACGCAGAGAACAGCTTAAAATCAATGAAAACCATATTGAATTAATAAGAAACATTAACGTAAGTCTAGTCATGTTGAAATTTAATAATTTAGAGTATTAATTTATTACTTTTATTTATTTTTAAGTACCTCAATATACATTTTCTATTATATTGCAGTTATTGAATTAATGTGATGCGTTTTTATTTTTAAGTTGAAGCTTTTCCCTGAGTGTTCATATTTGCAATAATTGAAAATTATGGCCACGATAGCATAGTGAGATGTGTGCTACTCTTTTAGAATGGAGGTTAATAAAATTACTTCTTTTTTATTTTTTCTGCTGCCTTTTTACGATATCGAGATTAGTTCGATATTCCTTCGAGTTTTTTGGGACAAAACAGAGAGACAGGTGAACTTTTTTCCATTAATTTTTGAGTAGCTGAATATGCTAGAATTTTAATCAGAAATAATTCATAGTTAGGCTCAAGTTCAGTAATTTCAATTCTTATTGAATGAAATATTTTTATTAATTAATGTGAGTTCTAAAGAAGAGAAGAAAAATTAAACTTAGACTTTAAGCTGGGGGAAATACCGATACTTTTCTGTGCAGCCACGCACTTCATCAGCACCCTAGTCTATCTACTTGGGTAGAGATTCTTATTAACATCAGCTATTTAACTTAAATTTACAATGAAACGGAATATGAGAAATGATTGTTGTGTATAGAATTGATTTACCTTTGGTAAACACATTTATAAGTATCACTATTAATTTTCTGTTTTTCCATTTTTCTATTTAGGTTAGCACGAAATTATTTTACTCTACCTAAGTATGTTTAACTATTCTTACTTATCTTTTACTATCATCACATTAATTATTTTTACTTATTCGATGTACCATCGGTACATGCATGTAAGTATTTCTTTACAGTTTTATTTTAGTTATTCCAGCCTTCTGAAACTGTGATAATCAAGTGAACAGTGATTTTAATTGAATTTTATTTACAAGTATATTATTTTGTGTAATGTTCTTAGGAAGTGATTTATTGTCTTTCACATTTTATATTAAATTAATATTTATTTCTTTTGATAAATGTTCAATAATGAAAGTCTTGGTCAACTGGGTATATAAATATCTTTATATGCACATGTATGTATGTATTTAAAGAAATTCTCAGATACTTTTACTTTATTGTCGAATATTGTATTTAAAATAAGAGATATTCAAACTTATTCATTGCCGGGGAGAGAATACATATTTTTTTTTCATTTCAAATCTCGTGATAGACTTACGTTTTAAATTTTTTGATAAAGTGATCTGCATTCATAATTATGTGATGTTTATGACGGCTGGAAGAGGGTTTCGTATGAAACTAAAAGTAAAATGTTAATGTGTTATAAACATTATTAAAATAATTATTGTAAATAAATTAAGGAGACAAATACATACGTAAGTAATGTATGACTTGAAAATTGTAAATAAAAAAATTATCACATGCATATGCATTAAACACATTCACCGCAACAGACTACGGACTACACGACAAATTATTTGGGAAATGGCAATAGCATCATATACAATATTTATTCTTGTCGTTCCAAATCGCTTGTTTTAAGATGGGTGGCTGATTGCAGCTGGCATGAATGTGTTTAAGGCATCACTCTTGTGCTTAAATTTCGTATGCGACAAAAACTGAAATTATTCAAATTTATTTCAAATATAAATTTAATGAATCAATGCCAGAGAATTATCAAATATTTATTAAGTGAAGTTTCTATTAAAGAAATATGTAAGTCATTGGCTAGAATTTTCGCAATTGTAGTTAAATTCCATTATACATATCCAGAACACTTGATACGATTTGTATTGTAGTCAGTTTATGTTTTCAATTACAAAATTTTTCGTATCTTGTTTGGAAGGCACTCCATGGAATGCGTTATAATTGGGCCTGTTTTGAAAATCATGGTGATTTCAAATGAAGTTATTTTAAAAAAGAAAGTTTTAACGCTATCGCAAGACATTCTTTCTTTGCATAACTATGTATTGTAACCACTGCAACTTTTGATTGGGAGTCACGTGGGGACACAATTTAGTTTTGAAATTTTTTTTCGTTTTTGGCGATTATTTTGGCTTTTTGGCGTTTTTTATTTTTTTTTGCGATTTTTTCTCTTTTTGGCGATTTTTTTTAATTTTGGCGATTTTCGGTTTTTGGCGTTTCTTCATTTTGGCGACTTTATTCATTTAGGCTTCTTTTAGTTTTCACACTTTTTTCTCATTTTGGCAATTTTTTATGGTTTTTGGCGATTTTTCAATTTGGCGATTTTTTTTAATTTTTGGCGATTTTTTTCATTTTGGCGATTTTTTGTTCACATTAAAAATTATTTTGTTATTGGAGCATTTCTTGCGCTTGGCGATTTATTTCGGTTTTTGGCGCTTTTTTCATTTTGGCGATTTTTTTCATTTGGACGATTTTTTCGAATTTTGCGACTTATTTTAGTGTTAGAATTTTTTATTTAATTTTGGCAATTTGTTTCGTTTTGGCGATTTTTTTAAATTTTTGGCGATTTTTTTGGTTTGACGATCTTATAATTTTCAGATTTTTTAGTTTTACCGGTTTTGAAAATTTCAAGAGTTTACCTCTTACGGTTTCCAAGATATAGGAAGTTGTCAAAATTGCATTAACTGATGGACCACCCTTTAATTAAATTTTTTTAAAATTTTAGTGTTAATTGTTGTAGTCTATATAAAAATACAATAATTTTACAAATTTCAAGTGTCAATATACATACATATGTATGTACATACAATTATATGTATATTAGATGGGATTTAAAAATATTTCGTTGCTCGTTTTGTAACACCCTTTAATTTTTAATTATCATGTATTTGCTGTTGTAGCGGCCAATGTTCTACATACTATGTCAAAATTTCAGGTCCGTAGCTCTTTCGGTTCCTGAGGAAATACCGTGTGACAACTTTAACAAATGCCCTTTATATGTAGTTCAGCATACGTACTCTTATATTGAAAAAATTTTGTGTTTACACGATATGTTGGCACTGGTAACAAATTTTTCACCATAAATATGCTGTTTCAACATATCGTCTAGACTTAGCTTTATTATATTAAAAAAACATAAGAGAATTAAAATAATTGATTATTTAATTGATTATTTAATTTTTCTTTGAACTATGATCTAGGCAGACTGCAGTGCGCCAGGCCAAGTTCTGACCCAATGCACGCAGTGTGTATATTTACAGGAAGCCATTCGAGCCGTTTTTAACCCCCTTCATAACTTTGTTCACCGCAATCGTAAAATTTTAAAATTTAAACCATAATTAGAATAAATTCATGTAACCTCATATACGAAGTTTTACAATGAAAGGTTCCGGAGATATGGAGGTGCAAAAAGTGCATATTTTAAGACATACTCACTGAATCACTGACCTACTGACTCACTCATCTGAAATTTGGTACACAGGTAGATCTAGGTGAGCGATGAACTAGAAAAATCTGAAAATCCGAACATTTTAATCAGGGGGCCGGGACTACGCCCATAAAAATTAAACTTTGTGCTAGTGAGCTGAAATTTGGTACACAAGTAGAACTAAGTGAGTACTCCGCTAGAAAAGTCTGAAAACCCGAAAATTTTTACCAAGGGTCCCATAAATCTCAGAACTAAAAACACATATCTAAGGCGTTTAACTCAAGCGGTTTTATTGAAATTTGGCATACATGTTACAATAATACAAGGCTATACATTTTTGTTAAAAAAAGTGGGCGTTAACACTCCCATACAATTTAAACCTCCTATTTCATGTACTTCCGGCCGGCATATATAAATGTACTACTTATGTAACTACGATTAGCCGTTTCCAACGAAAGTAAACAGGAAAGACAAACACTAGCCAAAGAAAATTTTGAACTAAAAAAGGCAGGCGGAAACGCGCCCATGAGAATAAAAAAATTAAATTTGCGCTAGTGAGCTGAAATTTGATAAGCGAGTAGTTATAGATTAGAAAATTGCTAGAAAAATCTGAAAACTCAAAAATTTTACCAAAGTGCCCATAAGGCTCAGAATTTAAAATACAAATCTAAGGCCTTTAACTGAAGCGACTTTATTTTTATCTTTCTAAAAAAGAAGAGAATAATGCATACTTGTTTATTTCTTTATATCGGAAAACATATTGTCAAGTTAGCAGATTATCTAGAAATTATGTGACACTCTTACGGTTACAAATTTATATAATGCATATCATTAAGAAATTGCTTTAGCAACATTGAAATAAAAAAGCATTTTACTTAAAAAGTAAAATGGTGCGATAAAAATTCTTATAATTATTGACGTTGAGCTTTAGAAATAAATTTGTAAAATGTTCGTACGTCCGTTTTTAAAATTTTTTCGAAAAATAGCACTGCAATTAACACTCTAACCATCATTTATTGGTATGTTTAACTAAAAAAAAAACAATTATCACCCCAGTTTTTGTTATTGATTTGATTGTTCACGTGTCATTTACTTAAATTCTTAAATAACAAAAAATTATGGCACTTGTTGGTAAAGTAAATTTTCCGAAGAATTTTTTTTAAATAATAGATCCAAAAGTAAATAATATAAATGACTAAAACGGTTGTGAAATGCTTGTATATATATTATTATTTTTATTAAACTAGTTATCATTGTCATGCGTTCATTGCCATATTAGTCAAAATGCACTCACTTTTGATTTTATTTTAATAAACGTGCAGTAAAGAAAGAAAGTGATCTAATAATAAAGTGATCAAATAAAATTTTATATCTTGTCATTTAATTTACTTGTATTTTTTTAAGGAAAGCAAAAATAATTAAACGTGACTTATGAAGGTAGAATGAAAACATCATGATATCGCCTTTATACCTCTAAGGGGAGGTCAAAATTTGCAAATTATCAGTAGAGAGAAATAACTAGAGAAAATTAAGCAAACTTTTTACAGTGGGTAGATGTTACCACCATTTATCGTTTTCTTCAAACAAGTGAAAATTGCTAAATTTTTTAGCTGGTCCCCTTTTAAAAATGACTGATAATGCTTTTCCAGAACAGTTCACATGGTTATTAGAAATTTTTAACAAATTTAATTAAAAATATTGTAAGATCTGACAAATGTATGTACTAGGGAGCCAATCGGGATCGATTTTTGGAAATCCCGGGATTCGGGATTTCTAAATCCCGATCCCGTAAATCCCGGGATTTTCGGGATCACGGGATTTCTGGGATCCCGGGATTTTTCGGGATTTTGGGATTTTCGAGATTTCGGGATCTACAATTTTTGGTAAAAAACTATTTTTTTTAAATAATTATTACTCAGAAATAATTCATAGTTAGGCTCAAGTTCAGTAATTTCAATTCTTATTGATGGTACATCGAATAAGTAAAAATAATTAATGTGATGATCGTAAAAAGATAAGTAAGAATAGTTAAACATACTGAGGTAGAGTAAAATAATTTCGTGCTAACCTAAATAGAAAAAATGAAAAATTGGAAAAAACAGAAAATTAATAGTGATACTTATAAATGTGTTTACCAAAGGTAAATCAATTGTATACACAACAATCGTTTCTCACATTCCGTTTCATTGTACATTTAAGTTAAATAGCTGATGTTAATAAGAATCTCTACCCAAGTAGATAGACTAGGGTGCTGATGAAGTGCGTGGCTGCACAGAAAAGTATCGGTATTTCCCCCAGCTTAAAGTCTAAGTTTAATTTTTCTTCTCTTCTTTAGAAACTCACATTAATTAATAAAAATATTTCATTCAATAAGAATTGAAATTACTGAACTTGAGCCTAACTATGAATTATTTCTGATTAAAATTCACTACAGTTCAATTAAAATATCTAAAAATTTCTCAAATAATTATTACTTTAATAACAAATTTTATGCATTTTAAAAGGTTTTCTGTTGATAATATATCATTACACAATTCTCTTTAAAGTTAACAATCTTCTAATACGAGTATGAAATAAAAATCAATCAGAATTTGTCTGATCTATTTTTAAGTTGAATAATTACATTTGATGTTAGAGAATTTATACTGAAAACCATAACTAAATCTGAAAATTTGTTTTTCTTTTTAATATATGTACATTTTTTCTATAATCTTAACAAAAACGAATATACATACATATCTATGGACTTTTTGAAAAACGAAATGCATTATTCGGTAAATATTTTCCAACTGTTATTTCCCTTCCAAAGCTCAAAAGCTTCTTTTTCTTTTCAAAATAATTCTTAGCTGTATATTGTAGCACCTTTGATGAAAATAACAATGAAAAAGTAGTTGATTTGATTTGCTCTTGTTGTTAATTTATAAGAAATGTGTCACTAATAGTCATTAAATTGTTAAAACCGCACGTAAAAAATTTTATGGAACTTTTATATTTTATAAAAAAAATACCATAAAATCAACTAAAATTTTAATTTACAAATGGTTTTTATATAAAAATTGCTAAGAAATCCCGAAATTGAAATCCCGGGCTTGAATTTTATAAATCCCGGGAATCGGGATTTGCAAAATCCTGAAAATGCCGTGAATCGGGATTCAAGATTTCCCGTTTGGTATCCCTAGTATGTACAGAGCTTTAGCTTCCTTGCTGAACTGTTAAAAGTACTGTCACATAAACACAAGTTGTCTTTAGATGTTGTTTGGAAGCCACACGTTAAATTTTTGGCTTTCAATTCCATATAATTTGCAATACACTCGCACTTATTATACGAACACAATGACGGTATTCGATGTTTGATGCAAATTCTCTTGCGTACGTGCAAATACAAAATATCCTAGTTTTTTTTTTTAAATCCAACAAGAAAAAAGCTACGATATTTTTCATTTACACTTATGCAAGACAATTTGCATCAAACATCGAATACCGCCAATAAAACTTTTCAAATTGAAAGCAATTTAATTTTCAATTTGAACAGCTGCTAACAGCACACATTGATTGAAGCTACAAATTTGAGTTGTTTCTTTGTCGGTGGCATTTAAAAAATGAAATTTATTATCAATTTGTGTTACAGCTATCAATTGCAAGGATTTTTGACACTCAGCATGTGTGATGAAATTGAAAGCGATTTATTGATCGTTAAGTAGAATAAACTTAACATTTGTGTGTGCATAGTTTTTTTAACTTACTATATACTACAAATAATAAAATTTGAAATCAATCATAAAAAGAAATGTTAGTTGAAAGCACAGGCAGGGCAAAGATAAGGGCAACTCTAAATTTATTCGTAAAACTTCAAAGACTAAACAAAGTCAATAGTAATTATCTTACGCCCATAAAACTATACTAATTAGCTTTTAGACTTTCAATGTTTGCATTATATATAAGGTGCGTACAAAATAAAAAAATGTATTAAACAATAAAAATATACTAAAATTACTATATTAAAATTTCTTTCTATGTGTATATTTATAATCATTGCATAACTTTTGAATTATTAATAATAATGCTTTGTTACAATCAGGGATTGGTTTCTTATGACCTAAGAAAATTCGAAAAATTTCCTAAAAATTACGAATTTATTTTTAGGTAATTAAAACATTAAAAATATTGGTGGTGGTGTTCGGTGTTTGATGCAAATGGTCTTGCGTCAGTATAAATGCAAAATACCGTAGCTTTTCTTTAAAACTCAACAACAAAATACACACATAATCCAAAGAAAAGCTACGATATTTTGCATTTGCACTAACGCAAGAACATTTGCATCAAATATCGAATACCGCCATTATATTACTATTACGAGCAGTTGCTAGTTAAGTTTGCATTGTAGTTTGTGGAATTAAAATTTACTTTTTAAATCACATTCGGTGTGTGGTACATTGTTCGAAACTGTGGAGTAACACTACGACACTCGTTATCGAACGAAATTCAAAATATTACAATGCAAATTATATGGAAATATTTAAAAATATTTGAAAATTTCGATCTACATTGAAAGCCGTAATTAGTCTCTAGTTTTTTTTAACAAGTAAATCGTTGTATTCAGTAATATATTGAAATTTTTGTTTTTTTTTGATTTTCCCAATATTTTTATATTTTTTTAGTGCCACTCAAGCTTTTGAAAATCGGGAAAATAGTAATTATAGAATGCCCTCTACCAGACAGGGCTTAAAAGTTCTAGGCTTTAAAATCAGAAGTAGAAGTTTAAAATTAAAGATATTAAAAAAAAATCGAAAATTTAAAAATTTTAGTCAAAAAGAATTGGAATATTTCTGAAATTTATTTTTCTGTAAAACATATCCTCACAAAAATATAAATATGAAATACACAATACCTGTAACTTTAATCTGGTATGTATTATAAAAATTTTTCTGGGTGTCAGTCATATCATTTCTAAGCAACCTGCTATTTTTTGGAAATATTTGGAGGCCCATAAAAAGATTTGGTCACTAAAATTGCCAAACTGACTACAGGGTTTTATTACCCTTTGGTAGTACTATCGAATATTTACTGTCTAGTCCGTATTACCAATATATTTGTGATAAGATACCTTTTTCATTTTCATTTGTTAGCGTTTCAGTAATAGTGCTTTTTTTTGACAAGATTTGATTAGCCCTAAGCTTAACTTGCTTCGGTGGTGGCGTGGGACCATACTAAAGCCGATGTTTCAGAGGTTAAGCCTTACAACACTTCCCAAGACGCTCAGTACACTGTCGCCAATTGGGGGTGGAAGGCTTTCCTTCCATCTTTGTTCGAGCTTGGGACCGACTAGAGTATACACTCAGGGAAAATCTGCAACTTAAAAATAAGAACGCATCATATTAATTCAGTAATTTTTAATATAATAGAAAATGTATATTGAGATACTTAATAATAAATAAAATCTACAAATTAATATTTTTCCATATTGAAATATGAAATTTCAACATGACTAGACTTTCGTTAATGCTTCTTATTAATTCAGTATTCAAAGTTGGCCTTCAAGCCCATTTTCCATTGTAATTTTTTGCATATGACTATCTTTTTAAAAAATCATTTTACAAGAATATGACATATGGCAATATTTTAGCTCTTTAAGTCAACAACATTAGTCTCAAAGAAAGTGTTTTGCTAAAATTAATATTATAGAAAATAATGAGGAAAATAACCAACAAAATACCACCAATTTTATACAACAAAACTATATTTATATGGACATTCTTTATTTTAAGCATGTACAATAAGAGCTGATATATATTAAATTATTTCATACACATACAGTATATATAGTAAAAAAATCAAAAAAAAAAATAAGAAAAAAATAAAAATTACATTGAATATATGGGCTTGAGGGCCGGACGCACCCCATAAAACAAAACTTATCGGTATGAAATTTTTTTGTATATTTTTTTACATAAAACTGAACCGATTTGGGAGTGAGAGTAAGAGAAATAAAAAAAGTAAAATAACGGCCACCGTAATGTATATACATATATACTAGCTGAGCGCGGCAAACGTTGTCTTACGGCCCACTTGAATGCATACACAAAAATTTATTCAAGCCGATTCCGCCCGTAAGTTGCAGTATAGATAAATAACACATATACCGACTGTAGCGTCATCTACCAGGTTGATTTGTGAATCGAAACCATCCAGGGTGCCACCCAACCGCATACAAAAATTTATTTCAATCCGTCCAGCCGCTTAGGAGGATTTCAGTGACATACACACGTACAATAGAAATATATATGTATGTAAGGACATACATATGTACATACATAGATATAAATACTTATGTATATAAGATCCCTTTTTAATTTTCAAAAAGTAACTAACTTTTCAAATACCAGCTCCGCGAACTTAAGTTTAGGCCACACAAATTGTTTCTAACTGCAAAAATATCAAATGCATCGAACAGAATATCAGAAAGGTATAGACTATAGACTATATAGACTATACTATAGAGCATAAAGAAATTTAATTTTTACGTAAAACGATAACTATCACAACTAAAAATACATTGTTGCATTTTAACAACCATTATACAAAAATCAAATTCAGTACCCGTGATGGTAAGCCGATAAAAGAAAATATAAAAATCACACCATTATTTTATTATATGTGGGCACATCAAATTGTTTCACAAAAATTAAATATAAAACTTTTGATGGCATAATATAGTTTGAAAAAATCCTAACGAAAGAGTGCAGTAAACTTATATCACCGCTCAGTAATAAAGTTTGTTATTGTCATTTAACGTATTAAAATTAACAGTTATGATTAGACAAATAGCAGCATTGTTACTCAGTGTTATACTATGTTCACACGACACATTCTTAGTTCGTTTTGATGTATACACATACATACATACATACATACATACATACATACATACATACATACATACATATATGAAGTGAGTTGGCACGAGGTTTATTTTCTGCGTAATTTGCTTTTCTTATAATGTATAAAAAAATAAAGTAAAACGATGTATCATGGTGCAATTATACCAGATGACTGCATAAGAATTTATTGTATAAAAATACAGCAGAAATAGTTATTTTAAGAACCGAATAACGTCAAAAGCACAAAAATGATTGTACCAGAACCATAACCAAAAGAAGTTTTTGACATTTTTTGGATACAAAGCTCATATAGGAAGAAATTATCAGCTGAACTAGCGCTGCCACCTGATTATATACGGCTTGAATTATAATTGTAAAATATGTTTGTTCTAGTTTTTTAATATATAAACACATCTATTTTTGTTTGTTTGTTTTTTGTATTTATTATTTTGTTTTGATAGCTAGTTCAGATAAATAAGCTATAATTTGTTATCAAAACTAGAGATGATAGCAATTTCATCATAATTCGCGGCAAGATGCAATATGAAACAAGATGGTTCGCTCTCAAAAATTTGTACGGCGAATCATGTTGATTCAATCAAAATTCGACCACGAAACATGAATAAGACAAGAGATTCGATTAATATATTTATATTAATATTCAACACAAATTACGTAAAATAAAAAGAAAAAAACCACTGAAGAGTTAAGGGTTTCTCCCTCGATTTGTTGTGAGTTCATATTTCATTCTTTACATCATATTTTGACACGATTCATGTGATTCTTGAAGTTTTATAGCATTTCCTGGGCTAGATGTTTTTAAAAATTAATAACAGATTTTTCTATTCAATTAGCTGTTTTTTAAATTTTTGTTTTATTTTTAAAGTGAAAACTATTGTCAGCATTTTTATTAATTGTATTAGCAACTTTTCATATTTTTGAACCATATTTATTTAATGCGCAGAAATTAAAAATATTTTTAAAGCACGTGTCTAGTTTTCCTGACAATTTGTGGAAATAAAACTGTTATTATATTAAACAAATAAGTATTTATATTATCTTTTAAAGTTCAGTTAGATTAAGAAAACACAGGGTTATGAACTGCCGATCTGGCAAGGGTCGTTGAATATCTTTAATCTGAAGAAGTGTAATTAACTTAGTGAAAGGTTTGTCATTAATGAATGTGGATCTTTTAACAACCGAAGAAACTGTGATGAAGTTAAAGTTTACCATAAATGTGGTGTCCACTTTTAGAGTGTTATGGATATCATAATCGACTTACTGTGAAAGGCATTGGAAAGATTGTGAAGAAGTTTGAAGAGACTGGAAGCGTTACAGATATTATTCGTGCGGAATAATATGAGATGCACTTGTTCCTCGTGAAATTTACAACAACCAAGGGCCAGTTAATATTTTTTGCATTTAAAATTTTTTGTACGAAGTAATGTCTTACGTAGAAAATATTTTCGTGCAAACCAAACACTGCCTTTTATTTTTAAAAAACTGAAAAATATTTCTAAGCACCGATGGATTTTGGTTTAATTTTGATAATTTGAGAACTTATTTATAGAAAATTTTTCCGCTTTAATTGTAAATCATTGATTAGAATGCTTGACTTGTGAGTATATGTATCTTTTTTATGCCGGCTATTGCCGTTTATTAATCGTAAACTATTTTCGTAAAACAGGTACGTTTTTTTATTGTCTTTAGTATTCGCTTGAAATATTCGCATACTTTAGCGAATGCAAAAGCGAATACAAATAGCAAAAGTAAGCGAATAATTTGCGGATGCGACAGCACATATTCTACACCCTGTGACGGACAGACAGAAAGCGTAGCGAAGATAATAGGGCTCCTTTTCACCTTTGGTGTTTGGTGTCCATCACAGGGTGTTTTCTCGAGAACCGTAGGAGTTACGGATCTGAAATTTTTACAGAATATGTAGAACTTGGACCGACGTTTAATATAAAATACTTTACACAGCTTCATGTATTATTTATAGTTTTTATGCATTTTTTCTTATTTTTTAATTCTGTTCTATTAGATGAAACCCATTTGCCATCTCTAATCAGATTTAATAAACAAACAAAATTCCTTGACAATACAATCAAATTTATGTGGCTTAGTGAAAGAAAAACAATTAACCTTTTAACATACGTATACATTAAAGTCCTGCACAAGACCATTTATAAGGCATTTCAAGACATGAGAGATTTTTCAAATGGTTTACTGCAGCGAAATATTCTAAAACAAACAAACAAACGCTAAAAAACACTGTTGGCAACGCTGAACATAACTGTTGGCAAGACATTTGTTTCAGTTGTTTGTCTTGCCAACAGTGTTGTTTAGCCTTTGTTTTAGATATTTCGCTGTAGTAAAGCATTTGAAAAATATCTCATGTCTTGAAAGGTCTTGTAAATGGTCTTTTGCAGGACACTAGTATACATATTTTTTTCATAAAGTAATTCGCATTTTTTGTAATAAATTTTTTGTTTCTAAATTTTTTTCTCTCTTTTGACGCTATCCCTTTGCAAACAATTTTCACAAATTCGTAACAACTTTTAGTAAATGAACAAACCTAATATTTTTTTATTTTTTAATTTTTTTTTTATTTGATGAAAAATATTTTTTTACAAAATTTTTTGGGAATAATTTGTTCTGTGAATGGCAAAAATAAATATATTATCAGAATTATCATTGAAATAACTTTCATCCAAGGAGGGGACTGTCTCAAGGTTTTTGTTGGCGATAGTCGACCTGGGGGAAAATTATATCACTTGATACCGTTCGAAATTTTAAAATATTTCCATATAAAATCTATTGAAATATTTTGTAATTTCGTTCGTTAACGAGTTCCGTAATTTGCCCCCTGGCCTGCTGTACATAGTCGTCTGTGCTATATTTATACTCATACTTGTAAACAAAAGATAAACTAAATGGCCATAAAATTGATAATAAAATATCACACACCTTTTCTATGACAGTATATTTGTTTGCATCTGCACTAATGAATTAGAAGAACTTTACAATGATTTAGTAGTTTCTGTTACGTTTGTTAACACGAGACAATAGAAAATATACAGGTTTGATTTATGACCATAAAATTGACACTACAAATAAAAATCACACTCCTTTTAAATGATAAAATATGATTTTAAATTGACATTAATATTTTTTTAAATACACAAGCATGTGAAAGTGGAGCATCCTTGGAGTACAACGATGACAGCAGATTATAGAAAACTGTGTGTATACTTATAATGCATACCGCTCGATTTAAGTCAACATGCTCGTCCTTATTTATTTATTGTGTACCTTAATCACTGTTGCCAACTTTTTTTCAAGAAATATAGCTAAAGTGGACAAGAAAATAGCTAGAAAATAGTTAAATTTCAAAATGACTTGAAAATTTAGCAATAAATAGCTAAAAAATACATTTATTTTTAGGTTGTTTCAAAAATTTTATGGTAACTTGTTAACTTTTTTCGTACTTCACAAATTTTCCTACAAATTTTATAAAATATCAAATAAAAGTAATGTTTAATTAGAAAAATATAAACATATTATAGGCCTGCACAGATATATTTATATGCACCAGTTTTGTTTGTGTCGGTTCTCGTATGTACAGAAACATATGTAATTCATCATTTCTGTTACTTCGGGACTTCCCCAGATAAAAATCTCCTCAAATTATAGAGTAAAAGTAGTGCTGACAAACCTGCTGATTTTGTATTGTGAGTTCCTGTTTTGGAGTACTAGATTTTTTAAGTCTACTAAACATGCAAACATAAAAGTTATCTAAAGCTCTTTTCAAATGATTAATAATATAAATGTATTTACTTATGTATAAAAACACTTATCAAGACGGATGTTAGGATGGACATTACATTAGCTCACCTTTAAACCTGCACAACTGTGGCGCTATACAATCATCTTTTTTTGTATAGTTTGCTTCATATACGTTCACCGCTTCTAAACAAGCTCACATTTTAAAGCGAATTATGATCGGCAAAAAATCGCTAGAATTCCCGCTAATAGCTAAATCATAATTATTCCCGCAAAATGTACTTAAAAATCGCTAGATTTGACGAGAAAATAGCTGAATTGGCAACAGTGACCTTAATATTTCAAAAGTTAAGTCTTAACCTCCAAAAAAGCTTAAGGGACATCACTTTCGAGCTGCATTTTTTTACGAACATGGAGTATTTACTTACGATTAAACACAATAGATTTTCCACAAAAAACCAAATTCAAAACATATGGTAATTTCCACAGGAATGTTAACTTTTTGTAGCGTGCGACACCAAGCAAATATGCTTGTTCTTCAAAAAAAACCAAACATTTTCTTTACTTATTTATATATTTGTGTAGGCCGTCAGCAGTCAGCTTTACGTTACGTAAAGTTTTAAAAAAAATCGAGTCGCATTGTTCAGAAATACAACGTTAATTGCTTGCTGTCGCACGCGACAAAAGTGTAATTCCTCTGAGAAATGCCCATACGCAGCTTAATTTTTTTTGCATTTGTGTGCACATTATTCCAACAATCTACATATAAATACACACGAAGTTTCAAGAACAGTATTTCATTGCAGGCATTTTGCTCTACATTTCAGTATATACCTAAAGTAGGGTCTCACAATAGTTCTTTTCTAATTGCAAAAATACATATACATACATATACATATTCGTGTTTGTGTGTCATAAAAAATTATGATAAAATAATTGTTTGTATAATTTTATTAGCATAGTGTCGAGTACAGCGTGTTAAGCACGTGAGCTTATAACTTTGTTCTTAACGTAATAATGAAATAATTTAGTATGAGTAAATTAGTATTTAATATAAAATTGCCCTCATTTTATCATCTCGTGTTTAGCAAAGAAAATGTCTTTGTACATACGGTTAAATGTTTACGTTGTTTTATCTAGACACTATTTAGATTTGGAATACTTTAATATATTCGCGGTATAAATATGTTTTTGTTTTTATATTTGAAAATTTTTTAAAAATTGAAAGTATTTATTTTTGCCACATCATGATAATATTACGAACTTTTTTTTGTCATGAAATTAAAATTAAAATTAATTAACTAATTGTTTATAATATTAATAATCTTATTTATTTTGCTCAACATTCCTCTAAGTCTAAGAATTTTAGGAAGATCTAATAGAGGCAGTAGCGGATTTATGTTTGATGTCGCCCTAGGCCCCTTGAGATATGCCGCCCTTTTTGCTCTATGAAGAAAAGCTTTTTAAAAGTAAATAGGCTATTTATAAATATTTAACTTACTCTGTGCAACAGTAAAAAATCCGCATGGTCCTTACAGTATAGGTTCGATAATACAGGGTGGACCAAAAGAAACCAAGGGGTGTAAAAGTTTAATAACTTTTTTGTTTATTAGCTTTTTTTTATTTTTTCTTTCAGATTATATAATATACAAAATGGAAATTTTTTTACACTAAGTATGAAAAATGATGTCTCTTAAATGACCACCGTTTTCAGCTTCGCACTGATAGGGTCTTTTTAGAGCATTTTCCATAACATCTTTCAAAACTTGTGGCTGTAGCGTTCGAATTTCTGCAACAATGTTTGGCTTGAGTTCAAGAATTGTCTCTGTTGTTCATATACACTCGCTCCTTCAAAAAACCCTAAAGAAAATAGTCGGGTGCTGTCGAATCTGGCGATCGCGCTGGCCAAATAATTTCCGAATTTCGAGAAATTATTCGCTCTCCAAAAATTTGACTTAAAAGTGCCATTGTGTCTCGGCCAGTATGGGCAGTGGCTCCGTCCTGCTGAAACCACATACCAGGTCTGTTTTCAAGAGCAGAACGTAAAAAATTTTCTATCATAAACCGATACCGCTTTCCATTTACGGTTACAGCACTTCCATCTTCATTCTCGAAGAATTAGGGCCCAATGACATTTTCAGATGTGATCCCACATCATACTGTACACCTGATGGGGTGCAATTGGCGTTGATGGATGGCTCTTGGATTCTCTTGGATTTTGAGAACCCCAGAACCTACAGTTCTGCTTATTAACAAAGCCATTCAAATGAAAATGAGCTTCATCACTCATAACTGCAAAATTTAGACGTTGCCGATGATCTGTGGGTTTTAATTCTTGGACCAATTGCACCTTATATGGGTATAACTGTAAATCTTTTTTTAAAATGCGACGTAGCTGAGCAGAACGCCTTCTGCCAGATGTTTCTGGTGGTTCGTTAACACTTTGCTGTACTCGTTCAATATTTTCCGCAGTGCGACTTAAACGTGGTCTACCGGTTCGCGGCAAATCTCTTACGGCGCCATGTTGGTTATGATGATTAACTAAGCAACGAATCATCGCTTCAGATGCGAAATTCTGACGTTAAAGTGTCGACGATATGCTCTTTGCGTTAAAATAATTGATCTCTGGTTTAAATAATAAAATTCTATTGTTCTGGTTCTCTGTTCAGTTGTGAACCTCTCCATTATAAATTCTCAAAGTGTTGTCTATATAATCTGAAAGAAAAAATAAAAAAAAATTAATAAACAAAAAAGTTATTCAACTTTTACACTCCTTGGTTTCTTTTGGCCCACCCTGTACTACCAAAGGGTAGTAAAACCCTATACACAGTTTGGCGATTTTGGTGACCAACTAATTTTTATGAATCTCCCAAGATTCCGAAAAACAGTTCGCCCTCAAAAAATGGTGTTTTCATTGTTGATCCAACGACTAATTCAGACTTAGTGAGAGCGCTTTACTATATATGGAAATAATATAGCTAAGAGTCCACTAAATACATCTCATTAACATATAACGCCGAAAAAATATTTCTTCTTTCTTTCTTCTTCTTCTTTGCAAAAATATTTTTTTTTTAATTTCTTGTAGAATAACTAACAGGGACTCCTAACTTTTTGCTAATATATTCGGCAATATAATCTGAACGTGTCTAGGCACCCTAATAGGTCAACAAACCATTTTCTAACTCAAAAATGTTCGTTTTTCACAATTTTTCGAAAATCATATAATTAATGTACACTTTTCTGTGAAGTTTTATTAACTCACTAACACTAACACAAAAAAAATTATTTAATCTAGTAAAAAACGAAAATTTAACATCCGAATTTGTTTAAAGGAGCAGTCATTCAAACGGACAACTGTTTGAAGCTGTCAAATGCTGAAACTCTCCGTTGTGTATAGCTTTTCGTTTTATTCGTTCGTTTTGATTGCAACTGTTTAAGAAGAAGAATGAAAAGCAATTACACAAATCAGAAGTTTTTAAACGCTGCTTCTCAATACCTCCTAGCTAGAGTACGCTCTGGTTTAGTAAATAAACATGTAAAATACACTTACCCGAACTGTCGTTAAATATTAAAAATGCACAAATGGTCTGCTCAATCGCTTTAAAATACTAAATCATACCAATCTAAAAAAACTACATTGCACCGATAACTTAACGAGTAAGGTCAGAATTATATTCTAAATTTTTCTTTGATATGTATAAAGCAAAAGTAATTCACAAAATTCAATTTCAAACTATTTAAAATGTTAATTTTTTGGGTTCTTAAAATTTTGTCGACGTAGGCCTGGGTCTCACGGGCCTATACGCAAATTTAGCACTGAATACAGTAATCCGTATATTTCTCATGAAACATTTGGCATTATCATTGTGTATAAATTAGTATAAGAGTACTGGGTTACATACCAATCTTTCTGATAGATGAATATGGGTTTCGGCTATCGGCAAGGAGATTTGTCATTATAATTGCTCACAATCTGATGATTATAATTGTGAAATGAAATAAGGAGATTAGAAGTTTTTGTTGATAACTATTTTCAATTCACTAGGGTCTTATAAATGCAAGGGAAATTAAACGCTTGGGTATGGCAAAGCTTTCCGGAAGATCGATGCCACGTCGGCTCACAATTGACCACAACCGCAATATGGACGACTTTTTCCGCCATTCCGTTGCGGCGAATGAAACTTATATATACCGCAAGATACCAGATTTCAAACAGCAGTCAAAACAGTGGATTTATTGGGCTCAATATCCTCCAAAGATGGTCAAGGTAAGTTAGTCGGCCAATAAAACCATGGGAACATGCTAATTTATTGGGTCGATTTAATTAGGATTTGGAAAATTAGGAAAATTACCGCATTTGGCCAAGAAAAAAGTTATTTTCTTTTTTTGATGACATCGACTAATAGCACTGCACGTTAAATTTGAATGGGAGTGACTTCGACTTCGATAGAAGTATATAAAAGAGAAAATTAAAATTGTATGGGCGTGTTCTTGCCCCCTCAAAAAAAAAAAAGAAAATTATAGGATTAAGCGGGTGAAGTTTCAATAGATTCTCTTGTATGGCCCTGTTCCAGTGGTATAAAAATTAATAGCTTGGTTGAAGTAGTTAGCATGTTGACTACAAAGCCAAAGTTTCTAGGTTCGGGCCCGGTCTCCGACAATCATTAAATAACAACACCAAGCATTTTTCTTATGTGCATTAGTGTCCTTTGTATCAGTCGTTGTGGGAAAACATCTACTGATGCTGGCATTAGCCACTCGTCACTAAAACTACCTCGGCTTCAGCGAATGCTAATCATAATGAAACATCGGAGTGCCCTCCTTCATCGGTTTATTGTAGCAGAATCATCGGCGAGGTAAAATAACCAAAAAAATGACTACTAAACACTGCTTCAAATACACTTCATTTGACACCAGAGGCGCTGCCGCACTGCATTATTAAAAAATTTTACGAAATTGCAGAGTTGTAAAATAATGAAGCTTTCCCCTATCTCTTCCTTTATCACCTGTCTTCTCTATCACTATCCCTTCCTTATCTCCCTCTTTCACTATCTTCCCTTCAACTCACACTAGCACAAACTGATTATTGTATTGAACCCAAGTCAGCCTTCTTTAACAGCAGCCTGCTAACCTGAACTAACCTAACCTACGCTTAAGAAATGTCTGGCATGCAGTTAGCATAAGTAGCAAAATTAAACACGATCTTAACGAGTTTTGACATACAATTTTACATGAAAAATCACGCTGGGACTTAAAAGTGGGTTAAGACTACATTACAATCCCAGCTTTAATGTGAAATTGCATGAATGAACTCCTTAAAACCTAAAAAAAATTCTTATACATAATGCTGTAAATTCCTTAGATTTTTTTAATAGCTCTCTTCGCATATGAAATGACCTCGAAGTAGTATTCTTTTGTTTTATGATTAAGCCGTACAAGGTTATGAGAATGGTACAAATATTATTATTAATGGTTTCATGTAAATCTTTAGACTGTATGTGTGGGCAGGAACTTAGCCTAGATATGTAACTTTGTTCTATTTTAGTAACTCGTTAACTATCACTGCCCTCGCTGAAGTGTATATTATATTCGTCTGGGTTGAATATTAGGCTTAAAATTGATAAAAAAATATCAACCTCATAGTTTCGCTGTCACAATAAAAAGGTTGAGCTTTTTCATGTCTCACATAAAAAAAATTTGTGATACGAGTATTAAATATGATAAAGAAATAAACTGATGGTATCTTGTGTTATATACATACATATACATATACATACATATGTACATATATATGTATTTATATATATGTACATATACATATATGTATAGTATATTTAAAAAAGAAATTTCAATTGCTTAGCTTACAAAATAGTTATTTATGGCCGCACAATTTCAACTGTACCGACTTTATTTATCTGTTGTGCAAATAAATCAAATCTGTCTTATAATTTGGCCAGTGCGTAAAATATGTCAATTTGATTAATTGCTTTTATTATCACAAACTAAGTACATAATAATTTTTGTTTAGAAATTTAGTAAGTAAAACTAGTCGGTTAAATTATAGCTAGATACTTTGTTATTCCATATTCCGCAAAAAAGAAAAAAAAAAAAATAATTTTTTTATATCTAGTAACTAGATTATAATGCCATTTTGTCTTATTACTTATAACTTTATTGCAGTGATCCGACGAAAATCGGTAAATTCTGCCGATAGTGTAATTTAGGCTTATTAAACAATTTACCAAGGTTGGAAACCGAAACAAATAACGGTATCGGTATTGGTACCGGTACAACTTTTTTTTAAATTTCGGTATCGGTAACGGTATTTTTTTTATTTCGGTATCGGTATCGGTATATATACCGAGCTTATAATACCGGTATACCGATATTACTGCTAAATTTATTAGTTCAGACAGTGGACAAAGCAAAAAATCTTTTTTTTCCCTAAATTACTTCGAAAAGTTAAATAGCTGTTAATGTTAATAAGAATCTCTACCCAAGTAGATAGATTAGGGTGCGTGGCTGCACAGAAAAGTATCGGTATTTCCCCCAGCTATAAAGTCTAGTTCAATTTTTCTTCTCTTCTTTAAAAACTCACATTAATTTATAATAATATTTCATTCAAAAGAATTGAAATTACTGAACTTAAGCCCGAATAAGAAATAATTTCTGATTAAAATTCACTACAGTTCAATTAAATCTAAAAATTTCTCATATTTCCAAAAATCTTATCTGCATCCTGCGAAAAATAAGAAGAATAATGCAAACATACGGAAAAGTCCCAGTTTTAGGATTTTGTATTTTTTTAATTGCCGGGAACTGAAAAGCAAATTGTATTTGTTATTACTTTCTGTGTATTGCATAATTTTTTACCTAAGAAAGACTTTAGCCGAAAATATTTATTTGTAAAATTTTTTATAATATCGAAATAAATAACCCTATTTTTTAATGTCACAAATTTTGTCTCTTATTCATAATAAGTTTCATTTTCTAAATCTAACAACATTTGACTCCTCCATTAGCAGAACAGTGGACAAAGGTTGGTAAAAAAGCCAATTTTTTATATTTTTTCTCGAATATTTCCTAAACTGTAAGCGAAAACCCATAAATGTAGCAGACTTTTTGTAACTCTTGGATAGAAAAAAAATCTACTTGCAAAAATCTTTTTTATCTGATCAAAAACGTGAGCTTGGCATCGATTTTAATTTTTTATTAACCCAAGTTCACCCATTTTGGTTCCCCCTTTAAAGATATAATATAGATTATGTATAATCAAAAATTGGCATGAAGTTAGCATAAGTGGCAAAATTAAACATGGTCTTAACGTGCAATGCCAAATAATTTTACATTAAAAATTATGCTAGGATGTAATCGTGTGTCAAAACTACATTATGTGGCGATTTTTTATGTCAAATTTTATAGAGGAATTCGTCAACACGTAATTAATTTTTTTCACTTCATGCCATTTGTTGATTATATATACGGCCCATATAGTCTAAATTCCAGACCTAAACTCTGTGAAACCTCCTCAAATGCTGTATTAAATTAATAACAATCGGACAGCTAGCTTAACAACTGCAGAATTATTTCGAATTGTTTTAGAAAATCCCCACTGTGTATCGGGTACTTAGGCCCCACCAAAAGGCACCGTCTGATCGAGCTAAAAAATTAAGACCGCATGTATGGCAGCAAACCTCATATCTTAGACAGTGCACATATGTGGCCTTAATTATGAAAGTGGTCTTCTAAGTCATATAGTTCTTTGGTCGATATATTTTGTAGATTACATTTAAAAAAATCAAAAAAAAATTTTTTATCATGCAACATTTTTTTAGAGTTGTACTAGTCTCGATTAATATAATTTTTTTTTTTAGCATTTATTAAATATTTATTGAAGATATTTTAAGATTTATTTGATATTTTGAAGCAAAAATGCACATGACTGTGACCACTTTCATAATTAAGGGCACATATGTAGTATATTAAAGAAAAAAATCTTTGCGACCAGTCTAATGTGCATACATTACAAAAACACTCTTCAAACCTTTAAATATCCGCATTACCTTGTGTATCTGGAACAGCCAATATACTAACTTTCGCGATTTCATATAAATAAATGTGGCTTACAAAAGCTTTGCTCTCTTCCTAAAGGCATTAAGCAGCTCACGAAGTTTGTTAGTATTACGTAAAGGCGAACACAAACGTTTTTATATAAGAAAGTTAATTGAAATATATTTTTGAATTTTTATTTTTGGTGGGAATCGGTATACCGGTACATACCGGTATAGACATAAACGGTATCCTCGATACCGGTATTTTCTAACCGAAATGAATTTCGGTATCGGTATCGGTACCGGTATTTAATTATAGCGGTATTTCAATCGGTATCGGCATTTTTCCGATACCGTTTGCCAACCTTGCAATTTACATTCAATAAAATTTTTCTTTACGAAACATTTCACATAAGAAAATTTAATTTTCCCGAGAAAACGAAATAATTTTTTAAGTTTAACATATAAATAATTTTTTTGCTGGGAGTTTCTGTGTGGGAAACCCCATCTATTTCACATTATACAAGTATTTAGTTGGCGATTAAATGGTTAATTACGTGTCAAGTTAGCTGATTACTTATAAATAAATGGCAGCAACAAGTATATTAGAAAATAAAAATAGGTTTTGATTGTAAGAAATGAGTGCTTTGTATGTCGACTCTTAAAATACACATTGTTTATTATTCATTCGGTAATTGTGAAATTAACATACAAAGTTGTAGAAATATAGAGCAGAAAGTTTGTCTTGAAAATGGGTGTTGGCTGCTGCAATCGTATTGCAATGAGGTGTACTTTAGTATGATGGGCCATTTTACCATATATACAATTCTGAACAATAAAAGGGGTTTAAATTGGAGAGTTAGGCTAAGTATTGTATCCTGGGAAAGCCAAATCAACATTTGAACAGGTTTTAATTAACAAATCGATTAAGTAATTTTTAATTATTACACACACTCTAGAAGAATGGAACAAACAAAAGACACGAGAGAACACTACACGTTCATCATCAGCGTGCATGTGTTTGGTCCACTGTGTGTGCTGTCTGTTGTTGTACATTTTAGTAATTTATAAAAAATTTTCGATGTAATTATATAGGACTGGCAAGCTATAATTTTAAATAATTACATATACATCATTTTTTTTTTCTTTATTATAGTAGAAACATTTTATAAACAGCTAATTTTTTTGACGAGTCGACTGCCTGGCTTATGGAGTACGAGTATTTTGAACGGTTTGAAAATCGTTTTTTTTTTCTTTTATATTGTATGTGTATTACTTTATGCATATGAATGCCATCTTGCTGAGAATCGTCGTATTTTGGAGATTAGCTCTTCTAAAAGTCTTAGGGCGACTTTTTGGGTTCGAGATTAAGATTAGTTTATTTCTCTAATTAGCTAATCCGGAAATTAACTTAATATCACATAATTGAGTTTGATGTTTTTGAGAGGTAGTTTAAACTTCTTGTTATGTGTAGTATTACCATACTGAGAAACAAAATAGTGGCAACAATTTCTATGCAAAAGTCATACATGTTATCAACACACTTTGATTTTTTGTGGGAAGAAGAAGAAACTGTCATATATTATTATTTACAAGTAAATATTTCGCGTGTTAACGGAAATATATAAATAATAAAAAAATATATATGTATATTTATGTGTTTTAAATTATTTTATCATATAATTTTTACAAAAATTTATAGGTTTCACCATTGTTTGTTGTCAATACTAAAGTAAGATTAAACCACCACGATTGGACGCTTAAACTGTCAAGTAAAACCATATAATCGACTACCAAAAAATCATAAATGAAGATTAAGGTTAATTTAATCTCTAATCTTGAACTCAAAAAGTCGCCCTTAATATCTGAAGTGAAGCTTTGTCTCTTATTGTAGTTTATTTAGTTGCACAGTTTTCACCAGCCTATATTAATGGATAACACTTTACTTGCAAATTGAAGCTCACAATGATTTTATTTTTGTCTTTAATTAATTTTATTTAATTAAATAAATCTTTAACAACTTGTTGATGAGTGCTAACTGGATAAAAAAAATTATTAATTTGCTAAAAACTCATAGGTTTTTTTTAACTAAATTAATTTTACAAAACTAAAAAAAAAAAAATATTGAAATAAAATTTAAAACGAATTAAAAATAACAAACACAAAATTAACACTATGAACTCTTGGTGGTGCTAGAACGTCGGAGGGCGCTGCCATTCTTCTTTACCGAAGGCACACTACTGCTGTCGCTAGTGCTGTTATTACTTTTGGGTGTCGCTGAGTTGCTGTTATTGGCGAGGCCAACTAGCAAAGGGCGTCTGGGAGGCATACGTTCATTGACGGCATCAAGGCCTTTGGCTTCAGCAAATGAGGTAATTTGTGGTGTGGCACCGAGGCCCTGCAAAGCTATAAAAAATATATAAACATACTATTTTTAATATATTTACATACATATATAACTATAAATCATTTTAGTTTATTTAAATTAGTTTGTTATTAGCTTTGAAATGAACATATGTATGTAGTATGTACATACCACTGATTAATGAGTCCTTGCCACCAGATAAAGCTCCCAAGGGCAAGGCACCAGTTGGTGTTAGTCCCTTCAGTTGTAAAACAGATTCTGATTCTTCTCTGTAACAGAGAACAAAACGAAAAATTTAGTTCAGTTTAAAGTTTGTTTTACTTAAAGCTTTTCACTACCTTAGTACTGAGAAAACTCTTGACATTTTTCCTATAGCTCTTATTTTGTTCTTGATGATTTCTTTACGTAAAGCCGATACCGCAGAAGCTGAAATGTTAAATAAATAAAGATAAAAAATAACGGTTATTTAAGTAACAGGTTTTTAATATTTTGCTTCTAAAAAAGTTTTCCTAAAAAGCTGTGAGCCAATATAATTTTTTATTTTTACTGTTAGTGTTAACATTGAGCTGAAAGCTATTAAAAGCTTTTGCACGTCTCTTTAAAATATATTATGGTTGTAGTCTTAACTACATAAGCTTTTCTTAAAATTATTATAGCAGTTATATATTTAAATAAATAAATATGCTTATCGAACAAAATTACTTTTGCAAGCTTTTAATTTACGTAAACTTAAAACGATTTCTATACATTTCAGGTGAAAAAGAAATTGAATTGTTTACGTTTTATTTATAGTACATACTAGGGTATTCAATTAATCGGGTTTTTGCTTTAATCGGTTAATCGCTCGATTAATTAATTGATGTCTTTGCTTAATCGGTTAATAATCGATTAATTTCGGTACTAACCGGTTAACCGATTTATAAAGTTTTTCTATAAATCAAGTGTTTTCAACAAATAAAAGTGCATGAATTATTTATTAATTTGAGTTTATTAGTAAATCCAAAAATACACATAATTTTTTTTAACTAATTCGGTTAATTTTGCTAGAACATTTATTGTTTTACTATCGATAGTTTCTTCTGATGGCGGATCATCATCTGACTCATAATGACAGACCACAGCGACGAATATTCTGCAACAAACTCAATTTCTGAATTTCTTAGCTTCCGTTTTTGTACTGTGTCTCATTAAATCTAATCTTTAATTAAATTGATGGCAACAGTACTAATGGCTCATATTAAGTTATGTATTAAATAAAAATTTAATAGTTCCCTCTAGTTAGAGTACCAGAGTCTCTAGTAAATTCTTTTATAGCCATGTCCAAAGGCTTTGAAGTTTTACTTAACTCAGGATTACTGAACATACTTCTTTGTTTGTATGAATAATAAATTCTAAACACTCACCTTTTGTAAATAAGACGAAACAAATAATTATTACGTAAAAAACAAGTTGTAATACTACAAAATGTAAAAAAATTTGTTACGTCGGTTAATCGACTGAATTTAACGGTTTAACCGTTAATCGAAAAAAGTGCATTTTAGATTAACCGATCAGTTAATCGGGTAGTAATTAACCGGTTAACTGATTAACGGTTAACCGATTGAATACCCTAGTACATACATATTCTTAATAATTTTAAATTATTTGAATGACATCTTCGGCATCGAATGTTATCGCCAACACACTATTATTTGATTTTTTTTCGGCTCTATCTTCTATAATTTTAATGAATCCTATCTATGATAGAATAATGTAAAACCAAAACCATGCCATCTTTTCGTCACTATAGTTAATAACAATTAAATAAATAATTTAAAAATTAAAAAAAAAAATTTCTAATCAAAAAATTTAATTGAGTTGCATATTCTGCAATACCAAGAAAGGGATCAATGATCTTCGAAGAAACAAAACAGCAACAACAACAACAACAGCGGAGTGCGGTAAGGAATTAAGCGTTTTAAAATATATTTAAGTGTTTATTTTTTCGAGCAATTGGTTGTTGCGAAGATTGATCATGTGAATTTTATGTGAATAACATATGTCAAAATATCAAATTTCTTACGGAAGCCAAAGAGAGTTCTTTTTAAAAATAATGCTCCTGCAAAAAAGTAAAGTAACAGTTCTGTTGTTGTTTTAGAAAACCGATGATTTGGTACATATTTTTCATAAAAGTTTAGAACTTTTTAAAAAGCATTTAAGATATAACAATTTGAAATCATAAACTCGAAATGAGAGATAGGTTTAGATAGGTAGGACATAGGTTTTTATTCATGAAAACCACAGATTCTGCCAAACTATGTTTCTTAAAATGTATTTTATTAAAAAAAAAACACAAACAAAAAATCATATAAAAAAACAATTCAGAAAACAATTGGGGCGTTCAAACGTTAGTCTTAAGCTTAGTGTAGACGATATGTTGACTCAGCATATTCATGGTGAAAAATTTGTTACCAGTGCCAATATATCGTCTAGACACAAAATGTTTTCAATATACGTATGCTTAACTACATATGAAAGGCATTTGTTAAAGTTGCCAACACACGTTTGTTCAAGATTTTAGCATATCGTGTAGACACCACATTTTTACTTTGTAACAAATTTTTTTATGTATGCTGTCATATATGTTATTTGTTGAAAAGCCTATTTAAGCTTTTCAGCATACGGCAAATTTGATAGCAAATAGAAGTGATATTTTAACTCTATTCAATTATGTAGTGTTGCCTTTTTTCTAATTTTTTCTCTTAAATTCGGCAATTTACGGCATATTAAACCATTGATTAAAACGAAATGGTAAATGTGAAAAATATACTGCAGAAATATTAATGGTGTATTCGGGCGAGGAAAACACAAGGGAAATTACAACTTCATAAAAAATTCAGGCGATTCTGAAGAAGATAATCACTCTTTTATTTTTAATCATTATGCATTATGGCTGTTTCAAAATCATGCAACTTCTCGCACTTTTTTTTTTTGCAAAATTTTAGATAAAAGCGACTTTTTACATGTCTTCAGCTTCTTGGCAGTGTTGCCGCTTTTAAAAAAAGTATTAAACTTTGTTATCATCCCGCTGTTAATAAATTTTTGCAAAATTTACGTAATGTTCGCCATTTTTACTGAATTTTTTGCATTCTTTACTGTTTTAACAATTTTTAATTCATATTATGGCGTGCTTAAAATTTTTGGCAATTTTCGCGAATTTTTACTGAGTTTGCAATAAAAGCGGCTTTTTGTGTGGTTTTTACCAGTTTTACATTTTTAGACTTTGTCATCCTGCTGTTGCAGCTTTTTGCCAGTTTCTGACATTTCGCCAATTTCTTTTTCATTATATATGTATGTACATGTACAATTGCAAAAATATAAATTTTTTCACTAACAGCGAATAGATACATAAATTAATAATAAAGAAAGATAATTGTAAATTTTTTATATTTAAGCAAATGCTCACATGACTCAACATATATATCAGAATACGAAATTCAACATATTGCGTAGACACAAACATTTTCTGCTAACTTATATGTTGTATTATCATTTGCTGACATATGTTGACTTTAAAAAATTTGGTACTTTCAGCATACTGTGTAGACGACTAACATATATATGTATGTATATGTTGACAGCAGGATTTGTTGTTATTTTTAAGCATATGAATGTAATCATATATTTGTTAACTCAACATATCGTCTAGACTTAGCTTTATCTTCATAGTGTCCTAACGTCTTAATTTATTTTAATATAATTGCTTTTGCTTTTAGTTTTTTCTTTCAAACAAAAATTTTAAAGCATTATGAACACACCAAATATGTTTTTGAAAGTAATACGGATGCCCCCTTTGCTATAATTTTTTTATCTAATACAAATTTCAATTTGAATTTGATTTCACGCGACTATATATTAAGTTTGATATTTATCATTTAATAATTTTATCGTAAATTTATGCAATATATAATTTTTGTTCCTAGAAGATTTTTAAAATGGCATCCTACGCCAAATAATGGCATAATATTATTCATATTTTGACTACATTTGATCATGGTAATATTGTATATGTACACTTTGTTATTACGATGGATCACCCATTCTAATAAAGTCAAGGCTCAAGCATTATATTCTTGATAACATTTGTGAAGAACATCTACAAGCAACGAAAATTTGTGCACAAATTTTGTGATATCATGAATTTACTCCCCTCCCGGATTCGCAATTACTGAGGATCAATAAGAGGATTTCAAAAAATTGCTTGGGCCCTGTTTCGTAGCAGCTGGTGACTATAATGTTTAACATTCATTCCGAAGTTTGCGTTTTATTACACCCAGAGTTCGCGAATTGTTCAAAACAATTTCAAAAACGAGCTTGGACGTCATTTCGAATGAGGAGCCTTCTGGCATATAAAAAATTCCGAATTTTTTAGATTTTGGCGTCATGAAAAATATCTCTAGGGATTTAATTCATGTTGAAGCTTCTCTAGATCTCTCCTCCGATCGCTCTCCCACGATCGTTATAATTTGTAGCCCATTAAGTGACTTACCTCACTCAATCGTGTTAGTTGGCTGGGTATCAAAAGTTATTATCTCAGTAGTCATTCCACGAACAACATTACGCTAAGAGCACCCGATGATATTGAATGTAACACTTGCCATGATTAAACAAGCTGCTGCAGATACTACTACCTTCCAGCCAGGGCTTAATAGAATTTATTTTACAGATATTGAAAGTCTCTTATGTAAAAAAATAAGAGCTAGAAGGGAATGGCAATAGCACAGATCACCCCAAAATAAAATCAGATTTAAAGAGTGCACTAAAAGACTCCAAGAGCTGCTTGCATATGAAAAAACTGCGTCTCTTAAAAACTTTCTGGAAAATCTTATTACTCTGTGTGGCGTGCTGCTAGAAAGCTTAAAGCACCCGTTGAATATAAATCACCTCTGCGCACTTCTACCGGAGGTTGGGCCAGAAACGATACTGAAAAAGGTGAAATATTTGTTAAGCATTTAAAAACCGTATTTACCCCAAACACATGTACTGGTGTTGTTGATTTGCCGAGTGTAGTTGCTCTACCCCTCGACCCATAAAATTTAAGACGCGTGATGGTCAAAAACTTATTGCTGAACTCAACCCGAAGAAAGTTTCTGGTATTAATGGAATTAGTTATCAGATGCTGATAAAGTTGCCTCGTATTGCAATTAGAATCCTGTTATTTATTCTTAACGCCATCTTACGACTGGAGTATTATCCACACAGCTGGAAGCTTGCTAAGGTCAAAATGATTCCAAGGCCGGGCAAAGACCTTGCCAAGGCTGAGTCATACAGGCCAATATTCTTAGCACCATTCAACAAACGCATAGAGTGGTTCAATTTATAAGAAAAACATTTGAGGAAAAGAAGTATTGTTCTACTCTGTTTATTGACGTTTCGCAGGTGTTTGATAAAGTGTGGCATGAAGGCCTAATTTTAAAATTGAAGACATATTTACCAAATAACATTCTAAATCTCTTAAAAATTTACATTCACTGTTGTGGAGGGATACTTTATGATTTTGATTTGTACTTGTGATATGCCTGTGAGCAGTCTGGCTTAGCATGCATGAAAACTTTCACGAGGCATGCCGATATCTTCAAGAATATATTACCCAACAGGAACTATGATTAAACTTATGGATAATAAAGGTAAATGAGCAAAAGTGTGCTCAGGTATCATTTACCCTACGAAAAGATTATTGTTCCGCCATTAGAATCAATAATCAAATTGTTCCTCAACATTCACATGTAAAATACCTTATTATACACCTTGACCGATGGCTTACTTGAAAACTCCATACTAACTCTAATCTAACACAAATGAAACTCAAATTAGCTCAGGTACATTGGCTGATTATTAGAAATTCAAATGTAGAGAAAATTCAACGAAGGCAAAACAAAATTTGAAGGTTAATAACAGCGGGCTCTATGGTACACCAAAAATTCATATTTGTATGTATACACACATCGTGATTTAAATATGCCACTAGTGACTCAAGAATTTGTAAAATACGCAGGAAAATTTGACTTGATCTTTACTGGACACATCCGCTTAAAAAAGAGGGACACAATGGCTCTAGTAATACAATAAATAAATATATGTATGTCAAAAAAAAAATATTGTTAACATAATCAGAAACGGCCCTAACTCATTATTTTTTGAAATCGCCATTTTTGCATTTTTCAATAAATAAGATGTTCGTTCCTCTATCGAAATATACAAACTCAATTTCAAAAAGAAATGAGTTAGGGAATTTTTATATTAATGTAGGGATATGTAGAATGTATTATGCTAAGTGAGTGAAACATTTTTAACTGAATTTATAGATTGATAACAACATAATTTCATAAGTTGGAACAATAAAATCATTGAAATAAAATTAATGACCGTGTAAGTACATACAAACACACATACATATGTAAATATTTAATAATTCCTTAAAGCAAAATTTATACTGTACAAGGCCTTTCAGCAATATGTATGACATACTCTTTCTTACCTTTTTTCGATGGGGTCTTGTTAGCGTTCGGATTTGCTGGTACGAGAACAATTTTCTTACGCAGTTCTGATTAAAAGAAAATACAAAAATACATCACATGCAATACAAATACAAATATTTACGTACGTAAATTAATCGCTAATTTATAAAACACATTTACACTCATCGACATTGTATCCATAAATAAAATGAATCAGTAAAAGAGAAACTGATAAATAAAATTAAGAATTTTTTTCTTTTGTTTGTTTGTTTGTTTTTATAGATAGATAGTTTGCTATATGGCGCGAGTTACAACATTTAAAAAATACAATAATAAACACAACAATAAAGACAACATGTTTTTAGAAAATTATTGAAATGTTTACAAGAATTATGATTTGATTTTTATTTTTGTTTTTAAGATTGACAACGAAAACAAGTATTTTTGACATGAATTTCGAAATCTTTGTCTATTTGTTTTTTTAAATGGCAAACGCTAAAAAATTTATTTTTTTTATAAATTTCTTTGATCTAAAGAATGTGGTTGTGTTTCCTTAATTTTTTACTTTGTCTTATTTTTGTGTGTGTTATAAATAATTTATTATGAAACTCACCTTCTTCTAGTTCGTCGTCGGGAGTACCTACAAGCTCTTCGTCTGAACAAATGTTTAAAATATTAACCAACATATCCGTAACCTAGAAAGAAATATTAAAAGATATTTAAAATATTATGTTGAAATTTATATACTTATGTATGTATGTATGTATCGTAAGCTGAAATTCAAAATCATATAACTACACTTTTTTTTGCAAGAGAGAAAAACTCTAAACAAAATTATTCAGGTGACTGAGTAAAGTTCTTTTCTTTTAATTTGGCTGATTCTTATGATGAAGGATTTTTAAAATTTGTGGGTATAAACACATACATATATTATATAATACCCAGTAATTAGTTTAAAACGTGATTTTCCATTTGTTTGTCAGTTACGCGGTCTTGTATTTCAGCTGACGATATATTCCCTACAAGAAATGAATGACTGAAACTAACACAAACAAAATTTTTTCTATAATACATTTGCAACAGTTTATATTGAATTCAATAGTGACAGTCAATTGACTAGTCATTTGATGGGAAGTGATGATGGATTTATTGATTAATTATAGTTGCTCCACTCTAGCATATATGTTAGAGTGGGCATCTAAAATTTATAAGTGTTAAAAAAGATATGTAAAAACAATATTGAATAAAAGAAATTTACAAAATTTAATTTAATTTATATTTCCTTTAAACATTTTAGATGAAAAGTGTGAAGAGGGCGAGATACCACCTAGTTTATTCTGGTTTTGCTGAAGTATATTTTTTATTTTAAATATTTTATTTATTTTTATATCGTTTTATGATAAAAAACAATTAAAATAATAAAAATTATATAAATATATTGTCATGATATCAATCATGTACGATTACTCAATTATGATCAGTCAAGCTTGAGTAATAATTATGCTATCATTGATTACTAAAAAGCACTGAAGTGAGTAGTTCAACTATATGTCACATCCATTAGTTAGAGAGAGACGCAAACATCATACGTACACAAACGTTTAATTTTGCACTTAATAAAGTGATAGAAAACTTGTTCTACGCGATGATGAATATATCCTGCATCAATATCGATCAAATAAGCATTCAATTGACTAGCAGTGTTCTTGTAGGGTACATATTTATTTTATTTCCATGACAAAAAAAATAAAAAATAAACTATTTGATAACTTAGCCAAAATAATTATTATTATTTTCTTTTCTACAATAAGTAAAAAACACCTTGTTAAAAGGTGCATGTATAAAATATCTTTTATCCCTGTGAAACTGCTCTTTTACGTAAAATGAGAACGAACTCAAAATATGAAAAAGTAGAACGAACACACTGTTTCCATGCCAAAATATTTAAAACAAAATTATTTTATTTACAGATTTTACGAGTAAAATGGCTTCAAACACCGGCTGATTATATTGAAATTATTTAAGGTAAGATTTATCTGATGTTTATTTATTTAATTTAAAAAATTTTCGACATATAATAAATTCTTTGCATTATAATAAATTTCCATTCAACTTACCTTCTCCCCAACAAATGGTAATGACCACGTAAAGACATCCATAAAATTTGGCAACCAATATGGATGTGGTGAACAATTAAACTGTCGTATATTCATAACATTATTCTCATATTTAAGTACAGCTGCCTTTTGTTAAATGACAAGAATTTATTTATTATTTTATTGTCATTGTGTGGAGAATTTGTGGAGATGTATGTACATACAAGTAAAAAAAGAAACAAATAAATACAAGAAAAATTATTAATGTTATTTTTTTATCGATTATAAATTATAAAAAATTAAAATGTTAAAAAACTTTATGTATATATATATATATATATATAAATAGAAATTGAACAAAAAGAAAACGGTATATAAATATGTGTGTCATTGTTTAATGTTAATAATACTGTGCAACAAAAATTAAACTTAAAAAAACCAAAATAGGTTCTAAAAGACTAAAAAAATAAATATTTATAATAATCGTATTCGTAATTTATTGATATTAGTTTTGGGAGTGTAATCGAATTGTCACACAGTTTTATTCAAATTATCAACGAACAGAAACATTTATTCATTAATTGGACATTTTTTTCTAACATTTCATTACTATAAGTTTGGCTTAGAGGTAGAAAACTATCGATAACGCTATCGATACTATCGATAGTTAATTTTTTTTGCGACTATCGATGATTTTATCCTGCAATAGATTTATATTTGAAAACAATCCATATTTTTCGTCACTATCGATAATAAATGATACACTACTAAAAACAAAAAAATGTAAATAATTGCGTTCGAGAACTCAAAAATTTTTACAAATTTGTACTATTTTTTACTGGATTGCGTTCGCGTACACAAAATCCAGTAAATTTGAGGGCGAATTGAGAGAGAAAAATGACAGTTAAATTACTGAGCAAATGCAAATTTTTACTGGACAGATTTTTGCCTGTAAAATCCAGTAAAATGAAACCATATGTTTTTAAATATAAACAAACAAAATCAAAGGGAAACAAATATTTGTTGTTTTTGATGAAATTTTCAAAACAACAAAAATCAAATTTAATAAGTTATAAAAAATATAACATTTATGTAAGTTCGATGCCAGAAAAATATTAGGGCGTGTTATGTATTCTACGGGAAATTAAAAAGTGTAGAATTTTCATAGAATTGTTGGAAATATGTATTTATAAAAACAATGTCATGGCACTTCCCGACTATGTAATTTCTCGGGGAATGCAGAACATAGTCGATTGTTCTTAAACGTGAATAGTTTAATTTTCGTTTAAACATATCGTCGGACAGCTACTGGTTTCCCGCATGAAACATTTAAACAAATTTAGTTATTGATCGATTATATACATATGATTAATGTGTACTTTTCTTAAATTTGTTTTGAGTTTTCGATATCTTGAATATACTTATTAGAATATATAAAGTTCTTTTCCCCTTTTATATTTTTCGTAATAAAGGAAGTGAACAATATTGTTGTCATGATTGGCATATGCGACAACACAGATTTTTGTGTTTTTCTGTACATCCTAATAACTCTTCACGTCGAAGGTGAAAAGCTTAACAACTTCAGTGGCCTTACCCACGATGTCGACAAAAAAGTTTCTCTCGCTTACTTACATATATTGAAAACAAAATAAGAAAGTTTGTTTTTGTTTCCAGTATACATATGTCAGTCAGGTATAGAAACCCAGCATACCATTATCGGAGCGCTCTTATATATGAGCTCATATATGAGCGATTTTATGAGCTTCTGTCAGTGTTTCCTGCGTGCATATTTCTGAGCTCATAAACGATCGATTTTATGACTTTCTATGAGTGTTTCTTGCGTGTAAATTTCTGAGCTTATAAGCGGTAAATTTTATGAGTGTTTTATGCTTGGTTTCTGCGCGCATATTTCTGAGCTCATAAACGATAGATTTTATGTGATTTTTATGAGTAATTTCTGCACGCTGCCAGATAACGGTAAATTCCAGCTAAGCAGAAGAAAGAAGTTACAAAAATTGATTCATTAGTGAATATTTTTGGAAGCGTAAAGACAAAATTGTGAGTTATTTTATAATAAATATAAAAATAATACATAATTAAAATAATGAAAAGAGCAAGCCTAAAAGAAAGCAAATTAATAATAAGTGAACTTCGTTCAAATAAATTAAGAAAAGAAAATCCAGCATGTAATATTAAAAATTAAAAGAGTCATAAAATACTCTTTTATGGATAAAATTTAGAGCTCTTTCATGAGTGACCAGTTTATTGGAAAAAGCCACTCAAATATGAGCGTTTTATGACTGTTTATGATTATTTTATGAACTTATTTTGAGCGTCAGCGCTCCGACAAAAGAGTCCTTATGAGCTCATTTAGAGCGCATATGGTAAGCTGGGAAACTACTCTTTTATGCATAAAATTTAGAGCTCTTTCAAGAATGACCACTTTAGTGGAAAAAGCCACTCAAATATGAGCATTTTATGACTGTTTATGATTATTTTATGAACTCATTATGAGCGTCAGCGTTCCGACAAAAGAGTCTTTATGAGCTCATTTAGAGCGCATATGGTATGCTGGGAAGTTTCTTGTCGATATCGCGGGCCAGACCCGTAAGTTTGTGTCTATTACTTTTATTATTAAACAAAACATTCTATAGTGTATTTTTATAAAACAAGTGGAAAAAAATCTTCATCGATTTTCTCGAAAACACATATGTATTTGTTCCATACGGCTGGCCAGTACCCAACAATCCAGAAGCTTTTTTATAAGGGAGTCAATGTTACAGAAATACTTGCTGTTGCGCAAGAATAAGGCATTTCTTTTGCTTGAGATGAGCCAGCTGGAAGCAATACATTTTGCTTCCAAATAGCCAGGAATTTTTATGCCATGCTAAAGTGCTCCACAGAAGTAATAATATATAACTTTTGTTGTGTATATTTGACTGGATTTTACAATTTTTCCGTTCGATCACTTTTAAATGCAAACTTTTTTATTGAGAGTAATTTCTTTAAATTACTCATTATTTACTCAGTTACTGGCTTTTACTGGAAAAGTACTCAAATGCACCTAATATATATTACTACGCTTATACGTGCACTATTTGCAAATATTTTTATTTTTATTAAATTAACTCACTGTTTATACGGCATTGTAAATGTATAAAAACTTGGTAGCACTTCTGTAGAAATGTTACTTAAGTTTACAAGTTAAGTTTGTATTTTATCTTAGTTTTTAAAATATCAGAATCGTTTACTCAAAACACATAAAAATAAACCTTTATTTATTAAACAAAATAAACGCTATTCATAAAAACATAAACAGAATTAAAAATATCAGAATCATTTACTCAAAACCCTTAAAGATAAACCTATTAGAGGCAAAAATATTCAATAAAACACATAAAAATCGTGTAAATCGAGGTATTTCATAAATCTCTCAATTTACACGAAAACCAAAATAATCGTGTAATAGTGAAATCGTGTAAAAAAAGTATCGTGTAAATCGAGGACTAAGTATAATACTTTGTTTTTATTGTTATTATTTTCTTCTATCAATTTTTTTGTGCAATATTTATCAATTTATTGCTTTTTATTAGCAAAAGTTTGTAAGTGTGGCAACCTCAAGCATTTTACTTGCAAATATTGCGTTAAACGTGAACAGTTTTCTGAATTGGTAAGTTGCAATAAATACAATAATATGGCAACAATTTAAAATTTTATTTGCAAATAAGCCATACGTATAAAATTAAGGCCCAACTGTAATAGGAATAAGCGAACTTAAGCAAATGTGCGGTTACATATAAAACGTATGTGGCAAACTATAATGTACTTATGGAACTTTTCGTCAAGTTTCGTCAAATGTCATTTGCTTAAGTTAAGTGCCAAACTGAACGCACATTCCGTACGGAAAACACTGTTTTTGCATTTTTTTAAACTCAAGCAAACAGCAGCAGAAAATATTCATTGATTTTAAATATTTTTTATTGTTTCTTACTTTAAACTCAGAAAAAAAGCAAAAATTTTATTTTCATTCTTTGTTTTACAATACGCATATACACACATACACTTGAGATTATTGAGTATGTTCACTGTTGTACTTTTTGGCAGGCAAAACAAATAAAACAAGTAATAAAGTGGTGGATATAATTACACGTGAATTTTTAATAGATTAAGAGATTCCAAGAAGTTAATTTGATTGAATTGTATTCATTTAGTATTTATAGGAAGAAACAAAATTACTAAAAAAATTTGAGCAATATCTATATGTGCAACTGTGGCTAAAGAATACTAAGTGCACGTAAGTACATTGTGGCCACCTAAAAGTCACATCTGAATTGCTTAAGTATTTTACAGACTTATCGTTCAATTCTGGCATTAGCTTAAGCCAGCATATTCATATTATAGTTGGGCCTTTAGTAATTGTTGATTTTCTTAAGCAAAAATAACTGAGTGACTTAAAATCTCTTCCACTGATCTCAATTATTTTTCATACAATTATTTTAGTTTGGTTTTGAACTGAGAAATAAAGTTCTGTTTTGTTTACGAAATATTTTATTTTGAATTTTCTGTGTAAATAAATACGAGTACATTGTACAAGAATCATACAACTTTGATACAATCACTATAGTATTGATAGTTTTTGTAGATATTGATAGTCTTGAATCAATATATCGATAAAGTTTTTTAAACTATCGAAAACTTTTGATATTGACAATATCGATAGTTTCCCACCTCTAATTTGAGTAAAACACATTCTCTTATTCAAACGCAAGTTCATAACTTGTGGTAATGAAAAAAAAAAAATTCAAGTCAGTGTTTGTAAATACCTTATTATTGTAAACATCCAAATAATTGGGAGCCGAAAAAATGGTTATTAGTGAAGGAAATCCAGTCACTTGATTCTTTCGATACATGCGATATCTGTTAAAAGAATCAAAGAACAATAATAGAAACATATAAAACGTTAGTTTTAAATGTGAGGCGATTCCATTAGAAAAAATTATCTGCCTCGCTTTCAAAATAAAGCGCTTATATCTTACCCCGCATCTTGTGCCTCATGAGCTCTGACAACGGATAAAAGATTATTTTTTTGCAGAAATTCACAGCAAGCTAAATAACTGAAATTAGAAGAAGACAAGTATTTTCGTATTAAAAATTTGTTAATAAAGCAACGTCTGTTCCTAAAATATAATTGGGCAGTTGCACGATATCGAAAGAAAACTTTCGTATAAAAATTTATATTGAAAGCAAAAAAAAAATTTTTTTCATATTTTATTGTTGTTTTCAATATAAAACTTCAGTCACTTCAGTTTTCTTTCGATATCGTAAAACAGGTCATCTTTCTAAGCCTATTTGCTTACCTGAAAAAATATGAGCAACCACGCACCGAATTGTGTGTAAAATAATCATTATTTTTTTCATTGCCAAAATCTTCCAAAGGATCTGACCACAACATATCGCACATTGGACCAAAGGCAGGTGGTTCACGAAATCTATTAAGCTATTAATTAATTGTTTGAGTTTGTAAATACCAAAGATAAGATGTTTAACAAAAAAATAAATAAACAAATAGATAATAAAATTGTATAACAATGTACAATAAATAAAACACCTTTCTGATATCGTCCAGTGTGAAAATTTCCGGCGATAAACCGCCATGTATACAAAGAAATTGTTGATTTAATAAAGCAGCCAGTGGCAAGCAATCAAATGCCTCCATAGTGGCATCGTAGACTCGTTCAGAATATTTTATTTGACCTAAACGGAATAGTGAACAAATAAACAAAAATTTTATTTGTTTGAAATTTAAGAAAAAAAAAAATTTAGTATTTCTTTACAAATTCTTTTGCTTAAATATATTATGTTAGATTATTTTACACTTGTTCATCGTGATGTTATTTGAGAATTTTTTTTTTTAATTCACGAAGCTCTGTGTGGAAATAGTTATATTATCTCGAAGAAAATACACAAATTAAAATTTTATGAACTAAATCCGATAGAGAGCTTTACACGCTGATCAGTGGCGTGAATTAAAAAAAAAGTGGTAAGAAGCCCGCAACTTTTGAACTAGTCAACCGATTTTGATGAAACCAACTATTTTGGAAAGAAATTGATTGAAATTGTTGTGAAATTTCGAGAAAACATATTTTGAAGCACCCTGTTGTAAGACAGAGTAGCTCCAAAGAGCTTCAATGTGGGTAAGTGGGGGTATCGAAATTCTTTCGGAGCTTGTAACTTTTGTAAATAGGGACCGATTTCAATAATTTTTTCAGCGGGACAACCTGCTTTAAGAAAATAAAACATGCTTATAGTACCATTTTATCTCTTTCAGTTTCCAAGTTATTTGACTTTATTTAATTTTAAATTAATTTTTTTTTAAATTTTTGGCCCTGACTTTTTTTTATTCCTTAGTACATAACTTTTTTATTGCTTGGCAAAAAAATCAGTTTGTTTTATTGTTTTTAAAAGATTGAAATAAGTATTGAAATCGAGAAGGACGATCCCGAAGCAGAGCAAATCAATAGCTTGCTACGCCATGATGTCTAAGATTATTTTAAAGAAAATTCTTGAAGTAAGACCCATATATAAATTAAAAACAACATATGTATGTATCCATGCACTTAGATACGAGTAATAAGGAAATTGAAACTGAACTTATTAAATATATTTTTAATACAATTATCAGAATCAAAACGAGAAATTTCGTTGTAAGTTTTCATACTCGTACATACATATTTACATTGTACATATGTATATCTCTTGATATAAGTATTTATATTCATACAAACAAATATCTGATATCATGGCAAAAAAGTCTCTGGATTTCTCTGTCAAATTATATTCAAAACTTAGGCAATTTATATGCGTTCAAAAAGGAGCTACATAAAAAATTTTCTTAATTTAATGTTCTAATGTTTAATTAACTACATAATAATTTTTTTCAAATAAATAAACAACTCAATCTATTTATCCCTGTTGGTATATAAATATACTGTGTGTGTATATAAATTCTTATATTTTATTGTATTGGGTGTTTTTTATTGAGGTATAGAACTTTAAGTTGGCATCACTTTTTTAACTGGCGGCCATTTTGTCAGCTGTCAAGTGATTAATATTTAGTTTGGTTTGCCATTTCATCATGAACAGGTTGACAAAAGAACAACGCTTGCAAATCGTGCAAATTTATTTCGAAAATAATGGTTCAGTTCGCGAAGTTTACCGCAAGCTCCGTCCATTTTATGGTCGACATAATCGTCCATCAGAGCAATTAATTCGGTTAACCATGGATCGTTTTCGCACTACGTTTACTCTATGTGATAATACGCATCCGCAGAGACGTCGAACAGTGCGCACCGAAGAAACAATTGCCGCTGTAGAGCAAAGTGTTGAAGAGGACCCGAATGAATCGATTCGCCACCGGAGACCGGTATAGAGCCATGATAACCGACTAGTGGATGAGTTGTGGTTCCAACAAGACGGCGCTACATGCCACACAGCGCACGTCACAATCGATTTATTGAAGGAAACATTCGATGAGCGCATAATTTCGCGGAATGGACCTGTCAATTGACCACCAAGATCGTGTGATTTGACACCATTGGATTATTTTCTTTGGGGATATGTGAAGTCGCTCGTCTACGCCAACAAACCAGAAACGTTAGGGGACCTGGAAGCCAACATTCGTGGCGTTATTGCCAACATACGGCCCCATATGCTCGAAAAAGTGGTTGAAAATTGGACCTGTAGAATTGGCTTTATTCGAGCCAGCCGCGGCGGCCACATGCCCGAAATCATATTTAAACATTAATGGCATAAAATTATCCTTCCAATAAAGCCAAATTGATGGACATTAAAACGATTTTCTTGTGTTTTATTTCCATTCGAAGTTCTATACCTCTAAAAAAAACACTGTATTTAAGTAAAGAAAGTATTTAATAACAGAAATCAAGACCGCATTTATGATAGCAGACCTTTGTTTTATTTTAGATAGTGCAAATATACATATCAACTAAAGAAAACAAATTTTTGCGTCCAGCTTAGTGTACATTCGGTATTATGTGTATGATTTAGACGTCATCTTAGCATGATTACGCATGCCTAGATATCAATGAACTGTATGAGTTGATTCACTTTTGCTGTCCACTCACTTTTACAATGCTTTTGTATTGATCTTTAACATCAATATGTACTAATGATATTGATTGCAGTGTTGCCTCTCTAAGAACTGACTGTCATTAAGTCACTCTCTTTTTTTTGGTGCTGTTAGTAAAAATCAATAAAAATTCTTACTGTCGTTTGATTGTTTTGTAGACCAATCAAATAACTCACAAAAGCATGTTGACTAGATGATGTCTTAAGTTAATAAACATGGCGTATAAATTAATAATTTTTCTCGCATTTAAACAATTTATAAAATAAAATGGGCCTAGCCAGCTATTTTATTTTATAACATTACATAAAACTATATTTGTCAGAAGGGGTTTTAAGAAGTATTCAAAACAATCATACTGATTCATTGCTTTAGGGAATCATATGAATAAATAGAGATTGCAAGCAGTGGCATGCATTTATTAACAACAGTCTTATTGATGTGAATCATGCAATAACATCATCCATTATTTTAATGTCAAGTGCTAGCTCAATATTTATTTTAGAAAATGCAAAAGTATGCCGTTTGATTCATAATCATGCAGATAACTGCTACATATCCTTTCATTACTGCTTAGACAGAACTCATCAGTAGACTTAAACCACAATTCAAAAAAGCTATAAAAACTCAAATGTTTATAGAAAAACTCACAATATATAATTGAGAATTCCGAAAATATGAACACGGTTATCTAACAGAGGTGATTGCAAGACATTTAAAAGTGCAGAGTATCTCATTCTTTCAACATCGAATATTATTTGTAGTACTAATTCAAATTTATTGTAATTAATTAATTCTTCATCATTTACTCAAATTTAAATTTTTTGAGTTAATACGTTCTTTGAGTAAATGAGCGATATAAACTAACACGCTCAACGAATCTGGTTTATTTTTTGTTCCTTCACGCGTACACATATTGTCACACTATAAACAATATTTCACTTTCTTTGTGAGTCATTATGCAATTGTGAGTCATTATGCAATAGTGAAATTTACTTCGACACTGCAATAAAAACTGTTTTTGCTTGGCAGATAAACAACTGATGTTGCATGCTTTCGATAAAAAGGAATAACAGTTCTAGTATTCTCATAAAATCAAGAGTAACAACAAAGAGAACAACTCAATAAGCAATGCAAATGTTTTGTGCTCACCTCTATAATATGATAAATATTTTTTATCCACCTTTATATATTTAGACAATCTATTCTTTTCAATAAATGTATTAAAAATTTTATGTTATGAAATATGTATGTAGGTATCGGTTGAATGGGGCAACAAATGATGTAAAATTTTGGTTGGCACGGTAATGGTCTAAACATGAGAGAGATCGTGTCAATATATATAATATAAAGCTCAAACTAGTTGAGTATAAAAAGATGAAATACTCCACAGATATACGGAGTAGCTGCTACTCGTACCAACCACGGACAGTCAATGATCCAAGTTTGAACTACTTCCGGGTAAAAAGTTGTGTATCTTATTGACTTCCTTGGAAGAAATTTTTTTTACTGGGAATGTATAGCCACCGCTTATTAATTATTCAGCATATTACTTGAACTGGATATATGTAGATTAAGCAAATTTTATGCGACAAGAACTTCTTTTTATTAAAAATAGCTCAGCAATTTGTTTACTTACATTCTTGTTTAAAAGTGAAATACTCCGTTAAATGTCGACACTCATGATTTCCACGCAATAAATGTAATGTCTCAGGGAAGCAGATTTTCAAAGACCATAAATATAAAACACACTATATAATACAAATATTAACTTTTAATAGTCATTCCAAAATTAAAAAAAAAAAATCTTCAAATTTAACTCACCTCAATGCTAAAATAGCCACGATCAACATAATCACCCAAAAATAAATAATTTGTTGACTCTGGTGGGCCGCCGACTTCGAACAGTTTTACTAAGTCAAAAAATTGTCCATGTATGTCACCACACACTGTTATGGGCGATTCAACATCGATCATATTTTTCTCACTGCGCAACAAGGCAGCGCCCTCATTGATTATCTTTAAGGCAGGTTCCTCCTCAATGCGTCCCTCTTTAAGAAAATGTTGCTTCAAAACTTCATAATTGGGCTTTTTAGTTTTGGCATCGAATACTTCGTCCATGGTAAGTTTGTGGCTTGGTGGTAGGGGTACATCTAAAAATTAAAATTTATTTTTTAAATTTTTCCTGTTTAATAATAATTAATAACTAAATTAAATTTTTGTTTATGAATGATTATAAGCATTCTCATTTCAGTTTATGTGATTACGTGCAGCCATTCATTATGCTTTTCACATTCCTTTCTCCACCACATTAATCAAAATATTTTAATTGAAATAAATATTGTCAAAATAATATATTTTAATGCATTTATGTAAATATTTCTTTCTATTAATAAAAACTATTTTCTTTTACAGTCTCATGACCAAAAACTGCACAAAATATAATTTTTTACATATGATTTTATCATGTGCTTTCGTTGTACGTTCAATGTCCACTTGAATATAATATAATTTTTATATATCACAACAACAACAAAAAAGGATACAATGTTGCAAATTTTTATGAAAAAGTTTAAAAGTACATGTGAGATTTTTCAATTCTTACAAATTAAATAAATTAGAAAGTGTAATAATTCATTCAATATTATTGCAAATTATAAAAAAAAACATTCGAAAATAGTGTTGGTTTTTTTGTATAAATACGAAAGGGTGATTTTTTTAGTTGACTTTTTTTAATAAATTTTTATTAAAATGACATTAAAAATTAATGAGCAAAAAATTTATTTGATACAGACTAATGAAGTATAAATATGCACATATTGAAAATTTGACAATAGGACACAAAAGGCAACATATTTTTGGCTTTAAAGTGTTACAAAACCTTCTATTATTATTTTGTAATAAAGTTTAAGGACCTTTTACTTACAAAATTTTTTTAATTTCTAAAACGTTAATAAAACGGATTCCGATATGAAATTTTTTTATACAACCTTTACTAAAAAGAACTAAATCAAGTATGAATGCAATATTCGGTGAAGGATATACTAAGTTATGTATGGAGTATATACATACAAAAGTCCTTACACACACATATTTGTTTTGTGAAAAAAACTAATAATTAATTTTTTTTTTGCTCTAAAATAATTTATGGTGAGTGACCTATTGGTATTTTTCTACAAAAGAAGGTTCAAAGATTTTATTTTGGATAAGTAATAGTTGAATATACCTAAATACAGAGTACAGGTATTTAAGTTTTTTGCATTATTAATATTTTCTCTTTTGTTTTAAATGAATAATGAGAAATTAACTAAAAACGACTCTAACAGAGATTAGCTTTTACCACATTGATCCTGAAACCGAAAACTGAATTAAATAAATATCTGTTTTAAAACATCTGCAAGCATAATACGCAACATATCACAAAGTTTTGTAGTACAACAATACCTCACTTTTTTTTTGTCGTTTTTTTTTCATATAGGTGATTTTTTTTGCGTTTATTTTAAATTTTGGCGATTTTTTCGTTTTGGCGTTTTTTTTTAAATTTGGCGATTTTTTTAATTTTGGCGACTTTTTTTCATTTTGGCAATTTTTTTTCATATAAACAATTATTTTGGTTTTGGCGCATTTTTCGCGTTTTGGCGATTTTTTTCGGTTTTTGGCGTTTTTTCATATTGGCGATTTTTTTTTATTTAAACGATTTTTTCGAATTTGGCGATTTATTTTAATTTTTTCGTTTTTTTCGATTTACCGATTTTTTTTAAATTTTTGGCGATTTTTTTCAGGTTTTGGCGATTTTTTTCGGTTTGGCGATTTTATTATTTTCGGATTTTATAGTTTTACCGTTTTTGAAAATTTCAAGAGTTTACATCTTACGCTTTCCAAGATATAGCAAGTTGTCAAACTTACATAGTCAAAATTGCACTAACTGATGGACCACCCTTTAATTAAATTTTTTTTTTATATTTTAATGTTAATTGTTGTAGTCTATATAAAAATACACTAATTTTACAAATTTCAAGTGTCAATATACATATATACATACAATTGTATGTATATTACATGGGATTTTAACAATTTTCGTCGCTCGTTTTGGAGCACCCTTTAATTTTTAGTTCTCATGTATTTGTTGTTGTAGGTTCAGGTTTAGGCCAAGGTTCTACATACTCTGTCCAAATTTCAGGTCCGTAGCTCTTACGGTTCCTGAGAAAATACCGTGTGACGGACAGACGGATAGACGGACAGACGGACAGCGTAGCGAAAACAATAGGGTTCCTTTTTTCACCTTTGGTGTACGGAACCCTAAAAAATTTGTCGGCTTTCCTTCACTGTTCAATGTTTTTTTTTTAAGTAGGACCAGCACTCAGGGGAGAATCCCTACTCATGCAATGCATTGTGCTAGAACTAGGAAAATAGGTTATAGGAAGGAAGTGTCTGTGGATATTTGATTTAAGCTTTCCGACATTGAAAGTGACAGAAAACACTTCCGCAGGTAGTTTATTCCACATACGAATAGTACGGCTAAAAAAGGAATTCTCTCTGTAATGAGTAGTGCGATTTATTGGCCAATCGACCACAAAAGGATGTGCCCTGATTGAAGCTCGTGTTGTGCGTAAAAATGTTCGGGTTTCAGGAACAAGTTTCCTAATTTCGTTAAAAAAAATTCTATTGTAGTAACGATAGAACAAGGAAATGCACCCCACATTGCGTCGATGCTCCAATGAGTCAATAGAGTTGGATACCCTACTATCACCAATGAGCTTCTTCACCCTCTCCTGTACGCGGCCGAGCAACTCCCAAATGACTTTGAAATAAAATTTAACAAAAATTGGACTGAAAGTTTTTATTAGAATATTTGTATAAATATGTATAAATGTATATGTATGCAGTTTGTGACGTTAAAAATTCTTAATTAAAAACAAAACCCCATTGCACAGTGGTTCAGTAGTAGGACATAGTGGTCAAAGACGTTGTTCGATTTATCCACCGTTAGTTCACTCACTATTAGTGGTACTACTAAAACATGCAAAAAGACTTGCAATCAGTAGTTCTTTACATTTACTTTTGTGAATCGGAAGTGAACAAATCAAAACAACTTTCCTTATCTTTTACAGCAGTGCTAACAAAGTTAATTTCTAGTGCGTGTTTTTCAAAGAAAAAAACATTTTTGACTTATTGTTTTACAGTGGATATTTAAGTTGAAAGTGTTTACCTTTATTATTATGTACCCAGTAAAAAAAGAGAATCCAAAAAAGTCATGAAAATGTAGAGTTTACGATCTGGAAGTAGTGAAAATTTTGATCCGATCTAATGATTTTTACATAGGGTTGTCATTGCAAGAAGTTATCTTTTTCGATGCCTGGCCACTGAATTGGAAGCGATATTAAGAAAAATTCCCTTTTTTGTGTTCTATGATAATATTTTCATCTAGGAAAAATGGTAAATAGTTACCTATTTTAACAATTCGTTTCTTTTTATACGAATTTAAGCCCGAAACAGTGTTTTCTTGTAAATTTAAGCAAATAACTTTTAAATTTTAGACTAAAATTAGTTCATAAATTTCTTTAAAAAAATACATTTTCTATAAAATCTGGTGAGTATTTTCTAACACTATGGAGGAGTTACAAGGTTTTGTGTGACTAAAATAAGCTTCTACATGGTTTTTTGCTCACTCTCGGCAAATTAAAAATATCGATTTTTTGGAAGCAATGAAAATGTAGTTCCACTAGAATGACTTCCATTTTTTTACTGGTGTATTTAATAATTTTTTAAGAAAAACTTTTATGCAGAAAGGGGTTTCACTACAAATCAATTTTAACGTATATTTTTTACGACTTTCCCCCCCTTAAGGTATTAACTATGGCGCTTTCAAGGTACTTATCAAAATGTTACTCTATATCTGTACTTTTAATTTAGAAAGAATTTATCTGCGTTTGTTTGCGAATTTGCATGGTACAGAGGGTCTTCGTCTCTACGACGCATTTGTGAATATCAGCTGAAATAACTGGCTTAGATCAAGCATTTATTGATCGGTGTCATCATCTTTTGCAATGTCTTTCGTGAAGATACAAAATTAATAGTGTAGAATTTAGAGATTACTCATTAGGAACCGCGCGAATGCTTATTAGTACGTATCCATGGTGTAATTTGCATGCTTCAGTTCATAAAGTGTTTAATTCATAGATCGGAAGTAGTTGATCACTGTCTAGTTTCCATAGGCGAGCTCTCTGAAGAAGCCGCTGAATCTTGTAATAAATTATTTAAGCAATTCAGACCAGACAACATGCGAAAAATGTCTCGTCTTGTCACTAACACTGATCTTTTGCATAGACTTCTTCTAAATTCCGACCGGTTGATTTTTTCATTACATAAATTACCACAAAAAAAGAAGTCTATGCTATCACCTGAGGCTTTACGCATGTTAAGTTTTTGAAAACAATGTACAAATGTTGTATTAAGTTGCCGTTATAAAATTTATTATTTTTTCTTTAATTAATAACCAGGGAAACCACAAATATGCAATTGCATGTTTTTTCTTGTCTGATATATCAATGCGGAATTAAGATATTTATCCGTTTCAGAACTTTTTATGAATTCTGGCATCGATTTGTTAGTGCATATTTTTGCATATTTTACCCTTTTAAGCATGTTTTTGCATACTTCAGTCTAACACGCATATTTTGAGCATTTTTCGAATTTTTAGAGAATATTTGGGGTTTTTAGGGCATATTTTGGTACTTTTAAAAAAAATTTCATTTTAATATTTAAAAAAAAAATTTGATAAAATTTTTTTACTTTTTTCGTAAAAATTTCATTTCGTAGTAAAAAAAAAACAGTAGTATGGGGAAGCAATATTTTGCTATTATTATGAAGTTAGACTTTAAAAAAGGCCATTGTGTATGTTCTGGCTTCCGAATCGATTTCACACGTTTTCTTGTGAATTCTAATGTTAAAACACATGCTGCACGTGTTAAAGTTGAAATTTAGAATATACTTATTATTGTTAGTATGTGTTCTAACATCTTGTGAGAGAAAAACGAAACAAGAAAATAAAAAAAAATTAAATCGTACATGTCCCACTTTTTTCTGTTAAATTTTAATGCTGAAACAAATAGTATTGATTTGTATTTTCAAAATTTCAACTTAAAAAGGTGTAACATGTGTTTTAACATCCTCACTGGACGTCAATTTCAATAAAAGCTTGGTTTGGTAATTGTGAAGAACTCTGCCCCCAATTACATCAGTTGAGGTAGAAAAAGAACACTTTCAATGTATAAAAGTTTACTTAGATGTTACAGGCGGCGATTTTTATTTAAAAAGCTAAATGAATAGTTTTTGTTTATTGCAATAACAATTATAAATAAGAAACTTGTCTTACTGCCAGTTCATAGAAACTATGCAAAGATTCTCGTCTGCCTATTTATATTGCACTCAAAATTTGTTTTTGTTTCCAATATAAATAGACAGCCAAGAATTTTTACGTCTATGAACTGGCAGTTATTATTTAAAGTACAGTTCCAAAGTTTTAAATCTGATATCGTGTGATCGGTTTAGAAGTAAAAGTTAAATTTTTGTTGTTAATTAATTTTATTATTGTTTCCTTCTTATGTTTATTTTATTTTTGTCTTCTTTCATATGCAAATTTTATTGAATTGCTGAATTAAAATTAGATTTTCATTTCCTAATAATCCAATTTATGTTATTTTTAAGAGCATATTTTTTGAGTTTTTAGTGCATATTTCGAAGTTTTTAGTGCATATTGAATGCGCATAAAACACTTTTTTTGGAGCATATTTCTGGTTTCCCTGTTAATAACTAACATACTTGGTAAATAAATTATTATATTATTATATTTAAAGAAATTTTTTATCTTATTTTACCCTGATTGGCCCATAAATACCGTAAACTACAGCAACACTTTGCGTTGCTTTCTTATTTTCATCTTAGCATTGGGAAATAGAAAATTTGATTAACTTTTTTCTTTAAAAGTAATTAAATAATAAACCCTAAGAATTTCGATCTTTGCAATCACACTAGCTTTTCTGGAATTGCAAACAAACGTTTCGGTTTATCGCTCTTCTCTCGGTACCATTAAAAAAATTTATACAAATTTAATTTTAAATATTTTATTCAATTTGTTTGATTTATTTTTAGATTTATTGCTGTCTGCAAAATAAAAAAAGAAAAACCAAAACAAAACAACACATGTATACATACGTCACAAATGTGTCTGGAATAAAATAAATTAATGGAAGTATTTCAATTATATCAAAATATGTTTCATTCATTTGACACTTAATTAAATATACTTATGGCATTAACTAAAAATTGCCTATTAAAAAATAAAAAATATATATTTATGTGGTTCAATTTTCTACATTGTTTCTTTGAATATACCAAAGCTAAAGCAGCACATGAAATGGATTAAATCAGGACTAGTTTTATCTGTTGGCACGAATTGTAAGCAAGTGCTAAAAAAACAAAGTTTCAGGATTAATCTAAACAATATTAGTACTCAAGTGTACACACTTTAGCCTAATCTAATCAAAACCAGACTAAACAATTTTAATTTTACAGTTTACAGTGCATGTGCTTTTGTGGTATCTATTCTGAAAAACGCGTCGACTTGGTGAAAGTTACATGTAATTAAAATAAAAACAAAAGTTCATAATTTGAGCATAATAGCGTAGACAGACGACAGCGATAATTTGCATTAACTGTCTTAATTCAAATTACCTTGTGAATTATCCCCATTCCAATGCGTATTAGATTTACCGTAAATGCACTAAATAAACCGGATTAATACTGAATTTAACTATATGATAACACCGCCCTCTTATGGTAACACGGTAACACTGTCAACCATCAATCAAACTGTGGCAAATTGTTTTCGTTTTCAAAATTAAAATGGATTCAAAGTCAGGAAATTTAAGTTATTTTAATTGTTTTTAGAAAAAGAAAAAAGAATATTAAAATCGAGACATAATTTTTCTATTTTAAGATTTCCAAGGAAAATAATCGAAGTGTGTGGTACGAAAGGGATGCACAGATTTTGCTAACTGTTTACTTAATGCAAATAACAGTCGTCTGTCAGGGTAAATTTTTAATTCACATTAGTGAGCTCTTAATGCAAATTAACGCTGTCGTCTGTCTACGGTATTAGTTCCTAATTTATAGAATAAGTTCTTAAAATCAAGAACGTGATCTTAAACTTTATGAACTCATTCTTAAAATCAAGAAAGTAATCTTAATTTTAAGATTATATTCTTAAATTTTCAATAATACGATCTTAATTTAAGATTTTTATTAAGAACATAATCTTGAATTTGATCTTAAAATTAGATTTTATTTAAGATAACAATCTTAAATACAATCTTAAAAAAATTAAGATTTTATTCTTGAATCAAGAATTTTCGCATTTAACAGACAATTAAGATTAAAATGATTTGTCATGGAACGTAAAATATTGATTTTATCAAATTTTTCCCCCTTAGTGTACTTATGTTTTTATATACCTCAAACGTATGTGAGTGAAGGGTATATATTTTCTACTTATTTCCATAGAGCATTTATTCCTTATTCTTCTATTTCAAATATATTTGTTTTTAAAAACCATTCAGAAAGTTTTTGTAGAAGATTTTAACTAGTAAATAACCCTTTGATTAAGAATTATTTCTACCCCCTTTTATGAAAATTAATTTGATACAAGTAAGAACTAAGACAAAACGAAGCACTTGGGAAGCACTGAAAAGTACATAATTTATCTCCTCTGCCCTACGAGGATGCAATAACGTAAGCGAATGAAAAAATTTAACACAAACACTACAAAGTTAGCCGGATGTTTATAATCCAATTCTCAAAGTTTTTTATAGTGCATCCTCTCGCTTACCTGTATACAAATTTGGATGCAAATTCAATTTTTACTTCGAATTTTGAATATATATTTCTTAATTGAATTGTGTACGGTAGTGCAGTGGTTAGTGTTCTAGCCTAACATAGTAGGGAAGAGAGAATAATTTTTGTGTTCGATAATCGGTGACACGCTTCGTTTTTATATTCTTTGCTATATATCCACGCATACATGTACAAATATGCTTGTTTTTATCCAATAATATTGGAATCTCGCCGGTAACATTTTCGTTTGTGTGAACGCGAAGGAAACAACAAAAGAGATTTCCATTAGTTTTCCTTCCAAATGTTCGCCCGTCTAAACTAGGACATACGGAGATCCTGGGATCGACTCTTGATTCAACGCGCGAACAAAAAGTATTTTATTTGATATTATATTTAATATATCGCATTTAAACAACAAGAGGGTATTAACTAAAAATTTTAACATTTTCACTAGAGACGATAAACTGCTAAAGTAGAATTAGCTGAACGTCCACGTAAGCTAACGAAACAGCTGATCGTTTTTGTTGATTGAAAACAATGCAAATGCTTACCGAAATATGCTGTAACCTAGAGGGCACGTCTCAACCTGTATAAAATAGAATATCCTAACGTTGTTAAGTGACGTTTGTAAACCAGTGAAGGTAATATTGTATTTTAAACCGAATGGGGGTGTTTTGGCTCTGTTTTTCGGTACTTTTATTTATAATAATATCTGTGCAAAAACAACAACTTAATATGTCTGTGTGAGATGTATAAACAAATTTAAATGGTATCAAAACCTGTTATTGTGTACGCACATACATACATATGTAAAAATTATTATACCCCTTACCAAAAAATGGTAAAAGGGTATATATAGGTTTGTCATTCCGTTTGTAATTTCTACAATATTAATAAGCGACACATTTAGTATATATATTCTGGATCCTTATGCATAGGGAAGACGAACAAGCGATGTCCGTCTGTCTGTTTGTCCGTCTGTCTGTACGTGAAATCGGGTTTCCGAAGCTCCCAGAAGAGCTAGAGACTTCGTTCTTGGACTGGTGTGGTAGAAATTCCCCGAAAAATTTTGGAAAATAGAGTTTTCCCATACAAAATAACTACCGAAAACTAGTTTTTATTACTTTTTTATTAAATTAACTTATTTTATACTTCGGTATGAATAAAATTAGTATTTATAATTAAAAAAAATTCCAAAAAATTTTACAAATTAAAAAGATGTTTCCAGGTTTGGAAAACTTTACCCTTTTTTCTAATAGTTAAACACATTTCATGTAATTAACACTAAAATTAAAAAATTTAAATTAAAGGGTGGTCCATCAGGTAATGCAATTTTGACCATGTAATTTTGACAAATTGCTATATCTTGAAAACCGTAAGAGTTAAACTCTTGAAATTTTCAAAAACATTAAAACTAAAAAATCTGAAAATTATAAAATCGCCAAAAATTAAAAAAAGTCGCCAAAACGAAAAAAATCGCCAAATTTAAAAAAAAAAAACGACAAAAACCGAAAAAAAATTGCCAAAAACGAGAAAAACATGTCAAAACTAAAAAAAATTGCCACAATGAAAAAAACGCCAAACAAAAATTGCTTATATGAAAAAAAATCGCTCAAAATTAAAAAAATTGCTTAAATGAAAAAAAATCGCCAAAATTAAAAAAAACGCCAAAAACTTAAAAAAATTGCCAAAACGAGAAAGAAGTGTCAAAACTAAAAAAATTGCCACAATGAAATAAAAACGCCAAAAACCGAAAAAATCACCAAAATCAAAAAAATTGTCTATATGAAAAAAAATTGCCAAAAAGTAAAAAAAGTTCCTAAATGAAAAAAAAATCGGCGAAACGAAAAAATTCGCCAAAATGAAAAAAATCGTTATATTTAAAAAAACGCCAAAAACCGAAAAAAATCACCAAAACGAGAAAAACGTGTCAAAACTAAAAAAAAATCGCTAAAATTAAAAAAACGCCAAAAACCGAAAAAATCTCCAAAATAAAAAAGTGTCAAAACTAAAAAAAAAATTGCCACAAAGAAATAAAAATGCAAAAAACCGAAAAAAATCGCCAAAATTAAGAAAATCACCAAAATAAAATAAATCGCCAAAATTAAAAAAGCAGCAAATTAAAAATAATGCGAAAACCTTAAAAACGAGAAAAAAACATCAAAAGTAAAAAAGCACCAAATTAAAAAAAAAGCCAAAAAATCAAAAAACAAAAAAAATGCTATTAGCTATAAATGCAACAAACAAGTAACTTATTGATCAAGTATCAAGAATTAAAATTACTCTTAATGCACCAAACTCGTATCTCAATAAATACGCGTCATATTTAAACTTACTACTAATATATATAGATGTAATCAATTCCTTAATAATTGCATTTGAACTTTTATCCAAACACCGAAGTATAAAAAGATAAACCGTTTCTTTTTTGCTCTTCTGAAAACTTGTATTTTTTTTAGGAAAGTAAGGCATCGATATTCAACTTATTGGTAATATAAAAAAACATATTTAAAAAGTTATTAAAAATTGCACTAGAGCAAAAATTATGAATTTTTCACAAAATTAATATCTACATCATATCTCTGTGCTTATGTATGTATCTCTATACTACATAAACGCACTTTGGTAAAGGGTATATAAGATTCGGCATAGTCCAAGCATTGCGACAGCAACGTTCGGCTAACCCAGCCTTTAGTGGTTATATTTTAAGACAATTTGAAAAATCCGAATACAAAATAGTAAGCAAACTTCATTTGAAAATATGTTATCATTGTTTTATTTTAAAACCTTGCGATTATTGGGGAAGCATATCTATGTTTCGAAAAAGGCACAACTCAACCAAAAATTTAGCAATTTTATCCTAAAAAAGTCACATTTCGAATTAAGATCCTAAAGTAAAGCAAATCCTCACAAAAATATAAATGTGAAAAAAGCCAAGTTCCTATCGAAAATTTCTGCCATTAAAAGTAGTGAGATATAAATTTTGACCAAGTTTTTTCTTGCACAATACATATCAGTATAATCTGCCATGCATTTTATAAATATGAAATCGTCAGGGTTTCGTATTATATCTATGCCACCTGCTGAGGCTTAAATTGTATTTATAGCCTTGCATTATCGCAAAACATATGCCAAAATTTCAATAAAATCGCTTTAGTTAAGCGCTTTATACTTCCATTTTTAATTCTGACCTTTATGAGCGTAGCCACTTCCTCCTGGCTAAAATTTTCGGATTTTCAGATTTTTTTAGTTTATGGCTAATCTTGACCTAGATCTGTACCAAATTTCAGCTCACTGGCACAAGTTTTAATTTATATGGGCGTAGACCCACCCCCTAGCTAAAATTTCCATGTTTTCAGATTTACTAGTTCATTGCTCACCTAGATCTACTCGTGTAACAAATTTCAGCTGTCTACATACAGCGGAAGTGCTTCATCAATTTGATGAGTATTTCAGTGGTAAGTGGTCAGTGGTCAGTGAGTATGTCTTAAAATATGCACTGTTTGCACCTCCCTTTCTCAGGAACCTTTTGTTCTAAATCTTTCAAACTTCTCATATGACGTAACATAATCTTCTAATTATGAATTAAATTTTAGAATTTTACGTCGGCGGGGATCAAAGTTGTCAGAGGGTAAGAACACGACGAATGGCTTCCTGTAAATATACACACTGCGTGCTTTGGCCGGAACTTGGCCTGGCGCACTTCTGTGCGCCTAGATTTTTTCAACAAAAGAGCAATCGAAATACGTAGAAATCTTTACAGTAGATAGATATTGATGTTGTTAGTTAATTTTTTGAAAAAAGTTATATATAAAAATTTCGAGTTATTATCCTCTTGTTGATTGAGTGCGATATGTATAATAAATATAAAAACCAGGGACCGTAACGGTTATAATTTTTATTTTAAAAATTACTTTTTAATCGTTTTTTCTTGATTGTTATTTATTCCTTACAAAATAAGAGTTATTTTGTGACTTTTATTTATTCCTCACAAAATAACAGTTACCTTTTGATTTTTATTTTTTTGCTGAATTTTTAAAATTTAGAAAGTGTATTTTTTGTTTTAAATTTAATATTACACATTTTAAAATTGAATTTATTGCCAGAGTCTGTAAAAAATATTATTATATGTTAAATTAAATTTACTTTTTTATAGTTTATTCATTTTAAAAATTAAAATTTTTTGAGAAAAAAAAAATCAGAAAGTAACTGTTATTTTGTGAGGAATAAATAAAAGTCACAAAATAACTCTTATTTTGTGAGGAATAAATAAAAATCAAAATAATAAAAATCATTACATCCATAGGTAGTCCATGTAACATGCAGTACCTTGGTATATTCCTTTTCCACGTAGGACTTCTTTATTAGTGTAATTTTTTCAGTTTAAATTTGGAAAATAATAGTTATTTGCAATCCCTGATAAAAACAAAATAAAGTAATGGATGTTAATCTTAAGAGCAGATATAAATAAAATTTTAATCTAAAGAACATTTTTGTTTTATTTAAATACACATTAAAAAGGCATGAAGTATGGGCTTCCTTCTGCACATCCTATATGCATTCAGAAGCTCATACGTGGAGAGCTACCAAGTGGGACATAGGACATTTTCTTAATGCCTAAGATTTCTTTATTTCTTTATTACATGTATTGAAATCGTCAGTGCGAGTTGATAACAATAATACAATATAAATTATTATAATCTTTAAAACTCGTTTCTATTCCTATGTCATGTGTCTGGTTAAAACGAACCAACTTTTTAATCATTGTGGTATTAAGAGGGACCGCGTAATGTCGGCAGTAAATATTTTATGTTTTTTCTTCTATTTTATATATGTACATATTTTTTTCAACGTAAAAGAGCATTTGAAAAGAAACCACTTGTTCTTTTGATTTATTTCCATTAAGTTTTCATTAAATAATTTATTATAAAATTGTTTAGAAGATTATGAGGTTTTTTTCCTCTCAACATTAAATTAAACAAAAGATTTGACATTGACTGAGAATGCTTGTACGATATAAATTTAAAACTAAATTGATCATTAATTTGTTTTATTTTTAAGCTAAAAAATAAAATAATACAAAATATTTCAAATGATTAACTTTTATATATTTACCTAAACGAAAATTATAAACACACATACACATATGTATGTAAGTATATATTTGTGTATATATGCATGCATTTATTTAATTAAAATGTAATAGAAATATTGATTAAAAAATATTTGTTTACCAGCAACAATTCGATCCTTGGTGTTTGCATATTTATACTTTTGTTTATTGCCGGACGTGACTGACGTCGCGGAAGATGTTGAATTTGTTTCGGCAGATGACGGTGTTGTTGATGAGGGTGTTGTTGATGATGGTGTTGTCGTCGCTGATGATGAGGGAGATCTTTTTACTGAACTCGTTGTCGAAGACATTTCTATTTTATATTTTATGTATCAAAAAATATTGTTTTGTTTACTTAATTTTTGTCTTAATTATTTTGTGTTATATTTATATTTTTGTTATTTGCTATTTTGAAATAAGTTCTATAGAAATTTTAAATGGTACATAAGACTTGTTCTTTTCACTTTTTATATAGATACTCGTAGCTTTTCTTTATTACAAAATTATATAAATTATATTTAAGGAATTTATTAAACGACATATTGTCATAATTATATTTTAATTTGAAATTTATTTGCTGGTGGTTGAGCTTGGTCTATATGCGCTTCATTGTTGCTGTAACAAATCATCAGTAGACTTCAACCACACATTTTGAAATAGTCACAAACCTTTTATCTTATGCACAGACTTTCAAGAACTCTTTGAGAATTCACAAATAATAATATTTTTGAAAATCACAAAAGAAAAATAAGCATAGTAGGCTTAGAAACCCATAAAAACCCAGCAAATAATTTATATTCGATACAAATATAAATGAACCACCAGCAAATAAATTTCAAATTAATATTTAAATTATATTTTTTATGTGGGGTTTTCGTTGATATATAAAATCTTATTAGTGATTTTTTATTTAAAAGCAATTTGTCGTAACCTTCTATATATTCTTTGTAACTTTCTAACTAAAAATTCATTTGTTTAATCAAAAATTTATTTCCTTCCAATCCATAAAATTATGAAAATTAATTGATAGTTTCATTTGTTTATATTTTCTATTAAATATTTTTTACTTATGGTCCAGTTTCTATATCACAATCGATTTGGTTGAACTTCGTTTGATTCGGCGAAATGCAGCATAAGGTTAAGCTAAATCAATAAGCCTCACAAAATAATTGTTATAATTTGAAGCAATATAAAATAAGTGTTTTTAGTCGAATCATTATTTAACTAATTGGTTTTTCGTTTGATTTTCCACTAACCTGCAACATATTTCAGTTTTTTTCTGGCCAACAATTTAATTATTAAGTTCTTTGATTTAATCATCCGATTAATTGATTTTAAATCGATTTTCAATTAATATTATGGTTCCTTCAATTAAAATTTTTAACAAATAATCGTATTATGCATATTTTTAATTATACATAAAATTACAATTAATTGTTAAAAATTCATTTATTTTTAATATATAAAATTGTGAAAATTTATTTGCCATCGCTTTAGCAATAATAATAGAATCAATCAATTGCTTGAATTGATTCTTAAATTTTGATGTTTGAAACCTCTTCCCAAATTTTTGGTTTGCCTTAAAAACTTGAGCACTGCATTGAAACTTAATTATCCAATAATGTGGCCAGTGGACGTTAAATGTAAAGCGAATTTTATATCACCAGAAAATCTACCAATAACCTGTAATAATAGCTCCACAAAACTCCACTTTGCCAACTTTTTTTTGTTGTAGGAAAGTTCAAGTGATGAAGGCACAGACACTGATCACTGAACTATACCAAATTCAGTATATATAGTTGAAGTCGGTATAGTTGAGTGACCTTCTTCATTACTATTGTGTAGCAGAATCATCAGCAAAGTAAAATGACCAATAAAATGGCTGCACAGCTTTAGAAATTTAATACGCCCCATTGACACTAGAGGCGCTGCAACTTATCATTATTATAAACGTGCAAAAAGCTGAGTTGTAAGAGAATAAAGCTTTATTCTATCCCTTCCTTTACCACTTGCCTTCTCTATCACTTTACCTTTCCTAAGGAATGTAGCTTCTTTTGCCTCAATGTTACTTCTCTTGAAAAAAATATAATAACATTGCTTTCAATGTGCTTCAATTTCTAATACGACAGATTTTATTTTAGCGTATTTTTTTCGAAAAAAAAAGGAAATTTCCAATAAATAAATAGTCAAACTTGAGATAATTCCCCTTATTCTGCAACTATTCATCGATTTCACGTCAAGACAATATGAACAAAATTGACGCTCATAAAATTGGCTGCTTATTGACAGGCTCATATTGTCAAAAACCTGCAATTGTTCTCCAGAGCGCGCAGATAGTTACGGAATAAGGGGGCATAACTAAAACATACATATTTCTCTGGACATATTTTAATGATATTTTATTCCTATGTATTTATTTTAAAGTGATTAATAAAAATAAATAAAAATAAAAAACAAATAAATAAAAATAAAATGTGCCAAAATTACAAGAAAGAAGAAAATAATAAAAAAAAACAAAATATATAAATAAAATCCGTACAGTATGTCAAGAAAGACTTTACATATTGAAAAAATAGACAGACAAAAATATAATTCTCTTTTATAACATTTTTTTGAACTCATGTACTTATTTTCATATGTGATGCATTTGTAATACTTGAGGCAAAGACAAATCCATATTTTTTCTTTTTTCAAAAGTCATTGTGTGATAATTAGCTATGGTGGCGTATCCTATAAATGTGGCTACACTATAACATCGGTAATCACAATGGACCCAATTGGGTCTCTCTCAGAGTCTAGTTCGCTAAACAAAACATCAACCGACTAATATGACTGACAGCTCTAAGGACCTCAATACTGGAGGACTGGTAAATATAACGTCCAACTATGACTTGAAGAGGCGTGACAGACTACAAAATATATACACTTTTTAATTAATGCTAAATACAAATTTTAATGTTTGTGAAAAGGGTTTCTTGACAAAAAAAATGATAATTGAGTAGAAATTTTTCTGTTAGTATTTTGTTTGGCAATTTTTTTAATCAAAAGGGAATTTTAGTTTGTTTTAAATATTTGTAAATAGTTTAAATAATTGAAATGAACTAAATATTTATTTTTAATAAAATTTTTCTAAATATAAAACATCCATTAGCTATAGATTTTTTATATACAAATATTTTTTTATAATGTGAAAAGTCATTCCTGACATACTGTCTATTATGTTTAAATTTCTTTTCATCTAAATTTGTTGCCCTTGAATAGTCTACGAAACAAAATTGCTTTTGCTTTCTCTGTTGCTTTCGTTGTGGTTGTTTTTGTTTTGATCATAGAATAAAGAAAATTTTCTCAAAACGAAAGAGCGAAGTTAACTAAATTTTTATTTTTGGATTTAAGTTGTAAAAACTAATTAGCTATTTTTGAAATAACAATTTTATATATTATAAAAATTGATTTTTTTCTAAAGTAGATCATGCTGCAAAACTAAGCTTGTCCTAAATTTATAATTATGGACTATTTATACATAGTTTTCAATTGATGCATGTTCTACCACGTCCATTAATAATGGTCCTTAAAATATAAGCATGCTTAACGGATCTATGAAGGATTGGTGCTGTTTTGAAAGAGAAAAAATAAATAATAAGTAAGGAATGACCAGAAACTCTTACTGTATCAAATAAACTACTAATACTTTAGCATACCTTCGTGTACGATATTGTTACAGAGCTTTAAGGCTCAGTTAGCCAACTGTAATGGAATGTAACTGCAACGCAGGAAACAGCTGAACGATATTCTTATATGGAAAGTAGATTACGTTACATTACATCTCTATAATCATTTTCATAACTTTTTATCATAACAGTAACGATCAGCTGTTTCCCACTGTTGCAGTTACATTCCATTACAGTCGGTTAACTGAGCCTCAGTACTTCATTACACGAAGATGTCAAACTTATAAATGTAATTTTCATTGTTCTGCCAAACACTAAATGCTTTATTTGTATAATCTGGATTCTTATAAGCTCCGTATTTCTTTATATTTTTGTGTAAATATTATGTTGCCAAACTGAACTGTTTCAAAACAAGTTTATGCATCTAGAAATATTAAAAAACAAGTATGTTCTTGATGGCTTTAGTTTTGTGAGGAATTTTTTCATTTAAAAACAAGAGGAAAGTTTTATTATTACTGGAATTAAAATCCAATTCAAAGTGTTTTTAATGTATTTAAAAAAGTAAAATATACATTTACATATGTGCAAACTTTGTCCAATATCGAAATTAAAGTTTTCTGGAGAATGTTTCTTTTTTTAATATTCAAATATGTTTTACATACGTAAACTGTCGCTTGGGATAAAATTTAACAGCTTTATCAATAATTTTGCATTGATAATTCTAAACAATGGGTAGGCACATACAATTTGAATTTCAATAAAAAAGTGAATTTTTTACTACTTGTCGCTTACGATTAAATCGAAAATAGGTGGTGAAAATTAAAGAGAAGGAAAGTGTGCACAAAAGAATTAAAATTTTATGTGCCTACCCATAGTTTAAAATTATCAAAATGCCAAAATTATTGATAACTTTTAGGATACAGGCTGCAAAATTTTATCGTAAGTGACAACATACAAAAATTTATTTGAATATAAAAAAAATTATTTTCCTGAAAAATTTAATTATAATCGCTTACAATAAAATCGAAAATAAGGCTCAATATGGTATTTCAAGACTTTTAATTGAACTGTGTTGTAACAAAATTGTTCGAATTGAGTTAGTTCAAGTTTCCTTTTCACTGGAGAGAGCTATGAAAATCAAGTGTAAAGCGAGCATAGTTCAACTCTGGAATATTGAGTGTTTAACTTAAATAAAAATTGTCTTACACTTGCTTTCAAGCTTGTGTTAGATTTGAGATAAACTCAGAGAAGAACTTCATAAAGTTTCAATCAGGAGTGCCTTGAGACTCAAAGAGACGACTGCTTTATATATTTGTGATTTGATCAGGCTAAAGTTTGTGTCACATTTTAAACCAAACTACATGTGATAATTATTAATGAACAAATAACACCAAAATTAATTGTAAATATTCTAACAAACATTAGTAGAAAGTAACAACTAGCTGTTTTTAAGGCCATTACACCTTCATCATCAGCATTCTTCACTGTGTGTGGTGTCAGTTGATGTAGATTTCTGCTTTATATTCGCCACTTTTATTGCAAATGGAATATGTGAATTGTTTTGATTCATCGTATTTCAATTTGATGAAAGGTTTTTTACCATCTCTAAATTTACAACAGTCTTGCACTTTTCGTATGCTCTTTAGTAACTATGCACATGTTAATAATTTAAACCTTTATACATAAAGGTTTAGAAAAATAAAATATATTTATATCGAATATAAATTATTTGCTGGGTTTTGTATGAGTTACAAAGCCTACTAAGCTTATTTTGTCTTTGTGATTTTCAAAAATATTATTATTTTATGAATTCTCATATAGTTTTTGAAAGTCTGTGCATAAAGTAAGAGGTTTGTGGCTGTTAAAAATTTGTGGTTGAAGTCTACTGATGATTTGGTTCAAGCGCCAATGAAATACGTATATAGACCAAGCTAAACCACCAGCAAATAAATTTCGGGTTGGGGTGTGATTATGACAATATGTCGAATAATAAATTTCTTAAATATGCACATATTAGTTAATTTCCTTATTTTTGTTCTACTTTATGTTTTTGTGTACAATGCGAAGCAATGTCGATCCATGCACAGTTGAAACTCGGCCTTAGCGAAAAATTAGGATCGTCACTTTCCACTTCCTCTACCGTTTTTGAAAATTTTTACTGCCCCGACTTTCGCTTTTCCCATGTTGTGGTGGTATCTTGACCTCATGATTGATATGCTTGGTGCATTATTTAAGAGCTTAAAATCTTTCATATTGCAAAATCTTTTAAGCGCTATAATTGAACTTAATTGCTTTGACCACTACATACCTTTTACGCCCATCAGATTTGTTGCCTTCACACAATAACAACTTGAAAAGTTGGAATTTTATATGAATTTTTGCTACGGAGAGAGCAATTTTACTGATAGAAAATATATATGTACATATGTATGTAAGAGTATATTAGATTCGCAATTAAAATCGTATAGAAAAGAAAAGATAAATGTAACAAAATTAAAAAAAGTTATCAGTGACATGCCTTTATATCAATACTATCGATAGCTAATTTTTTTTGTGACTATCGATGTTTTAATTCTGCAATCAATTAATACTTGAAAACAATCGATATTTTTTAGTCACTATCGATAGTGAAAGGTACACCCCTAAAGGCAAAAAATTTAAATATGTTGCTTTTCATACAAAAAAAAAATAAAAAATATGAGGGTATCGTTGGCTGAAGTAGTTAGGACGTTGACTACAAAATCGAAGATCCTGGGTTCAATCCCTGTACCCGACAGTCATTAAATAACAACACCACGCATTTTTCTGATGTGCATTAGTGTCCCTTTGTATCAGTTGTTGTAGGAAAGTTCAATTGATGAAGGCATAGTCAATGGTCACTTAACAATACCGACTTCGGCAGATACTAATCCTAATGTAACATCAGAGCCCCCTCCTTCGTCGGTATTGTGTAGCAGAATCATTGACGAAGTAAAATAACGAATAAAAATGGCTATTAAGCACAGCTTCAAAAATTCAGTGCGCCTCATTGAAACCAGAGGAGCTGCAACTCTGCATTATAACGTGCAAAACGCCCATCTCTTCCTTCCTCTATCTCTTCCTTCACCACCTGTCTTCTCTATCACTATCCCTTTCCTAAAGAAGGTAACACCTATAAGTAGTAGTAGTAAAAAAAAATATTTGTATGACGGAAAATTTCCTCCACTGATGTCACTTATTTTTCATATAATAGTTTTTGTTTTGTTATTTATTGAACCGACAAATTAAATTCTATTTAATTTTATTTACAAATATTTTGTTTTGAATTTTTAGTGTAACTAAATATATACATTATACGAGAACCATACAACTTCGATACTATCACGATAGTATAGTTGATATATCGATGGCCTTTCTAACTTTCGATAGTCTTAAATCGATATATTAATAAAGTTTTTTAAACTATCGAAAACTTTCGATACTGACACTATGGATAGTTTTCCACCTCTATTGTATTGAGCATTCCATGATAAATTGGATAGTTTGAACATTTTATTTGTTTTGATTTTCTTAATTTTAAGATAGCTTTTTAAAAAATTTTTTATATTTTTATATATACATAAGTTTCTTATTCGATCATTTGAACGAATAGTCAAACTAAAGATAGAAACAAAAATAAATTTAACACTAATGGCGATTTCTTTTCTGAAGAAAATATGTTACACTCTATATGTGTAACATTTTTTAATGTTACCTAGAATCACTCAAAATGCTACATATTCTGTTACAACAGTCGAACAAATTAAGCTGCTTTTATTTACAACGGTTACATTTTATCATTAATGTACTTCATGAGCGGTTTTTAAGACTATTTGAGAGGTTTTCCGCACACTATTACGATTCCTAATCACACATTGACATCACAGTCACAATATTTAAATAAATATTTATTTATAATAATTTTTGTAATAATAGTTTTTATATTTTCTATTTAAGAAACCTTCTCTCGAAATTATCAGCCTGACATGCAAAACAAAACCACAGTTGAAAAAAATGGCAGTATGTACACCTTAAATAAAGTGAGGGTAAAATATGTAACATATTTACATGTTTTTAATGCAACATATTCAGAAAAGAAATTGAAAACTTTTCCCACAGTTGTATTTTTTGTACAAACGAACACAGAAATGTAAAACATAAAACATATATGCAACATATTTGTCAGAAAAGAAATCGCAATAAGTTTTATGTCTCAAAAACAAAAACGTAAATTGATTAAAAAAAATATAAAGTCAAATTATATAGCTCCATTATGGGTAGAAACTAAACAGCAGTTGCGTTGCTTCTTGCTAAAATAGTATTACGAATGGCAACTGGCAACTAACAGCTGTTAATTTTACTTGCCATATATGCAACCACAAAATTTAAGTTGCTGGAAGGTTTTTAAAACAAAAAGATGGCAAAAGAATAGAGAATCAAAATTAAGTTAAATCAACTAAATTTATTTAAGAAAGACAAATTGTTTAAAGATTGACCCCCTTATGCAAAAAAATTTTTTAAACTTAAAGTTAGTTTAACATACGAATTTTGTATGGCAAAACCGGTCTTATCGCATGCTTTAACTTTAACAATCGTTTTTGCATAATAGCAAAAAAGTATTATTGGTTTCAGGCAACAACACTCTCAGCAAACATGGTAGTTCTAAAGGATTTTTTACATTTTGTACGGGTACTTCCTTCCTTCCATCATAATATAACTAACTCCATCTTTATTATAACTAATTTTGAAGTATTTGCATTAAAAAATTTTCTAAGCTCTTATATCTCTTATTAATAATATCTTGAAGCTTTGTTTATATTATTTTTAATTGCTAATTTGTCACAATCGTTGCCATACATAATACGAATTTTAAGTTTAGTTGCGTTGCCAGTTAACACGGTGACTGAAGTTCGGTAGCCATTCATAACATAGTGGCCACACATGATAAATTAATATCATGATAAATGTCAAATTGATATCATTATGAAAATCCATCACGTATAGACTCAATTTATTAATATTATCGTAGCATTATGATGTAATCATCAAAGCTCACGGCCTGATGAATTCATCTTGATATCAAATATCATTTTATGTGTTACTTTGCATTTTCGTTTAAAAAAGGTGGCACAACAATTATATGTACCCAAATTAATTATTTTTGGCAAGTATTTTTCAAACATTTATTTGATTCATCATGATATAAAATTATCAACGTCTAACCCTTTTTGTTGATATTAATAAAAAAATTATATTTGAGCTGCCGGCGTTATATTACGAGTTCTGATATAAAATCATCAGTGTGGACACTATGTAAGACGTTGTCCATACTATGAAACATTTTCTGCAAAACGTTCCAGTTTGATGAATAGAGTGTGAGGGAAGGGGAATGTTAAAAGGGTACTTTGTTTCAAGTGTATGCAGTTCTTATTGAGTGTCCCATTCTCATGTCATTGTCATGAAAAATATATGTGTAAATATATTAAGATGCAAAACAAAAACTAAACAGTGTGTAAACGAATGCAGTTTCAAAAGAAAATTTAAAAAAGTTTTGCGGCAAACGTTTTCTAGTATGCACGTGGACTAACGAACTAATTTTTCATGAATAACACAAAAAGTGGGAGAGAACTTCAAACTTTGGAAGTCAGCTGTTTTTTTCAGTGATAAAAGTTGCCAGAGAACTTTTTAAGACATTTGCTAAAAGTTTATTATGCAGCATTTGTTGTTGAATTTTTATTATAGGCTTGTAATGATTTTCTGAACCATTTAATCACATACTAATTCCAATAAAATGAACTTTGTTTATCCTGCATTATGTTATGCTCGTACACAATAAATTTATTGAACTAAAAAGTTATGAGCAGAAACTATAATGTATGCTCACGCTTGATTCATATGCCACTCCTGTTAGAGCGTTCCATCTCTAAATCAAATCATGGACATTTTTGATCATAAAAATTTATGATTTATTTAAAAAACAGCAGATTTCTTGTAGGTGGACATATAATACTCGACACATATAAAAAGCATTTTTCATTTGAAATTAAATTATTGAAAATATTTAAAAATAAACACCGGCCACTTGATTAAAAATATGAAAATTTAATTTCTAGCTTGGGTAAACACATTTTGTGGTGACAAAGTTGATTTTCCATCAGGAAATATACTGGTAAACTAAAAAAAGTTTTATTTTAATATGGAATCAGATTATTTGTATAGTTTTTGTTTAGTTTCGTTGTTTTTAGTTTACATAATAATGTTTTATTTTTATATTTTGTAATTTTATTTTTTGTTTGTTTCCGGATACGGATATAATTTTTCATATAATTCTTGTATAATTTTCCAAAACAATTTAATAAAACATTAATTACACTTTTCAAATTAGTTTAAGAATAATTTGTATATATATAATTTTTTGATGTGAATAAATTTTACATAACACACAAAAACACACAATACTTATACATATGCTTCATATACATATATGCTCATACATATGCTTCCTTTACATTTTAAACGTTTTCTTGTTCAAAGTAATTAAAATTTTACACTAAACAATTAATTAAACACTTTTCATATTAATTTTTCTAATTTTTTTTCCACTCGTATCTTGTCGAGAAATTTATCATTACCAAGACCAAGGAAATTTTTGCAAACGACTTTGAGGTGTTGTCACAATGATTATCTGGTCATTTGATAATTTAACCAATCCACTAATTTATTTATCTTTATATCACATACAATAGATGTTGAAGTCTTCTTTGCACACATTTGACAGTTTATGTCAGTGTAAAGAAATTAAATTTTATTTAAATTCAAAGGCCAACCATGTGCATATATTTTAAAAAATTCTATTATTTATAAAAATTTAAATAAATTGCACTCACTAAAAATTTAAATACAATACATTATTTTAAAGAAGAAAAAAAAAGAGTAATTAATAATAATGCTTTTGTTATAAATTGCCAAAGATATTGAACTTGAACTTTTTGTACGCTTTTTTTTTGTTAAAATTATTTTACAAATATAAAAATTCGTTTGTTATTTTCCACCTGATTTACTTTTTAATTCAAAATATTTTTTTTTATTTTTTTATTTCCACTCATTAGTTTTAATTAATTTGTAAATATTTAAAAGTATTTCGCTTGTTTTCAACACGCACGCATCTCATCAACGACTCGCGGTTTGTCTACGAGAAAAAATAATGCGACTGTGCGTTCATATTTTCGCAAAGAAATTTTAAGAAAAAAAAAGATCTCATTAAATATTGGGACGGCTCCGTTCACTCGCAACGCCAACAACCGAAAAAGAAAATATTCAACATTTCGTTGCCCTTGAATTCTATACGAAATAAATTTAATTTTTTCTCTAAGAAAATTTTGGTCAGTGTTGCCATATGTTAATTTGAATCTTTAAGTTTTTTTTTTGAGAAATCGAGCAAATTAAAAAATTTTTATTTTATGTAAAGAAGTGTTTCATAAAGCATAACAAAATGATAACGATAGAGGTATAGAGAAAAATGGCTTGACTTATTAAGAAATATTTTAGAAATTTAGTTGTTGGCGGTTTAGAATGTCTACATACGTATTTCATTGGCGCTTGAACCAAATCATCAGTAGACTTCAACCACAAATTGTTCAGAATTTGAAATGAAATACGTTTATAGACATGCTAAACCACCAGCAAATAAATTTCAATTATTGTATGTAAACTTTTGACAATATGTAAAATAATAAAGTTCTTTAAAAAAAAGATTTTTATAAAAATATTTTAAAGTTTTATTTTAATGCAAGTTTATTTACTTCAACCTGGTAAATTTTTTCAAATTCGATTTGGCTAAGTTTCGTATCGCTCCACATTGCGGCCAAAGGCCCTTGTATGAGCCTAAAAGTCGAACAAATTTAGAAACTGATCCCCGAATGGGGATTTTTGGGATCGCTGATTACGAATCCGTTATCAGAATCAGCAAATTCAAAATGGCCGACCTAAAGTGGTGTCATGTAACATACGAAAAAAATTATCCAAATTAAATGACTTTACTAATTGATTAAAAGGTTTTGTTTTGATATTGTTAGGGTACACTGAGAGAAAAACCTTCGTAAATGCAACGATTTTCGACATTATATTTACGATTTTGTCATTATTTTTCAACCAATGCAACGCTTCATTCGTATTATGAAAATTGTTTCATTAGCTGAAAGAATGTCATATATACACGAAATATTTTCATTCATAAGCAACGTACATTTTCATATTTTAAATGAAAAATGTAATTATTGCCATGAAACTTATTAGTTTATACAATGGAGTGACATTAATTTTACTTTTTTTACGAACTATTTCATTGAATAAACAACATTTGTCATGTAAATCATGACAATATTTCATTACTTAGACGTAATCATCATATCATTTTTTGATGATATCATATCATTGTGTTAACAACATAAGTAAATTATTGTAATAACTGATTCATTTATTTAATTATTATTGTATCTTAATAAATATTCAACTTACGTGTGTATATTGGCACAGGCATCAGAAAAACGTTTGCATGATAATTGGCTTCCCCGGCCAAGAGTTGAACTTCGAACTCATCGCGTGGTTTATAGCGTGCTTACCGCTGCAGCCACAACAACCTCAAATATTATTTAGATACACACTAAATACATACATGCCATCATTAATGAAATTTTAATTCAAAGTTATGTAATTGATCTAATTAATTCAACATTATTTAATTTATTTGAAAAGTTATATATATATATATATATATATATATATATATATATTTAAAAAAAAGTTCACTTATCTCCAGGATTCGAACCAGGGATTACAAGAGTGGCACACTGCCTACTAGCCAGCAGTAAGATGTTTTCTTCATTATAGTTACGCAAATATATCATTAAAGTTGCAACAAAACTATAATTTCCATAACTATATATTAATTACATATTTTTTTGATACTTTGATACAATTTGATACTTTAAAATTATTTTATGTAACCTAATCAATTTAAAATATTTTTTTGTATAAATTCTTCACAAAAACATGTATTTAAGTTTTTCGTTACCCAAATGAAAATTATTTCGTAAAATATATGATACTAGAAAATGTAAAATATTAAGCAATAGATTGGTTTCATTCCATTAATGCAATTTACATCAATATAATGTAATATTTCATTTTATTAATGAAATTTGTCGTTGTATTAATGAAAGAGGTTCAACGTAACGGTTTCATTCCCGTGACGAAGTGTTTTTCTTTCAGTGCACACAATAAAGAAGTTGTTAAAAATTAATAAATTAAAAATGGTGGAATGCAATATGTCGATGTAAAAACATAAAAAAAAATTATAATTATATTTTTATTGAAATTGAATATGAGCAAATAAAATAACGAACATTTATATTGAAATAATATTAAATAAAAAAGTTGTCATTCTCAGTCTCGTAAGATTCACAGTAGTATACATCTGTATCTGTATCTGCATCAGAGGCTCAAAAACTGTCACAGTATTTTTTCAAAGGTACCAAAATAATATTCAAAATACCTTTTAAAAGCCGATGTTCAACGATATGGGCAATTCCATACTGTCGCACGGGACAGTCGTACGCAGTTAAAGTGGAAAAAGAGATCAAAATAAAATTGATTTTTATTTTGAATATTAGCCTAAGTTTTTACCCCTGATTAGTTCTATTGATGGTACTAAATCCAATTATAACCAATTTTAAGTTTTAGAGATAATTGCAAAAAACTAAGAATGTCGTACGAGACAAAAAAAAGGAAATAGGTTTTGTAGCAAACACTTCAAATGCTTATTTCAGCGAAACCTGAAAAAATGAATTAATTTGACTAATTTTACAATAAGGTGAGTCAATTATTTTAACATAACAACGAAAATGCAGAATGAGATGAAAAAGTAAATACATTTAACAAAATATGCAAAATTAAATACGAATAGTATTGGGTACAATACTTATAGATTTATTTTTATAATATGCTGTTTTAGCTGCTTTCACGTCCTGAACTTTGCAACAGAAGAAGCGCAATTTTGATATGTGTGGTATAATTTTTACGTTTTTCTACTTTTCGTCCAAGTTATAGAACGAAGAGTATTTCCCAAATTCATCGGATGGTATAAAATACATTTTAATCCCTTGATAAAAAGAAAATGCATCGGGTATAATAAAGTTTTTTGACTTTGCCTTTTAAGTATATGTTCATACCGCTTTTTCTCTTCAAAAACTTCTTTATTTGCTTCAGCTAAAGCTTTTGACTTTTTCCTAGCGTTACGCGATCTTTCTTGGCTTTTAATTTACAGTTTTGCAATTTAATTTCATTATCTTTTAATTTTTCTCTGTACTATTTGCAACTCTCGCGGTTTTTATTTATCTTGTTTTAAAAAATTTAATTATAGAATGCTGTTCCAAAAATAATTAGTTATTAAAGAAAATGTTTTTTAATGCTTTTAAATTTCTTAGTAGCGTTTGCCGTATGAGACAAATCTTGCATAGGCGCCTAGTTCACAATTCTTTTTATTTTCAAAATATTTTTTTTTATTTTAATTGCAATAAAAATTTCTGTTTGTAATCATTACTTGATGAACTTTCTTCAAGCAGTTTCGATGTTTTGATACAAAAGGTTGTTTTTCAATGTCGTACAGGACATTAAATTAACGGAAATGCGAAGCAAAATTTTATAACAATTTTTCATCGCATTGAATCTTATGCATTAATTTTTAACTCCTGATTTCCTTACGGAGATCTGAGAGAGAAAAACTCAATCTATAAGGATTAGCGCTAAAAATATTTTTCAAAACAAAAGTTGCTCTTCAAATTAAAAAAAAATCAAAAAAAAAAGGTTCACTTGATTGACTTTGGACATGAATGAGTAATGAATAAATGCAAAACTTTTGCAGATTTATTAAATGTGATTGTTTTTCTTTCAAAATTTGCAACAAAAAAAATTCAAGAACTTTTAATTTGTTCGTCTCGGTAGACCTTCTGAGAGAAATGCCCATATACTATATCATTTAATAAGAACTAACTTAGATTTAAAACCTTTCAATTTTATAAAATCTGCCCAAGTTATACATTTTTGGCACCTTTTACCGTACTTACCCTTTTGGTACATTTTCTGGGCCCTTCGTTAAAACTTACATCTCTTCTTTCTTCTATTGAGCGGTAGGAAGTAATACTAGATTATTTTTAGGTGTATGTCATATGTACCTTGTCATTAATAAAAAAAGTATCGAAAATGGGTAAAATTTTACCGCTTTATAACTACAAATTTTCAAAAAAGTCCCAAAACGAAATTGAGATTTTGTGTAGGAGAAGAGAACGCGGTAAAAAGTTTTCTGCTATATTCAATACTTTATAAGATGTGTGAAGTGTAAAAAAGGCAACAAAATTCAGTTTTTACTCCCTGTTAGTCCCTAAAAATACACATCAAAAAAGTACCAAACACATATTTTAGTATCATTCTTGTGCCCTTAGAATTTGAATTCTATCTATCATAGTTTCCGAGATATAAAGATACCGACTTTACCCTTATTTACCTCATTTTCCCCCACTAGCATTCGAATTAAAAAAAAACCTTCTTATCGGAGCTATACATCGGAAGAGAAACCTACAAACAAAATTTCAGCTCTGCAGCTATATTTGTTTGGGCTGTCCGATGATATGTCAGTCAGTCAGTTTGTAACGTTACTCTTTTATAGATGTAGAATTATTAAATGGGCAGCTACGGGAAGTTGAACTTAATTTTATTTCTTGGCATAATAATATTAACTAATACCTCCAATAGCTTTTTTTGGTCGCAATGTGTGCTCTGTTATACAAAAAAGAACGTCACGTTCTTGTGTTTGATCCACTGTGTGCATTGTCAATTAATGTAAGCTTCATCCCTATGTATCTAAATATGTGTACATATTTTTCAATGCAATTAGAATATGAGAATTGTTTTGGGTTGTCGTACTCGAACAAAATAATTAAAAACTATTTAATTTCTTAAATTAAGTTAAATTGTTCTAATATATACTTCGGTGTAAAAATATCTAAGGGGCCATTCACATATTATGTAACGCTATTTTTTGAGTTTTTATACCTTGCCCCCCCCACCCCCCTACACAAGTAGTAAAGCTTTTTACAAAATTTTCTGTATACATTTTCTAAACAATAACAAATTCTTAACACAATTTTCTTGGATGCGATGAAGCTTCCACATTTTTTTTAAACAATATGTGGTAACGCTGTTGTTTTTTTTTCAAAAATTCTCAAAAAGAGAGACGAATGTTTTTATTTTGTATTGTCAAAATTAATTCTTTTCAAAATGTTTTGAATGAATATTTGTAAAACTTTTGCACTAGCAATAATAAATACTTTTTAATGCTTACTATAATCTGTGTTCTAATACATTATTTTGATTTAAAAATATAAAAATTGTATTATGTAATAGAATTAAAATATTTTTAAGGGGGCATATAGTAACTAAATCTGAGCTACAAAATATAAATAACGAAAAATATTTAAAGTGCGTAGAAATATTTTTTTACTTAATATATGCGTACTAAAGAGCTGCACCAGCATAACTTAAATGTCTTAAAAGTATAAAATTAGATTTCTTACAATCTCCTGGATTACAAAGCAAATACATCATTGACTTAATATTTTAATATACATACAACTACTAAGACGGATTTTTCACACCAAAATTTTACTGTAAAAAGACTTGGTTTGTAGAAAAGAAGGTATGTATATGAGCTCACATTCTTTTGCTTGGAAGTGTAAATTATAGAAAGGCGTGTGCAGATCTCTAATGCCAACTAGAATGAAACTAATTAGGGCCTGCTCAAGGATATTGAAACAAGACGTTCGTTTTATAATTTGCATTGGAAACACAAACAACAAAATCAAAACAAATTTTCTTATTTTATTGTTGTTTTCCAAATAAATAAATAAAATTAACGTATTCTTTCGATATCGATATAACAGATGCATAATACACATACATATGTATGGTGAAATTTCAAATTAAAGATTACATTGTATGGTAGTGAAAAATATTTTTAAGGAATACCCATCGTATTTGAGTAGATTGTTTAATTATAGTTCTTTAATTATAGAACTATAGAATTTTACAACTATAGATAAATTATTTTTGTAAAAGTAATTAAAATAAATCTTTATATTTCATCACATATGATATAAGTTTATCTTTCAAACGCATGCTTTTTTGAAATATTCCATTTTGATACTAAAATTTTTATTTTCTTGATGCAAAAATTTTTACCATCGAACAACGAAGCTTCACACAATACTTTTAATATTTTTTTATAGGCCTAAAGGCCTCATATATTACTGTTGAATAAATAAATAAATAATGTTTAGTACACATTAGCTGTGTATTTTGTTGTGCACAAAAACTCCATTTACATTCATATATACCTATCGTGTATAAAATGAGAAATTTTTGGTCCCCTGAAATTTTAATTCCCCACGAAGTGGGTAAGTTCCCTACTAGAATGCAAAAAAGTGTATGTACTTCCCAGTCGTAAAAACTTAAAATTCGACTGAATAGCACATTCTTTTTGTTTGAGAAGTTCAAAAAGTATGTGGTACCCTATACTTTTTCAAAAGTTAATGAGCATTTTTTTCATTTTGTTGTTTTCGAAGATAATTTTCACTATCAATTTTTCTGTAGATATACATATTTCGTTATAAACTAGAAAGTACTACAATAAGTACTTTCGCGTAATGGTATAAATAAGTTGTTATTTTAATCATTACAGGACAGTCATTATTATACATATAAAATAATTAGATGAATATGTACCACTCATTACTTTGTAAGCCATTAAAAGAGTACTACCCATTACAAAATCTTGAACATGTTTTGCTGGGTTGCTATTTCGTATTTCATGTTCCTGCTATCAATGCTAAGTGAATGTAAAAAACGAGATGAAGTTTTGTAAAGCTTAAAAATTAATTTGAAATTAAACAAATTTAAGATTCATAGTAAGAATTACATAAATATTATATTTCAAATGAAATGTTTTTAAGCGTAAAGTTGTGTTTTTAAATATTTTAGGTGAATTATAAAATTACTGCTTGTGAACTAAAAAATTCATGTTAAATAAAAAATAAGGTGCTAGAAATTATTGTTATTATCCGGGGACATTATTTATTGATATTGTCCAAAAATCATTATTTGTAACCTTTAAAATATAATTGGAAATATAATATTGAAATTACGCGATGTATTAATTCAGCTAACCTGTAAAAATAAAATGAGCAAAACCTGGGGAAAAGTCAAAATATTCATGTGAAAATATTATTCACGATATGGGAATTCAAGAAATTGAACACATTTCTGGGGAAAAATTATTCACGATTGCAATTTGTGAAAAGGGAAATTAAATGACACTATTGCAGTGTAACAAAATGCCATAATGTGCACTCCGCATAATTTATTTCGGTTGTTGATTTTACTGTAAAGAAAAGATAACTGTTTGCCTGGTTAATTTAACCACTTTTAATTGTTAATTTACAGTCCATGTAAATTATTGTTGCAATGTAAAATATATAATAAAAAATATTATTTTCGAGACTAATCTAATAAACATACTACATATGAAATTGAGTTTTTCAGTCATTCCAATACATTTTATACAAATACAGCTCTTAATAAAAACTTATTGCTATAGTGTAAAAAATAACGCTTTTACAAGCAGTTGAACAAGCATTTGTTGGTTGGTTGGTTTACGCGGCTGCCTACTGCACGCAGGCATTCAAGTAGATAGTTACTCATTAAAGTAGATCTTCGATCAAGGTGATCGTTACTAGATCCAACGCATGGCGTTGAGATCAGCGATGCCAACTTAGCTATTTTAGAGCTAAGTTTAGCTCTTTTTGATTGCTTCTAACTCGAAATTTTTCGCTTTAGCTCTTTTCTCGCAATTATGTAAGATACATATATTTATGTATTTAGGTATTTCAAATTGTAAAACCCCGTTTTTATTATAAAGTGTTGGTTTCTGAGTAATTAGAAAATTTTCCACAAATTAAAAATATAGGAAAGCTTGGAAATCAAATCCCCCGTTTGAAAAAATGGATTAAACCAACAAAAGATCCTTCTAAAGCTAAATCTTATTGAAAATGATTGTTCTTATTTTGTAACTTAACGTATATACAAGTATATGTAAATGTGTATGGTTATATTGTTAATGCAGATAAATATTTGCATTAATTGATGTGAAATGATTTTATTTTAAATTATTATTTTTTATTTTTTCTTACTATTATTTTTATTAATGTAAAAAAATCTTGAAGTGCAAATTGAATAATAAATATGTACATTCATAGATTTAAAACGGAAAAATATTGAGTTTTTAAATTTAGCTCTTTTTAGCTCTTTTTGGCTTCTCAGTTGGCTCGTTTTGCCTTTGAATTGTTGGCATCACTATGTTGAGATATCTGATGAGGTCACTCAACCCAATATCAGATAAATCTGAAAGATCGTCTAGTACATGACTGCCTACAAATTTGTGTCTTGAGAGATTCAAAGATGGAAATTCGCAAGGAAAATGGAACTCTGTCTCTTCTTTGCTTTCTTCTCGACTTACCCTACTAGCAAGTCTGCCGACCATCTAGTGCCCCATTATGACTGCAACGAGGCTCGAGATGCCCCTACGGTTCCTATTTGGTAATTGTATTGAGCGTCTATCATTGTAGTAAGGCCACATATTCCTAGCAACCCTGCACGTGACTATATTGTGTCATCTGCATTCAGCGTTATAGAGATAGTGATTGAATATACCGCATCTAATAGCACCAAACGGCATGGCTACCGATGCGGCATTGGAGACATTCATAGCAGAGCCAGCTCCAGCCATTTGATCTGCTCGTTCGTTACCTAAAAAATTGCTACCACTAGCAGTTTTACTGTTTGTTATTACTAGGATCGCCCGGTGGTCTAAATTAGACCACTTGACACGTGTTTGTAAGGAATTAAAAAAAAGAACACTTATATTCACATCTAAAAAAATTTTTTTTAACCATATTCATAAAAATAGTAACTATTTTATTAAGCTTGAGGTCTTTTTAAATAAAATTAACAAAATTTATTAATAATATATCGACACGCCTTTGAGTGTCTTCTTCAGGTGAATTTTTTTTTTTGAAGAAGACACACAAAGGCGTGTCGAAATATTATTAATAAATTTTGTTAATTTTATTTAAAAAGACCTCAAGCTGAATAAAATAATTACTATTTTGAAAATAAAAGGTCAAATAAAAGTTCAAAGATCATATTCATAAAATTTAAAATGAATTTGAATGTATTTTATTTAAATTTTTTCATACAAAATTTTCCTAAAATGAATTTCAAATTAATTAAATTTTTTTATGAATATGGTACCCCCATATGTTTTACCAACTTTGGTGGACGATAAGGTACTTAAAAGTGTACGACAAAAAAAATGTATGCCGTATTTATACACAATATGCTATTGCTTTCTCCTGTTTACAGTTATTTGAGTTAAGGCCTCTCTACTTGTGGCCAACGATATGTAGTTGAAAAACAACGGGCCATCTAACCAATGTGAGTAGTTAATTTACTATTTTATTAGTGAACATCTCTCAGTCTTATATTCACTTTAAGCTCATAAAATTATTTACTGCTACCACTACTATCTATTCTGGGATATTAATAAGGCCATACAAATTTTTAAATTAAAACAGGTAATAAAATTAACAGGTTTTGCTTGGATAGGGAGGGATAAGAAAGTCATTGTATGAGGATTTATTTAGATTGATAGCCAAAAGTAGGAAAAGAAAGCGCACTACTCAACACAAAGTGTTCGTGACAGAAAATCTAATTTCGTTGTGTCGTGATTGGGTCGCTTCGTGTTGAAACGGACAAGGGCTAAACATTTTGAGACATAAAATATGTATGCATATTTCCTTCCTTTCAGTAAAGGAGAAATGTAACACTTGTATCATCAAATTTGTTGATACTGAAGAAACACAATTTATGTTTTTTTTTTTTTAAATAAGGCTGATTTCATGAGAAGTGAGCCTTAGCACATAAAAATAAATTTATTTAGAAATAAAAGAATTTTTCATGATCTTTTAGATAATACATTAAATTTTAATATTCTGAAATAAATAAAAAAGTAATTTTAATGTGTTTTTTTATATTAACCCTGTAAAATTATCTATATCGATACTGCTATCCTGTGAAAGTAAAATATCACCATGCCCCATGTCAGCTGTGCACAAGCCCAGTAAAAAAGAGACTCCGAAAAAGTCATGAAAATGTAGAGTTTACGATGCGGAAGTAGTGCAAATTTCGATCCGATCTAATGATTTTTACATAGGGTTGTCATTGCAAGAAGTTCTCTTTTTCGATGCCTGGTCACTGAATTGGAAGCGATATTAAGAAAAATTCCTTTTTTTGTGTTCTATGATAATATTTTCATCTAGGAAAAATGGTAAATAGTTGCCTTTTTTAACAATTCGTTTCTTTTTATACGAATTTAAGCCCGAAACAGTGCTTTCATGTAAATTTAAGCAAATAACTTTTAAATTTTAGACTAAAAATAATTCATAAATTTCTTTAAAAAAAAAATAATTTTTTTTTAAATTCTGGTGAGTATTTTCTAACACTATGGATGAGTTACAAGGTTTTGTTTGAGCATGTTGTAAGCTTTTACATGGTTTTTTGCTCACTCTCGGCAAATTAAAAATATCGATTTTTTGGAAGCAATGAAAATGTACTTCCGCTAGATTGACTTCCATTTTTTTTCACTGGGAAGTTTTTTATATTTGAACGTTTCGAAGAGGTGCTTCGCTATATTTTCCTCTAGCCCATCAAAGAAAATAGTAATAAAATATATGTAATTTGAAAGATTTCTTGTATTTTTATATTGTGTTTTCAAATATCCCACCCGTCACGAAAAACAAGTAAAAGTTTATATTACTAAACAATATTACTAAACAATATTACTAAACAATGTCACAAGCAATTTGTTTGAAATTTTAAAACTAAAGGCAGAATCCGAAAACGAAATATTTTGCATATCAAGTTTTTTTTTTATTTAAAATTTTGTAGAATATGTTTGCTTTTTAAAATTGTCCCACCCGTGACGAACAATTTTTTAAGGCCAGATTTATCAAAGAAATCATTTGTTTGTTGAAAAATGAGGTCGCAAATTTGAATTTATTGAAAATATTTTCAGATGACGCTGCATCTCAGTTTAAAAATAAGTACAAGCTTTCCAATATTTTCTTTATAAAAAGAGATTTTGGCATTACTGAGGAATGGTTTTTTTCACTACTGCACATGGCAAGGGTGCCATGGATAGTATAGGTGCTGTAGTAAAAAAATTTGTGAAATATCGGGCCATGCAACGTATATGCAGTGTAAATACTGGAAAAGATTTCGTTTCAGCTGCCAAGAATTTTGTAAAAAATATAAATATTTTGTATTTATCGGAGCAAAAGATCAAGGAAAACTTTGAGCTATTTAATAAAAGGTGATAATAAAGGTATATATACTTGCTTATTTGAACACTAATGCTAATATTTGTTACCAAAAAACCAGTAAAGATATCTGTTTTTTAAGTTTATATACATTTTCAAACGTTTGAACTTTACTCCTATTTTTGGATAAAGTTTTCAAACTATATTTGAAGTGACGCTACAAAAATTTAATTTTTGTGCAAAATATAAACTTGTTCTTCTTCTTAACTTTTAGTGAAGGAAAACTTGATACCTCTGCTGCAGTCATAGATTTGCTACATTTTGATAAACTGTATAAATTAGAAGAGTTTTGAGTATGTGTCCTAGGCACTCGATAAGCATGTCTTTTTCATGTCCCACCCGTGACGAGCCTAATGTGTATTAAATTTTGCACTAGCAAATCTAAAAATAGTCTGTTTCCGAGTAGTATCTTTGAAAGAAAAGTCTGAACTTTTATTTTATAATAAAGTCATGTAAAAAATAGTTGAGCATTTGCTTATTTTTTAAAACGAAGCACTTAATCCTAGCTCTGGCACTATTTACATACATATGTAAATATGTCAATTTAGAAAATGCGTTATTTTATATACTTGCGGTCCGATTTGGATATGGTTTGGACTCAGTGACTAATTTGTTTATGTTTTACGTGCAAATATAATATAATAGCAAAAAAATTATTATTTACCGGTATTTTTAGGGATTTTGTTACATTTTCTTCATAGTGTGGCACTATTTACATTTGTAAATATGTATATTTTCATTGTGTATTTCTTCAATATAGTTCATGTAATTTTGAGAGATTTTTACAAGACACTAAGGGCCGTTATTACAAATTAAAGTTAGTTAAAAGTAGGATTTTGTAGGACGTATAAAAAGTTTCCCATAAGTAAAATTTTTGCTTAACCTAAAGTAAGCGCTAAGTTAAATTAAATTTATAATAATTATTTGCGTTTTATACTTCCGACAAAATACTATTTTAACTATCTTTAAATTGTAATAATGGCCATAAGTGAAATATATAAATATATATGATATTTTACATTGGCAAGCACCTATTTTTATACACACGGTCATCTTCGTCTGGCACAAATCCCGTTGCTGTGGGTCATTTTAGGTATTGGATACATAAACCTTTATATATAGATGTGGCAATATGGAATTGTAGCTTAAGTCGACTTAAGTAAAGCAGTGTTTTTCGAAAGATTTGATACTACCGCTATGAGATTAAAAGGCTTAAAAGGTATAATTATACTTTCAAGTGATCCTTTCTTTCCATATGTGACATCTTAACTACCGCGAATTCCAACTGGACCTTAATACACCATTGTTGAACAAACAAACGACGAGTAATATTTTGAATTTTTGTTTGATAACGAGTGCCGTAATTTGTCCCCTGAACTTGTTTCTGAAGATTATATACATATATGCCACAAGTGCCGATACCTCTAGCATATTATAGAAAAGACCAGCAATTTGTTTTGTGTGTCGTGGAATAGGAGTAAGGTCCAAGTTCATTGGTTCATTACATCAACTTGTTCGTTTGTTCGATTAAAAATAATTATGTTGTCATGTGGCATCCTGTTTTCAACGCAGCCGAATGTGATCGAATGCTCCGCTCATTGTGGACAGCGTTTTAACTCTGTTGGCAAATACGGTTTATTTGTATTCATTTTTCCAACCATGGTCAATTTCAAACTTGTTAGTGTTTTGCCTAGTGTGAAGCTTATAAAGAAATCGTCGCTAGTAACATTCCTTCCAGTATTTTAGTATAGTTTTATTAAATCCCAGTTACTTTTGCTCCTTGATTTCTCATTGAGTGTAATAATACTAAAATTAACGCACGTTCACGTGATTGCACGATCAGCGTAATCATATATGATTCATATATGATTCACGCAATTCACACGGTGTCTATCTCTACTTATTACATATTATCATTAGAACATCGAAAACAAAACAATTTGTAAAATCACGAGTGAAAAACATATGAAAGTCTATTTATTTACAAATGTGAATAGTGCCAGCATTCGTAGAAAAATGTTGTTGCCAGAGCTACTACTTCCAAATGTCCCACCCGTGACGATGAAATCAGCCATAAGTTTAATTAAGAACTTATATTGTTTTTACAAATTGAAGAATATCTAGGCTCAAAATATTATTTTGAGCCTAGACATCATGATATTCGGGTTGGGAGTGTGTGGGGTTGGAAAAATTCCATAGGCGTCCACCTCTAGTCAAAAGTACTAAAACTGTGGTGCATAACTCACTTACTGATCATCACCTAGCCAATTATCGGATGTATAAATCCAAAAAGAAGGGACTTTCGAAAATTCTAAAAGGATAAAAATGGGACGAATTGGTAAACTTGTATCTCTGGAGCTAAATGCGTTATAGAGAAAATTGAAATTACGTCATAGGTGAATGAAAAAAATATTCGGATGAGAATTTGGTACTTTTTCAACGTTTGTACTTTTGCAGGGTAAAAAAGGGTAAAAACTGTTGTTGTTGTTGTTTTAATAGTTTTCGGTAAAAAATTTAATAAAAATAGTATAAATAAAGTTTTAGGCAAATGATAAGGGGGATTTATCATGGTTGGGCTTATTTCGTCTTCTTCGACTACAACATTTTATTCCTAGATTAATGAAAACATATTGCAGCGTTCTTCACTTTAATCCAAAAATGTAATAGTCGAAGTCAAAACACGCCAACCTTGTTGTATGATTTCACTAAAAATTTGCTGATATTATTTCTTATTGATTTTTTTTTTGTATTATGTATAATAAATTGGTTAGATTTGGTTAGACTTACCTATAATTTTTCTATGCACACGCACATGTTTTCTGTTTTGTTTAAGTATCGTAGTGCACATAAATTATTTTGCTTTATGAGAAATAAACCAAACTATACTATAGTTACTAATAAAAAAAATGCTAAAGTAATACAATGTCCTGGGGCGATGTTGTGTTTCGAAAAGAAAATTCTTCGAATTTATATGGTTGTAAACATTTCCATTTGATTATAGTTACATAACAAACCCCTGTTGTTGCCTAGTGTGTACTTAACTTTAAGTAGCATTCTGCTATAAAAATGTTGTTTGTACATGAATTTCTTAAACAAGAAATCAATGTCAATGTTAGCATATAAAAAATTAATTTCCATGTTTTCACAGGTATTTTTTAAAAATAAATATACACATGTATGTATATGAACATATCCCTATAGGAACTCAAACTCATTTGTAAGTACCTTCAAACTGGTTTTTTAATAACCACAACTGGTTGATTAAGTGACTTTTTTCCTTGTCGGCGACTCACTATTTTAACATAGGCATGTCATAGGCAGTAGTCAATTGGCCATCACTGCATGACTTTTAAATTGACTACTAACTAATTATTTTTCAACCACTCTGAAGTCAATTAATATCTATTATAGTTAAATAAATATTTATGTAAATCATCATACACATTTGTATATCATATACATATGTACATACATATGTATATACTACATATATTAAGTATACATGTATATTGATATATAGAAATAATTACTATTTTTATATTTAAAACAAAAATACATACATACATTCATACGAAAGTTAGTCCTTCTCATAGAAAATATTATACATATTAATTATTGAAATTATTATTTTTTTTTTCAACACAAACATTTGGCATTTGATTTCATGGCATGCTTCTTTTGATTTTTTTTTATTTTCTTTTCATTTACTTATTTTGCTTTTATTTATTTCTTACGTGTGCTTCTATTCAATATATTTGGTTGATATCTGCATGAGATTTAAACCAGTTTGTAGTCACTTGCAACATCATTAATTTATAGCTAGTGTTTTTTGTCAATCGACTATTTTATTTACTACAGGGATGTAACATACATACATACATATATGCAGAGACAGTGTAAACAAAATTAATTAACTTTCATGTGAAAAAGAGTACAACTATTCGTGTTTGCCTATAAATAATGATGTGGGTGCTAAAGTAGTCTAAATTAGTTTTTCTTTTAGTTTCAGACATATTTCTATTATATCTCACAACAGACTTAAGATAATTAAGTTGAAATGAAAAACATAATGAAATTGAGATGTTTTCACATGGTTTTTTTTATTTTACCTTGTACGCGGACAAGAACGAGTGAGACGCCTCAATTATTTAGCGTTGGCGTGGAAAATGGTTCAGTTCGTTTGGTGAAATTATAATTTGTGACAATGCCACTGTTTTCGCTTTTTCGTTTCTACTCTGTGTTTGTTTGTTTTCTATACATTTTTCACTATTTTTAAATATTTTTTTACCCCTTTATTTTGTTATTTTCTTGTGTTCGCTTGTTTATTTGTACATCAATCTTTGTGCTGACATACATATGTACATATATGTATATTTGTGTTTCAGTGAAAAAAAAAACGAATTGATTTTATTTTGGCAAATTAAAAAGAAATCATATTTGTGTATAGATTTAAGTTTATTAAAAAAATAAATACATAAAAATAATAAAAAAAAATTAAGCAATAACAACAACAAAAAAGCAAACAAAATTAATAAAAGAGACACAAAATTTAGTTTTTGAGGACGATTGAACTGAAGTGATTTTACAAACGTAGAAAATTGTATTTATAAATTAAAAAAAAAATTTTGGACTGTAAATCAGCTGCGTATTAAAATATCGATTTGCCTTGGGAACTTGTTAGCATAAATTATGCATGAAAAAACTTTAATCCCAGCGAAAGCTTCTAATCAATCAAAAGTTTTTCATAAATTATATCTGATTTTGACACTTTATAGGGATGTATGTATGTACATATGTATTTAACTTAATGTATAAATAAATAATAGCGTTCTAAAAAATATTTGGGTCATCAAGAATTCAGTGTATAAACACACATAATCATACATATAAACACGTATGTATATGTATATGAACATATGCATTTATGTATGTATGTGTGTGTGTTTTCATTAAACTACAAACATAACAATTTGAAGCAGCAAAATCAGATTTTTTATTGCTGACGTTTTATGCTACGAGCATTTATGCGAATCTATTCGAATTCTGGGCCATAAGGTATAAGACATATGTCATTCAATAAATTCTATAGTTTCTATAAAATTAAATTAACTAAACATTAAATTTGCAACGTTTGAATAAAATGCGTGCTAGGCTCAATTTAAGTTAGATTGCTCGTAGGTTAGCAGGCTTATGGTAAGGATGGTTGAAATTTACAGTCCAGTTCACTTGGGTCCAATACAATGATCCCTTTGTGCTACCTGTGATTTCCAGAAAACATAGTGAAAGCTGGTGATAGGGAATGTATAGTGATAGAGAAAAAGGTGTTGAGGGAAGAGAAAAGAGGAAATCTTCATTCTTTTACAACTTTAATAATGTAGTGTTGCAGCGCCTCTGCTGTTGTTTTATTGCCATGATTCTTCTATACAATACCCATGAAGGAGGGCGCTCTGATGTTACATTAGGATTAGCATCCGCTGAAAGCGGTGCAGTTCAGTGACTAGTGTCTATGCCTTCATTACTAGAACTTTTCCTACAACAACTTATACTGAGAGACATTAATCCACATCAGAAAAGTGCGCGGTGGTGGTACTTAATATCTGTCGGGGACGGGGATCTTCGGTTTGGCAGTATTAACTACTTCAGCCAACACCTTGCTCCGCTCCCAGAGCCAACTTAAAATTCGTTTTTTTTAATACATTTATTTATTTATTGTATCTTCAATTATGAACTAACAATAAGTATTCAAATCTTAAATCTTAAATATAAGTATTAGGCCCGACCACTGTCGGACATAAACTTAGTGATAGTTATAAATAATACATAAGTAGTGATAATCAAAAAAAGAGAAAAAAAGAGAAAAAAAATATTTTCAAGCAATCCCATCTGGAGTGTGGAGTATGAGAGCCAAGATATTACGAGCAAGCGGATTAGGATGTGACTCGAGTTTTGTTAAATATTTGCCTGCGTATTTTGCTATTTCTTCAATCACTAGTGGCATATTCAAATCACGATGTATATTTGAGTTTTTGATGTACCATGGAGCCGATGTTATCAAACAAAAAATTTTGTTTTGCCTTCGTTGGATTCTCTCGACGTTAAGCTGAAATTTCATTTCTGTATCTCAGTTTTAAAGTACTTATATAACCTCTTTTTGAATAAATCGTAAACAGTCACAAATCAAAATTATCACAGTGGTTTGGGTTTTGCATAAACCAAATTCGCTGAATAAATCTCTAACGACTGCTAAAATTTCTTTTGCAACAAAGTCTTGTGTTGCATACTTTAGTCATTTGTTCAGTATCAGCCGTCTCTTGTCACTCCTGAATAACTGGGATTTGAGTTGTGGCTGTGCCATTCGACGGGTCGCAAAATTTGTTTTCTTTAATTGATATATGTGCGCCATAAATGCGGTCTTAAATTTTTACCTCGATCCGGCAGTGTCTTCTGGTGCATAGTGGGACCTAAATTACCCTATACACAGTAAAGATTTTGTAAAAAAAAAATTAAATAATTCTGCAGTTTCCAAGCTAGCTGTCCGATTGTTATGAAATTTCAAAATTTGTTCAACATTTTCGTTACTGAAGGAAACAGTAGTGCGATTTACTAACTTTTAACGATCCGACAATCGTAACTTTTATCTGTGGGCATATCTATCAGAAGGTCTACCGATACGAAAAAATTAGAAGTTCTTGAATTTTTTTTGTTGCAAATATTTAAAGAAAAATAATCAAATTTAATAAATCTGCAAAAGTTTTGCATGTATTCATTACTCATTTCGAGATATTCATGTCCAAAGTCAAGCAAGTGATACTTGTTTTAATTTTTTTTTTTAATTTGAAGAGCAACTTTTGTTTTGAAAAATATTCTTAGCGCTAATCCTTATATATTGAGGTTTTCTCTCTTAGATCTCCGTAAGGATATCAGGAGTTAAAAAGTAATGCATAAGATTCAATGCGATGAAAAATTTGTTATAAAATTTTGCTTCGCATTTCCGTTAATTTAATGTCCCGTACGACATTGAAAAACACCCTTTTGTATCAAAACATCGAAACTGCTTGAAGAAAGTTCATCAAGTAATGATTACAAACATAAATTTTTATTGCAATTAAAATAAAAAAAAATATTTTGAAAATAGAAAGAATTGCGAACTAGGCGCCTATGCAAAATTTGTCTCGTACGACATCGCTACTGAGAAATTTAAAAGTGTTATTTTCTTTAATAACTACTTATTTTTGAAAGAGTATTCTATAGTTCAATTATTTAAATCAAGGTGAATAAAAACAGCGAGAATTACAAACAGTACACAGAAAAATTAAAGGAAAATGAAATTAAATTGCAAAACTATAAATTAAAAAGCGGAAAAAGATCACGTAACGCAAGGAAAAAGTCAAAAGCTTTAGCTGTAGCAAATAAAGAAGTTTTTGAAGAGAAAAAGCGGTATGAACGTAAACTTAAAAGGCAAAGTCAAAAAACCTTATTATACCCGAGCCATTTTCTTTTAATCAAGGGATTAAAATGTATTTTATACCATCCGATGAAATTGAGAAGTACTCTTCGTTGTACAACTTGAACGAAAAGTAGAAAAACGTAAAAATTATACCACACATATCTAAATTGCACTTCTTCTGGTGCAAAGGTCAGGAAGTGGAAGCAGCTAAAACTGCATATACCAAAAAAAAAGCCTTAATTAATGTACCCAATACTATTCGTATTTAGTTGTGCCTATTTTGTGAAATATATTTACTTTTTTATCTCATTCTGTATTTTCCTTTAAGTTCGTCGTTGTGTCAAAATAAAGACATTGAATACCTCTATTTTATTTTATTTTATTTTAGTTTTTATTCAGAAAATATTTGAACATCATGATGGAACAAAATGTCCCTTACGGAATATAATAAAATTTAAATAAGAAAAAAACTACCCAGTGAAAAAAATGGAAGTCATTCTAGCGGAAGTACATTTTCATTGCTTCCAAAAAATCGATATTTTAATTTGCCGAGAGTGAGCAAAAAACCATGTAGAAGCTTATTTTAGTCACATAAAACCTTGTAACTCCTCCATAGTGTTAAAAAATACTCACCAGAATTTAACAAAAAATTTTTTTTGAAAGAAATTTATGAACTATTTTTAGTCTAAAACTTAAAAGATATTTGCTTAAATTTACATGAAAACACTGTTTCGGGCTTAAATTCGTATAAAAAGAAACGAATTGTTAAAAAAGGCAACTATTTACCATTTTTCCTAGATGAAAATATTATCATAGAACACAAAAAAAGGAAATTTTTCTTAATATCGCTTCCAATTCGGTGACCAGGCATCGAAAAAGAGAACTTCTTGCAATGACAACCCTATGTAAAAATCATTAGATCGGTTTGAAATTTGCACTACTTCCGCATAGTAAACTCTACATTTTCATGACTTTTTTGAAGTCTCTTTTTTTACTGGGTATGTGAAAAGAAAATAAATGTAAATAACAACAACAGCTATTCAAGATAGAGTGTTGCCACACAAGTATTTTTTGACCGGGTGCAGTCAAATTAATAATTAGTGTTTTTATGGGAATTTTTACAATTTAAGTTTAAAATTTGTAAACGCACTAATAATCCCAAAATTATATTTTACTTATTCAATTTTAATTTTAATTTTAAACTTAAATTGTAAAAATTCCCATAAAAACACTAAGAATCTGTTTTATTCTGATTTCTTTTCCTCTTTAAATGCATACGACTGTCCTGTACGACAGTATGAAATCGCTCCTATATAATTTGTCGCATAAAATAGTGATTGTATGGTTCTGAAACTTCTTTTTAACGACAGGACTCATCTGATATTTTCTGTTGATTTTTGTCGATAAAATTAACAGCACATAAATTATTGTCGCTTAAAAAACGATACAGCTGGCATTAACCTGCAGCGAATATCGTTAAAACTGTTACTGAATATCAAATTCGATAAATTTTTCGTATGATAAATTTAAACGATGACATTATCGTTAAACAAGTTAGTGAGTCGCACTACAGATCGTTTCGAATTAGACCTATTTTTATTATAAATATCAAATTTTAGTAATTTTTTTTGTCAAATTCCAAAGCTGTAACCAAAAAATTTATAACGTCACCTTAAAACAAGATACGTTTCTAAATATTTAAAACAATATTAGTTGCTCCAGGCAAAAACTAAGAAGAATACAGAAAAAAATACTGGTTGACGATAAGATACTTAAAAGTGTACGATAAAAACATGTGTGCCGTATTTATATATGTATAAGATATCGAATATCGGCTCAGTAAAAATTTTCGGTATAAATATCTCGCTGATAGGGTAATAGGCAGAATTTTTTTTTAAGACAAACTTTTTTGGTTTGTTACTAAAAAAGCGATGCGAACTTTAGCCCGTTCAAATAAATCATAAATATAGAAACAAATTAAGTTCGAAAAATAATAATTAAAAATTAACTTAAATTAATAGCCAGGGGCCTGTGGCAAAAATTAAATAAACAAAAAATAATAGTAACAAACCAAAACATACCGTTAGTGGGGCACAAATTTGTATTGAAATGTCTACGTTATCGTTTGTACTCACTTCTTTCGACTTTCGTCGTGTTAAGGCTTTCAGTGGGATGAAAAACAGCTGTTTGTCTTTTAAAACACTTGCGAACAAAAACGTGTGACATCCAAGGACACTATTAGTTATTCTATACTGTTAGTGTATTCTATACTTAGAATTCAAGTCTTCAAATGTATTTTAAGTTTTGCCTATACCCACTCGGAAAAATTTTTAATATGAAAGAAAATGTGATGAAATGAATACTTAAAAATAAATAAAATTAATAAATTAATACTGTAAGTTAATATTTTTCCATATTGAAATAAAAATTTCAATATTACTAGACTTAATGTTTCGTTAATGTTTCTTATTAATTCAAGATGGTTTTTTATTAATTTTGAGCTGTTTTTTCTCTAGGTGTATTTTTTTGTCTTAACTTTTATCTAATTTGTTTGGACAGTCTGGAAGAGACATCAATTGCCCCATGCTTACTTCATAGTTCTAATTTTGAAAAAAGTATATGGCTTATCCATCTGGGTTTAATGTATGATACAAATTGCTTAGATAGCTTAAGAAAGAGAGAATCCTAGTTCTAAGAATACATAAACAATTTATGTGGATTTTTCTGCAAATGTATGTTTGTCTAAAGTTTGTCTTTGCCCATTCTGAGTCATACTTATTATAAAAATATAATGTTTGTATCTTTTTAAATTCAGAAAATTATCTGGCATTGAACGGTTTTTAGAATTATATATAGAGCTCGCCATTATATTCCTTATTCAAAAAAGCTGAACAAGTTTGAAGAAAGCAACGAAAGGAAAAAAAAATGCAAAAATACATATTGATATTTGTTACACAGTGTAATCATGCTTAACAAAAAGCAATAAAAATATGAGCAGCTGCATTTACAGAAAAGCGAATGATTGGCAGGTCATTAGCAAGTGTTTATTATAAACTTTCAAACTGATATTTCAAATAGTTGCAAGAAAATTTAATATTCTCTTTGAGAATTAAGTCACTTATACTATATATATATATACATATGTATCTGTATGTATGTACACATCTGTATGTATGGGTATATATATATATATACAAAAATAAATACAAAAATATAAAGACTGTCTGATCTGCATTAAAATGAATTTGGCAAATGTTCGAAAATGCTCAAATGCTCACATGTCCAACTGTTGCTATAAATATTTAAATGTCCGCATGTATTAAAACTTAAGTGTATATTTATATGTGCAAGTTTTTTAATTGTTTGTCAAAATTTGCACACTGCGCAACAATATTTTGGTCTTTCTTATACAAGGGTGTGACTAAGTTATCGCAAATCAAACTATTTATCAGTGGATTCAATTATTTTTAAGGCTTAGTAATAGGACAGTGAAGTAGGAGAAAAAGTTCAGATTACTGCATACATTTGGCTATAACGAATCATGTAATACACAAATTTAAATTTTAATTGTTAAACATATTTTGTATAAAAAAATACCTTTACTGTACTGATGTCTGCGCAAAACATTACACTACATACAGAAAAAGCTCATATTAAAATCTACAAAAACGAAGTTAATTCAAAATTTTCGCGACAACGATTATGTGCTTCATATTAATTCAATCCTTACAAAAACATAAATGTGAAAAAAGTCCAAGTTCCTTTCCAAAATTTCGGCCATTAAAAGTAGTGAGATAACAATTTTGACCAAGTTCTTGTTTGGCACAATATCTATCACTGTAATATAAAAAACTATATAAATTTGTAACAGTAAGAGTGTCATATAATTTTCAGATAACCTGTTAACTTGATAATATTTTTCCCGATATGCATTATTCTCTTCTTTTTTAGAAAGGTAAAATATTGCCAAGTTAGCACATTAACACCCTTACGATTAAAAATTTATGTAATGCATACCATATTGCAGTGATAGGTGTTGTGTCAAACAAGAACTTGGTCAACATTTTTATCTCACAAAGGAACTTTGCCTTTTTTCACATTTATGTTTTAGTGAGGATTTGAATACTTTTTGAAACGGTTTCTTAATAAACTTAAAATTTCTAGTCTGTTATAGTTCTATTCATAATGACTGCGTCAGTTTAAAAGGACATACTTACATACAATAATGGGCTATAGTGTGATATGTGCACCATTGTGTTATTACAAAAAACCGACTGATGTACTTAATTTCTTAAGAATCATCAGATTATAAATATGTAAAATACAGTATACATTTTAGCAGAAGTGACCCCGCCTATTTTTCTATCATCATCATCATTTCATTTATAAATTCATCTTTATTAACATCTTATACTTAGCATATAAATTTATAATTTCGAGATTTTATCTATAGATATAACAGCGAATAATATTGATAATAGAAAAAGCTTGATATTAATTTTACAATTTTGACATTATTTAAAGGAAAATAGGAAAAACCTTTATATGACGCCTATTTTTGTAAGGTCTGCTTAGACAAAGTACTTTTAGAATTGCAAAATTAAATGCTAGCGTAAGTGAAATGTGCATGTAAACTTTCAATAGAGTTGCTTGTGTTTTAAATTTTTCTAGTTGGTAATTTACCTAAGTAATTTTTTTTCCAAATTTCAGTTCTCTGCCGTATAACATTGCGCTAAGTTTTTATAAACACGGCCCCACATCCCTAATGTAACAACCAGTGCTTTCGGATTTTCCCATACGCAACTCACCCCTTAACTTAAGGGGTGTCGAATTTAAATTCTCTAGTTCAAATTCTAGCTTTAAATATTATTACCACCACACTCCGTCACTTTATTAAGCTCAAGATTTTGTTATGATCAGCGCTCAATTATCATCATCCTCTTTATAAGATAATAGTTTTAAGTTAAAGTTTCAGTTAAAAGCTTCAGTACAATATTAGCGTGACCCCTGCAACTCCTGGTTTAAATATTTGGCTTTTTAGATTTGTCTAGTTGGTTTCTTATCTTGACCTACAGGCGTATCAAATTTCAACTCTTTAGCGCAAATCTAATTATTTTATTACATTTTTTAGTCAGTGCTAATCATACGTGTCAATTTTCAATGGAAGCGGACAATAATATCTACATAAGTAGTATAAATCTGCTGATCCGAAGTACATGAAAGAAGAGACTTTTATTTTATTGTCATGTTAACGCCCACTTTTTTAAAGGAAATTTTATAGCCTTTCATTATTAAAACATGTATGCCAAATTTCAATAAAACTGCTTACGCCAACGATTTAAATTTCATGTTTAAGTTATAAATTTAATTGGCGTAGTTGCGCTTCTTTTTGTATATTTTTCTGGCTTTAAGATTTTTCTAGTCAGTTTCTAGCTTAGACCTACTTGTCTATCAAATTTCCCCTCATTAGCGAAAACTTAAATTTTTTATTGTTATTTGAGTGGTCAAGCCACTTTTTCATACTAAAGTTTTTCTGTGGCGAGTGTTTATCTCTCCTATTGAGTTTTGCTGGTAACGTTTAATAATAAATACATAAATAGTATATTTAAATGTGCTGATCCGAAGTACATACAGCAAATTGGAGGGCAGAATTTGTGGGGTTTTAACACCCATTTTGTTTAAAGAACATTTATAAACTTGTATTATTGCAACTTGTAACCCAAATTACAATAAAATTGCTTGAGTTAAGAGCATTGGATTTGTTTTTTAATTCTGAGCTTTGTGGACATAGCTCCGCACCCCTGCTATTTTTTCAGGATTTTAAATTTTTTAGCTAGTTCCTATTCTAGCTAGACCTATTTATTTTAAATTTTATGGGCGTATTAACGCCCTCTTTTTTAACTAAAATTTATAGCCTTGTATTATTGTAACATGTATGCAAAATTTCAATAAAATCGGTGGAGTTAAACGCTTCAGATATGTGTTTTTCATTTTTAGCTTTATGGGCGTAGCCCCGGACCCTTGGTAAAAATTTTCGGGTTTACAGATTTTTCGAGGTCATTACACATATAGTTCTACTTGTGTACCAAATTGCAGCTCACTAGCACAAAGTTTAATTTTTATGGACGTAGCCCCTCCCCCTGGCTAACATTTTCGGGTTTTCCGATTTTTCTAGTTCTTCGCTCACCTGGATCTACTTGTGTACCAAATTTCAGACCTCTAGCTATAGCGGAAGTGCTTCATAATATTGATGAGTGAGTCAGTGAGTATGTCTTAAAATATGCACTTTTTGCACCTCCATATCTCCGGAACCTTTCATTGTCAAATTTTCAAAGTTCGCATATGAGGTCACACGACCTAATCTAATTATGGTTTAAATATTATAATTTTACGATTGCGGGGAACAAAGTTATGAGGGGGGTAAAAACAGCTCGAATGGTTTCCTGTAAATATACACACTGCGTGCATTGGCCGGAACTTGACCTGGAGCACTGCCATGCGTCTGGATATGATTTACAGCATACATGGGCATACTGCATTACTTTTTTACTGCATTACGTGTTTCAGTAATCAGTAAAAAGTACTGATTACTGAAAAAAAAATCAGTATTCAGTAAATTTTACTGGTTACTGAAAAGAGAAATCAGTATTCAGTAAATTTTATTGATTATTGAAAAAAAAAATCATTATTCAGTAAATTTTACTGGTTACTGAAAAGAGAAATCAGTATTCAGTAAAAAGTACTGATTGCTGAAAAGAAGATCAGAATTCAGTAAATTTTACTGATTTGTGTAAAAAATGCAGTAATCAGTAAATGACTGATAGTAGATACTGTGTGTTTTAAAAATGATATGTACACACTAAAAAACTTTGAAGATCTTGGAAGGTCTTCTTCATACAAAAAATCCGGATCTCTAACCGAGTCATCACTATCAAAATCGAAAATATTTAATAATAATATTAATATTATTTTTTTCACAACAAATAAAATTTTAGAAAACTTTCAAATATCTTCCGGACTTCGAATTTGTTTTTAACTTTTTATTAGTTGCAATTTTTTCAATTAATAAAGTAATATATAGCACAGAATAGTTCACTTATGTATCAGTATTAATTTACAATTTACATACAGTCCACAAGTTCGTAAAATTAACACATATTTATATATTTCGTTTTTTCAGTTATGCCACTATTCATGTAAGTTAGCAATGTGTTCATATCATTTTCAAAATACACAGTATCTACTATCAGTCATTTACTGATTACTGCATTTTTTTTTAACAAATCAGTAAAATTTACTAAATTCTGATCTTCTTTTCAGCAATCAGTACTTTTTACTGAATACTGATTTCTCTTTTCAGTAACCAGTAAAATTTACTGAATAATGATTTTTTTTCAGTAACCAGTAAAATTTACTGAATACTGATTTTTTTTCAATAATCAATAAAATTTACTGAATACTGATTTCTCTTTTCAGTAACCAGTAAAATTTACTTGAATACTGATTTTTTTTCAATAATCAGTAAAATTTACAGAATACTGATTTCTCTTTTCAGTAACCAGTAAAATATACTGAATACTGATTTTTTTTCCAGTAATCAGTAAAAAAAGAAAATACTGAAAAAGTACTGGTACTGAAAAATGCCCATCTATGATTTACAGTAATAAACAACCCAGCTAAAAAAATATGTATGGAGCATATATGATATCCCATATATGGTTCGGATCCGAAAAATGAGGGTATATGGGCATATATGATTATATATATTCACACATTTCCATACATGTACGTGTAAATTCCCTCCACAGTATGCAAAGTTCATATTCACACTTTTGATTCACAAAAGCGCACTGCTGTGCAATATATTAAATTACTAAAATTAACTTTTTTTTAGACTTGAGAGAGAGGTTGTATTTAATAAAACATTTGTTTGGACAAATAATTCAAAACGAATAAAAGTCATTTCATTCATCAAAAGGTGAATCAATTATTTAAAAAATACATAAATCATATTCCTACATAACATTTAGCTTAAGAAATCAGATTAAAAACTAATGCAATTAATTATAAAAGATAAAATAATCCGTCTAACAATAGTTTTCAATACAGTAATATGAACTTTGTTTCTTATCTAGAGAATTTTATTATTTTCTATAAAATTAATGACTGGATTATTCTTTTGATTATTTGATATATTAAATGAGGCCACAATGTATAAAATCATACAAGAATGGTTTTTTTGTAACAAAAAGTTTTTCTATTTTCAACGTTGACGGTACGCATATAAACTTTGCATACCGTATGTATTTTCTAATGGATTTCCAATTCAACAGTGATAAAATTCCAAGCTTTTTTGATTGCAAAAACAATCTTATGTGAGATATCATGTATGTATACATTCTTATCTGGCTATATATACAAAATCTTATATTTATATATGGATCCACATATGAAGAGCTTCATAATTAAATGTTCATATATGAGCTCATATGTTATAATACATTTCATATATTAGTCCATATATTAGTTCATATATAATAGTTTTGCCATGTATAATCCCATATATTTCCATACATGAATTCATACATATTCATATATAGTTATATACATTCATATATTAAAAATATATGGACCATATATAATTTTTTTAGCTGGGAAGGGACATTTTTCCTTTTCAAATCAAAATTATTTTAAGTTGGATGAATGTGAATTTGATTTCATTTTGAAAAAGCATGAACAACCATATTGAATCAATGTTATTTCAAGAAGAAACAACATGAATTTAATTTCATGCAGTCTTTTATTTTATTAATCATTTAACTTACGTGATTGCGTATATATTGTGTATATTATTATTAATATTAATCAGATACACATCTAATACATTCCATATCATTAATGAATACCAGATGCCTCGTAGTAAGATAGCGATATATTCTAACCTAGACTTAAACTGGGTGACGGAGCTTGAAGCTGTACTCGAAAACGATTTAGCGGATGGGCTAACCAAATATGACGGGCCTTTGAAATGTTGCAGATCACAAAAAGAGCAGAAGCTCTTTGCAATTGCACTGACTGGATGATCAAATGATTGTAGCTTCCCTATTTCGAAATAAAATTGCCCATTGTACAATATTAAATGGCTTGTCATCTTGAGAAAAATGCCAACAAATCAGTTTTTTTTTTAAATTAAAATACTTAGAGAAAATCTTCGTTTTACAATTTATGTTGAAAGCAAAAACAAATATTCTTACTTATGTTGTTAGATTCTTTCAATTTTCGATTGAACGTTTTCTTTCGACATCATGGAACAGGGGTTTCAATTGCGTTTTATTGATTAAATGAGAGTTAAGTGAGAATTATGTAGTTTGTTTTGTTAAAAAAAGATAATATTTGTTAATTTCTAGTTTAGTAGAATAATCGTAGCGCGACTTTAGATATTATAATCCTACCAAAATGCAATTACAAACAGACAGAGTGACTGAAATTATTCAATGTATTTTGCGATCTATAACGACACAATATATATATACTTCGTGCATCAAAACTTGGATATTGTATTTATTTATATTTTCGAATGTTCATGTGCACAGAAGTGCGTGACGTATGAACAATATTTAATTACTTCTCATGTTACGTACTCGTCACCATTGACAGCTGAATTTTGTAGATGCTTGCAATTTCTATATATTTATTTTAACACAATTTATAAAAATAAAAACTAAAAAGAAAACTGGGAAAATGTATTTACAATTGTGTCTATACATGTTGTTATTTAATTTTGTATTCAATAATTTTTCCCAGACATATAAATATGGATGCTAATGGAGTGGGTAGTAAATTAGGGATGCCAATCCCGAAATTCCGATTCAGGTAATAACGGGATTTAAATTGTTTAGAAATTATTTTAATGTTTGGTGGCCCATGCGTGAAATATTAAACGAATAATTTAAAAAGTGGTGTATATTATGAAAGTGATAAATGTCACTATATCTTTAAATTTAGGGTTGCTTGAGAAAAACTAATGATGACATTGTAATGGGCAGATAAAAACACATTAGGATCAAATATTTTTATTTAAATAACAAAACCACTGTTCCGCTGTGTTATATTAATTATAAATATTTTATATAAATTATAAATATTTTATTTTTGTTATTTTTATTTATTTTTTCTACATAGATACAGACATACACAAAAAAAAGTCGAAGAACTAAAAATAAAATTAGCAATTAAATTTTATTACTTAAATTCCCATGCCGCTGTTTCAAAAAATTTATGTTTGGAAATTTGAATGCCTTAAGGTGGTACGGAGTTCCTACGGAAACTTACGTTCCCATAACAAGTCTGTAAAATTAATTTGGGGAAATTCCGATTATTAAGTTTTTTGTTTGTAGACCTGTCTCAAAGTCAAGTTGTAAACAATTATTTGCGATTCTGAAGAGTGATAACTTTAAGGATGTGTCAGGAATTCAGCGCGGTTTAATGGTCCTCTGGCATTTAAACGTATTTTGCATGGTAACACTTTAGCGACAGGCAGCTCTCTTAGTTTAAGTGCTAAACTTTAATTTGTATGACAAATTTTTTTCTTCCTATTAGTCATTTGGACAGATTATTCTTTATGTTTTAAATGTTATGAAGACAACTTAATTAGTTCTCGTATATAAATACATAAAAAATTCATATATATTTTTTTATTGTCATATGAACAAATATTTATATATACATACATATATATACATATATATGTTTGTGTATGTTTATCTATGTAGAAAACTAACGAATTCGATGTACAAGTTGTTGTTATACAGCCGATTGGTAAAGTAAAACAGCTGACATTGACCATTCGACCAACAAACTTATGCCAAAAACATTCATACATACATTATGCACATATGTTTGTATAAATATAAACGAACTAAATTAAAATTAAAATTTAACTGAGGCATAGTTTGAATGAGACTGCTAATGAAAAGAAGATGAAAATGAAATAGTTTTTATTTAGCACATTTGCTTGTGTGTTCATTGATAATGAATAAATAAAAAAATTAAATAAAATCCTAATTTTATAGAGTCCAATTAATTAACACAGAGATTTTTTTACAAGTCAAATTAGCCAAGTTACTCACACACAAATGAAACTAAATAAATGCATTCATGTAATTTTGTAAAAAAAAATAGAATAGAATAAAACTCATTCTGCCAAAAATCACCATACATACATAATATTTGCACATCTGTTGGCCATAGAATGCTAAAAATTTCATTATTTTCCCATTGTCTTGCACTACAATTAAGACATAAAAACGTATAAATAATTATGAATAAAATTATAGCAAAATGTCTTCATTAAAAGTATATAAAAACTCATTTAATAGCATTTAAAAATATGGCGAAAAAAGATTTAAAATTAAATATCTACAAGTTTCTTGTTAGGTTAGGTTAGGTTAAGTTCCCAAGAAAAAAAAATTTCATTTACTTATTTTAAATTTTCAGCTTTTGTATATTTTTGTTTTATTATCTATTGATTTTTTAAAAATTTTAACCAACTTTAAAAAAGGAGGTGGGTTATCAACTCGTCTGTATTTTTTGTTTGTTTAAGTATTGTTACTACATAACTCTCTGTAAATTTTAGACCGATTGTAAAAAGGATTATTTTTCGCTGAGAGGGTATAGCTTCTAATTGATCTTACGGTGAAAAAGTGGGCGGGGACACGCATAAAAATTTTTAAAATTTAATTTTTTGATGTTCTACTTATCTGATAGCAACCACTTTTGGTGGTTGTAGTTACACAATTTTAAAGTAGGAAAAATGGGCGGTACTATGCCTGAGCTCTGAATAACACACAATTTCAATAAGAATAAAATGGGCGGAGTCACGCCCATTGAAATTTAATTTTATTATTCACGTACTTCTTCTTAACCGACGGTTTTTGGAATTTTTGTTTGCTTGACAGACTACTTCCAGTTTGGTCCCATAATTTTTTTTTGGAAAAAGTTCTATCGTATGTTTGCATTGAAGTCGGGTTTTTTAAATGAAATTAATAATTGTACTTGAAAGTGCATTCCCCAACAATAAATTCGTAATTGGGTATGTAATATAAGAACAAAGGTTCTCGTATTCGATTACACGAAAAGTTCATATTAAATAGCTGACATTAATAACTAATCTCCATTGAAGTAGAAAGCACAGTGTGGCAAAACACAGAAATAATTGTTATTGTTGTCGAGTTCAAACACCTCAAAAATCTTAAGTTACGGATAAAAAACCGGGGTTTCGTATCCGTATGCACTTAACAACCCGTAATTAAGTTAAATATTTACCGATTTTAATGTAATAAACTGATTTAAAAAAAGAAGACACTTAGATCTTTTAGACGATATACATTTAATTCGTTAGTTTTTAGATATATCCAATAAAACTAAATTTAATGCAAGAAAGTAGGAAGACAAAGAAAAGCCCTTCGGAGATGCGGAAGGGCACACAGTACATCCACTCTGCTTTAAGACGATGACTTAACGTAAGCGAATGGCAAACACTATGAAGTTAGTCGGCTGTTTATACTCAAATACCTCAATTTTTTATGGTGCATCATCTCCAGATTACTTGGATACAAATTTGGATGCGAATGATATTTTTACGTCTTGATTTTATGTTTTATTTTTTCATTGAATTCTGTATGAAAATGAATATGTGCTGCGGTAGCTCAGTGGGTAGTATTCTTGCATAATATGCGTAGTTAGTTGCATCGACTCATGATTCAATGCGCGAACAAAAATTATCCTTTAGATCTCAACACACACACACACATTTTTCAATATTTTCTTGCATCCCAAATATTAATTTTTTAAGCCAAATTAAGGCGAATCTGCCTTATATATATGTATATAAATTTGCATTACATTTGAGTTCCTAATTTGCTTTGCTTTTGAAAAAAAAACTATAAAATGAATTCGCCTTATATAAAACTATTAAGAAAATTATTTGCCATAAACGTGATAAAAAAAACTTGCCAAAATATAGAAATTTTTTCAGTATTATTTTATCAAGATAATTTCATATAAGGTATACTCAGCTTAATTCGCTTTGAGAAATTTATACTTTAAATGTCAAAAATATGTGTTGAAAAATGTGAGTTGCGGCGAAAGTAGTCACCTGATCTCTTGCGACCACCTAGTATGAATATGCCTTGTTATTTTATATAATTTCACAAATTTAATACTTCTTGTGGATTAAACTGGACTATGGTCATGAAGTTCTTGCGTAAATATTTTTTAAACCGAAATGTTCAATATAAACATCTGTCTAAATTTGTTTAAAGATGAGAAGAGTGCAATCTGAATGTATAAAAAAAAAACATTCAATACCAATTTTATATTTCTATCAAGTGGGCATAAGCAATTTTATATGTGTATATAGAAACAATGTACGGGGTATACATTGGGATAAAATCACATAAAATTTTAAAATCAAATAAAAAGAATCTTTGTGCACATAGAACATAGAACAAGTACGCTTTATTCACTTAAATCGTGAACAATTTCTTTTTAATTAAACAACATGCTAAAGTGACAATTTGACAGTGATTTTCAATCAAAATAATGCTTATAAAATATTTTTAAGCATTTGTTTTTGTTTTAGATAAAATGGATTTTGTTTTTTTTTTGATAAATGAATTTTTGGTTAATTAAAATTTTCACAGCTTTCGTTGCGATTCAATGTTAATTGGTTTCTTCAAGGAAAAGTTAAAAAAAAACAAATTTTGAAGTTGGACACCGACAATAATAGCAACATAAAATAAAACAGCTTTTGCAGTGGGACATCGGAAAATGTTCAGTTTAGTAAATAATACAATAGAAAAAAGATTATTTCTTTAAAATTTCACCAGTAATTCCCAGAATAGTACCAAAGCCATGGTTTCTTTAGTATCTACATAAGTAGACCCTTAAAATTTACGATGTGTGATGTACAAAAACTAGTTGCCGAGCTCAACCCGAAAAAAGCTCCCGGTATGGATGGAATTAGTAACCAGATGCTGATTAAGTTACCTCGTACTGCAATTAGAATCCTGTTATTCATTTTTAATGCCATTTTACGACTGGAGTATTATCCAGACTGCTGGAAGCTTGCCAAGGTTAAAATGATTCCAAAGCCAGGTAAAGATCTTTCCAAGGCTGAGTCATATAGGCCAATAAGTTTACTGTCAACAATGTCAAAGCTTTTTGAAAAGCTACTCATGACAAAATTGTCTTCAATTTTAACTGATAATGGGTGCATCCCGGACCATCAATTTGGTTTTAGAAGCCAGCATAGCACCATTGCGCAAACGCATAGATTGGTTCAATTTATCAGAAAAACATTTGAGGAAAAGAAGTATTGTTCTGCCGTGTTTATTGATGTTTCTCAGGCATTTGATAAAGTGTGGCATGAAGGCCTGATTTTGAAATTGAAGACATATTTACCAATAAACATTCTAAATCTTTTGGAAAGTTACATTGTTGCACGAAAATTTACAGTTGTGGAAGGACACTTTATGAGTATGCCTGAAACTATCTCATCCGGTGTGCCACAGGGGAGTATACTGGGGCCATTTTTATATTTGATTTATACTTGTGATATGCCTGTGAGCAGTAGTATCCACACTTCTACATTTGCCGACGATACCGCCTGCCTTAGTATGCACGAAAACCCTGATGAGGCATCCCGAAAACCCCAGGAACACATTAGCCAGATGGAACTATGGTTAAACTTATGGAGAATTAAGGTAAATGAACAAAAGTGTGTCCATATAACATTTACCTTACGAAGAGATACTTGTTCCCCCATTCGGATTAATAATCAAGTTGTTCCTCAACATTCACATGTAAAATATCTTGGTATACACCTCGATCGACGGCTTACATGGAAACATCACATTGACTATAAGTTAACTCAAATGAAACTAAAATTAACTCAGGTACATTCGCTGATTGGCAGAAATTCAACACTCAGCCTAGACTGCAAACTTTTAATATACAAGTCGCTTTTAAAGCCAATATGGTGTTACGGTATCCAGTTATGGGGCACTGCTTCAGCTTCCAATGTAGAGAGAATTCAACGAAGACAAAACAAAATTTTAAGGTTAATAACATCTGCTCCATGGTACATTAAGAATTCAAATATACATCGTGATTTAAATATGCCACTAGTGACTGAAGAAATTGCAAAATACGCAGGCAAATATCTAACGAAACTCGAGTCACATCCTAATCCGCTTGCTCGTAATATTTTGAACTTTACTGGACACATCCGCTTAAAAAAGAGAGATACAAGGGCTCTAATACTAAAGACTCCGAATGAAGTTGCTTGAAATTTTTTTTTTTTTTTTTTTTTGCTTATCACTACTTATGTATTATTTACAACTATCACTTAGTTAGGTCTGGCATTGGTCGGGCCTATTAATTATATGTTAGATTTAAGATTTGAATACTTATTGTTAGTTCATATATGAAGATACAATAAATAAAAAAAACATGCATAAAAAAAAAAAAAAAAAAAAAAATATATATATAAATTGATGAAGGAATATGTGATTAAACTGCTAAAAATAGATTTTTTTGGACACAGCAAAGAGAAAACCAAATGTGCACTAAAGGGTGTTCTTTATAAAGTGACATAAGTTTAAATCATAATAAAACTTAGAAATTTAGTTTTAATATCAATGAAACGGTCTGCAGTGGAAGGAAAATCTAATTAAATTAATATTTAAATATGATTCCTGCCATGTGGCCGCCACGGCTGGCGTGTAGAAAGCGCAATCTGGAAAACCAATTTTCAACAATTTTTCGCAGCATTTCCAGCCGTATTTCGAGAATAATTCTGTGAATGTTGATTTCCGGAAGTTTAATTGAGGATGGTTTATCGACATCCACAAGTGCTTTAACATACCCCCACAAAAAAAAACCCCAATGGGTTTAACTCGCACGATTTTGGTAGCCAATTAATTGGGACATTACGTGAAATTATTTATTCATCAAAAGTTTTTTTGAGTAAATCAGCTGTAGCATCCGCTGTACTACATGTGGTTCCATCCTGCAAGATTAATGGCACGTAATTGCGGTACGAAAAAATTTGGAATCATGTTCCTATGCCGTTCACCATTGACAGTAACTTTCTGACCATCATCGTTTTTAAAAACATATGGGCCAATGACTCTCCTAGCCCATAAACCGCAACAAACAGTAACTTTCTTTGCATGTAATGGTGTTTCCACAAATGCTTGTGAATTCTCTTCACTCTAAGGGTCATTCTTATGAGTTAACAATAAAGTTTCGGATAGTTATTCCTAAGTTTAGCAAAACTGAACTATAAAGTGACCTTTAAAATTTTCCATTATTACAACTGTCCGATAAAATAAATAATAAAATGTTTGGTTGGTGGCAACATTTCTTTGGATATTGTGGATCTTGTTTGTTAAAAATGATTAGTGGCAACTTGCTTTTGTTTATTTGTCAAATTACAAACATAATGAAAATATTTTTGTCAATTCTTTTGTTTTTTTATTATTCTTATGTGTTTTGGGTTGTATTGCTTTTGTTTTATGCCATATTTTGATCAAATAAATTTGATTTTGTTTCATAAAGTAGAAAGTGTGGCAAGTGGTGAAAATGTGGCAACTTTAAATGACTATACCTCACAATAAAAGTTACAGGTAGGATCAACTTGTCTTTAGTTTATCGCTCACTTTTTGTTAAAATGAAGTTGTAATAATGAAAAAGTGTTTATCCATCCAATAACATCCTACTTTTAGCTAACGTCAAGTTATAATAGTGGCCCTAAATGTGACAATTCTGCTTATTAAATACCCATTCAATTAGAAATGTGCTTCATCAGAAAATAAAATTTTGAATGGCAACTCAAAATCAATATCAGTTTAAAAATTTCAACAACTTGCACGCGTTGCTCTGTTGTAAGTCAATTTAAAATGAAAGTTCAAAGCAAACTAAACAAAAAGCAACTATCAGCTGTTAAATGGTTGCTCAAATAATGGGAGCTCAAATATATACTTGCTGTTAAGGCAGCCAAAGTTTTATATATACTTCCATCAAACAAAATGCTCTGAATTCGTAAAGAATTCGTAACGATTAGTCGGCAAAATTTTCCGATTTCGGAATTGAAATACTACCGAAATCGTAACAATTTTTGTATGAAATGGTTGACACGACTTTGCAACGATATGTAGTTACGAAATCGTAACGATATATCGGTAAGAAATCAATACTATATGTCGGTAGGAATTCGCAAAGATATGTCGGTACGAAATCGATGATATGTCGGTACGAATTCGCAAAGATATGTCGGTACGATTTCTTGTAAAAAACTCTCAACGAATACCTGTCTAATTACCTTGAACTTTTTTAATAATTGTTTATTTGAATATTATTTTTTATCATTTTAACTTTGACATATTTTATATGGTTTCTGCACAGAACACAATATAACAAAGTTATGCAACAATTTAATATTTAAAAAGTTAATAGTAATAACTAACGCGTTTTGCAGGCAGTAGTGAATATATGATCCTGTGCCCATGCTGACAACATTTGCGTTTCTAGGTGTTCCTCTCAATGTTCTTACGTCACATGGCACAGCATAACCATCTGCCTTTAATTTTCGCAATAGCTCGTTTGTTGCAACAGTTGAAATGCCATGTCTGATTGTCCAAGATGCAAGAAAATAGTTTAAAAGTTCTGGAATATCCATATGTTTTATCTCTGTGCAATCATTTGTATTTTTTGAAAAATTATTATTATTATTGGTGTTACGCGGAAAAATTTCAACACTTTCATTATTCATTTCATTATTTTAATATTAATTACAAAACAAAACAAACCCTTTAACATTTTCACATATATACTTGTAAATCAAAGTTCTAATGTTTTGAAAAATTGTTATTAGAGCCTAAACACAATGTTTGCGGTGCGGTGCGATTTTTCGTTGCGGGAGAGAAAAATAAACATAATACAACAGAAAACGGCGCCGACAATACTTGTCATTGTTTGTTTAAATTTTTATTAATTTTTTTGTATAACTAAAAACAAAAAATTATTAACATTATACATTCGTAGATATATTTGATATGTTATTTAAACTTTTATAATATATGACAAAAATGTTTGAACTTCAAAATCATGTTTTTTTTACAATAATGTTGTGAACACAGCCAATTATTCAAAAACTACGGCAACGTCAGTAAGATAAAATTGAGAGAATAAGAAAGTCCGCAATGAAAATAAAATTGATTTTAATTTTATTCCGTCCCGCACTGCGGATTTTTACTTCAAAATCGTATGGAAATCCCCACCGCCATAAAAAATCGTTACATTGTGTTCAGACTCTTAAAAAAACTGTTCAGAGAAACTACCAAAATGTCTTAACGAATTCGTTGCGACAAGTCTGAGTTCAGAAAAAGTCGAAACATTTTGTTTGAGGGGACTGGTACATAAAAAGTATATACCTATATATCGTTAACTTAATACCAAAAAGCCCCTAACAAATTTTCTTAAACGCAATTTTTATTAAAAACACTTTACAAATTTTTTTCCGAATTCATTTGATTTTTTTTTTGGAGGAGGTGCATCTAGTAATATTATGAGTTAGGGCCTTTTCGTATTAAGTTAACGATATTTGTCCTTTATTTATCTTTCAAATAATGTAGATGCAAAAATAATGCAAAATAAAATATTTGTATAAAATATGAGAATATAGGGCGCTAAAGTTTTACATATTCTGTTACAATTTCAGGTCCGTAGCTCTCATTGTTCTCGAAAAAAAGCTAATTACAGAAAGACAGACATCTAAACAAAAACAATAGGGTTCCTTTCCACCATTGGTATACGGAACCCTAAAAATGAGAAATGATAAATATAAGTAGACAATTTTTAAATCTGACTAAACTATAATCAAAATGTGAAAAAGATTTTTTCTACCTATTTAATAATATTCTTTTTATATATATTTAATTCAGATGACTAAGAAAATGGCAAAGTATGCGTGCATACAGTTGCGTTTGTTATTTGGAAGTTGGAATAAACATTTCTTCGTTAATTTTTAGTTTTCTTATTTTTTGCCTACAACTCACAACAAAGTATACTTTAAAAGATTAATATTAGTATTGGGGCAAAGTCATAGTCAAAACAAAATATACTTTAAGAGTTTAGAACCAGTATTTTGTATGGAAATACTGGTTTTAATTCCTTAAAGTTTACTTTATTTTGACTATGCCCAGGCAGAAATTGTGACTTTGCCCAAAAAATATGTACCACCACAACACTGTAGATACAAAATTATGACTCTTCCAAAATTTTTGTACCACCACACTACTGTAAGCACAAAAATATGACTTAACGTTTACAAATACCGCGTTCTTAGTAATGATATACCACTACAACACTGTATTTACAAAAATCCGACGTTACTTTCCTAATACCCCGCTTACAATAATTCTTTACCGCTTCAACACCGTAAATACAAAAATTTTACTTAAGTTGGGAAATTTATATTCTGACGAACTTGAAAATTTGCATTTAGAATGTTGTGACAACATTGAAAACAAGAATCGGAGGACGGTGATTCGGCGTACATTAAAATTTTGGTAAACGAATATTGTACTGATGTTAGTTGTACCCTCAGACAATCGTAGCAACGTCGTGCTGATTGTCTTTTTCTGCCTGGGTGACTTTGCCCAATAATGTATAGTAATACTGGTTTTAGTTTCTTAAAATATAATTTGTTCATGACTATGAGTATGGGCCAATGTGTTTAATGAAGTGTAGTGCTTTTATAGCACAAAATGTATTATTATTAAACATTAAACTTTTAAAGCTTTCAAGATTTTTGTTTAATCCAATTCATACACCAGAAATTCTTTATGCTTTTTATGCTAAGCTTTTTCTACATAAAAGTTTAAAATTGTTTAAATAATTCTGTGTTTATTTAAGAATAATCATGTAAGTAAAAAAATATGGGTTTTCAGCAGAGCAAACTATTTTAATATTTGGAGCTCCGGACAAAGTATCTCTATAAAATATTCTTCACCTCTAAGTTGTATATACTAATCATGCGAATATCGTGAATAATGCCTAAATCTTTTATGATTGTAATTAAATTAAAAAGTAACTGAGTGATTTGTACGTGAAATGATTTCCTAAATTTCGCACGAATTATTATTTAATACACTCGTTAAGCCACCTCTGCGTACATCTACCGGAGGTTGGGCAAGAAGCGATACGGAAAAATGTAAAATATTTGCTGAGCATTTAAAATCCGTATTTACCCCAAATACATGTACTGGTGTTGCTGATTTGCCGAGTGTAGTTGCTCTACCTCCTCGAGCCTTATAGTTTAAGATGCGTGGCGTGACGTACATAAAGTAATTGCTGAACTTAAGCCAAAGAAAGCTCCAGGTATTGGTGGAATTAGTAACAAGATGCTGATGAACTTGCCGCATATTGCAATAAGAATCTTGCTGTTTATTTCTAAAGCCATATTACGACTGGAGTATTATCCACAACTCTGGAAGCTTGCAAAAGTCAAAATGATTCCAAAGCCGGGCAAAGATCTTACTAAAGCTGAGTCATATAGGCCAATAAGTTTGCTGTCAACTATGTCAAAACTCTTCGAAAAGCTGGTCATGACAAAATTGTCTACAATTTTAACTGATAGTGGTTGCATCTTAGACCATAAATTTGGTTTTAGAAGTCAGCATAGCACCATTGAACAAACTCATAGATTGGTTCAATTTATAAGAAAAACATTTGAGGAAAAGAAGTATTGTTCTACTCTGTTTATTGACGTTTCTCAGGCATTTGATAAAGTGTGGCATGAAGGCCTTATTTTAAAATTGAAATCATATCTACCAATAAATTTTCTGAATCTTTCAGAAAGTTACATTACTACCCGAAATTTCATGGTTGTGGAAAGAGAATTCCGAATATATATTATCCGGTGTGCCACAAGGGAGCATACTGGGGCCAGTTTTGTTTTTGATTTATACTTGTGATATGCCTTTTAGCAGCAATATCCATACATCTACGTATGCCGATGATACAGATTATCTTAGTATGCATGAAAATCCTCACGAGGCTTCCCGATATCTACAAGAACATATTACACAATTGGAAATGTGGTTGAACTTATGGAAAATTAAGGTAAATGAACAAAAGTGTGTCCATATAACGTTCACCCTAAGAAGAGATACTTGTTTCCTTATTCGAATGAACAATCAAAATATTCCTCAACATTCCCAAGTAAAATACCTTGGTATACACCTTGATCGAAGGCTTACATGGAAACATCATACTGACTTTAAGCTAACTCAGATCAAACTTAAGTTATCTCAAATACACTGGTTGATTGGCAGAAATTCAACACTTATCCTGGACTGTAAACTTTTAATATACAAGTCGCTTTTGAAGCCAATATGGTGTTACGGTATTCAGCTTCAGTTTCCAATGTAGAGAGAATCCAACGAAGGCAAAACAAAATTTTAAGGTTAATAACTCGGCTTAATGGTACATCAAAAATTCTAATATACATCGTGATTTAAATATGTCACCAGTGATTGAAAAAATTGCAAAATACGCAGGCAAATATTTAACAAAACTCGAGTCACATCCTAATCGGCTTGCTCGTAATATTTTGAACTTTACTGGACACATCCGCTTAAAAAAGAGGGACACAACGGCTCTATTACTCAACACTCCAGATGGGATTTCTTGAAAATACTTTCTTTTTCTTTTTTGATTATCACTACTTATGTATTATTTATAACTATTAACAAGTTTATGACCGACAGTGGTCGGTCCTAATAATTATATTTTAGATTTAAGATTTGAATACTTATTGTTAGTTCATATTTGAAAATACAATAAATAAATACATGTATAAAAAAAATTGCGCTAGTGAGCTGAAATTTGATATACGAGCAGTTATAGATTAGCAAACTACTAGAAAAATCTTCAAACCCAAACATTTTATTTAGGAGGGCGGGGCTACACCCATAAGGCTCAGAATTTAAAAAACAAATCTAATGCGTTAAACTCAAGCGACTTTTTTTTAAATTTGGCATACATGTTGCAATAATACAAGGCTATACATTTTCGTCGAAAAAGTAAGCAGATTGTCTAGAAATTATATAACATCTTTACGATTACAAATTTATATAATGCATACCATATTGCAGTGAGAGGTATTGTACCAAACACGATCTTGGTCAAAATTTTTATCTCACTACTTTTGATGGCCGAAATTTTGGAAAGGAACTTCGCCTTTTTCACATTTATGTTTTTGTAAAGATATTAAATTCAAATGTTGGTTGACTCAACCTGTCCCACACGTGACGTAGTGTATTTTACTTTTTCCTTTTATTAATTCTTAAATCATTGAAAAACATATTATGTAGGAGTGAGGACTAGTATACAGTCTATTAAGTAACAGAAAACAATTATATAATTGTGTTATCATTTAAGATTTAGAAATAGTTGAATTTGTCTGTACGTGACGGTGGAATGCTCCATTACAATTCTTGAATGATTTTTTTAACGCAACTAATTGTAAAATGTAAATAAATTGGACCAAAATTAAATAATAAAAATTACAATAATTACATATGCTATAAATTAGTGAAAAATTGTTTTAGAAAACAACACCTTTGAATTGTAACAATTTTAATTCCCTAAACGTTAAATGTCAACAATGGCCTCAAACAATTCAATTAGAGTTGGTGATAATATTATAAACATGTACAACTGAAATATTTAATTTTAAATTTATGCAATTTCAAATTATTCAAATGAATGCGCCCAAACGAAAAATAACAATTATCACAGAAATTTTGATCACATTAAAGGAAACCATAGCACATGGAAATTATTATGAATATTCGCGAAGTAAACAAAAATAAAATTTGGTTCGCTTACGCTTTAGTAGCGATAGCTTAAGTACTGAATAACTTAACATATTTCTTGAGAAAATTTTCTAATCCATCCTTGACCATCGATTGTGCTAATATTCCTTGCTTGTGTAGGAGAAGAACATTTTTTATTGTATTTTAAGACTTTATTGTTTATTTATATGAATGTTACTTTGTTTTGAAAGATTTGTCTAAATAGGAGTTTATTCGGTTCTCTTGCGAAAAAAGTGTGCACTAACATGCCTATGAAATTCTTTACCTTTGATTTAATGTAGTTTTACTTGCTAAATCGCTACGCAACTTATCAGACATATTAGGAGATTCATTTTTTACACAATCTAAAATTTAAAAAACGGACAGAGCTTTGCTGTTACAATTCAATAATATATTTAATATGATTCTAGTTAAGATACTTTTAGGATATTTGGACACAAGCCTTGAGATCTCTAAATTACACTATCCTGCATTTGAAACGGAGCTCGCAACCAGCTTGGGCTGAAATGTCTATCAAAATTAATAAATACTACATTTTAAGTGCTTCAACTTGACGGATTCTTACGAAATTTATTATTATTATTATTATACAGATATATCTGTATATATTATATACTATAAATACACTATACTATATACTATATTATATACTATGTGTACACTCAAAAAAAAAATTTACTAAAAGTTAGGAAAATTTTCTAAATTTTAATAAAAAAAGTTGTCGTATGGCGCCAAAGCTGTTTTTACTTGAAACCAGTAAAATATTTACTAAATTTCTAGTTCATTAATGAACTAGTTTATAGTAATTATATTTTCATATATTAGTAAAATTTTCCTAAAATTAAGTAAAATTTTCCAATAAAATTCGGAGCTTTGCAAAAAAGATTTTTCGTTTTTGATCTCAAATTTAGTAAATTTTTAATTTTTTTTGTCTTTAATTCTGGTACTTATTTTTATTTTTAATTAAATTCTATACCACATGGTAAGTTTTTTTTATATTTTCATGTCATATTCTTAATTATAATTCACCATACATACATATAAATTCTTTGAGAGGAGACAAGTATTGAACCAGCAACCTTCTGATTGATAGGCCAGCACTCTAAACAATTGCCAACAAGGCAGCATTGAAATTATTGAGTTTTAAAATTTTATTTTATTTACAAAAAAATAAATTTGAAGTTCAAATATTCCTCGAAAATATGAAAAATTTACTTAGATTTTTTGCTAAATGCAAATCAATAACAAATTCCATAATTCAAAGAAAAAATACTTAAAACTGGGAACTACTTCCCTAAAATTTGGTATACCTTTTTACATCTTTTAAGTAAGTCAAATTTCATGAATTAATCAGCAGTAATTCATTTCCTAAAGTTTATTTTTTGATTTAAGACGAAATTTACTAGTTCTTAATATAAAATTTCCTTCAGTTTTTAAACATTTTCTTACTTTTAGTAAATATTTCCTTTAAGTCAGTAAACATTTCCTGAAATTTGAGAAATTTATTGTGTATTTTTATGAACTATTTTTGAGGATATAAAATTTTTATTTTTTATATATTAAAGTAATTTTTACTAGATTTTTGTAAAAATTTACTTAAACTTAGAAGAAATTACTTAAACTTAGAAAAATTTTTACTTGAATTTAAAAAAAAAATTTCTTAATAATAGAACATGTCTTTTTTTTGAGTGTATATATTATATACTATATGTACACTATACTATATACTATATTATATACTATGTGTATATGTACATATATACATATGTATGTAAGTGCGTGTGATATGGGAATACATGAATCAACTTCAAAAATGATTTTAAGTAAACTAAATCATATTTCCTAGCTGATTAATTGTATCACTCCCAGTGAAAAAAATGGAAGTCATTCTAGCGGAAGTACATTTTCATATAGGCAATTTTTTTTGGTTTTGAAATTTTTTTCGGTTTTTGGTGTTTTTTTATTTTGGCGATTTTTTTGTTCTGGCGATTTTTTTTTGATTTTGACGATTTTTTTTCCTTAGGCGATTTTTTTATTTTTTATATATTTTATTTTTTTGTGGCAATTTTTTTTTAGTTTTGACACTTTTTTTCTCGTTTTGGCGATTTTTTTTCGGTTTTTGGCGTTTTTTTTTAATTTTGGCGATTTTTTTTCGTTCTGGCAATTTTTTGGATTTTGACAATTTTTTTCATTTAGGCGTTTTTTTTATTTTTTGGCGATTTTTTTTCATATAAGAAATTTTTTTTTCGCGATTTTTTCGGTTTTTGGCGTTTTTTTTAAATATGGCGATTTATTTTCTTTTTGGCGATTTTTTTTGATTTTGGCAACTTTTTTTTCATTTAGGCGATTTTGTTTTAATTTTTGGTGATTTTTGTTTATTAAGCATTTTTTTTGTTTTGGCGATTTTTGCGGTTTTTGGCGTTTTTTTTGTCATATTATTTTTAGTTTTGAAACGTTTTTCTCGTTTTGGCGATTTTTTTCGGTTTATGGCGTTTTTTTTTCAATTAAATTTTATCGTTTTTTTCATTTTGGCGATTTTTTTCGTTTTGGCGATTTTTTAAAATTTTTGGAGCTTTTGATTTAAAGAATCGAACCCGTGCACGGGCTGTTGTTGTGTTACATGCCATAGCGTTGCGGACAACCCAGGTTTGTCTATTTCTTAATGAAATTTGATATTGGAAATTCCACAAACGATTTTGTATTGCCGAAATTGGAAGATATGATCCAGACTTCGTTTATTTTCAACAAGACGGCACAACGTGCATATGTACAGCAGTAACGATACTATTACGCTTTTGGGTGAAAAGTTTTCTGAATGTGTGATTTCTGGAAGAGACGATCATAATTAGCCACCAAGATCTTGTGATTTGACCCCCTTAGACTATTTTCTTTGGTGCTACTTGGATAATTTTTAAGTCAATGACTGCAAATCAATTCAAGACTTCGAATATAGAATTCGTGAATTTATCGAGGATATACAGACACATACATGTAAGAATTGTTGATGGACAATTTTATGAAAATACTATAGTCCCACAAGAGTAACCATGGCCACCATTTGGCTGATATTTTGCACTATTAAGGGCTCACTACCCTCATATTTACCATAAAATAAATTTCCAATGATTTCGCTTACAAATACTTATTTTTTACATATAAAAATTAAACCTCTTATATAAACACTATTTATTTCTTTTGCATAAGGTAATTTAAAATAACATAAAACGTTTATAAATATTTTTTATTGAAATACAACGACAAAAGTTTCCATATCCACTTACGTACTTCTGTGTTAATGTACACTCTGCAGATGGTTTCTTTTACAATAAATAAATACTTTTACAGATAATTCTTTTGGTTTTATACTCTTTATGATATAAATTATTGAGTTAAGCTGAATATCTATTTACAAATTTAAAAAGAAAGACTTAAATATGAATTGAAACCTTTTTGTAGTAAAAAAATATTAATATAAAATTATTTATTATCAAGATAATTTACAGCCAAATAAAAATCTTTTAAAAAGTATTTTTTGTACTTTTTATGCAAGTAATACAAAGTTCTTCTTTTATGATTTTTTTTTATCAAAAATTTATGGTTTGGGTAAACAATGTATTGAAATTATATTCAAGAAATAAACATGCATTGAATTAAATTCATAAATTATTTTAATAGCAAATTACAAAGTGACAATTTGAAAAAAAAATAATCCACTAAAACGATTTAAACAAGTTTATGGCTTTCAAAATGACACAATTAGCTTTCTTTGTAAACTCTTATTTGTATTTTAAGGAACATTTGGTTGGTTACAGATTTTAAGAAAAGTTTAAGGAAAACAATAAGTTTGCTTAAGGTCTTGATAAGTTATCTTTTATAAGTACTTGAAATTATTGTTTATGTTGGGTTTGCAGGTCAAGGATGTTTAATGAAATGAAATATCTTTAAGACAGCTTGTGCTAATTATGTATTTTATAAATTTATTTATACTTGTTGTGTTTGTTTCCAAAAAATATATTTAGACTTTTGGAAGGGGTCATATTGAAACATATCAGTCAACCGACCAGTCATTTGATCTCAATGCATGCAGGATATATTCATCACTGCGTGGAACAAAGTTTCTATCTAATTATTAAGGGCAAAATTAAAAATGTGGCGGAAACTTTTGTGTACGTGTGATGTTGCATCTCACTCTAACGACTATAAAACATATAGTCGCACTGCTCACTCTGCTGCTTTTGAAGCAGTGATAGCATAAATATTAGTCAAGTTTGACTGATGATAATGAACTAATGAACTAATAATTTCGTGCCCGAAGAAGAAATTATTTCTGATTAATATTTATTGAGTTTTTTTGAAGAGTTATTTACTTCTTGTAAAGTTTCATTTTCAAATCATTATTTTAATTGATATTTCCTTATGTTTTGTTACCTATTGTTCATTTGTAGTAAATAATTGAAAATTTTTTTACTGGTCTAATAAACTAAACTTGATCAAAATGTATACTAAACTTTACACATTCTAAATATCCAGCTAGTTGCACCAAAGGTAACCGATGACATTTTTCAAAAAGTGGCACCAAAAAGGAGATTTATCAAAAATAAAGTGGCAAAATTAAAAAAAACGAGAAAAGTACACTAAACTTTTTATTTTTAATGTATTTTAATATAATTCACTTTAAAAAAGGGAGACACAAAGTGGCAGAAGCACTCGAAAAAGTGGCAATGCAGTCGAAAAAGTGGCTATTTGCAACTTTAGAGGGTCAAAAAAAAAGATTTTATGTTATTTTTCTAAACTAAGTATTAAGGAAAAAAAGGTCTTGCGAGATTTTCTTAAGGTTTTTCGTTAGGGTAACATAATTATGGGAATATCATAAACCTTTAAGAAGATAAAAATTTATTTATTTGCGATTTTCAATTGAAAAAAATTATATTCACCAAACTCATCCTTCAATAAAATAAAACAAGTAAGAGTGCTATATTCGGCTGTGCCGAATCTTATATACCCTTTACCAAAGTGCGTTTATGTAGTATAATATAAGCACAGAGATATGTAGGTACATATTAATTTTGTGAAAAAATTCATACTTTTTGTGCAATTTTTAGGTTTTAGGCATTATGTTTAATTTGGTGCTTTTTTTGGCGATTTTTTGTTCATATAGGCAATTTGTTTGATTTTGGCATTTTTTTTCGGTTTTTGGCGTTTTTTTAATTTTGGCGATTTTTTCGTTCTAGCGATTTTTTTGATTTTGACGATTTCTTTTCATTTAGCCGATTTTTTTACTTTTATATATTCTTAATTTTTTTTGTAGCAATTTTTTTAGTTTTGACACTTTTTTTCTCGTTTTGGCGATTTTTTTCGGTTTTTGGCGTTTTTTTAATTTTGGCGACTTTTTTTTCCATCTGGCAATTTTTTTGATTTTGAAAATTTTTTTTCATTTAGGCGATTTTTTTATTTTTTGGCGATTTTTTCCATAGAGGCAATTTTTTTGTTTTGGCTATTTTTTCGGTTTTTGGCGTTTTTATTTCTTTTTGGCAATTTTTTTAGTTTTGACACTTTTCTCGTTTTGGTGATTTTTTCGGTTTTTGGCGTTTTTTTAATTTTAACGATTTTTTTTTCGTTTTGCGGGACTATTTTAATTTTGACTATTTTTTTTTGATTTAAGCGATTTTTTAAATTTTTGGCGATTTTTTTTAATACAGGCAACTTTTTTCCGGTTTTTGGCGTTTTTTTAATTTTGGCGATTTATTTTCGTTTTGGCGATTTTTTTGATTTTGGTGATTTCTTTTAATTTAGGCAATTTTTTTTTAATTTTTGGTGATTTTTGTTCACAAACATTTTTTTGTTTTGGCGATTTTTTCGGTTTTTGGCGTTTTTTTTTTAATTTTAGCGTTTTTTGTTTTGGCGATTTTTGCGGATTTTTGTCATTATGGGAATTTATTCTGTTTTGACACTTTTTTCTCGTTTTGACGATTTTTTTCGGTTTTTAGCGTTTTTTTAATTTTGCGATTTTTTTTTCGTTTTGTCGATTTTTTGATTTTGCCAATTTTTTTCATATAAGCGATTTTTTTTGTTTTGGCGACTTTTTTCAGAGTTTGGCGTTTTTTTTAATTTTGGCGATTTATTTTCGTTTTGGCGATATTTTTGATTTTGGCGATTTTTTTCATTTAAGCGATTTTTGCGCGTTTTTTTCATTGTGAGAATTTTTTTTAGTTTTGACTCGTTTTTCTCGTTCTGGCGATTTTTTTCGGTTTTTGGCGTTTTTTTTAATTTTAGCGATTTTTTTCATTTTGGCGATTTTTTTCGTTTTGGCGATTTTTTTAAATTTTTGGCGACTTTATAATTTTCAGATTTTTTAGTTTTAACGTTTTTGAAAATTTCAAGAGTTTAACTCTTACAGTTTCCAAGATATAGCAATTTGTTAAAATTACATAGTCAAAATTGCATTAACTGATGGTCCACCCTTTAATTTAAAGTTTTTTAATTTTAATGATAGTTGTTGTAGCCTATATAAAAATACACTAATTTTACAAATTTCAAGTGTCAATATACATATGTACATACAATTGTAGGTATATTACATGGGCTTTTGAAAGTTATCGTCACTCGTTTTGGGCCACCCTTTAAAATTTAAATTTTATATATTTGTTGTTGTAGCGACCAAAGTTCTACATACTCTGCCCAAATTTCAGACCCGTAGCTTTTACCGTTCCTGAGAAAATAGCCTTCTTCCTAAAACATGAAATATGTTTAATTATTAGGAAAAAAGTTAGTTTTCCAACCCTGGAAACGTTTTTTAATTTGTTAAGTTTTTAAAAATTTTTTTTTTTGCTATAAATACCAATTTTATTCATACCGAAGTATAAAATAAGTTAATTTAATAAAAAAGTAATAAAAACTTGTTTTCGGTAGTTATTTTCTCTGGGTAAATTGAGTTTGAGTTTTCCAGCTGTGAAACCGTCTGCTCGATTTTGCTGATTTTCAATAGCAAAATTTTTCGGAAAATTTCTGACACACCAGTCCAAGAACGAAGTCTCTAGCTCTTCTGGGAGCTTGGGAAAACCGATTTCACGTACAGACAGACGGACAGACGGACATCGCTTGTTTGTCTTCCCTATGCATAAGGATCCAGAATATATATACTTTATGTGTCGCTTATTAATATTGTAGAAATTACAAACGGAATGACAAACCTATATATACCCTTTTACCATTTTTTGGTAAAGGGTATAAAAATGTGAATACTTTCATTCTCGTAAATATGTGGAAGATTAGGTTAATGTTCACTGTTTACTGATTTCAGCAGACTCTTTTGTAGCCAGGCTAAGACATGAGCTATTTTAACAGGATTGGAGATGTGAGGACGTGATCACAAAAATGAGAGACAAAGAATAAATAAATTTTTTGTCGAATGATAAATAAAACATAAAAAAATCATTACTAATATTATAAATGTGAAAGTGAAAACTGGTTCACCAATGAGAAGCTACTTTACCAGCGTAAAACATCGCCAATTTTTTATCTGGTTCGGAACCGTTTTTATACCGTTTTTATACCCTTTGTTTGATTTCTACAATATTAATAAGCGACACATAAAGTATATATATTCTGGATCCTTATGCATAGGGAAGACGAACAAACGAAGTCCGTCTGTCCGTCTGTCTGTACGTGAAATCGGTTTTCCCAAGCTCCCAGACCAGCTAGAGACTTCGTTCTTGGACTGGTGTGTCTGAAATTTTCCGAAAAACTTTGCTATTGAAAATCAGCAAAAGCGAGCAGACGGTTTTAGAGCTGGAAAACTCAAACTCTATTTTCCCATACAAAATAACTACCGAAAACTAGTTTTTATTACTTTTTTATTAAACTAACTTATTTTATACTTCATTATGATTAAAATTGGTGTTTCTTATTTAAAAAAAATTAAAAAAATTAAAAAGACGTTTTCAGGGTTGGAAAACTTTAATATATTTTCTTATAATTAAACATATTTTATGGGTTAGAAGAAAAGGCTATTTTCTCAAGAACTGCAAGAGCTACGGATCTGAAATTTGGACAGAGTATGTAGAACCCTTAGTTAAAGGGTGTTTCAAAACGAGCATCGAAAAATATTAAAATCCTATGTAATATGCATATATACAATTGTATGTACATTTGTATGTATGTATATAGACACTTGAAATTTGTAAAATTACTGTATGCATACATACTACAAAAATTAACAATAAAATTAAAAAAAAAATAAATTATTTATGTTTATTATTATTTAGTTTATGTAATTTTGACTATGTAATTTTGACAACTTGCTCTATCTTGGAAACCATAAAAGGCAGTCTTGAAATTTTTAAAAACGGCAAAACTAAATAATACCAAAATTATAAAATCGCCAAACCGAAAAAATTGCCAAGACCCGAAAAAAATCGCCTAAACGAAAAAGGCATTAAATTAAAAAAATTCTATCACTAAAAATAAAAATATTTCCAAAATGAAAAAAACGACTAAATAAAAAAACGTCAAAAAATATTAAAAAATCGCTAAAATGAGAAAAAAGCACCAAAACTTAAAAAAGCACCAAATTAAAAACATCGCCAAAACGAAAAAAATCACCAAATTAAAAAAATTCAAAGAATAAAATATATTATATTATAACCCGAAAAAAATCACAAAAAATAAAAAAAAACACCATATTGGAAAAAAGTTTTACAAAATGAAAAAATCGCTAAAATTAAAAAAAAAAACACCAAAACTAAAAAAGCATCAAAGTAAAATACGCAAAAACCCTAAAAAACGCTAAAACTAAAAAAAGCATAAGAACTAAAAAAAGCCCCAAATTAAAAAAAAACGTCAAAACTAAAAATCTTTAAAAAACTAAAAAAAATAAAATAAGTGCCAAAACCCGAAAAAACACTCAATTTTAAAAATTAAGTGACACTAAAATAAATTACAAAAATGAGAAATGAGAGAAAAAAATCTCTAAAATGAAAAATTCGCCATAATAGAAAAAACCCAAAAAAGTTACAAAAATCGCTTAAGCGAAAAAAGCATCAAAACTAAAGAAATCGCCATATTAAAGAAAATGCCAAAAACCTAAAAAAATCGCTAAAACGAGAAAAAAGCACTTAAACTAAGAAAAGCACAAAAACGCACGCAGAAAAAAAACGCCGAAGCTAAAAAACCCCATTAAAAACGCTTAAACCGGAAAACCCCCAAAAACGAAAAAAATCCCAAAACTATATTTTATATAGGCTAACGCTCATATACATACATATTATTATATATTTAGTGTCCGTACGGCACGCTTCGTGCTCAAGTCAAAGTCTCACTTTACTGAATTTGAATGGGATGTTTAAATTGAGACACTTAACAATTTTGTAAAATAAAGGATTATTGAATAAAACAATATGGTATGGAGGAACAATACTAAAATTATCTATATTGTTACTAAAAAAAGAACTAATGAACTAATTTTTAGTAGATATTTCAGTCTTCTCAAGTAAAAAACAGCGCCATACAACAACATTTTTAACTCAAATTTAGAAAATGTTTCTAAGTTTTAGTTAATTTTTTTCAGTGTAGTTACAATTCTACATATAAAAAGAAAGAATCTCACGAAAAAGGAATATTGCATTACATCCTATTAATCTCTTAGCGGTAGCGTCAAAACCTCCAAAAACACTTATTTGCTTAAGTTGATGACGTTAGCGACTATTCTATATTTCTAAATATATTGTATGATTTTTTGTTGTGCAATAGTTCCACGCAAATTCCTACATTACATTTAATAAAACCTTACTTTCATTTGGTATTTACTCTATTTAAAACACTCAGAATTTAATATTAAACATTAAATACTTTTTTGTTTACTTTTTTTGGATTATGGCAACGCATTTCAGCTGTCAGCAACTTCGAAAGTCATTATTGTTTTTTAGGCCCTAGTCGTGCTCATTCATGCATACAAACACATGTAGTATGTTCATACATGTGTATTTTTATGGTACGTGTGTGCTTATGAAATATTTAATCAATCAATAAAAACATTCATTCATACGTTGTCTTATATCAGGTTTAATATTATGTATCTAGCAAATATGTATAGAAAGAAGTCATATTATCACATATTCGCAGTTTAAAATATTTATTTGTATGCAGTATTAATTTATTGATATTTAAATCTCAAATTAAATAAATGCAAAAAATTGCAAAAGCATACTAGGCATTGATTGTATAAATTTTTGTGCAAAAACTATAAGGACCTAGCAAAAAAGTTTGCTTACTAGAATGCAAAAAAGTGTATGTACTACCCATTCGTAAGTACTTACAAATTTACTCTAAATAACCCTTTAATTGCTTTTGAGAAGTTCAAAAAGTATGCGGTACTCTTTACTTTTTGCCTAAAAACATCCAAAAGTTAATAGATTACTGATTGCCTTAAAGTACTCGTATTAAAAATTTAATAGGTTATTTCTTGCTTACAAACATGCAAATTTTTTTTAAGCTTACTTTTTGCCAAAAATTATTCAAAAGTTAGAATTAACTTTTGAATAATTTATATATTTATATTGAACTGAAATGCTGTTATTGACTGTATTTGATATTAAATGCGCTGAGACAAAAAAGCGCTTTTGGCTTAGCTAAGTTTAACACGAAACGCGATTAATTTACATCGGTGTTCATCAGTAGACTTTAGTCAAATATTTTGAACAGTCACACAAAACTCTTATGTTATGCATAAACTTTCAAAAACCCTTTGAGAATTCACAAACAACAATATTTTGGTAAAGCACAAATGAAGTCATACAGACATGCTACTCGTAAAATACTAGTAAAGAAATTTTCCTATTTTAGATACATCATTGATTTAGTGTTTGTTTTCTTACACAAAAAAAGCATTGAAATTTTCAATGCAAAAACTATTCACATCTTCTTTTTATCTAAAAATTCCCCCCAATTGTGCTACATGTCTACCATAAATTACCGATTATATCTTTTGAATAATCATCTTAGAAAGTTATGTTTTCAACGAGTTCACTAAATAATCTTTCCTTTCATTTATTGCATGTACAGAAGTCGCAGACATACAAAGATGTTAGAATGTATGGATGAACTTGTTATGTCGTCAAATGTATTTGAAAACTTATCACTTTCAATAGAAAATGAGATAATAATACCAATACTCTAAAGAAATAATAAACAAACAAGCAACAGTATGCAAACAATAGCTAACAACATTTACTTAATAAAATTAATATTCACGATATTGGTATGAAACGCAGAGCCACATAATTATTGCACGTTGTTTAAGGATTGAGCTGCTTCATTCTTGTATATGTTGTGTTAAATTCCACAGAAAACAAACAAAATAATTAGGAATGCTATATTCGGTCGTGCCGAATCTTATATACTCTGCAGCGACGTACGTATTGAGTATTTGAACAAACACTTATAGATTTAGGACAATTTTGTTTGAAAAAAAAAAATACATTTGAGTTCTTGTGTTTGAATTTTCTAAATTATTATCTTCAAAAATATTTGTTGTCTTTGATAATGAAAAATAAAAATATTATTGTTATGTTTTTGAAGCATAAAAATTAAATTAAAGTATTAAAACAATAGTTTGAAAAATATATGAAAAACTATGTGTTGGATATAATGTTTGGAACAAAATCATAAAGCAAATACACGAACCTTCTAGAATAGACAATAAATAAAACTTGTTTTAAAGAATCACAACTGCGGTTTTTTTCGCCCATAGACCAGACGATACAATCGTCGAACAGAATAGGGTATTAAGTACATACATACCCAGTAAAAAAAGAGACTCCAAAAAAGTCATGAAAATGTAGAGTTTGCGATGCGGAAGTAGTAAAAATTTCGATCCGATCTAATGATTTTTACATAGGGTTGTCATTGCAAGAAGTTCTCTTTTTCGATGCCTGGTCACTGAATTGGAAGCGATATTAAGAAAAATTCCCTTTTTTGTGTTCTATGATAATATTTTTATCTAGGAAAAAGGGTAAATAGTTGCCTTTTTTAACAATTCGTTTCTTTTTATACGAATTTAAGCCCGAAACAGTGTTTTCATGTAAATTTAAGCAAATGACTTTTAAATTTTAGGCTAAAATTAGTTTATAAATTTATTTAAAAAAATTATTATTTTTAAATCTGGTGAGTATTTTCTAACACTATGGAGGAGTTACAAGGTTTTGTGTGACTAAAATAAGCTTCTACATGGTTTTTTGCTCACTTTCGGCAAATTAAAAATATCGTTTTTTTGGAAGCAATGAAAATGTACTTCCACTAGAATGACTTCCATTTTTTTTTCACTGGGTATATATTAGTTTTGTGAAAAAATTTATCGTGTGTTTTTGACCTTTGTTGAATAAAATTTAATACTACAAAAGTGTTAAGTGTGTCAATTGAATTTCTACTGCCAATGTTGCATGGTCACATATTTGCCGATATATTGTAAACTATTTAATCACAAAGAATTTTTCGGTTTGGTTCAGCAAAAAGAAAGGAACAGTTTCAGGAAATGTTCATATGTTCTTTAATTAATTTTGTAGTTATGACTGTTCTTTATTTTTTATATTTTATGTTACATCAATACACTTAAAATTAATAAAAAATCGCTGCAAGGTGTCACGTATGTCATAATTGTGCTCAGAGCATAATTTTTACCATAAAAATTAAATTTTGCAACCCTGGAATCTGATTTTTATTTTGCTGATTGTAATACTAACTTATTTCGTTATAAAATATAAAATATGTTTAATGAATTTTGAAAATGAGTAAGTTTTATGTAGTCACTATTATGTATATCGTTGTCATAACCGCAAAAAAGCTTAAACGACATAATTTTTTAACTTGATGTACCAAAAAAAAGGGTTAAAAATTTCCAGCTCTGGAGCTGTTTTATATTTTTGCAATTTTATTATACCAAACTGTTTCCTTCTAAAAGATTAAATATATTTAATTTATAACAAAAAAAAAATAATTTGACCTAGTTACTTTTATAAAAAAATATATATTTTCCTACCCTGGAATCCTCGTTTTATACATTTGGACTTTGTTATACCAGTAGATTAACCTTAAAAACATAAAATATGTTTAATTTATAAAGAAAATGAACAAATTATTCAAGTAAGTTACTTTTATATAATAAAAAATTTAATTTTCCAGTCCTGGAACCATATTTTTGATTTTTCTAATTTTGATACTAAATTATATAGTTATAAAATATAAAATATGTTTAATTAATAGAGAAAAAAAAATAGTTTTATGTAGTTACTTATATGACCAAAAAAACGATTAAAATTTTCCAGCTCTGGAGCTGTTTTATATTTTTTAAAGTTTTCATACAATACTCTTTTCTTCTAAGAAATAACATATACATATTTAATTTATAAAGAAAAAAAATAATTTGACCTAGTTACTTTTATAAAATAAAGTATAAGTTTTCCAAGCCTGGAATCATCCTTTAGATTTTTTTTGCTTTGTTATAACAATCTGTTTATTTTAAAGGCATAAAATATGTTTAATCTATAAAGAAATGAACAAATTGCTTTATCAAGTTACTTTAACACATCAAAAAAACTATTTTTCCAACCCTGGAATTTTATTCTTGATTTTTCAGATTTTGGTACTATTTTTCTTTCGTTATAATATATAAAATATGTTTAATAAACAAAGAAAATAAATTGGTCTTATGCAGATTACCTATATATGTATGTATGTATGCATATAAAAAAAGGTTAAAATTTTCCAGCTCTGGAGCTGTTTTACAGTTTTGAAATTTTTTATAACCAACTCTAAATAAAATATATAACGAAAAAGAAAAACTTAAATTGGCCTAGGCACTTTTATATAAAAAAGTATGAATTTTCCAACACTGGAATCATCTTTTTTGACTTTTGTGTTTAGTTTTGCCAATCATTTTATTTAAAATACGTAAAATTTTTTTGGTTTGTAAAGAAACTTAGAAAAATATTTTAGCAAGTTACTTTTTATATATAAAAAAATTCTATTTTCCAACCCTGCAAATTTTTTTTATTTGTAAAGCCAATTTAATTTTAACTAAAATATAAAATGTATTTATTTAACAAAAAACTTAAAAGTTTTAGTTTTCCAGCTCTCAAACCGTCTTTTCGATTTTGCTGATTTTCAATACCAATCTATTTCGGACAATTTACAGTCTAATACCGAAGTCTCTGACTTTTCTGGGAACTTTCTCATATAGACAGACGGACGGACGGACTGACGGAAGGACATCACTTATTCGTTTTCCATATTTCATGGGTCGCATATGAGCATTGTGGAAATTACACACGGAATGATAAACCTTGTTACCTTTACCAAAAATTATAAAGGGTATAAAAAAGGCGAAAACTGGCATATACATATACAAGTATGAACAAAACAAATGTAGATTTGAATGTTTGTATGTTGTTGCAAACACATAAATTGTATTTAAATAAAAAGGCATATTGGTAGCCCATCAATGTACGTGCAAAATGCTGCACTGAAAGAAATATGGGTCAAAAGGGAATTACTTCGAAAAGAAAAGTTTTTCAAAACTTTGCTGAAATCACAAAGATTTGTTTCCCATTCATCAAAAACTTTTCTTCTCGTCTAGCGTAAAATAAAATTTAGTTTACTCTTTAATCTTATTTTTTTTGCAGCGAAACGTGCAAAACGTGATTGGAAAAATTTATTGTGGTATTAATTTACTTATACATGTGTACATACATACATACATATGTAAAATTGTTTATCAAGTAAAAGCTTAGATATGAGCTTTTAGATTCATACTCGTTAACATCATTTGTTGCATATTATCGTGAGAGATATAGTTAAAATCTTATTTTATACGCTTCCCTTTAAGTGAAAGTTCTGTATTAGGATATCACTGATTGCAGAAAAAAACTTTCTCTCATATTAAGTAATCTGGCAGCAAAACTATTCGTTTCAGAAGGTCTTATATTTAGATTTCTTTATAAAACTGTGGGCATAAAATATATATGATTTTATTATTGCGTGTTTTGAATTTTTAATACATGATGATTAACATAATGGTAAATATCCCATATGCCATATACTATGGTGTGTTAGTGGTATAATTGTGGTATACCTAATTTTATATTATTTCTTTTGCTTTTTGCAAAGCAATAAAATGTAAATATTTTTTGCTGAAAGTAAGGTATAAAAAATTTATTTTTTATTGCTTCTACTAATTAAACAAGTGCCACTAAGTTGAAATTTCATTTTGTTATGTATTTCATTTTGTTAAGTTTTGTAATTTCCCTCTAAATACTGATGCTTTTAATATAGATTTTCAGACACTGCACTATGGTTCAGATGACTTCTTTCTTTAGCCACAGCTTTTATTTTGATATTCTTTTTTGATGCATTTGTTATTACAATCTAATTAAATATACTTGAGACAACTAAAAATGTATTTTGTATTTGTTAAAATCAATGGACCGTTTACTTATAAGCCATCAAAGTTTAGCTATTTCTTGCAGCTATAAGCTTAACAGTTACAAAAATTAAAACCAAGAATCATGAAATAAAGATAATGGTGCTTACATTAACTTAAGCAAAAAAAAAAAAAACAATACAAATTTTTTTTATGAAATTCAGTGTCACAACCCATTTAAAAGCCGCTAGTTACTTTTTGTTTAGTTTGACTTACACTAAAGCAACGCGTGCAAATTGGTGCAATTTCTGGTCAAAATAGTTGTTATATTCTTCAAACTAATAGTGAACTTTTTGATGCTTTTTAGAGCGGGCGGAGTCATTGGCCCATATGTCTTCAAAAAAGATGAGGGCCAGAATGCGAATTAGTGTTCCAGTCATGGCGACAACATGACGAAAATCATATTTAATCATTAATTTCATAAAATTTTCTTTCCAAATTGCATTGATATTAAATATATACAAACATATGTATTTCCTCATTTTATTATTATTACCCTGTAGGAACTCAAACTCATTTGAAAGTACCTTCAAACTGGTTTTTTAATAACCACAACTGGTTGATTAAGTGACTTTTTTCCTTGTCGCCGACTCACTATTTTAACATAGGCATGTCATAGGCAGTAGCCAATTGGCCATCTCTGCATGACTTTTAAATTGACTACTAACTAATTATTTTTCAACCACTCTGAAGTCAATTAATATCTATTATAGTTAAATAAATATTTATGTAAATCTTCAAAAACATTTGTATATCATATACATACATACATATGTATATACTATATATACACTAAATATGTATATTGATATAAAGAAATGAATTAGTATTTTTATATTTAAAACAAAAATACATACATACATTCATACGAAAGTTTGTCCTGCTCATAGAAATTATTATACATATTAAGTATTGAAATTATTTAGTTTATTTTTCAAAACAAACATTCGGCATTTGATTTCATGGCATGCTTCTTTTGATTTTTTTTATTTTCTTTTCATTTACTTATTTTGCTTTTATTTATTTCTTACGTGTGCTTCTATTCAATATGTTTGGTTGATATCTGCATGAGATTTAAACCAGTTTGTAGTCACTTGCAACATAATTAATTTAAAGCTAGTGTTTTTTGTCAATCGACTATTTTATTTACTACAGGGTAATTACTTACCAGCTCAACAAAAATTGTGAAATAAGAGTATTGGAACTTTAATTCAGGTTAACTTTTTTGCAACTTTCAAGAAAATGAAACATTTTTTAAAACAGTTGTTCTGCTTAAAATTTACAAATATGTTTAAAAGAATATTTAAAACATCAAAATAAAAAGTTATCAAAAAATTAATATTAAGAAATTAAAACTTTCAAAAATACCATTTTGACAGTCATGCTCGCACCCGGGGGGAGTGCGGGACACTACTCATTATACGAAGAGTCTATAAATCTCTTAGATGCTATTACATTGTGTGAAAATTGTTTGGTCTCATGAAAAACCGACACATCAATACTAAAGTTTGTTTACGAGTATCAAATAGTAACACGGCTTTTGAACATCACATGCCCAGTACACAAAATTTTAAGTCATTTCATTTTCAAAGCTTCCAAAAAGTCGATATTTTGAATTTATCGATAATTACCAGAAAAGCAATTAGAAGTTTATTTTAGTTATACAAAACCTGGTAATTCCTTTATAGTTTTAGAAAATGTTCACCATAATTTAAAAAAATAGTTTCTTTTTTAACAGAAAAATGCAAACTAGATAGTTTAAAGTAATTTACTTAAATTTACATGAAAACACTTTGTCGCTACACTTATACTTTTCGTATAAAAATATACAAATTGTAAAAATGGGAAAATTTTTACTATTTTTCCTAGACATATTACACTGCACAACAGTAATTTGGATGTTTAAATAGAAATAGCTGATCCTTATTTATTTTATCTTCTGATTACAATGGCGTCATTAGTTTTTCCCTGTCAGCTCTAGTTTTAAGGATATCGTGACATTTATCATTTGCATAATATACATCACTTTTTGTATTATTCCGTTAACCCATTACTGCCTGGCCTTAGATCGGGTGATACGATTTGTATGAAATTTGGTAATTCGTGCCCAGAAGACCATATAAGTTGATAGAAAAAAGAAAACAAATTTACCTCAACTCTGACCCGAGATATGACATGGGTATTTAAATACCCGACATGCATTAGTGTGAAGTAGTTTCCTTACTTTATCATATCTGCTAAAAGCACTATTGTGTTAAAATTTTTTTGTTGTTGTGTGCATCGCCGAATTTAAAAAAAAGTGATAAACAATTTGTGGCTATAATTGTAATTACACAATCTAACACTGAATATTTGGATTCAAAATGATTCGTCGACGGAAAATTCTAACTGCTATCGAGTTGCAAGCTCTTTTTGATAATTATTTTGATGAGGACAGTGATAGAGAGGAGAACTTTATACAACACGCAGATGCCGTTGATATCATTATAACGCCACTCGATGACGTCGATCATCTTAGTGACAATGAAGAATTGGACGAAAATATTCAATTGTTGCGCGATGAGCCGGACCTGCCTAATGAGATTGCCGGACAATTCGAAATCGAATGTTGTTGTCATTGTTTACAATGACAACAACGAATACATGCCATCAGGCGAGGATAATGATACTGTAAGCGAATCAATTATGATCAAGTCCAGTCGACTTCTGGGGCACAACTTACAATGCGTTACGACCGTATAGATAATTTTTTAGGAAAGCTCAATACTCGTCATCGTTGTCCGAAATGCGGTGGGAAACCTGAGTTGCTTGAATTGCAAGGTGAAGTCGCATCCCGCTCTTTGCTTCCTGGATTATCCCAATGGTGTTCCACCAGATCAGGCGAACATTGCTAAGATTAAGTGATTCATTTATTTTAAGTATCATGTTTTTCTAATAAAATTAAAAAGTATTTGATTTAAATATGTTTTTTATTAATTTAAAAAAAAAGTATATAAGAAAAAATAGGAAATTTTAGTGCATACCGTGGACTGTCGTGTATTTAAATACCCATTTTAATTTCACCAGATCTGAAGATCAGGTGTGTTGACATATCACTGCCAATTTTTTTCATTGCATAGTCGACAGATTAAGCTATCCGGCAAATGTGTACGTTTTTAATTTTTCTCATATTCCAATAATTGGCAGCACTTTTCCGAAGCATTTTCCGAATGAAAAAAAATCTAGGATATTTGTCAGTAAAAAACAAAAGGTAAAATAAATAAAAAAATTCTGCTAATTATTTTAGTTTAGCCCAATATCTCCTTTTTTCCATAAAATAAAATTTATATCGATATCACTCACCTGGCCTGGGCTAAAATATTTTATGTATCGACACATTCTTGGGTATTTTAATACCCAATAGGCAGGAATGGGTTAATATTTCACGAATGGTCCTCCAAACTTAAAAATACCTTATTAATCTACATAAAAATTCTTTTCATGCAGATAAAGTCGCACTTGATGAATATATCAGGATATCATGTAATCATGTAATTTTAGATAAGTCCTTAAAATTTTTTTTGAGTATATTTTTTTTAATTTAAAATAACTAATTCTTATGTATTTTTGTTCGTTGATTTCGAAAATAGGTTTATTACTTTTTAGCCGTCCTAGCTTCAGAGATATTATGCATTACTTATTATTATTATGCATTACATTAATGTTGTATGGACCAGTCCAGACAATTTGACCGTTATTTGCATCGTATGTTCATTCAACATTTTTTTTGCATAATAATTGCATTAATGACTTTGAAATTGACAAATGTAATACAAAAAACATTTTTTTGGGTGGCGTTAAAAAAAAATTCGAAAAATATCTTTTATGTAATGCACAATATCTCTGAAACTAGAGGTGCTAGAAAAGTAATTAACATATTCTCGTAATCAGCAAACAAAAATACATACGGATTAGTTAAATTAAATTAAACAAATTACACTCATAAAAATTTTAAGGACTTATCTAAAATCACATGATTTTTAACATCCTTACAATCACAGATATCCTGAAGTATTCATCAATCCGACTTTATCTACATGAAAGAGATTTTTGTAAAGATTAGTAATTTAGAAGGTATTTTTAAGTTTAGGGGACCATTCGTGAAATATTAACGGAATAATATAAAAAGTGGTGTAAATTATGCAAATCCTAAATGTCACGATATCTTTTAAACTAGAACTGATAGTGAAAAACTAATAATGCCATCGTAATTAAGAGATAAAAATACATAAGGATCGGCAATTTGTATTTAAACATCATAAAAAGCTCCATTTTGTTGTGTAGTGTTATTATAGAACTAAAATCGCTCCAAATTCAGTGACTAAGCATCGAAAAAGATAACTTCTTGCAATTACAACCTTATGTAAAAATCATTAGAAAATCCAAATTTGCAATACTTTCGGATCGTTAACTCTGCATTATCATGACTTCCTTGGAATGTCTGTTTTTACTGGGCGTCATTAACAAAATTTCGATTTTTGCTTTTATAAGAAAGGTGTATAAAATATATTTATTACTTTCTCTCTCTCTCTCTCTCTCTCTCTCGCACATACACAAAATCAAAACTTGATCATGAAAACTAGATGCAAGGCGCTAAGCCCTTCTGGCAATATGTGCGTCCAAAACATGATACGGTACAAACTGTATATACAGGTGTGTACTTATTTTAGATTGTTTTCAGATATTTTAAATCAGCTATGTCCAAGCCATATGTACAATGCAAAAGCTTTTACAGCAGAGCTTTCGGCTTTCACACTATCAAAATTCTCATTCAAATTGCTTTAGATCGAGGTGAACAAATTTTCATTGGAAAAGCCTGATATATCTTAAAGCCTCCTCTTAATATTTTTTCGTTACATATTTCAGAGATACGAAATATTAAAAATGTGAAACATTTTCTTAAATCCGGACTGCAGAGTAAAATATGAAATTCTTTATCGAAAAGAAAATTTTTGAATCAAAAGATTCTTATTTGTTTTAAGTCAGTTAACAAAAAAGTTTAAAACACGAGGGCAAAGATTTTTTCTTTAAGTGCATGCATTGACATAATATGCATAATATAATTTAAAATTTAAAACCGCGTATGCTGAGCACGTTTTCATTTCTAACAATTGAAATATGTTTTCAAATTAATAATATTCTTATGTGCCATCATGTTCACACCATAACCATAGCACGCATTTGATGATTATAACATTTTTATTATTCTTGTAGTTAGTTTTGTATTTTGATTGGCCTCCAGTTTTTCTACTGAACACAAATGTATTTGTAGAAGTATTAGTTAAATTATATTATAAGCACAATAACTCTGCTGTTAGTTAACTAACAGACAATAATAAGTCTAGACATGAAAACCTGAAAGCGAATTTTTTAGTTTATTAATTAATTACTTAAAACCAGATAATATTTTTTATAATGAAAACTGAGAAAAGTGCAGAAAAGAGATATAAAAGTGTTATAAACCTTAACCTTGAAAATCTGAAAAGATAAAATATCTATAAAACTACACTTCATTTGCAAGGTTCAAGTGAACTAAACAACCATATTATTTCAATTTTCAATCTGGTAGAAACGGTCTTGCTTCGTAGCATTTGCAAAGTGTTGCAGCATTTTTTTTATACTCTACACTAACAATACACACAGAAATGCTCTCGCTTCTTAGGTGTACATCGTTATCAGAAATTCAAAATCACGTCACTACAGTTTTTTAAATTGTGTGAAAGAGAAAAAGAAAAAAAAGTTTATTTATATTCATTTTAATGCTATAATAAAGTGGTAGAAATCTGTAGAGGCATTTGCTTCAATGTAATACCCAATAGGTATGAAAATACATTTTAATTTTTAAGTGTATTGCCGTGGAATGTATTATACTAAACCAACAACAAATGCCCACTTCTTGTAGTAACAAACACTCCAAATAACACAAGAAGAAGTAGTGTTTTCACCTGATTACAAGTACTGATAACAACTGTATATGCAGATTTATTAGATTTTCAGTGTTGCCGTAATTTTTAGGGGAAGTGCAAAGGAGCTTCTGGGAGTTTGGGATTATTAGTTAAGTTTTTGTGAATCTCCAATATAGTTTATGACTTTCTTATAAACGTCGTAACTTGAATAAGTGGTTCGTGGCAGTCATAGCTGAATGTGTCTGCTAAAATAAAATACACACAACTTATGTTTGTATGTATGTACACATATCCGCACCCATGCGAATAAAAAGGTAAACATCAAAAATTTTTTAGTCACAAAGTATTTGTTTCTTTACTCCTATACTTACAATAAATGAAACGAATGTCTTGCAAAACGGTGTTGTTCTGTGTTTTGAAGTAAAGAATTTGAAAAATCCATGTATTGAAAGTTCTTTTAAATGCTCTCCCACATGCAGGGCTCTAGTACCCAATAATAAATTTACAATGTTATTTTACTTTATATTTCAGCTGACGATATATACAACACTTTTCAAACTATCTTATATTAAATGAAACTATTTTTTTAAGCTTTAGGTCAGTAAATTTTATAAATTTCTTCGACGAAAACTAATTATCAAAATATAAAAACAATAATAATCCTGAAGAAGTTAACCAAAGGTTAACGAAATATCGATATAAAAATAAAAATATAAAGAAATTTATAAAATTTACTGACCTAAAGCTTAAAAAAATAGTTTCATTGAACATGTAAAAAAGGTCGAAAAATTAGATAAACAATTTATCTTATATTAATAAATAAAATTAAATAAAATTTAAAACGAAAATACCCAATAGAAATACCATGGGGAAGCCCTATATATTGTCTATTCTGCAGCTTCAGCTACTAAAGACTTAATTACCCAGCTAAAAAAATTATATATGGTCTATATATTTTTAATATATGAATGTATATAACTATATACGAATAAGTATGAATTCATGTATGGAAATATAAGGGATTAGACATGACAAAACTATTATATATGAACTAATATATGGACTAATATATGAAATGTATTATAACATATGAGCTCATATATGAAAATTTAATTATGAAGCTCTTCATATGTGGATCCATATATAAATATAAGATTTTATATATGGAGCCATATAAGAATGTACACATACATGATATCTCACATAAGATCGTTTTTGCAATCAAAAAAGCTTGGACTTTTATCACTATTGAATTGGAAATCCATTAGAAAATACATACTTTATGCAAAGTTTATATGTTTAAAATAGAAAAACTTTTTGTTACAAAAAACCATTCTTGTATGATTTTATACATTGTGGCCCCATTTAATATATCAAATAATCAAAAGGATAATCCAGTCATTAATTTTATAGAAAATAACAAAATTCTCTAGATAAGAAACAAAGTTCATATTTCTGTATTGAAAACTTTTGTTAGACGGATTATTTATTCTTTTATAATTAACTGAATTAGTTTTTAATCTGATTTCTTAAGCTAAATGTTATGTACGAATATGATTTGTGTTTTATAAATAATTGATTCACCTTTTGATGAATGAAATGACTTTTAGTTCGTTTTGAATTATTTGTCCAAACAAATGTTTCATTAAATACAGCCTCTCTCTCAAGTCTAAAAAAATTTAATTTTAATAATTTCATTTATTGCATAACAGTGCCTTTTGTGAATCAAGAGTGTATGAATATGAATTTTGCACATACATGTATGAAAATGTATGAATATATATAATCATATATGCCCATATACCCTCATTTTTCGGATCCGAACCATATATGGGATATCATATATGCTCCATACATATTTTTTTAGCTGGGTATTTAATTTTTCAAAATTTGTTTCGGCAATGACGTTTTTGTTTCTTTAAATTAAAGTTTAGTTAGAAATTTTATTAGTTTTTTATACAATGTGACTCGTACTTTGTAGCTTACATTGCAAGTTAAACCGGTGTGCACAATTGATGCGACATTTTCGCAATTGCATAAATTTGCAATCTCAAGCGCACATAATTGTGAATTGGACTATTATGTGTATGAATAGAATAATTCCTTCACATTGTTACAACACATACCCTGATCATTATAATTGATGTTAGAATGAACACGTTATTTAATTGTTCAAGTTTCTGTGTACAAGATCATACTTTTAAATATACATACATACAGTTATGCACATACATATGTACATACCTGCTTACATAATAATAATTGAACAATTGTTATTGAACACAAAGTTGTTATTGACACTCAATGTTGTAGTCATGTTAAATTTAAATTTATATTTCGATGCTTTTGATTATGTTTAATTTTAATTTATGTTTTGCATGCCATATCAAGCTCAGATGAAAAATAGCCTTGTTTAGTCTATAATAAGGAAATTTTTAATTTAATATTATTAGTATTGTTAAAACAATAAAATAAATATGGTTCACGGTTTCAATAATACTTTGTTTTATATATTTTATTTATTAATTGTTAGAAATACAGTTACAAACTATAAATTAACTTATTTTGACAAGCATATATGAGCTTTAACCGTTGCAGTGAAACAGGCCAGAATCTATGGGGTGGAAATTGAACGCAATCGAAATTCCAGAAAATAAATTCAAATTAATAATAATCTACTTCATATTTTAGTGCCGGATCTCAGCAATTTAAATACTTTAGAGTCATCGTATTCTTGTAGTGAATTGTGTTTAAAAAGTTAAATTTTTTTCTACACTATCTCTGTTGGTCTTAAAGATTTTTATTTCCATTCTTTATGTTAACGAAAAATTTTTGTTGGCGTTTTTGAACCCCAAAAAACCCCAATTTGTAAATTCCCTTAAACAGAACCCAAAATTTAGCAGCTATAAATGACGGCTATAATTGTAATTCCCCAAAAAATCATCAACTAAGTGATACTAATACATGTACACATGCTTGATGGTTTATTTGCTCGTTTCCAAGCATGCACAGAAAAAATTATTCTTGAATTTTTTTCAATTAAGTTATTGCTTAGAAAAAATAATATTTTTTATTAATATTTTAATTGAATATATATTTATTTTAATTGAATTTACTGCTCTATCAAAAAAGTGTTATCAACAGAGTTTAACTCAGACTGGTATGATATGGTTACAATTATTGTATGTAAATATTATAATTTTTCTTTTTATGTGTAAAAATCGAGCTGTTTTTATAGTATGCCACATTGTTTTGAAAAAATTTTTTCAAACTAAAAAAACTACTCAGCTTATATATTTTTTTTTTGATTCATAGTAATTTTGACATGCGTGGAATAAAAATAAAATATTAAAAAAACAGAAATTCATTTTGTTCCCTTATTTCAAATTCGTCGTCCATACAGTGAAACATTTGCTGCAAAACATTTCAGAGGGGAAAGAGGAATGGCAAAGGGTACTTTGTTTCATGTACACGAAGTTCTTGTTAAGTACGTCATTCTCGCCTCATTCTTATGAAAAATATATGAGAAAATGTATTAACCTGCAAAACGAAAACTTCACAATGTGGACACGAATCCAATCACAAAATACACACACAATTCAAAGTACGGCTACGATATTATGCATTTACCTTTACGCAAGACTCTCAAACAACGAATATGGCCATTGTACTTTTGTGCACCATTCGATATTCAAAAGCCAATTAGGTTTTTGGTACAATACACAAATACTTAAATTTTTTATACATACATACATACATACATATTTACATAACATAATTGTTTATAAATTTTTTTATACTATTTGATTTTTTCTATATGTCAATTACTATTTTAATAGAATCTTTAAAAAATTTTAAGTAGGTTTTTAATTCAATTTTAAAATATTTCAATTAATTTTTTAATTAAATATTTAAAAATATCTCAATTAAATTTTAATTGATTCTTTCAAAAACTATCAGTTAATATAATATTTTTTTAATTGAAAAAATCAAAAAATTTTCAATTAAAATGGATGAGTTAATACTACAATTTCCGTGATTGGTTGAAAAGTAATTAATTTTTTAACTGAATCTTTGTTTTTTTTTAATTGAATCTTGTTTTTACTTTTTTCTGTGTGGTTGTCACATATGACGATTTATCGTCATTAATGCGTGTATTTGCATTTTGAGTGTTTTTTTTATTTTTAGCAGCGCGCATTCATAGTTGTTTCACGGCCAATACTCTAGGAGTACTTAAAAGGACACGTTTGCCATTCTCTGGTCTGTACCTGTGTTTTCTTCTCCAACATATGTCCCTTTCCGTCCCCTTACGAAAGAGTTAAGTTATAAGCTGGCTTTTCCCTTTGTAAGTGCTAATATGCGATAGTCCGCTTTAGGTTAGTATTTTTGGTTTGGTATTTCTTTGTTATATTGATTGCTTTCGTCAAGTTATTATTTCCTTTTGGGTAAAAATATTTTAACGGTTGAAATAAACAACTACGCATTAGCTAACTGCTTATGTGTTCATTTATCATTCTTATGGTATTCTTTTCAACCCAATTTGACGTAGGATGAAAAAAATAAATAGTTTCTAATTAAAGCAAACCCCGTGGGAACAAAAATGCATTGCTCATACAAAGTAAGCAAAACTTAGATCCACGAAAGCTTGCTCTCTTATTCTCAGGACAGTTAAAACAAACACGATTCTAATGCTAATGCGTTGATTTAACTCGATGATGTTAAAATAGAAGACTGCCACTGATTTTGACATTTTATTTCGATAATATTTGTAATGCACAAACTACAAATCATTGTACGGTTTAATAATTCGTACCCCACAATTACATTTTGAGGTTTATATATAAATCCTTTTGCTTTGCCAACCATTCTACTAGTTTGTGCTCCTCTAACACACTTACAGCTGTTGACAACTAATTAGAAACGATTTGCCAGTTTTGATAAAAAGCTATGGGTTTTATATTTTTTCTCTTAGAATTTACTATACTTTTCATTTATTACATTAAATATAAAAAACAACTTAAAGTCCTCTTCTATATGAATATATTTCAGAAATAAGCAAAGTTTTCTGTAAAAGGCTGTGGCACATAATTAGAAACGATATTAAGGTTGCAAATAAAAAACCGTTACTAGTGTTTCTAATTATTATTACTTTGTTGCAAAACATTTTAATTTCATCACTGCCTCACACTAACCTTGCATTGATGCGATGGAATGCTGACATTGGTCCACTGGTATTGCATACCACGCTTGCTTCACTTCCTCGCAAAGTCTTTTCATATTTTTAATGTTCTTGAGCCTTATGGCTCACATGAGATTTAATCTAGACTAGATGATAGCGAATCCAAAACATTGACAGAATTGTCTGCAAAAAAATTTTTTCATTACTTTTGCCGTGCGCTATAGATCGTTATGCTTTTGGAATCGCCATATAACAGTCAACTTTTCCTCAAATAGTGGCATCATTGCATCATTTAATATTGAAACTTGTTCAGAAATCGACAAATTTTACTGATAGGACCAATAGAATTTCAGCAAAAGCATTCCCATACTATAAGTGATCTTCCACTATGTTTCATTACGGGTGAAGTGGAGTGAGGAATAAATTCTTTAATAATGGACCGACTAACATATTTTCGGCCATCAGAACACAGCGACTTATCTTTGTTTCATCAGGCCAAAAGAAATATTTCCACTGATTTGGGGTCCAATTCCAATGAGACTTAGCAAAGTCTACAAGGCGTTTCATTTGGAGCCTACTCAGAAATGGCTTCTTGCGTCCTGCTCTGCCTTGTACTCCAGCTTCTACCAAATGACGTGAAATGCTTCGCTTGTATATTATAGTGTTAAATTTTCCTAAATATCCCATTGAATATTAATATAAGTCTTTCTTTGGGTAGCTTTTAGATATACGACTTATTCTTCGTTCGGTGTACTCCGACGGTTTCTTGGGACTTTTTCTTCGCAGAACGTCAAGACTGGTGTCATATTTTTTATATGATTTAAAGCGTTAAAAACCATTATTTTCGGAACACTTTACATGCTCCGCTATTTCTCTATAAGACTTTTCAGTTTTGTAAAGCCCATATAATAGCGCTCCATTGTGCAGAATGAAACTCTGGCCTTTACAATATTAAAAATATAGTTTCAACATGCATTTACCGATAGCACCATAATAATTTAATCAAAAAATATTTTGCATAAAAACTTTGTGTTGAGTGTTGCTGGTTTCTAATTATGTGTCACAGCTTTTTACAGAAAATGTTGCTTATTTTTAAAATACTTAAAATACATTGGTCGCATTCATAAGACGTAACAGTTGCGCAACCGTTGAGTGTTTGTCTTAGAAACGCATAGTTGAGTATCTCCGCTCCATTCAACAGTTGAGTAATTTTCCATCATAAAATTTTTTCGCTACCTATAGTCAACATGCTGTGCTCAGCCTGAACAGCTGGCCAAATAGAGCTATTTCTTTTATATGCTTTGTAAGGTAGCAGCAATAAATATTTGTTAAGTTTTACATTACAAATCCGATGAAGTAACGAAATAAAGATATACAATTACATTATACACATCAAGCCGTTTCTACGAAGTAGCTGTTGGGGCCAACAGTTGCCAGCAGTTTCACAACTGTTGAGCTCAACAGCTACTTCTTATGAATGCGCCCATTCATATAGAAGAGGACTTTAAGTCGTTTTTTAAACACCGAAAAAAATTTGCTTCATAAATCCAATGAAACAATTTCATTAAAATTTTTCCAAAACAAAAAAATCCAAAAAAAATTTCATGAATATTGTGAAACAATTTCATTGGACTTGCTTCCCTGATATTCTGGTTTCGTTAGAATATTTTATTGGATTTATGACAACAATATTTTCTGATTATTAAGAAACCCCTTTATATTTAAGTTATTTCATTCTTTTCATGAAATTATTTTTATTGTTTCGATGAAGTTATAGCACTGCATTAATTACATTGTTAAATAAATTTGACGAAGTTTTCAATAAAATAATTTTAACGAAACTGGTTTCATTAATCCAACGAATCGTGACGTTGGTTGAATTTTAATGATAATTTTATCATTAGATTAATGTCGAAATTCATAGAATTTCAGCAAAAAATTCGTTCAGTGTAGTTTGCTAACTATTTAATGTATTGAACGAAAATTAATTTAGTAATTTCTTAGAGAAAATAATTAAAAGCATAGATTTTTATGAAAATGGCAAATCGTTTCTAATTAGTTAACAACAGCTGTAAATTTCTGTGTCGCTGCCACTGTTACATTTTCAATTTTGCTTTCTAAAAAGTTCGTTCAAACATTTTTTATTATTATTCTTGGCTTTGTTTGAATTTTTATTGAATTTTCCTTCTTTTTGTTCTGTGTTTGTCTTTGTTATCACATTGTGGATGTCGACCTTGTAAAAAATGTCAAAACATAATTGTTACAAGCAGCTGGGTAATGAAAAACTTCTAAAAGAAAAAAAAATCGAATAGGAAATTAGATTGCTTTATAAAAACTATTTAAATTGATGGTTGACAAAAGATTGCTGTGGCAAGACAGTAGTAAAATTTTATATATATATATATATATATATATATATACACAAAAAAGCTACAAGAAAAAATTTAATGTTTTATAAAACATAACTTAAGCCTGACTGAAAGCCTCTTTTATTCCGAGGTGGTCAGCTTTATCACTCTCTAACTCAATCTCTATTGTAACAGGGTCACTCCAAATTTTAAATATCAAAAGCTTATATTATTGACTACACTCTAGAACACTTTTTTTTTTGAAAATTAGGTTGATAATTGTAGGCAATACCTTACAGACTACTTTTGACATAAAGTTACACAACTATATTTTTAAACCATTTGTTGATTTTTGAGTACAATATGTTTAATTTTAAATAAAATATGTTTGATCAGGGGTGAAAGTAAATTCCATGTAGGGATGAAACGATACGAGTAAATGCAAGTAAATACTCGATACTTTTTCTTAGAAACCAAGTACTTTTGGTATCGATACTATACTACCGAGTACCAAGTAGGTATCGGTAAAAAGTACTCGTATCGGTAAAATATACTCATTTCTTATTGGCTACAACAAAGTTGAACATGTTTAACCAGTTTAACACAGTTTAACCAGTTTAACACAATTTTATTTGTTCGTGTTAAATGTAAATTTATGTTTAGAATATATGTATTAGGGAAGCCAAACGGGAAATCCCGAATGCCGAAATCCCGGGATTTTCAAGATTTGGCAAATCCCGATTCCCGGGATTTGTAAAATTCAATCCCGGGATTTCTTTTTCGGGATTTCATAGAAATTTTTATATAGAAAACCATTTATAAATTAAAATTTTCGTTGATTTTATGGTAATTTTTTATAATATTTAAAAGTCCCATATAATATTATACGTTCAGTTTTAACAATTTAATGACTATTCGAGACATATTTCTTATAAATTAACAACAAGAGCAAAATAAATTAAATACTTTCTCACGGTTATTTTCATCAAAGGAGCCACAATATACAACTAAGAATTATTTTGAAAACAAAAAGAAGCATATGAGCTTTGGAAAGGAAATAAAATTTGGAAAACTCATAAGTTTGACAAATTTATTCCGTCTTATTCTATATTATGAGAGCAATTATGAATAAAATTCCACGAGAACTTTTTCCCGGGGAATAATTTTAAACAGTAGCAAATAATATGGAAATCAACTCCTCAACGCGATAAAAAAATAGAAAATTACCTACTTGTCGGTAACAATTGTACTATTGACAGCTCCTTAGTCGGAATTTACACTATGCAAGTCTTATTGTGAATTAAGACTTAAAATTGAAGTAGAATACAAAACAAGTCAACTTCAAACTTTTTTTTGTCGGTTTGACGTAAACGTAAGAAATATTTACCGAATAATGCGTTTCGTTTTTAAAAAGTCCATAGATATGTACATATGTATGTTCGTTTTGGTTAGCATTATTGAAAAAATTTACATATATTGAAAACGAAAACAAATTTTTATATTTAGTTATGGTTTTCAGTATAAATGCTCTAACATCAAATCAAGTTAAAGATAGATGAGAAAAATTCTTTTCATTTTTATTTCATACTCGTATTAGAAAATTGTTAACTTTAAAGACAATATAACATTATCAACATAACACCTTTTAAAATGCATAAAATTTGTTATTAAAGTAATATTTATTTAAAAAAATAATTTATTCAGAAATAATTTATAGTTAGGCTCAAGTTCAGTAATTTCAATTCTTATTGAATGAAATATTTTTATTAATTAATGTGAGTTTCTAAAGAAGAGAAGAAAAATTAAACTTAGACTTTAAGCTGAGGGAAATACCGATACTTTTCTGTGCAGCCACGCACTTCATCAGCACCCTAGTCTATCTACTTGGGTAGAGATTCTTATTAACATCAGCTATTTAACTTAAATGTACAATGAACGGAATATGAGAAACGATTGTTGTGTATACAATTGATTTACCTTTGGTAAACACATTTATAAGTATCACTATTAATTTTCTGTTTTTTCCAATTTTTCATTTTTCTATTTAGGTTAGCACGAAATTATTTTACTCTACCTCAGTATGTTTAACTATTCTTACTTATCTTTTTACGATCATCACATTAATTATTTTTACTTATTCGATGTACCATCGGTACATGCATGTAAGTATTATTGTAGTGGTCTATGTTACTTATTGTTGCATTCTACCGTTTTTACTTGGATTTCCAGCATTCTGAAAATGTGATGGCCAAGTGAACAGTGATTGCCAAGTGAACATATTTTTGTCACGTGCCCATGATGTATTAAGTGAGAAATTTTTAGATAATTTAATTAAACTGTAGTGAATTTTAATCAGAAATAATTTATAGTTAGGCTCAAGTTCAGTAATTTCAATTCTTATTGAGAATGCAACAATAAGTAACATAGACCACTACAATAATACTTACATGCATGTACCGATGGTACATCGAATAAGTAAAAATAATTAATGTGATGATCGTAAAAAGATAAGTAAGAATAGTTAAACATTCTGAGGTAGAGTAAAATAATTTCGTGCTAACCTAAATAGAAAAATGAAAAATTGGAAAAAACAGAAATTTAATAGTGATACTTATAATGTGTTTACCAAAGGTAAATCAATTGTATACACAACAATCGTTTCTCATATTCCGTTCATTGTACATTTAAGTTAAATAGCTGATGTTAATAAGAATCTCTACCCAAGTAGATAGACTAGGGTGCTGATGAAGTGCGTGGCTGCACAGAAAAGTATCGGTATTTTCCCCAGCTTAAAGTCTAAGTTTAATTTTTCTTCTCTTCTTTAGAAACTCACATTAATTAATAAAAATATTTCATTCAATAAGAATTGAAATTACTGAACTTGAGCCTAACTATAAATTATTTCTGATTAAAATTCACTACAGTTCAATTAAATTATCTAAAAATTTCTCACAAAAATAATTTATTTTACCAAATAATTGTAGAAGCCGGGATCCCGAAAATCCCGGGTTTTTCGGGATCGGGATTTACAAACCCCGAATCCCGGGATTTCCAAAAATCGATCTCGATTGGCATCCCTAATAAGTATGTATATTAGAGTAAGTTCGTGAAAATGGGACAACCCAAATCAAATATTTTATAAAAAAAAGACGATAAAATTGCGAGCTGCAAATTTTTTTTTTAAATCGCGAGTTATTGCGGGAACAAAACGAATTTGCACAAACATTTAAAATGTCATCTCGACTATATCTTTTGCTCCAGTCCAGCCCAAACGTACCGATTTTTCCACTTTGTTTGGCATCCAAGTTTTTGATTTGACGACATGTCGATTTTGCTGGCGATAAATGAATTTATTGGCGATTTTTATGGTATATTTTTTTTAACAAAACTTAACTTCAAAATTTTTCCTATTCAGAATTTAATTTGTTGAAGGAGTATTTTTATAAACAAATTCTACCAAAACTCGTCTGCAAGAAATTTAAACAATTAGTTTATTTTTATATTAATCGCTTCTGAAATTCTAAGTATCGATGCTTTTTATTCGATACTGAGTATGTATCGATATTTCTGAACCGATGCCTTATCAAGTAAAAGTATCGATACCTTAGTGGTATCGTTTCATCCCTAATTCCATGTACGCCCTTTTCAATAAAATTGCAAACATTCACCAAACACCTGTTCAGAATATCGGAACACGAATTATTTTTAAAAACACTGTTTTTATTAGAAAGACTCCGTGAAATGTACTAAATCATTGTTATAATTGGTAAACACTTTCTTGCATTTGGAATATGCATAATTATTTACATGTAAATGACAGATTCTTTTAATTTTGTACATAAAATTTTTTTCCAGTTTCACAATATTTACTATTTACATAAAAAAACATAATGCGATTATTGTTATTTAATCACTAGAAATTTAATTTTAATTAACTTAAAAAAAAATATTGCGTGCTTCTATTGCAACTTGTACGCTTTTGTACTTCAACTTTTTTTTTAAACATATTTCTGTGGTTTTACGCATACAGTGAACTCGCGAAAACGTGAATACTCGAATACACGAACTACTCGAAAACGTGAACATTTTAATTTTTACATTGACTACTCTAAAACGTGAACAAAGTCTGAAAGATCTAAGACGTGAAGAAATTTTGCTTAGGTTTTTCATTTTATTTTTTGAATTTACTTTTATACCTGATTTACATTAAGCATTTTTTTCATGAAATTAGTTGCATGAAAAAATTTTATTTAGCAATAGGAGGCCTGGAAGAGAAATTTATATCAAAAACGTTGCCCAAAATGCATCAGAGAATCATTCTACGTTCCTTTTTATATAAAATTATCTTTTATATCGCTACAATTAGCAAATAGAAAAAGTTGCGTGCAACAAAATTAATGAAATTTCATGAAAAAATGCTTAGTGTAAATCAGGTATTAGTTTTGGGAATCCCAGAACAAATATATGCAAATACATATTTGTGTATGTGCGTGTTTTATGAAAAGAGAACGATGTACTAAAAATGGTTAAACAAAATACCTACCAAAAGGAGATGAGCGATTTCTTTGTGTAAAAACTATAAAAAAACATGAAATAAGTCCCAAATGAAGTAACACCCGAGAAAAAATTAAATAACTCCCAATGATTTTTCCATACAAAATTCATAATGAAATAAGTGTAAATGCATTGGGAAATATTTTCTTTTTGGGACTTGTTGCATTTTATTTTGCTATTAGAAATTATTTATTTTTTTTCCGAGTTATTTAATTATTTTCGGATTTATTTATTCATCTTATTATTGCTTTTTCAATATTATTGTCATTTTATAAAACATCTTTGAACTGCAACTAAAGTTGTATGGTAAATGTCGTTTATGCGTATTTCCATGAAATGAGAGAGACGTCCTTATTTAATTTTTGGGGAAATAATTAAATTTTTCTTAGACTTTTTTTTTTGAGTTATTTCATTTTTAATGATATAAGTCCCAATTATTGACAGGTATTTCATTTTAACAATAGAAATTTAATTTTTTCTGATTGGGACTGATTTCTTTTTTTGTTGGGTACCATGAGCATGACTTTTTTTTTAATTTATTTTATTTTATTTGTGTGAAAATGTGTTAAAATTTTATTTCATTTAAAAAAGTTATTGTTGTTGGTTTAACACATTCAAATGCATTTCGTTGTTGCTAAACTTTTTTTGAATTCGTATTAACGTTATTACATTTTATATAAAAATAAAATATTGAGATAAACACTTTATAATATTTTTCTAAAGTGAGTAAATGTTAAAATTTTAAATTTTTAAACCAATTCTAATATCTGTTATTGAATTTATGTCTTAAGTTATCATTGCGAGGTTAACTATGCTATTTCATGCTAATATTTTCTCAATCGAAAACGTGAACAAATTTGAAAACGTGAACACCCTTGGTTAGTTCGCGTTTTCGCGACTTTACTGTATATGCTTAATTTTTAACATTTTGACCTTATTTAGACATATTTGGCTATATTTTAAGTACAATTTGCTTAAAAATAAACACTTTTAGCAGTAGTTTCGAATTTTTGTGTAAAAGAGGACAAAAATTATTTTTTTTTGATACAAATAACAACAAAGTCGATATAAATTTAGACATTAAGAATATTTCAACAACAAATTAGAGAATATATGATTATAAATTTGGGCCAATGTTTTAGAGTGTATCATTGGTTCATACACAATGTCTCTATATGACTAACAATATAAAAGTTATATAAATATTACCAATTTTTTTTTTATCGGAAGCTTGATATACTAACATGTTACAACTGACCATATCTCAAAAGCTAGCAACAGGATATCAAAGTCCTTACCTTGTTGTCTTGTTCAGCATGCCAAATTCAATCAGAATTGAGGTAGATTTATTATAAATTACTTATTTTTTAATATTTTTAAAATTTACACGGGAATTAACATTTATTTTTATCACAAAAATTATACTTTGAGATAACAGAAGAAAATTTATAAAAAAATAAGAAAAATTAATTTTTTTATTCGAATTTTGTATTACAGATGAATAATACATAGGGGAGCTGTTTCTCATGAGAAATAAATTTCTTGACTAAATTTGAGTTGATGTATTTTGAATATAAGCTCTCTACATTTAAATATAATATGTACATATGTATATATGTATGTACTCGTATGTACCTTATTGATACATAATTTATTCACATATTTATTTATTATATGTGTTGATGTCGTTTTAGTTACTTATTTTCGAATAAATTACTTTCTAAAAATCTGTTTGTTATTTTGATTTTCAACAGAAATATTTTATATCATGCCAGCTTTTTACGCTTTTTCAAAAAATTTGACTTTATGTTGCGCTAGATGTTTTTTTTGTCATTTTAACCTTCTTTTAAAAAATGTTGACGCGCTTAGAGACTCAATGATCAAACAGAATAAGTCCGCAATTTCAGGAAAAATCGTTGTCAAATTAACAAAGCCCATAGTAAGAGCTGAGGCAGTAATTTCAAATGTTCTCTAATTTTTTTATTTAATTTTCTTTGTAGTTTTGTTCACAAAATATATGAAATTTATTGAAAGTATGATAGCATTACTGAGAGAATGAGTATTTATATGTGAGAGCATTAGCAAACACGTCGTCGAAATAAAACAGATTCTATCTATGGACTGCTTTCCGGGCCTTCTTTTTTGTGTCAATTTGTATGGGAAATGTGTTTATGTCGGAATTCTGTTTAATCATTAAAAAATTTTAGTATTGTCAAATTTATTCACCACCCTTTTTATTTGCTTGCGTATGAGTAATATCCAATACCATACTGATAATATTACTCATACGTACTCGTTGCCAAAAAGTGTTTTAATTATAATATTGAATTTGATGTGCTTTTGAAATCAAGTCTGGAAATACCGTATTTTTTAATTTGTAAAAATCGCTTAAATATGTGATGACCAATGCCAGAAAATAAATTCTTCTTAATGGCAACTATATATTTTATTAATTTCAATTTAATTTTGAAAATTTTTTAATCAAAATTGCTTATTGAGAAAAACTTAATAGCTTTTTAACTATTTACTTAAAATGCATTTAAATTTAAAATTTTTTACATATAAGAATTGGTTAAAATAACAATACAACAAATTCATCAAGTAATGGGCCTTCGAATAAATTTTAGTAATAGTTAAATATGGTTGATATGTTATTGTTTATCTTATAACACATTTGTATTCACTTTCCTTTAAACTTTAATAAGCTTAAGATATTAAAATCCTGCCGAACTTTTCTATACTATAAAAGAAACTGAAAAGTTCAACATTTCCAAAAAATCACTAAAATTAAACTTAAAAACACAAACCAGCTACATACTTGTACATATTGCTTTAATTATTTGTATCTAAGGCCTTTTTATTTCCACCCAACAATCCTTTTAGTTCACAAAAATGGACTTAAAAATTGATTTAAATTAGTCACTGTGCTTAAATGAAATAAACAAAAAAGAAAATACATCAATAGCATTTATAAAGAAAAATAATCATTTTACCAAATGAAAATAAAAAAGAAACAAATAAGATGTTAAGCACTAAATTGATATGTCCAAATCAGACAAAATGCTTCTATAAACTCCATAAAATCATACTAATGCGATTATCTGTGTCTTGGTATTGGTTTTTTACTTGGGTGGTTTTATATTTTCATGTTTTCATTTCGTTTTAATTTTTTCTATTTTATTATTACTATTCTATTAATAAAACTGTGATACTTTTAGATGCCTATAAAAAATCGAAATATAACTATAATAAAGCTAAGAGCTTACCAAAGTGAAATGTTTCCTTATTTTAAGATATTTGCAAACTAAATGTCTAAAAGGAAATGGTGGTGATCAAGTGGGAATATAAGACACCGTACATATGCATGCATTTACTTATGGCCCTAAAATGTTAAGCAGGAGGGCAGACAGTGAACTTGGATTTAATCAACACATCCACGAAGCAGTCATGCTTCAGGAAATATTTATGTTTATTTACCTATTTGACTCAGACGTTAAAATGTACCGTAACCATTCAGGCTACATGACTCAGCACCTTCTAACACTAGCTAGCTATCAGAGGAAACTGAAAAGCCCTTTCCCGGAAATGCTTGATCTAAAACCGGAAGTAGTGAGCTGCTTGGACAGTCGAACAAAGAAATTGTTTCTGCTCACTCCCAAGTGAATGACAATCAGAAAACTTTCCGAACTAAGTGCACCTTTGGAGAAAATTCCATTTCCCATGCGTACAGCAAGCTAAATCAATAAAGATCAAATGTTTTTAAGATTGTTTCAAACTAGATGTTAGTCGAAGATATTTGGATAACTTTGAAAACCCTGTTTCGCTACTCTGCAAAAATAATTCGTAAGTCGTAGCTGTTTCTTGAAAAGCAATCAAGTAGAATCAAAAGATTCCATTGAGGGATTTAATTTTAATTTCATAGTTAAATTGAATAACAATTTTTTTTTCAGATTTGAGACATCACATTCATTTTAAAGAACTTAAAAATTTCAAAGTAAAATTTTCCTAAATAAAAAGCTTCTAAGTATTGTTGTAAATAGATAAAATGAATCTTTCCTTTATTTGAAATCCACATTAATCATTAACACGTTTTCCTCATCACTGCCATACATTTTTTTCTTCTTTCCAATCATTTGCTAATAGAACATTTGGAACAGCGCAATTTAGGCTTAACATCCTTTTCGATTTTCCATTCTTGCTGAGTGCTCGTAAAAGTTGAAAAAAAAGGATATAAAAAAAGCTGTGAAAAGCAGTAATAAACCCGTTTTATGACAATGTGTTGTACATATTGCGAAAGTGTTAATAAAATTTTGATATTTTCTATGTTTTATACTGATTGCAACTACTCGTAAATTGCATAAAAGTTTTAACTAGTGTCAGAATAAGAGACTCATTATACATTTTCCTATTCAAAATGTATTCTCTTTTATTATGTTTCATATTTTGATGTCAGCAAAATTAATAAATTTTGTAGCCAACTAAAATAGTATTTCCTATCATTTGCCATATTGTTTAAGCACAGTATGGTGATTGGAAAGTGAAGAATATTTTGCTCATTAAGTTATTACAACATGTCAGCATATTAAAAAGAATTTATATTGCAGGATTATCTCAGTTTGAACTTTTTTTATAGCCTCTAACTTTTGTAGCATACATTTTGCAAATGGTATTCACTTGGTTTTTTGTTTATCTATTGGCTTTCTTTTTTCTAAAATTTCTACTATTGGTTTGTTTCTTGGTATATGTGTTTCTTTTATGATTCATTTTTACTAACATTTGGCAGTTTTATTGATGGCATTAATGTTGTGTTGTGAAAGGTTTTAATATTACCATTAGAGTGATTGATTTCAGTAAAAATACTTACACGTTTTGATTAAATTTATCAGTAATAAATAAATTTAATTTAAAAATTGAAGCAACAAGTAAGCACTGGATTTTAGAGGCGCATTCAACAATCGATGTTGTTTAAAACATTTGGCATTTTATTTATTTATAATAAAAAAATTTCCAAGCACTGCTGATGTAATGCTTAATATGGTGATTCAGCAACCTCAAGTCTTCTTTGAAAGAATATAAAGCTTCTGAAAAATAGAATAAACCTTAAAAATGAGAGAAACTATAACAATGGCACCTATCCAAATCAATATTTATTATATAGGAAGGATATTTGGAAGTATAATTTACTTACACATCAGGGTGCAAATTACGGCACTCGTTAACGAACGAAATTACGAAATATTATTTATTTATTTATTAAACATATTAATGCAAAGTAAATTTGCATAATATGATGTTGCACAAATATGGGCGGAGTAACGTAGACCATATGTCCAAGATGGTATTAACAGTATTTTATGAGGTTTTGTGACTGACTGTACACGACCTATGCCTTCACATAGGAAGTAGGCAACGTGGTTGTTAAAGAAATTCCCCAAAAAAACCGCAAGATTATACGGTTATCCGTGGCAGATCAGTCAACCAGTGCGAGCGAGACGAAAAACTCTCGAAGGCCAAACAACACACACAAGCCTGACCGCACTTAAGAAATAATTACGATGACGTGAGAGATGTTCGCCGACCCAGAGCTGCTTAACGACTGATTACGAAATATTTCAATATAGTTTATATGGAAATATTTTAAAATTTCGAACGGTATCGAGTGCCGTAATTCGCCCCCAGTTATAAATACATTACTATACTAATAGCCAAATATACATTACACACACGCAAAGAAAAAATATGTCTGAAGTAACTATAATCAAACAGCAACATCCCAGCAAAAAATTTCAAAAAATTAAGCATTTTTGGTGGAAACCCTTCCCTACTGGATTCCCAACTTAATAATTTTAAGAAGGCGTGAGACTAAAATAATAGATTCTTGAGAAGTATTTACTTATTTTATTTTGCAACTTGTTTACGTAATCTATTTAATCTAAAAAAATCATTCTCCTCATTTAGCAACTTGTACATAATTTTTTAAATTTTAGGTAATGTGATTTGTAAGCGATTAATGAAATATGGTAATCAGAAAAGTAAGTCATTATATTGCAAATAGTTCTGATGGTAATGTGTTATTTTTTGCTGAGGTAGTATGATTGAATTATATGGTTGCAGTCAAATCATATTATTGTAAATAAAAAAGCAAAGTTTAAATAATATTATTATCTTAGTTAATAATAATATAATCTAAAAGAACAAATAACTTTGTTATACCTAATCTTAGTATTGTAAATATGACAACACTACTTGTAGATGTAACCAAAATATAATTGAGACTTACCATACCATGTTCTAATATTATAATAATATTGTTAATTACGACAACATTATTATTTTTTATAATAATAAGATTTAGTTTTTGAATCATATTGGTAGATTTTTTATTTGAAACAGTTGTGCGTTAAATCTGAAATAAAATAAATTAATATTGTGGAAATAAAATGTATATATGGAAATGTATACTACCAGTATTTTTATTGATCTACTCTTTTGTTTATACTTTATTTATTTATTTATTTAACACTACGCATGCACTACCCATAGCTTACAAACGAAACACTGAACTGACAAAATATGCTTCTGAAATATATTTTGTCTAACAACTTAATATAGTATGGTTTTGGATTATATACATTATATTGTTATTTAAATCATATTTAAAAAAAAAACTATATTGTTAAACTCTAAGCATCGCACTTTTTATGAATATAATATTATAATTATTAAATTAAAACATTAATTTGCTTATCGTAACGAAATTAATGTTTAAAATAACAATAACTTGTTTTCAACGACTAGACATTTTTTTCAGAGAGCATAATATTGTTTTCTTAACCATTCTACAACCATACTTTTTCTTTGCCTAAACCTTGTACAAATATTTTCCATCAAAACATCTGTGAGAGTTATCCAGAAATTATTAACAAAAGTTCAAAATACACCAGTGTATCATATAAAATAATATTGAAGTAAACTAGAACTGTAATGTTATACTTTATACTTATTAAGATATATACAACCACACAAACACTTGAGCCAATATAGATGAATAATACAAACAATAGCATAATAATGTTATAGTTATACCTAATTTATGTTATGCTTTGTTCATAAAAAAACAAGACCTGGAAAAGTAATCAGATGAAATTAATTGCCAAAAATTCTTAAGAGATTCAAGTTTCGTTACATTTTTTTATATATGATTCTCTTCTATAGCGCTATAAAAATCAAATAGAAAAAGTTTTGTGCAACAAATTTCATAAAAAATGCATAATGTATTATTGCTGAACGCGCAAATGGCCTTGCTTAAGTGTAAATGAAAAATATCGTAGCTTTTTTTATACCCTTTACCAAAAAATGGTAAAAGGGTATATATAGGTTTGTCATTCCGTTTGTAATTTCTACAATATTAATAAGAGACACAAAAAGTATATATATTCTGGATCCTTATGCATAGGGAAGACGAACAAGCGATGTCCGTCTGTCCGTCTGTCTGTACGTGAAATCGGTTTTCCCAAGCTCCAAGAAGAGCTAGAGACTTCGTTCTTGGACTGGTGTGTCAGAAATTTTCCGAAAAATTTTGCTATTGAAAATCAGCAAAATCGAGCAGACGGTTTCAGAGCTGGAAAACTCATACTCAATATTCCCATAGAAAATAACTACCGAAAACAAGTTTTTATTATTTTTTTATTAAATTAACTTATTATTATACTTCGGATGAATAAAATTGGTATTTATAATAAAAAAAATTTCGAATTTAACAAATTAAAAAAAAACGTGTCCAGGGTTGGACAACTTTAACTTTTTTCTAATAATTTTAATAATTTTTTTTTAAAGGGTGTTCCAAAATGAGCGGCGTAAACTTTTAAAATCCCAAAATTATAAAATCGCCAAAAATTTAAAAAAAATCGCCAAAACGAAAAAAATCGCTAAAATTAAAAAAAAATGGTTATATGAACAAAAATCGCCTTAAATGAAAAAAAAATCGCGTAAATGAAAAGAAATCGCCAAAATCAAAAAAATCGCCAAATCGAAAATAAATCGCCAAAATTAAAAAAAAGCCAAAAACCGAAAAAAATCACCAAAACAAAAAAAAAAAAAATTGCCTATATGAAAAAAAAATCGCCAAAAATTAAAAAGTCGCTTATATGAAAAAAAAAATCGGCAAAATAAAAAAACGCCAAAATTAAAAAAAAACGCCAAAAACCGAAAAAATCGCCAAAACCAAAAAAATTGCCTATATGAAAAAAATCAAATTAAACATAATGCCTAAAACCTAAAAATTGCACAAAAAGTATGAATTTTTCACAAAATTAATATGTACCTACATATCTCTCTGCTTATGTATGCATCTCTATACTACATAAACGCACTTTGGTAAAGGGTATATAAGATTCGGCACAGCCGAATATAGCACTCTTACTTGTTCTTATTAAATCCAACAAAAATATACATACATACAATACAAAGAAAAGTTACAATATTTTGCATTTACACCAGTATTTAAAAACTTCCTATTTGTGTATTTTATTTTGCTTCTGCTCATACTCCTGCTTCTCAAAATTCAAGAGTCGCGCTAGAAGTAAATATAATAAACTAATAACAGTTCAAAACAAAGGGGCTTAACTATCGACATGTTCGAGAAGTTTTCTGTTCGCCTGACTGAATGCTGCTTTAAAATTATTGTATTTGAAATTTTGCGTGTTTTTCTTTTCCTTGGTTTTGCATTTCAATTGCGTATTTAATCGCTTGATGGAAGAAACGTTTTTGTTGTTTTTCTTACTATTGTATTTGTACATACAGGAAAAAACACTCATCTGCACACAAAACACACATTCAAGCACATACATACAAATATTTCTGCATCGTTAACTTGGTATTTATTTAAAGCAGCAGTCAGCCAAATCGAAAACTGTACAAATATTTTGACAGCTAAAGCTGTTCGGTATTAGTTTATTGTGTTAACTTCGATACCAGCTCTTTGAATTTTCGGTAGCAGATGTATGATTACAGGTTCTGTTTGGGCAGCCAAACAATAAAGTTTTTGAAAAAGTAGTACAATTTTATGGTTTACACATACGCAGAACCAATTTATTTAAGTGTACATATACGATTATCACTTCAAAAGCAATATTATCCATCAAATTTTTAAGAGAAATGGAAATTTTCTAAATTTAATATGACATCCCATTTTTTATATATTTTATTTTAGTATTTTGATATTAGGTTCGATAAATATATTAAAATCTTTTTATATATATTTTTTAAGACTTTGAAATGTCATAATATGTGCAGGTAATAATTTTACTTATTAATAAGCAGATAGATAAAATTTAAAATCCATTTGAATTTTTATGGTTTAACCATAATTCTAACTTTTAGTGCGCATCATGTCATTACACTATATCAAGCAAAAAATAATTGCGTTAGTTGCATACTTGCTTAAAGAACAACAATCAAGATACAAGTTTAAAATAAATATTTTGAAACAAATAATAAACTACATTTTTAAATTAATCTCTAGTAATTCATTTTTAATATATATTTTAAATTTTAATCTATTTTCCTTGTAAAATGTGAGCATGTTTGAATCTAATTGACTTATTGGACCATGCATACCATTTTGTTAGTTAAATTGACATTTCTCTTTGTAGTTCTTCCTTAAACAAATTAAATGTTTTTATATACATTTGCATATCGTTAGCTTAAATGAAAAGGTAAGCAGGCAACTGTTTTTTTTAACTTCTATAGAAATTGATTTGTTAGTAAGCTGTTGAATGAAGCTTTTGGCAAGAATTTTTGTATAATAGTTGAGAGGAAGATGAAAGAGTTTTTTCGCTAGATATTTCTAAGGTTGAAGAAAAATTATCAACATACAGTTTTTTTTTTTTGCTATTTTCAGTAGTAGTAGTATAAAGATTTGTTAGAAACTAAATTTTCTTAATATAATTGATAATGGTAAAATTTTGGTAATTAAAGTTTTATTAATTGAGGTATCCAAGTGCTCTAAATATTACATGCAATGTTACCACGAGCAAAATTTAAAACTATACTTGAGATGAAGACAAATTACCCAAATTTACTGAAATTATACCTGACCACAAATTAACGTTTCCTAAACAAATTTTTTTACAAAAACGAAAAACACCAAAATGTTTTTACTGCAGATCATATTTCAACTCAGATGTGTTCATGTGTAGTTTCCATAATGCAAGTAAGCCACTTGTCTAGAATCACTCAAACATTTTAGTGTTTTTTATAAATTTTTCCTAGACAAGTCACTTGCTTGAATTGTGGAAACTACACATTAAAAGTGTTAAGGTTACTAAATATTTCTCTCAACTGAAGCATTTAAAAATAAATAAAAATTAATACAAGCCAGAAATTTGCCTAGAAAAAATATATGAAAAACACTCAAATTTTGGAGTGATTCCCATAAAAAATTTCTAGAAAAATTGCCTGTTTTGCAGAAAGTGCAAATAAATGTATTTGTTTTTGTAATATTGGAAACTTAACGAGCCCTATTTTCGATTCAATGGTGAGCGACATGTACTCAAAAATATACATTTTTATTGAAACTAAAGTTTTAAGAGCCTACCTAATAGGGTGGGACGATTTGAATATCTTAATGATTCTTGGGATTGTACTGAGCAAAAAAGTCCACTAGACCAGGAAGGAAGGCTCCTTAAAACAGTTTTGGCGTTGTGAAGTGCAAATTTTCAATGCTTTTGCAATTAACTAGAGAGTTCTTAACTTTCTTCTTGGCTACAATTTGTTTCATAGTATTGGATCGAGATCTTAATAGTTTGGCTGTTATAGGCCAAAATATCCGAAAACACGTGACAAAAGTCTGAGAAAAAACTACAAGTCGAAATCTGGAAGCTCGATTTTCACCGTACACGTATGGTCTAGTGAACTTTTTTGCTCAATACAATCCCAAGAATCAGAAACGCGAAGCGCCAATTAAGATTTCTTTCCTTCCATACTAATCACCCCACCCTGCTACTACACTTTATACTACACTGTAGTGTAGAACTATCAAAATGCCAAAATTTTAATACTTCTAAGATATGGACTGTAAAATTTTAACGTTATCGACAATTTACGAATGTAATACAAATTTGAGTATTATAAGAAAACTTTCCCCTGAAAACTTTAATTTTTGTAAAACAAATTTAATGTGTTAAATAATAGTTCACCCAGAAAAAACTAAATTTCATTTTCAGTAACCAAATTCATTGAATCAGTAAATGTTTTGTATGAATACGGTCTAACAAATAATTTTGTAAATTCTGATAACAATTTTATAAAAATTCAAATCTAGCTGAGTTCGACTGAGAGAATTTGTTGTATTATTGTGTTGGTGTTTATCTTGCTTGTCGATAGGTCCTCTATGCTGCTGTGCTATTGTTGTTGTTTATTTTGATTGATCGTGTTTTTATATATATGTAATTGCCGAAAAGTAGCCGACAAACCACAAATAAAATTTGAACAAACAATTTATTGGATAAATAAAACTGAAACTTAATTTTATTTTAAACAAAAATTTGTTTGAAAATCTTTTGTGCGTAATTTTTTCTGTTCAAAAAAATTTTATTATATGATGATGTCAAATTCTATGAAAATATTTCAAAATGTTTCCATTTAATTTCCATTATTGTCTTTTTGAGCAAAGTACGATTAAGTTAGTGTAACAGCCGGCGGCGGCTGTTAGCCGACATACAGCCAATCGGCTGTGTTCTCTGGTTTGTGTTCATGTGCAAAAACAATACAAAAACAAATTGAGAGATTATTCTCATTTTTTGTTTATTTTATTTCTGTTTTACTCACTTCAAAGAACGAAACAAAACCAAATCAAACAATTTGTTTCGTTTATTTTCGTACTCTGCATAGCTTTAAGAAAATAAAAAACTTCCAATCATTCAAATGAAATAATTCTCATGAACACAAAAAAAAGTAAAACAACATAATTGGCGCGGCAACTGAAGATTTTTTGCAAAACCGGCCTTTGGCCGGGCTAAAGGATTTCTTGAACAATAGTATTTTTTGATACGGCACTTTTAACTTCGGGTAGGCTATACAACTTTTACTGCAGCATTAATAAAAAAAACATTAATAAGATAAATGAAATAACTGCCAAAAATATTAAATAACTCCCAAACAAAAATCCAGTAACTTCCAAACAAAAATCCAGTAATTCCCAATTTAGAGATGAAATAATTCGCAATGGCAGAAGAAAATGAAATAAGTCCCAATAGAAATTTGGTTGGAACTCCCAACAAGAATGAAATTAAATAATTCCCAATGATTGTATGGAAAAATCATTGGAAGTAATTTTATTTTATTTTTCTAGAGAATGAAATATGTCACTTTTTTATGGTACCGTTTTCTTTTAGTTGAATATCCTTCTTTAATAAACTTCGGATTCACTATGAAGCTCATATTTATTTAAACTTAATATTTTGCAAATCTGCATTAAACAATAGAAATTTTGTCTGATAAAAACATTATTTTTTTCTTGAGAATACTGTGTATATATTTTTATCAATAATATATAAAATTATCTAAATTGCATCACTAACATCAAGTCCTTAAATCAATCTTATTTTATGCTTATTTCAAGATTAGGTATTGCTAAAATTGAGTATTTAGTTAGTATTTAAATAATGCGTACTCGAATCAAGCCTTCTGTACTTGATTTAAGTAAATCCGTATTTACCGAACTTATGACAGAGTTTAAGATTAATTTAAGTAAAGCTGGATTGATTTTTCTTTTGAGTAGCCCCACAAAAAATAGTTTAAAGGCCTTAAATCATACGTCAATATAGGCTGCCAATTAAATTGCGCCTCTCAATTGGACCATGTGGCACCGTCTTGCTGAAAGCGCATGTCAGCCAAGTCCTAAAACCACATGTCAAAAAGCCCGAATCAATAATTCATGGTCATCAACAACACTGGCAGATACAGCTGCGATATTTTCCTCTGTATGCACTCTACGTATACGTGTTGGTGGTTTTTTAATGTTCAATTATGTAATTCTGGTTTGAAATAAGATTCAGAATAGTCGCCTCAGAAGGTTGCTCAAACTTACTTTATAATGAAAGAAGTGCACGGATGAACTTTTTTAACCGAGCACGAGTCAAGATAATACAATTAAATGGTTATGGTCATGGTTAAATTGTCGACCAAACTCAACATGTTAAACAGCTACATGATGCACGAAAATAGCTGAGTTGCCAAACACAGTATTTGCCAAAAAGAAAGTTGCTAAAAAATATTTGCAAAAAACAGTTGGAATGTGCGACCATTATATTCGGTCATGACAATAATTGGCCAATACCAAGTTAAAACTGTTTAGAAAATAGTGGCTTTATATAGCTTTTTATAGCTGAGTAAAGGTCGCTCCGAGTGGAATACGTTTCACTTCCTAATGTACCCCACCCGAGAATTACTTCATTGGTCTTCAAAAATTAATAGTGCTCCTGGTTTGGAGTTCACGTGTGGCCAAAAAAATTTGAAAAGGCCAATACTTATATGTATTGTGAAAGTTTTTCCCAATTAACACAAACAATTTTTCAAAATCCTTGAATTTCTAAGTTGTAAAAAGTTTAATTAAAAATATTGCTTTAATTTTATTTTATTTTCTGAGTTTTGATTTGATTTTGCACTTAAGCCGACGATATGTAATATTAATTCTCTGTTTCTTTTTCATTTTAAATGTAGAAGCTTTGATATCTTTAACATGACATATGGAGTTTCCCTAGAGAAATACTTTTAGGTTACTATTTGCATATACATACATACTCCTACATACAACACAAACATACGACGATGCAACCAACCTGTACGTGATCAAACATACTTTTGGTATTGTAAAAATAATGAAATTTTTCTATCTTCAATTGTAACTATTAAAATATTTATGTACATACATTTTTCATAGTATTCAAATATCAAAGAGAAATCAATACCATTTGAATGCATAGAAGACAGTGATGGAATGTGTTTGTTGGCAGAGTGTTTGCAAATGCATGATATAAATGATTTTTCATAAATTGTTTGTAGTCAACTTAAAATATGCATTGAAGTGGATGTTTTGAAGGGGAAATTTTTTTTACATGTTTAAATAAAAATTATCAGTACTCTGTTTATTTCTTACCATTTAAATTGGTAAGAAGATAGATGTCTTCATTTGAAATTTGATTAGTAGCAAAAATCTACTGCTAGTGCTTAAGAGATTTGTCTTAAAAGGAAATGGGGCTATTTCCTGCACAGAAATTTAGTAGTTTTTAGGAATCACTGAGAGCAGCTGTTTTGTTTTGCTAAGCTTTTCAATTGAATAAACATAACGTGATTCCTTAAATGTTTTTCTCTATAACATTTTTTATAGAAGTTCTTAAGGAAAACTTAAGTGTTGTTTTTTTAAACACAACGTAATTAATGTGTTGGACTTGTTATAATTTAAATAAAAATTTTATCAAACTTTTGAAAATAAGATTTGACACCACATGACAACTTTCAGGATTTTTTTCTTGGAAGTATACAATGAAAGGAAAATCTTCATTGGATCAATGAATTTTGTCATTATTAACAATTTAACGTAAGAATTCATTACATTAATGAAGAATGATTTGTTGCGTTTCATGTATATTATGAAATTGTAGGCATATAATGAAAACTTTCAATTACTTATTTATGATGGTACACAGAAAAAATATCCTCAAAATGCAACCAATAAAACAAATTTTTAATGTTTAATTTTTTTTTAAATTTGTTTTTGTTGCTAAAAACTAAATTATGAATAACACAATAATTTAAAATGGATATAATTGAGTTGATTTTAATTTTTTATGTTATAAATGTGTTTTTGTATAAAAATTGTTGAATATATTTATAATATTTTAATTGTATTTAAAAAAAAATTAATTGTATTTATAAATCTTTTTATACCCTTTATAATTTTTGGTATAAGTTTGTCATGTGTAATTTCCACAGTATTAATATCCGTCCAATAAATTATATATAGGGTGGCGCAGAAGTCACGAAGAGATTGAACAAATTAATAACTTTTTGAAATTAAATTTTTTTTATGTTCTGTATATTTTGGATCCTTATGAACAGAGGAGACGAATAAACGATGTCTGTCTGTTCCGCTGCCTCTACGCGAAACCGGTTTTACGAAGCTCCCAGAAATGCTAGAGACTTCGGTCTTCGACTGGAGTGTCACAAGTGGTCCGAAAAAGATTGGCGTTGAAAATCAGCAAAATCGAAATGATGGCTACAGAGCTGGAAAATTTAAACTTTTTTTGCCATATAAAAAGTAACTACTTAAAACTATTGTTTATATTTTTTTTAGTTTTTGTTTAATGAACATATTTTACATTTTGGGTGAAAGTTAAACTAGTATTAAAAATACAAAAAGGCCATGGTTGTGGAACATTTTAACTTTATTTTGGTATGTAAGAGTAACCAACTTAAATTAATATTTTCTTTTTCTCCATAAATTAAATGTATTTTATATCTTTAAAAGAATAGATAGGTGTATAAGAAATTGGAAAAATCTGAATAATGATTAGCAGGTTGGGAAATATGCCTTTTTTGTGATATATAGAAGTTTGTAGATCAAATTATTTTATTTATTTTTCTTTATAAATTAAGTGCATAGCGTTGTAAGACGCAACCCCAAGCGTTTAAATTTTTTTTTTATTTAAAAAAATAAATTACAAAAACAAATGACTTATACATTATTTCAGCGCTAAGCGTTGATTTTTACCCAATTAGGCCATTATTATATATAATGTTGTAGAGAGAAATAGTTTGGTACAAAAAATAAGAAAAATTAATAAAAGAGATCTGGAAAATTTAAATTTTTTTCATTGCTTAGTGATATGTATTGTGCAAGAAAGAACTTTGTCAAAATTTATATCTCAATACTTTAAATGGCCTAAATTTTGGATAGGAACTTGGCCTGACTACTTTTTGAACAATTTTATACAATAATATTTTTTAAACTTGAAATTTCTAGTGCATTTGATTTTTATTCTTGTTCATAGTTACATAAAGTAATGGGTTACGAGTGCGATGGTTCTTGGACTGCACACCTTAAAAATGCATTATTGTGTCATTACAATGCCGCCAGTGTGCACGAAATTTGGTAAGACTCTTCTGAAAAGAAATGAAAAATGTCAGCGCTCGACAGTATAATCTTACGTAAGATCTTTATGGACCTATCCTTGACCACTTTTCTATCTGCTAGTACTTATAGTTCATGTAGAGTTTTGTAGGAAAATATTTACTTTGGATAAGTGCAATGTGTATGAAAGGTTTCAATAAAATTTATCTTAATTTATGATTTGATCAGGCTAAAGCTTATAACACTTTTTATGCCATTTGATAATGTGATAATTATTAATGAAAACATAGCAGGAAAGTTAATTGTAAATATTTTGACAAACACGTAGTAGAACGGAACAACTAGCTGATCTTAACTTTGAGTTTAAAGTACTTGCTCCCGCCCCTGATTGAAACTTCCGAGTTTTAAGATTTTTCTTAGTGATCTCTGATCTAGATTTATTTGTGTATCAAACTTCTGCTCTCTCTCTTAGTATAAATTTTAGTTTTAAGGGCATGGTTTTAATACCGGATAAAACTTCTTTTTCAATTGGATTAATCATCTACACTTACCTGTGTATAAAACTTCTCTATCCTAAATTAAACTTTTACAATTTATGAGCATTACCCCGCTCACTATTTTAAAGTCACGATTTTCTTTTGAACAGAGCTAATGCTCTGCTATCATGCCAATTTTCTTGTAAAATATGATAGACTGAAGTTGATTAAAGGCTTACATTTTGTGGTTGTGACCACGTCCACTTTTTAAAGTGACAGTTTAAAGTCTTGCATAAGTGCAACTTGTATGCAATCTTTCACTAAAATAGTTTGAGTTAAAAGCTGTATATAATATTTTTTATTCTGAGCAGTATTAGCGTGGCCTCGACCATTCTGGTAAAATTTGTTGGGTTTTCAGATTTGTATCGTTGGTTGGTATTAAATCTCAGCTCATTAGCGCAAATTTTAATTTTTAGTTTTTATGGGCGTAGCCCCTTTTACTAAAATTTCCGGGTTTTTAAGGCTTCTTAGTTGTTTTCTCACCTAGGACTATTTCAATATCCAATTTCAGCTCCTTAGCGCAACTTTTAATTTAAAAATTTTATGGGCATCGCCCCGCCCACTTTTTCAAATTAAATTTTTTTTCGGACAGTGCTTATCGATCATGTCAAGTTTCGTTTCAAACGGATAATAATACCTACATAAATTGTATATCTAAATAGGCTGAGCAGTAGTACATGAAATATGAGGCTTAAATTTTATGGGTGTGTCAAGGCCCACTTTTTTAACGAAAAATTTATAGCCTTGCATTATCTCAATATATATATATGCCAAACTTCAATAAAATCGCTTCAGTTAAGCGCTTTAGATTTGTTTTTTTAATTCCGACGTTTATGGGCGTAGCCCCGCCCCCTGGCTAAAATGCCTGTTTTTTCAGATTTTTCTAGTTCATGACTCACCTAGATCTACTCGTGTAACAAATTTCAGCTCTGTAGCAACATCGGAAGTGCTTCATCAATTTGATGAGTGTGTCAGTGGTCAGTGAGTATGTCTTAACCCGCCATTGGTGACGCAATTTTGACTTTGATCAATGGTGACGCCGGTCTCACGCACATAGCTTTTCAACTGAAGATTTTTCCAAATTTGTTAGTATTATTTCATGTTTTTTTTTCAATTTATGCTCTTTGAGAATAAAGAAAAGATATTTAATCAATTTAAGCTCTTTTATTTCAATATTAACATTCAAAAAATTGTTTTATTAGAGCATTAAAAATCACAGCGATTTTAGCAATACATTTTTCAAAATTAAGAATCAAATAAAAAATCACATATTTATAAGGGAAGATAATTTTTTTTAGTATTTCGACATTAGGAACTTTTACAAAATAAATAAAAAAAATATATAAAAAAGTAATGAAAAATGTATACTTGGTTATTTTATTCACATACACGGTGACACATGGTCTTACGCACCGGATTAGTAAAAAAATACACAACGTGTGCTCACGAAGCAGTTTCGTCATCATCTAAAAGTAGGTGATGTGCAATGAGGCAGCTACTCGAAATTACAACCAAAAATAATAACAGGGAATAATGTTATTCGAATTTTTTAACACACCCGGTCTCACAGACACAGGACACCAATGGCGGGTTAAAATATGCACTTTATGCACCTCCATATCTCAGGAATCTTTTGTTCTAAAACTTTCAAACTTAGCATATGAGGTTACATTTATTTATTTTAATGAATTATAAATTAAATTTTAGATTTTCACGACGGTGGGGAACAAAATTATCAGGGGGTAAAAACATGACGAATGACTTCCTGTAAATATACATACTGCGTGCATTGGCCGGAATTTGGACTGGCGCACTGCTGTGCGCCTAGATTTTTATATTACGTCTTATTAAATATCAGGAAATATAAAATAAGTAAGCTTAGTTGGTATGGAAGTACAGTACTAGGATTATTTTGGCATTAAATGTTAAGGGCCATTTTCACCAACTTATTTAAATATCAATTCATATTTAAAAGTAATTTTCTATAAAAAAATTAATGAAAATGGACATTCAAACCTGAATTGATATTAAATTAGAGTTGAAATTGGCCATTAAGGTTGCAAAAGAGAAATTTGTTCTAGTACCATTATGGATTCTTATTTTATTAATTTTTTGGTGTTGGTATCAACACAATAAGGCTGGAAAAATATTTAGTTTATATACATACATATCGCACTTGATCAACAAGAATGTATTAACTCAAAATTTAAAAATTTTCAGTAGTGACGAAAAACTGTTTGTGTTTACATTTTATGAGAATTTTAAAATCCAAATACATCATGGTAAGCAAGTTTCATTTGAAAATATATTTAAATTTTTTTTTTGTTTTAAAATCTTGCAATTATTGGGGAAGAATATCTATGTTTTTAAAAGAGTTACAAATAAGAAAAATTGCGTAATTTTATCATAAAAACAGTCACATTTCGAAATAAAATTATAAAGTAAAACAAATTTTATCAACAAAAGAGTGCCAAAATACGTTGAAATTATAGTAGATAGATATTGATGTTGTTAGTATATTTCTTGCAAAAAGTGAAAATTAAACAATTTTGACTTAATACACTCATGTTGATTGAGTGCGATATGTAGATTCAAACCGCTTTAGATATGGGTGAACGAATTTTCATTTAAAAAAGAGGAGATATTAATAATGCAAAAACTTCTTAAATACACAGAGAAGAATAAAATATTGAATTATTGCTTATATCGAAAATAAAATCTATGAACCAAATTCTTTTGTTGGAAAATATCCTTATATCACTAAATAAGAGCAAAAAATACAAGATACATTTTGTTCACAAAACAAATATTTATGTATGTATGTATCTACATATGTACATATGTATGTACATATATATTCCATAAACGCATGTCGCTGAAGGGTATATAGGATTCGGCACAGCCAAATTTAGCAATTTTACTTGTTTACTGTTTACTTCATTAGCTGAATGAATGCTTTTTCTCTCAGTGTACGCACAGAGAAAAAAGTTACAACTTCTGTGCGCAAACACAATTAGCATTGCTAAAAAAAGTGACAACATGGGATGTTATATTAACCCCAGGAGTTGTTGATTTTGTAACTTTTTCCTTCAGTGTATCTACAGTAATTTAAAATAATTTTTGGAATAAATTTTGTAAAGTTATTCTTCAATTTAAAATTCCTATTTGAATTATTGTTTTACTTTAATATTAAAACTTTCACAGCTGTATACTTATCGCCACATTTTTTTCATGAATTTAAAGTTAAATCTGCGCGCAATTCTGCAAAATGAATCGAGAGTACCAGCACAAGTAGTTGTTAACAATTTTTCAAACAAACTTTTCGTATTGTTTTCTGAAGAAAATATAACAAGTTTCAAAATTCCGCTTGAATGAATATAAAATATTAAAATAGTGAAAACAAGCGTAAACTGAAAAATGAGTGTAAAAGTTTTTTAATATAATTATTTATGATTTTGTTAAATAAATGAACTTCATTTCTGTTAACAATCAAGATGCTAAAAAAATATTTATAGGATGTTACATAAATAAATAAAGTGAATTTTCTAGTATTTACTAACAAATCTTGGTATGAATGGAAATAAAAATATTATTATTATGTTGGAGTAATAAAACGAGAATATGTTTTTTTTTTCTTTTTGTATGTGTTTGGATGATGATTATTGGGTTTGTTTGTTTTGTTGTCATGCTTTTTTGTATACTTTTTTATTCCTACATTTATAAATAAGCGTAAACGTTTTGGGCGTATGTTCTAGAAGTAAAGGTTTTCCTATATTTTTATTTCCCCTTCTCAAGTAGCTGTTCTTTAAAATAATCACGAAGGAAAATAGATTGAAAATTTAGGCCACCAGGACATTTTGTTGTTCTTGTTGCACTGGATTAAAGTAGTCATGGAAACATTAAGTATTTATACTTGTAACAATGCCAATTATTTGTTTTTTTTTCGCCTGTTTATCTATTGCTGTTATCTGAGTTTTGTTACATCTGGTAGTTGAAGTGGGTGTGAGTAGTTTTGTCTGTTTATTGTTTGTTTTCCTTTTACTTGTAAGAGCAATTTCAAAATCAATATACAAAAGTTTTGCCATTTTATAGCTCTCTAAGCAGTTCAACTTTTCTCATCAAAGTATTTAAAAACAAAATAAACAAGTACATATAACATTTTAACGCTTTAACTTCATGCATTTTAACCCATTAAAGTCTACAAAAATCTATATTAGTTGGAAAAATTATATTTTATATAATAAAAGTTAAAAATTCTTTTAAGTATTTACTTACAAAGATTTAAAAATTTTTACAATTCGTCATATCTTAGTAAAACAAAAACCAATGACAAATCAAAGTTTTGAATCATGGGTTTAATTGATGACGAACTGGATCGATTAACAAGAGCGAGCCATTGGATATAATAATATGAACTCCTTCAAGTTCTCTGATTCGATGACGTTTTTTCAGGTGCATACAAAAAAAAAAATAAATAAAAAATATTGCCGCAGCGGGATACGGAAGAGTGCAGTTCTGACTGTTAAGGAATGCTCTCTGCAACTGAGATTTTATGTTATTATTTGTTGGAGATAAAACTTGTTTTATAAAATGTATCAGTGTGATGATTTCATTCCGTTTTTGCTTTCCTTCTTCACTGGAGACTTATTTTAATATATTTCCCAGTAATATACTATATACTATACTATACTATACTATACTATACCTTTATTTACAATTTACGATGACATTCAGAATTCAAAGTCATGAAAACACATTTCATTTTGATTGTGTTCATCAGTTTTTTTCTGGGATGATATCGAATCATAAACGCCAAAAAAGCTTAAGTGACACATATTTTGAACTATATTTTCTTTGTAGAAAATCGATTCGTACGATCGTATATAATCGATTTTTGCAAAAAAATTAATTTCGAAAATTATGTCGCTTAAGATTATCTGTTTGACTATAATGACATGACATGGACATGGTTTTTAAGTAAAAATTCATCACATTTTAAACGTTGTTATATTATTTTGTAAAAGTTTTTTTTATAAATCTCGTGAATAATTTAAATTTTAAATATTTTCTAACTATTCTACTAAAATTTTAAATGTGAAAGTTTTTTACATTTGGATGTTTCTTACATTGCAACTAAAGACTACTTTAATGCTGGATTGAAACACAAGATACTTTTTATGATAAAATTGACACCGTCTAACCCATTATGAGCCTATATTGTCCTTAAAATTCGAATCATGGGCCTATTTTTGGTAATATAATGAAAAAGTTTCTAGAGAAAAAACTTGTAAAATTATTGACATTACTTGACCCACTACTGACTAATAATCTTACTAATATTTTATATGTGAAAGTTTTTATTTTTGTGATGAAAATTGGTAGACGGACATTATACGATCCAAATTAAAGTATAACGCACTTTTTAAACGGTAAAATGGTAAACATTTGTGCATTTGGTACTGTTTTTGTTAAAGATGGTATACACAAGGTAGCAGGAATATACTAATTATTAGTTTTTTCTAAATTATATTAATATTATTTTTAATTTTTAATTTTTTTTGTAATTAAGGAGTGTACTAATTAATAATTTTTTTAAATTAATTAAATTTAAAAAAAATACTATGCTGATGAATCTAAGGTTTGCCAGTGGATCCAGAGATGGCAGTTCCCAATCCTCTAATAGGTGCTTGCCCAATTATCTATATCTTCTCTGGCATAACGCTTCACAGTTCTTCAGAATATGCTCTGGAGTTTCATCTTCTTAATCCCAGAATCTGTACAGGCTCTTACTCTCAATGCCAAGTCTGCTGAGCTGTTTTTTCAGTCTACAATAGCCTGTGAAGTAGCCTGTGAGCATTCTTAGTTTGGTTTTATTCAGGGACATGAAAGCTATGAAACGATTTTGGTTATACATTCCAATCATTAGCTTTGCATGCCTCAATCCTGGTAGATTGAGCCAGAGGTGTTCCCTATTACTCTTGATCTCCGTCGATATATCTTCTTGGATTTTGTCCAATCCGAGTCCACAAAACGGTTTTGATCCATCCATGGGTGTACTAGCCCCCTTCTGATTATTTTTTTCTTCGGTATGCCCTATAAAAATTTAATTGTGCGCATCTTTCAATGGCATGGCATAATCTTCCGATTAAAAAATGGTAGGAGATTTTCCCAACGACTCACGGTAGTTAGTCCCACACCAGAACCTAATGACGTTCTGGAACCATCAATGTACCATCTGATGGTGCAAGTTTAAAAGGAATATCGGGGTTCTATTTCCCCCCAATTCCCTTCTATTTGCCAAAACACTTTCAAATCTCTTATCGAAGTCATACACTTTATTCATCACGTCAGAGGGTTGCGCAAGTAGGGGAAATCGTCTTGCCAGGGATTGCTCCCATTAGCTAGTTAGACAGTGCCTGTCTGTACTTTTCCCCGCGATGCTTATTAATTTTTGTCTAGCAGCCTCTATCACAATCGTAAGAGGTGTGAGTTCAATGAGGACTTCCATAGCCACCGTATGACATGTTCTCATAGCCCCTGTTATACAAAGGCATGCTAACCTCTGTAATTTCTCTATATGATTTCTCGTCGTAGCCAGCTTGACCCTGTCTGACCAGGCAATAGCACCATAAGTGATGACAGGTCTCACTATCATGGTGTATATCTATCTCAAGATTTTGTTTGTGCAGCCCCATGTTCTTCCTGCACCAGATCTACAAACCATTAGTGCTTTTGTTGCCCTGTCAACAGTCGCATCTAAATTTTGTTTCCATAACAGCTTTGAGTCTAATATCACGCTCAGATACTTGACCTCCAATAAGCTTTTTATTTGCCCATTGCACGCCTGGATGTTTTTCCAACTTGGAACTGTTCTTCTCCTTGTGAAAGGAACAATGGTAGTCTTTGCAGGATTAATACCCAGTTCTACAGATATTCAGTCGACTTAAGCAAAGCAGTGCTTTTCGCAAGTTTTGACGCTAGCACTAAGAGCTTAAAAAGTTCTATCTAACCCATGATCTTCCGTAAAATCATTTCTTTCGCTATTAAACATTTCAAAATTGCTGCTAAGAGTCATTAAATATCAATACCATGCATATTTCTGATGAACATTCGTGTCCCTTTGTATCAGTTGTTGTAGGAAAGTTTAAACGATGCAGGCATAGTCACCGGTTACTCAACTATACGGACATCAGCAGATAATAATCTTAATGTAACATTAGAGCGCGTTCCTTCATCGGTACTAAATAGCGAAGTAAAATATCTTATAAAATAGCCACAAAGGACAGCTTTAAAAATGTTATACTTCATTGACGCCGGATTTGCTGTAACCCTAAATTATTAAAAACGTGCAAAAAGCAGAGTTGTAAAAGAATGAAGGAACTTGTGTTCTCTATCACTATCCCTTTAATAAAGAAGGTAATCCCTAATAATAGTAGTAGTAGGCATTCATTGCCTGAGTCTTACTTAATAAAAAATAAAGACTGAAATGAAGCTAAATTGCCTTAATAAAATACAAAGATTCAGTTAAAAAATTAATTATATTTCAATCAATCACGAAATTTTAGTATTAACTCATCCATTTGAATTGAAAATTTTTGTGATTTTTCCAATTAAAAAAATATTACATTAACTAAAAAATTTATTTGATGATTTTTCAAAGATTCAATTAAAATTTAATTGAATTATTTTTTACGATTCAATTAAAAAATAATTGAAATATTTTTTAAGATTCAATTAAAAAACTAATTGCAAATTTTTAAAGATTCATTTACAAATTTTTAAAGATTCATACCATAAATCTAACTGATGCATCGTATGGGTTTTCAAGTTCGAATGGTGCACAAAAGTACAACGGCCGTATTCGGTGTTTGATAGTCTTGCGTAAGTGTAAATGTAGAATATCGTATCTTATCTTTGAATTTTGTGTGTATTTTGTGATTGGATTTTAAAGAAAGGCTACAATATTTGCCATATGTACTTACGCAAGACCATTTGCATCGAACACCAAATACTGCCAATGCACGAACTTTACCATCCATATTTGCTCTATAACCTCTTATTTTCTTTTATTATTTGCTTGTTATTTCTCAACAAAAGGGAAGAAAATAAAATTCTGTTTTATTATTTTAATATTTAATTTTTATTCCACGCATATCAAAATTACTATGAATCAAAAAAAAAAAATTAAGCTGAGTAGTTTTTTTGCCATATAAAATATTAAAACCAATTAAAAAATTAATTCGGTATTTTAATTGAAAATATATATATATATACACTATAAAGAACAGCTCGATTTTCACACATAAAAACAAAAGTTATAATATTTACATACAATAATTGGTAACTATTTTTTAGTATTCTGCGTTAAGTTTTGTTGACAACACTTTTTTGATAGAGCTGTAAATTCAATTAAAATAAACATATATTCAATTAAAATATTAATAAAAAGTTTTCTTTTTTTAAAAAAAAAATTCAACAATAATTTTTTCTGTGTAGTCTTTCCACACTAAAATTTAAAACCTGAATTAAACGTTAAAACCATAAACAGCAAATTTTGCATTCACACTGCAAGTTTGTTGAATTCAAATTTTACCTCACAGACTATATAATAACTTTGCTTAAAATAAAATAAATCTCCTGCAGAAATGCGTGTATTTGTTGCGTTATTTTTTTGCTTTTTATAATACTTATTTGACAAACTGTACAACAAGTATTTTTGTTTGTATGAAAAATTCAGAAATTTTACAATGCGTTGTAAAATGGAAATTATTTTACATTTTGTAAATAAATAATATATTAAAATTATGAAACTATTTATACAAAGTGAAGAAGTGCTTGGAAGTCATATTATTGTATACAAAAAATGCACAAATACACTGCAAAATTAAAGTTTTTATCTGCGGATCGATTTCAGTCATATTTTATTTTCACTTCACGGAGGTCAGTGAAAATATTTTCATTGTTTTCCGTCCAAAAGATTTTTTTCCGCAAGTTGTTGATTTTTATTGCGGTTGCATCCATTTTTAGGTCGAAAATGTATCAATTGTTATCTATTATTTATAATAATAATATAATATAAAATATTAATTTTCATAGTATTAACATCGACTGTAAACCATATTACAGTACCTTCATGTTTTTACTGCTTGGGAAGATATTTATTTTTCACTAAAACAGTTTCGCCATAAATTTGATTTACTAAAAGAAAAATTTAATGAATTTTTTATACACAAAAGAACTGTTTTACTGCAATAATAATGTAAAAATTGGACCTTAATATTATGCGGCAAACAAAGACTCGTTATCATATTTAAATAAGAAAGTGATCAAATTGTCTTGAACATTTTTTAAAATGGCAAAAATATGCTAAACATTTTTATGAATTCCTTTTGATTTATATTTTTAAATTTTTTACCATTAAAAAAGTAATTAAAATTTAATTTAATTTTATTTAAAATATTTTACGTTTAGCAATTAAATGCAAGGTTTCCGTATTGAATGATTTCTGGTAAAATTTTTCAATTATATATTATTTCGATAAATTTCATCTTAAATCGTACTAAGCTAAACCCTTATGCTCAATTAATACTTATAACAAATACACACTTTAAATATCTTGTAAATAATAAAATATCAATTTAGCTATAATTATAAAATTAATTTCCTGTAAATTTAAATTTCGTTTAGCAGAATATGTATGTATATCAAGCCTTCAATGTCATGCTGAACCAACTATGCCACATTCATTCATTAAAATTCCATTGCACAGCTTAATGTTCATTCATAATTTCTGCTTAATCCTGACCACTTAAATTGTCTGCATTGCATTTTCATATCTTTCCAACCCACAAATGTTAACCAGAGTCAATATTAGGTTAAGTCAAGTGGCATTACTCTGGAATTCACCAGCTATTTAATTTACTTAGATTCTGTTATTTCTTCTCCCCTCGCCCCATCACTTAACTCATCTTTTGCAAGATATTGATTGTGTGAAATTGTTTGCTTAACGTCCTTGTATTTTTCTTCAGGCGATTCTATTTAGTTTAATAGTGATTTCATTTAAGCAAAATAACTGAAAGTAAAACGTATGAGATATACTCGAAATAGTTAAGACATATTTTTGAAGAAGAGGCAGAATATTTGTGTTGCATAAGTAAAATATGTATTTAGTATAAATATTTAAAAGATAAAAAAATAGACAAGGTGTGAGGATTGAATTAATTTATTTTCATCAATTCAAAATTATTTTTTAAAGCTCTTTGGAGCAATGCAAATGTCTGTAAAAATCGATATGTTATTTATTATACCTTTGAGAAACAAATTGAGGCTCTTTTCAAAGTATCTATAAAAAATTTCGATTGAAGTTATAATAAAAATGCACAGGTGTGTTCAAGATTAAAATCAATAATACCTGCCTGTCAATACAACATCGCTCTTAAATACGTAGCTTGACTAAAGGTGGACTTTTCTGTGGAAATGCCCATATGTACATATATAAAATAAATATTTTACCGAATAACAAATAAATACTTCGCGAACAATCTGTGTTTTAGAAGCTATAAGTTTAACCAACACTCTAAGAGGTTTGCTTATCCTATCTTTATCTTTTGAAGTAATTTAAATAAATATAGATTTTCTTCAAATGTATTCCGTTCACGTTATCGAACTACTGCCAGAGAATTTCAATTCACTTTATAATAAACATAACTGCAATAAAATGAATTTAAATTACTGTAAAGTAAATACAATTTGGTATAAACAGCAAATATATGTTTTTTTTTAATACGAGTATATTCAGTAAAAATCAATTTTATATTTTTATGAAGGATTATGGTTCATAATGAAATAAGGAAATAACCACATTAAACTTTAATATGAAGAAGGAAAATCAAACAAGGCAAAATAAACAAATCTAATAGATTTCATAAATAAAATAAAATTCATATTAAAGCTAAAAAAACTTAAAAGTTCATATCATAAATATTTAATTTAGCAGTTGGTTATTATTTTATAAAATAAGAGTTATTTGATGTATAAAATAAAAAAAATCATTTAAATGGTAAAATATTAGAAAGCAAATTCCACTGCACCATAGATTTATTGGAGATGATATTTAATTAATTTCTCTCATGGATGATAGATGAATTGGAATATATTGTTAGGGCCATTATTATGACGCTTAGATAAAGTTTCGGATACTTATTCCTAACTTTGAGAAAACTAAACTATAAAGTGACCTATAAAATTTTGCATTATTACAACTGTCCGATAAAATAAATAATAAAATATTTGGTTGGTAGCAAAATTTCTATGGATATTGTGGTTATTGATTGTTAAAAATGATTAGTGGCAAATTCCCAATTTTTGTCAATTCTTTTGTTTTTTGTTTGTTTTTATATGTTTGTATTGCATTGTTTTTGTTTTTGCCATGTTTTGACCAAATAAATTTGACTTTATTTTATAAAATAGGAGGTGTGGCAAGGGGCGGAAATGTGGCAAGTTCATATGACTATACCTCGCGATAAAAGTTACAAGTAGGATGAACTTCTCTTTAAACTATCGCTCACATTTTGTTAAAATTAAGTTGTAATAATGAAAAAGTGTTTATCCATCCAATAAGATGCTACCTTTAGCTAACGACAAGTTATAAGAATGGTCTTTAGTATGTTATGCGATAAGGAAATGCTGCAAAAAATATCTCGTCTGTCTAGGCTCTTTGAACTCCAAAAAATTAGTCCCTATTGCAACCAGCTGCAGAAACTACTCCAATAAATTTCATTCCAGTAAAAGAAACCAGGAAGATGTCAAATGATCCCTTTTTAGGGTTCCGTACACCAAAAGTGAAAATAAACCCTATTGTTTTCGCTACGATGTCCGCCTGTCCGTCTTTCTGTCATTCAATCTGTCTGCATGTGTTAAGATTCTTCCGAGAATATTTTCTCGAGAACTATGAAAGGGTGTTCCAAGACGAGCAACGAAAAATTTTAAAATCCCATGTAATATACATATAATTGCAATACAATACAATACAATATTTTTATACAAACTACAACAGTTCACACTAGAATTTAAAAAAGAGTGTTCTGTTATTTAATGTAATTTTGAGCACGTAATTTTTATTTGTACCTTGGAAACCGTAAGAGTGAAACTCTTGAAAATTTTAAAAATGGTAAAACTAAAAAATCTCAAAATTATAAAATCGCCAAACTGAACAAAAATTGCCAAAACCTAAAAAAATCGCCAAAACTGAAAAAGCGCTAAATAAAAAAAAATCTTAAACTAAAATATATCACCAAAAACTGAAAAAATCGCAAAAACTAAAAAAATAACAAAAATGAAAAAATCGCCAAAACAAAAAAAAAATCGCGAAAATTAAAATAAACGTCGAAAACCGAAAAGAATCGCGAAGACGATAAAAATAGCAAATACTAAACTAAATCGTCAAAACCGAAAAAAACCCAAAAACTTGCCGGTATCATGGATAAAAAAACACAAAAATAAATCATTCATCCTTATTCCAGTTGTCAACATCGTCGTCACGTCAAAACAATACCAAAAAATCTTTGCTTGTATAGCCGTTGTCGAAAACAGCTGACTAGTATTGACAGGCTGATGATATTTTGCAGACTTTACGGAACAGAAACAGACTATCAATAGCACCAAATTGTTCTCGGAAGCGACTAGACAAGCCCCTATTTTTTGGTATTGTATTGACGTGATGTCGATGTTGACAACTGGAATAAGGGTGAATATAAATACCATAAGCACCAACTCTGTGAAAGTTCATCAAAATTGGACAACGAATTCCTATATTAGGCAGTAATGGGTTATAAAGTGAAACTTCGTCATAACAAAAAACTTAATATAACCCAGTAAAAAAAGAGACTCCAAAAAAGTCATGAAAATTTATAGTTTGCGATCTGGAAGTAGTGAAAATTTCGATCCGATCTACTGATTTTTACATAGGGTTGTCATTGGAAGAAGTTCTCTTTTTCGATGCCTGGTCACTGAATTGGAAGCGATATTAAGAAAAATTCCCTTTTTTGTGTTCTATGATAATATTTTCATCTAGGAAAAATGGTAAGTAGTTGCCTATTTTAACAATTCGTTTCTTTTTAATCGAATTTAAGCCCGAAACAGTGTTTTCATGTAAATATAAGCAAATAACTTTTAAATTTTAGACTAAAATTTGTTAAAAAAAAACACAATAATAATCCTGAAGAAGTTAACCAAAGGTTAACGAAATATCGATATAAAAATAAAAATATAAAGAAATTTATAAAATTTACTGACCTAAAGCTTAAAAAAATAGTTTCATTGAACATATCAAAAGGTCGAAAAATTAGATAAACAATTTTACTAAAATTTTTTCATAAATTTCTTTAAAAAAATTATTTTTTTTTAATTCTGGTGAGTATTTTCTAACACTATGGAGGAGTTACAAGGTTTTGCATGACTAAAATAAGCTTCTACACGCTCACTCTCGGCAAATTAAAAATATCGATTTTTTGGAAGCAATGAAAATGTACTTCCACTAGAATGACTTCCATTTTTTTTTACTGGGAACGTATGTTTTATTGAGTCCCTTGAGAAAACCTCTTTATTGCAAATATTTCATCAAATGCGTCATCATAATGAAATCAGAATAAATCCTAAATGATAGATTCGCGTTATAAAAGCAGCGAAGTCTAAATGTATGTGAAAGCGCATTTGTATAGCGTCTATACAAAAGTCTTGCACAAGATAATTTATAAGACATTTCAAGACATTAGATATTTTTCAAATGCTTTACTACAGCCAAATATTCTAAAAGAAATGCGTAACAACAGTGTACAAATTTATATATTTGTAAGCCAATAGCACAAAGTAATTGAAGGCGTTGCATCTGGTCACCCAAAAATATAAATTATTAGTCCTGGTGGAATTTTTGCTCTTCTAGGTGCTTTTAAATATAGGAATTCTTCCAATGGGTACACCAAAGAAATAAATTCTTATGATTTCAACGGGCTAAAGTTCGTATCGCTTTTTATGTCAAATTACGTGTGATAATTATTAATGAACAAATAACAACCAAATTTAGTTGTAAATATGCTGACAACACATAGTTGAACGGAACAGCCAGCCGTTTTCGAAGGCCACTAAACCTTCATCATCAGCGTTCTTCTGTGTTGGTCCACTGTGTGTGGTATCAGTTGATGTAAATTTCTGCCTTATATACGAAACTTTCTTGCAAATGGAATACGTGAATTGTTTTGATTCATCATATTTCAATAGCCCGTTCAAATCATAGATATAGAAACAAATTAAGTTCGAAAAATAATAATTTAAATTAACTGAAATAAGTTTTTGTTTCTTAAAACGATAACCCCAACAAAATTGTAGTTTCAGCTGAATATTGGCAGTAGCGTATTTATCCAAATAAAGGATCTTTTTAATTAAATTTTCTCCCTCGTCGAGGAAAATTGCAACGATACTAAACACAAAAAAAAACCAATGAAATGAACGTATGCAGTTCTAAAGATGACTTTATCAACAATTTTCTTACCTATGTATCAGTTTAGTGTCTTAAAAATAATCTGGTTAAAAACCAATTATACAATTATCCAATAAGTATATGTATTTACGCGTACAAATATTAGGCAAAGTCCTTGGGATCCTCGTACAATCAATGTAAACTTTTATACAACTAGATTCAATAACAATTACTTTTCAAATAAAATTGTCAACAGCAAAAATTTATAAAATGAAAACCAAAGCCAATACAAAAAAAAATATTTAAAGTATTCTTCAGTAGAATTTCCACACACTCACACCAAATACTTCGTAAGAATTAAATTTCTATACATAACATACCGAAGCAAAAACTTGTCGCTTCCACAAGAACGAAAACCGTTAAGTACATCTAAAGCATTAAACACATTCACCACAGCAAGCTACCGGCTACAAAATGTCAAACATAAAATACACATGTTTATATGAGAATGAATATTTTGAAGGCAGCAAGGCAACAGGCTACAGGTTGTTGTCCGTGTTACATTTGTCGTTGTAGTCAAATTAAACTAATTTCTATTTTTTATGGCTACAAACCAAAAACAGTGTTGACAGTATAACAAAATATGTTAAACAAATTATTGCCAAGAAATATTTTTAATTGAAAAATAAAAAAGATGTTTACAAAATTTTAATTTTATAATTGTGAAATATCTATTTGAAAGCGACACCACTGAAACATGTGTATATTTATGATGCTGCTGCCGTCTTCAAAATGATTCAGTAGCTGGCTACCAGGCAACATTTGTTGCCTGCGGCACTTGTAGTCGTGTATCCATGTGTTTAATGCTTAAGGCTTATACACTGTGTTATACCTACTTTTTTTATAATAATCTGCGTAGTATGCCCACTTTTGTATTCAGAATATTGAATTTTCCCCCGAGCGAAAGTTTCCTAAATTTCTTTTAAGTAGGAGTATTTGAAAAAAAGTAATTCTTTTAAGTGGCATGGTGTGAAGTGCATGATCTTGTTTATTTTTACGCACATAATTATATTGTTTCCTTGATATAAAAAAGCCTTAACTTATAATTTTTTATATATATTTTATTTTTTGCATATTTCGACAGGTGAAAAGATATTTTTAAAAAAAATAATGGGTTAGGGCGTTTCTACTTATTGAATAGTGTGCACAAAAGCTACAATAATAATAGCAATAAAGTGCTCAATAATATTTTATTAATAATGAGTTTTTCGTGCTGTGTAAAAGACTTTGCAATCTATTGATGGTATAAATGTGAGATGACCTTTTTAATTTTGTAGTTTTCATTTTAGCACCTTTAATGTTTTTGGTTCTTTCATGGGAACCAAAATTCCATTTACCTCCTGTCATTAAAAACAAATTTGTTACATACTCTATACTACTTCTGCAATGTAATAATGATGATGCAAAAATAAACGAGCAAGAAAGAAAAAATACTAAAAAAAGCTAAATTTTATTTATTTCTTCCATATCATTGAATCGCACAGCTTATGACTGACTGTGTGACCTTTTCATTAGTTTTGTGCACACTCTTTATGATAATGTTTCATTTAAATTCTTATCAAATTAAAGTATGTTTACTCGTTCTTTTTGTACCCCAAAAATTAATTAATATTAAACACTTGGTTTTTTTGTTGACTTTGTGTATTTCTGCACTGAAGTGAAATTTGCTTTAGTGCTAATGTTTGGTTAAAATTTTCTATATATAAATTAAGCTTCAAATTTGGAATTTGCCTTGTTTGGCAGCTCGTCCATAGAATTGAAACATAATTATGCTGAAAACATAATATATGAAATATATTACAAACCTTCCTTAGACTAATGATCGCTAATTAAAAAATTAGATTTTCCCAATAAAGTTGAAAAAATATCAGAAAAAGTCTTGAGTAAAAATTTTTCTAAAATGTCTTTATTTAGTTACTTTTTTTACCAATAAAAAATTAAATTTTACATCCCTGGAATCAACCCTTTGATATTTTTGGATTGTAATACTAGTTCAATTTTTTTTAATGAATTTTAAAAAAGTTTATTTAACAAACAAAAACTATTTTTAGGTACTTACTTTTATATAGCAAAATTAGTTTAAATTTTCCAGCTCTGAAACCATATTTTTGACTTTCTTGATTTTCAACACCAATCTTTTTCTGACTATTTCTGATACACCAGTCCAAGACTTCGGAAAAACCGATTTCACGTCGCTTATTTGTCTTCCATTTGTATAAGAACCTAGAATATATACATATGTATATAAATATATGCAGTTAGATATAAAAATATAATTTATATAACAAAACAAGATTCTAAGGAGGAATATTTATTTTTAATTTCAGGGCTGCACTGTTGGGGAAAAAGGACAATTTAGCATACCAGAAGATTTCACTCGACACATCACACAGTAGTATGGCATTGTGGCTTCATACATTTTTGTGCAAAAGGGTATAAGGAGAGGCTCTGGACCATTGCAAGTTAGCACAGAGTATTATATGGACTAGATAACTAAATAAATTTAATTAAAATCGGCCAAACCAAATAATTATTTTTAATGAATTTTTCTGGCAAAAGTATCATCAAAACTTGACATGCATGCCACCGCCCATGAAACCTGTACAAAATAAATGTTATAAATATAATAAATAATATTAATGACAATCTCTTCCCAAGTAGATAGACATGGGTGCTGATGAAGTGCGTGGGTGCACAGAAAAATATCGGTATTTCCCCAGCTAATAAAGTCTAGTTTAATATTTGTTCTCTTCTTTAGAAACTCACATGATTAATATATATTTAATTTATAAAGAAAAAGAAAAAAATTAATTTGACATAGTTACTTTCATATAAAAAGGTTTAAATTTTCCAACCCTGGAATCATCCTTTTATATTTTTCTTCTTTGTTATACTAATTCATTTATTTTAAAAATTTAAAATATGTTTAATTTATAAAGAAAATTAAAATTTTTTCAGTATGTTACTTTTATATACCAAAAAAAAAATTCAATTTTCCAAACCTGGAATCGTCTTTTCTTTTTAATTAATGCTCTAATTCAGTAAGAAGATTTAGGACGTTTTTGTTTGAAAACACTTTTGAGTTCTTTTGTTTGAATTCTGCATATTATTTTCTTCAAAAATGGTTGTTGTCTTTGATAATGAAACATAAAATTATTATTGCCACGTTTTTAACACATAAAAATTAAATTAAAGTATTATACTATAGTTTGAAAAATATATGGAAAAATATTTGTTGGATATCCTTGGAATAAAATCATAAAACAAAAACTAGAACCTTCTAACAGAGACAATAAATAATAAATGTTTTAAAGAATCACAACTGCGTTTTTTTCGTCCATAGATAAGACGATACAATAGTCGAACAGAATTAGGACATAAATTACTTTTAGCTCAGAAAATGCATTTTCGATATTTTTAATTTCCAATACCAATCTATTTCGAACAATTTCTGACAAACCAGTCCAAGATTCTAGTCTATAGAATTTCTGGAAGTTCGGAAAACCTACTTCAAATACAGACATACGGACATCGCTTTCCTATTTATAAGGAACTAGAATTTATATACTTTATGGGTCGCATATGAATATTGTGGATATTACATACGAAGTGACATACATATATGTGCCCTCAGTTATGAAAGTGGTCTAAGTCACATACAGTTTTTTCAATAAATATTTAGTGAATGTTATATAAATTTATATTAATGGAGACTAGTGCAACTCTAGATTAAAATTTTAAATAATATAAAAATATGTATTGATTTATTAAAATTTTAATTTATTAATTATTTTAGACAAAGGAATATATGACTTGGAGCACTTTCATAATTAAGGGCACATTTACCATTTTTGTTCAAGGATATAAAAAACCAATACAACACTAATTCACTCATACAAAGGTCTTACAATAGTATAGCAATTTCCATCGCTGATTCCACTTTATGGGCATGCAGCTTTTCTTGTTGCCCTTAAGTCTTTATACTTCTAACACAGCAGATGAGAAATGTTTGCAAATTATTTTGTTTGGGAGCAGGTGTTGGCTTCATGCTGAGTTTGGTTTTATTTGTTTTGCTGCTTAATTTAAAAAGAGATTGCTGTAAACTAACAAAGGATCCTGAATGCTTTTAATGCTAAAGAAAATTAGAATAGATGATAATAGCAATAATAAATTTTTATCTTTAAGAAATATTTAAAAGAGTTAAAGCCAGTAAAACTTGCTTGTGTTAGATTGTATTAAACAAGTCCTGTGACCTTGACTTGCATTCTTTTCAGTTGACTTGAATTATGCTTTATATATAATACAAAAGCCAGTGTATTGTTATTGCTGCTCAAAAGCTTATTTTATCTACAAAATATGTATGTACCTTTTTTTTCCAACATTGGCGACAGTTTATGACAAACTTAATGGTCTTGTTGACGCCAAATACCCTTAGGGATTGCTGCACTGGATGTACAATTCTTTATATAGTATATTTGTATTATCTTTAACTATTACAGAATGGAATTACCTTTTCATTGTATACAGTTTATGATGGAAATAATAGAATAATCGCTAGTGCTTATTCATTTCTTTGATATATTGTTTATCAGTGATTTTTGTTTAGCAAATAAATAAAAGAACTTTTCTCAAGTCTAGAAAGTTAGTTGCTTTATCATACTATTTGAATACATTTAAATAAAGAAAATATGAAAGTTGTTTTGTATATGTGACAAATAAGGGATTTCATTGAATTTAAATAATGTACCTTTTTGTTAATTTTTAACGTTATGATATCAATTAATATGTATTTACTGCTGATTCAGGGTATTTTGAAAACATTTTAAATATGTACATATATTTATGAAGTAAAAATTTAAATACTGTAATAGCCCATTCAGGCTGACTCCAAATTAAGCAGTTTCGTGATTTCGGTCGAAAACAAGTTGAAATTAATTAATTTCCCATATACAGGGTGGCCCAGAAAGACCGAAGTGGTGTGAATTCCTTATAACTTTTTATTTAAGACATATTTTTTTAATTTTTTGTTTTTTAAATACAGTAAATTTATAGGGAATATTTTTAGATTAGTTATTAAAAATTGTATCCCGCAAGTGGTGGCCATTTTCTGCTTCGCACAAATGTGCTCTTTCCATTTCCATTATTCATAACTTATTTATGAGTGACGAAGCCCATTTCCAATTAAATGGGTTTGTTAACAAGCAAAACTTTAGGTTATGGGCTAAGGAAAACCCGAGAGTACTTCATCAACGACAATTACACCCAGTTAAGTGTACTGTTTGGTGCGGTGTTTCTTCAGAAAGGATCATTGGTCCATATTTTTTGGAAAATGAAAGAGATGTCGCCATTTCCATCAATGGTGATCGATATCGGGTCATGTTGGAAAATTTTGTAAGGCCAGCCGTGGAATACCATCCGCAAATATGGTTCCAACAGGATGGAGCCACAGCGCACACTCCGAGGGCCACAATGGCTATTTTACGCGACATCTTTGGGGAAAGAATAAATTCGCGTAGAAGCAATTTTAATTGGCCTCCGCGTTCCCCGGATTTAACCGCTCCAGACTGTTTCCTTTGGAGTTATTTAAAAGGGAAAGTTTATGTTAATAAGCCTAGGACTATTGAGGAATTAAAAACCAATATCCCAGACGAAATTAACAACATAACACCGGAAGTTTTGCGAAAGGTCATGGAAAATGTGTTGAAAAGAGATCATTTGTGCGAAGCAGAAAATGGCCTCCACTTGCGGGATATCATTTTTAACAACTAATCTAAAAATATTCCCTATAAATTTACTGTATTTAAAAAACAAAAAATTAAAAAAATATGTCTTAAATAAAAAGTTATAAGGAATTTACACCACTTCGGTCTTTCTGGGCCACCCTGTATTTTGACATTTTCCAAATTAAGTTATTTTACGTAATTTCGATGAAATTAACAAGAAATTACAATATACAACTCTGGTTTTTGTACTAAAAGTACTTTTATTTTCAAACATGAGTAAATTTACAACTATGAGAAACAACAATTAAAAGAAATTAGAATTTTGACATTCAATATAAAATTAAAAAAAACAATGAAATCTATTAAATTTATGAAAATTTTTGCAAGAAATATGTGTATAGTGTAACAAAGAATTTATTCAACTGAAAAAACAACTTCAATGCCTGCCGCAGTGAATAATATGTTTGCGAAATTAACTCAAATGTCATTCAGTACCTGCATAAACAGTTTTCATTTCGTTCGTAATTTAAGCTTAAAATTACTTAATTTCGTGTCAGCCTGAATGGGCTATAAAGAAATTATTTATTTGATTTATATGGTTAGTAGTATAAAAAAGTTTTGTTTATTGCCGAGCTCTTGTTATTAATTTTTTGAATTAAAACATACAAAAAAATCTATTCAGGTTTGTCTGCAATAACAATTTAGAGAATATACATACCTATTTAAAAAATGAAACTACAATTGAAAATATTTTTAAGCGGCACTGTGTTTTTATTATTATTATTTTTTCCACCATAAACGAAAATTAAAATAAATTCTACGTAATGAAGTATTTATGTAATAATTTAGGAACAGAAAACCAACCCAAAAACTTATTTGATTTAAATATTTTATACATGTTTTTGTAAATTTCTTTTGGAATATATTTTTCTTTACAGTTCCTGTTACTCTCTCGAATTTGACTTTTAAGCATTGTAAATAGCTCTAATATGTTTGTAAGACTTACATATGTATTCCTGTAGAATTGATAATGTGCCCTAGCGTTACAACATAAACCGCTCCAAAAACACACTTCAATGTGTTCAACTTAGGCCCAAACTTTCTCATTAGGATTAATGTAAGATCTAAAAATGTATACTATTTAGTAGTACATGTTGCAGGCCTCTTAAATGCCACCAATTATGTGGCATTTATTACTTCCTGCAAGGAATTCTATAACTAAAGTTAACTAACTGCTGCTGCTACATACATATATAATTTTATATCCTACTATTTGCAAACTATGTATTTTTATGTATTTAAAGATTAAATTTTGTTATATGATATTAGTATAAATTAAAGAATTTATTCACAAAACTATACAAAAGAAAATTTTTAAACTTACAGAGTTCTTATGCAGGGTATACACGATACTTAATTTAATATACACGCGGATAAAAAAATAAAAAATAATACAAAAACTAAAGGGGCATGTTGTAGAGAATGGTTAAAGGCCCAACTATAATTTGAATATGCTGGCTTAAGCAAATACCAGAATTGAACGATAAGTCTGTCAAATACTTAAGCAATTTAGATGTGACTTTTACGTGGCCACAATGTACTTACATGCACTTAAGTATTCTTTAGCCACAGTTGCACATATAGGTATTGTTAAATTTTTTTTTGTAATTTTGTGTCTTCTTATAACTACTAAATGAATGCAATTCAATCAAATTAACTTGTTGGAATGTCATAATCTATTAAAAATTCTCGTGTAATTATATCCACCACTTTGTTACTTGTTTTATTTGTTTTGCCTACCAAAAAGTACAACAGTGAACATACATACATAAATAATATCAAATATGTGTGTGTATGTGTGTATTGTAAAACAAAGAATGAAAATAAAATCTTTGCTTTTTTCTGAGTTTAAAATAAGAAACAATAAATATTTAAAATCAATGAATGTTTTCTGCTGCTGTTTGCTTGAGTTTAAAAAAAATGCAAAAACAGTGCCTTCCGTACGGAATGTGCGTTCAGTTTGGCACTTAACTTAAGCAAATGACATTTGACGAAACTTGACGAAAAGTTGCATAAGTACATTATAGTTTGCCACATACGTTTTATATGCAACCGCACAGTTGCTTAAGTTCGCTTATTCTTATTATAGTTGGGCCTTAAGATAGTGTTTTTTTTTTTTTATGATACACAATACTTATTATCGTACTTAGCGAAGCTCCGCCCACAAAAATCAAAAATTTTTGATTTTCATACTTCAAAGTATACTTGTACGATTTGTCGTACGATTTGTAGTATCGTCTATACTCACCATTACTGATACATATATGTAAGTTTAAAGTAATCACAAACAAACTTAAGTTTGTGGCCGTATTTCGTAAAACATATTTTTTTTTTACTTTTACTTTATAGATAATTTTTTTCCATATTTGTTTTTCAAGATATTTGCAAATTCGAATATAAATAAATATCTATTGAATAGAGAGTATTCAATTGTCATGCATATGAACATTTTTGATATTTATGTATTTAATACAAGTACCTAAAAGTATTTACCTATAACAAGTATTCGTAAGCAATTCTGTGCATTTGCAAGTCTATTCATATTGTTCAAATAAAAGCAGCATGCATGCATAATACACAGTTCTAATAAAAATTCAGATACACATAAATCACTTTTTAAATGCATACACAAGAATGACATGTATGTATTTATGTTTGTTAAACAACCCTATAGGAACTCAAACCCATTTGTAAGTACCTTCAAACTGGTTTTTTAATAACCACAACTGGTCGCCGATTCACTATTTTAACATAGGCATGTCATAGGCGGTAGTCAATTGGCCATCTCTGCATGACTTTTAAATTGACTACTAACTACTTATTTTTCAACTAATTTGTAGTTAATTAATATTATAGTAAAAAAAGATATATACATATATTATATATATAAATACATATATGTATGTATATATTTATATATATATCTATGTAAATATATAAATACATATACATATGTACATATACATATATAAATATTTATTATTATTTTATTCACTAAAAATAAAAAATACGAACCGCTCATAGAAAATATTAGACATATTAAGTATTGACATTATTTAGTTTTTTTCAATACAAACATTTGGCATTTGATTTCATGGCATGCTTCTTCTGATTTTTTTTATTTTCTTTTCATTTACTTATTTTGCTTTTATTTATTTCTTACGTGTGCTTCTATTCAACATGTTTGGTTGATATCTGCATGAAATTTAGTGTTTTTGTCAATTGATTATTTTATTTACTACAGGGAACATTACGAGTATCATCAGCGTTGCCAGTTAAGGCTTCAGAAAGTCAAAACTTAATTTTTTTACTGCCTGGGCTTAAAAAATTAAAAATTGTTCTGTAAAAATATATGTAGATTTGAAAATATATTTGAAAAAAATTATGTTTTTTAATTGCTGTACTAGTATTATTTTAAAGCAAAAAAGTTTTTATAAGTAATTTAATATTTTTTAAGCATTTACTTGCGTAAAAAACAACTTTTTCACGTGTTGCTATTTAGCAACAATACAGAATTGCCAGAGTTAGCACAAACGCACTTAACATACTCCATTTACGTGTTTATGGAAGTGTTTTATATAAAACACCTCAATTGAGATGTTTAATAAAACAAGTAAATGTATGATAGAATATCCCAAAGTCGTCGTGTTCAAGCTCTTATTTATGAGCTTAAGTATTCAATTTTGTTAATTGTTGCGTGCAAGAATCGTACTGTGATCATTAAATTATAGAACACGAAACATCCTTGTGAAAAATCAGGCTTTTCTAAAATTGTCAAAAGGCTGACGCCTTCCTCAGCTGACAAATAAATTTGTTTTGACAGAATCTCTTTGGAATCAAAACTAAACAACTTCAATTAGACACTTTGAAATTTTCTTTTTCCAGTTCAGATATCATTAAGATGGCAACAGTCTTGGAATACAAATAAGTACAGAAGAATCTCCTTAATTCAAAACTCAAAAGATTGAACGAGTTTGGACGGGTGAATATTTGCAAAAAATATCTGGAATTTTCCTTTGTTGTTTTCTTCTAGTTCACACAGATAAAAGTTTTTGGCGGCAACATTCCAATGTTATTAGATAATGCGAGTGGCAAGCATATTTGTATATGTATTTATGAATGTATATGTAGAAATGAATATGTCAACAAAGCGTGGGGCAGAGTACCGAACAGCGATGCCAACTTAGTGCTTTTCGCACTATTTTAAGTGCTTTTTGAAGAATCAAAATGCGAAATTTTTAGCCTTAAGCTATGTACAGATGGTTGTCAGATCTTACAATATTGCCAGTAAAATGTGCTCAAAATCTCTTACAAACGTGTAAGCTGAAAAATTTTGTCAGACGTCGTTGCCGGAAAAAACATTGTCAGTTCATTGCAAGGCTAGCAGCTGACAACAAATTGTCAGAAATCTCACAATCGTGTGAAGACATTGTAAACTTATTGCCAGATATTTGTCAGACATTTTAATATTGTCAGATGTGCGAAGTTTATGCATCTGACAATGGCCTCATTGTAAGAGAATTATTTCTATGGGCAACACTGCACACGCTTGATTAAAAAAAAATTATAATAAAATATATGCAAACAAAATCATTGCAATTGCTTTTTTATGATCCAAAATAATTTATAGTTTCACTTTTTACATTTAACACAAACACAAACGGTTGATATTTAACAATTTCTAACAAATGCTTTCAGTCTGGCAATGTATAACAACAGATCTGACAATTTGTGTATATTTTCGACTCGAATTTTTCGACTGACGATTTTGTCAGATGAATTTATTGCCATACAACCGCCTAGCAATAAATTGTAAAATTTTTTACAACCGTGTGAACTGACAAGGAATATTGTACTGGCAATTTTCGATTTCCAGTACATTGTCAGCACATTGGCAGATCTGACAATATTGTAAGATATGACAATCGTTTGTACATAGATTTAGTGCCAAACTAAGAAAAAGCACTAAGTAGTTCTTTTAAAAAATTTATGTATTTCTTAAAATTACTTTAATAAAAACTTGCTGTATTTATTTTCTCAGTGTAACGAATACTTTCTTCGTTTGATTTATGTTATTAAATAAGGAATTGTCAAGAAAATTTTAACCATAATTGAACTTCACTTGTTGGACCTTCACTAGTTTTTTACGTTAGTGCTTTATACGCTTTTTAGATTTCATATTACGTTTTTTAGTGCTTTTTTTTAAGTACTGATGTGCTTGAAGACCGAAAAAAGTTGGCATCACTGGTAACGAACACAAAAATAATTCCCTCTCTCCCACCCGTAAATTGCTAAAAAACTAAAAGTTTCCCTTTCAAATATTTTCGTGTCTGAGCGCAGACTTTGAAAGGTAAATATTTCGGGAAAAATTTAGAATGTCTTTGCAATTTCTCTGGTTTTTTTCTTCAGTACATGTGAGTAAATTTAATTTTTATGTAAAATGTTTAATGTTTTAATTAAATGGCTTGCAGAGTTCATATCTTGAGTTGATTAAGTCATATTACTAAGGTCTTTATAAACAATAGCAAAATTAAGTAAAAACAAAATACATGAGAAATACATTTAATAATAACAGCTGACTAAACGTCTGCATGTATGTTTGTTTATTGTGAATTACAAATTAGCAGGCCTTTACTGTACACAAGGACATACAAACATACATATGTATATGCTACAATATTCCCATAAGTATGCAAATTCTCAAAATATTTTTATTGAAATCGAATGTATAAATAAAATTATTTAGTATTTTGTTGTTTAATTTTTGGTTTGTTTTTCCAAGTACATAAAAAATGTTGTATTACCACAAACCTCAACAAATAATGACTAGATGAGTGAATTTGAATATTTGTTTTCATACAAGGTTGCACAAAAGTAATGTCATAATAATATTAATTGGCTGCCAGTTTTGCAGAGAGCGGTAAATATTAATATGATTTGATTATTATGATGAAGATATATAAAGAATAAGTTCTCAATAGTCTATGGAACAACACAAAGAACTCAAGAAAGTAGAGTTGTTATTGTTACTGTTGTAACGCAGTGTGAATTTTGTTATCTTTCATGTGCGTGAACATTACCGCCTCGTGAAAACTTTGTCAATTACAGTTCTCGTAAAAAGTGGCCGAACTCGCATTACTCGTTCGGTCGAGAACACCGCTGGTATTGCCGACGATATCAGAGAGAAGCCACAAAAATTAACGAGATGACAATGCACACAATTAGAGACATCAGCAGACGTTCATTGCAACGAGTTTTGGTGAATGATCTGAAAAGGTTCCCATACAAAATGCAAACTGTTGCCTAGTTGCTGGCTGCTGACCATGGGACAAGGTTGATTTCCTGCCATACTCTATTAAACTTTGTGCAAGAAGGGGATGATTTCAAATACAAAATTAGAATGAGCATCTCCGCCAATTTCCACAAACACAATTTACGTTTTAGAAAAAGAGCCATTGATTGCAGTCACTGTAACTGTTTTGTGCTGCATTTTCAACGAAAAAATTTATTGGCCTAATTTTTTTTTTAACCACGATGGCAACACCATAACCGCAAATAATAAGCGTTAAAAGCAGATGCTTAAGGAGTTAATGACGCAAGTTGCTGCATTTGATATCATACCATCAATGTTAGCTCAACAGGACGGGTAAACTGGTAGAGCAATGAAAAAGAGTTTAAGACACCGATTTCCAGGTCCGATTTTGGAGATTTTAACTGGTCGCCGACATTGCTAAATCTAGCAATACTTACCTTTCAAAAAATATCTAATTTAGAGCCCGATATTTTGCGCGCACTATTTAAAAATGCTTCAAAACGACCGCAATTAAGCATCAACTCTAAAGGCAGCCTTTTCAGCGGTATAATTTGTTTTAATTAGTGTCACAATTTCACTCTTTTAAGCAAGACAGAGCAGTTTTTTTTATTTACAGCCTATTTCACCAACTCTATTTAAATATCAATTAATTTTTGAATGTCGATTTTCATTAATTTTTTTTTGGAAAAATTACTTTTAAATATGAATTGATATTTAAAACAGTTGGTCAAATAGGCCTTTAAGCCCAGTACAGAGTTCTTACGAAATTTCACGTTTGTAAGCTTACATTTATTTCTACACGGAAAAATAATCGTGAAGTCTTTCGTGTAGATTTATATTTTTGCATACATACAAATTCATTTATTTTTGAACTTATAAAACACAAAAATTAATTACAATTTGATGAAAATTAGAAATGTCAAAAATTTAGTGACCAAACATTGTATGAATATTAAGACCCTAATTTTGTAAAACGCAACGCTAAGCGTTGTCAAATTTCATATGGTAAAAATTTAAATTACAAAAACTAAATAATTACAAAATTTGTCAACGCCAATCGCTGCGTTTTACAAAATTAGGCCCTTATTTTGAATTCAGTTGTCTGAAAAAAGTCTCCACTTATATATTTATAACATCCCTAAGACAGGCAATAAATTTCAAAAATTCCGTGTATTTTTCTTTTGAAGCTCCGTAATAGCAAATGGAAATTCCTTTATGAAATTTACCAACCTGAATTTCGGTAGTTTTTTTACATACAAATTGATTACCTGAAATTCCGTTAGAACTCCCTACCAGGATTTAGACTGAAAATGTCAATATATGATATTACTTTTCAATTACCTTGTATATTTTATTTATGAATTTAAGATTTATTGTTGAAACCTTAAATGTTAACAAATCTCTGCATTAATTTAATTATTCCGGAGAATTTCTAATCATACAAATTTTAAATCTTCTATGACTTCACAAATTTCAAGTAGAATGCATTTAATTTAATTCTTTGTAGGAAAGTTTTATTTTATTGATAAGGTTAAAAGAAAAGTACAATAAAATCTAATAAATTTCGACGATTAAAATTTGATAAAAAATAAATTTAAAAAAATATTTACAGAGCACACTTTTCATATAGAAAAATTAAATGTACAATAGACAGCATACTTGTTAACCCCCAACTAAAAAAATTGGTGATGTTAGTTAAGGGCCACTCAGACTATAATACAAGTATTAATACTTTCGACGAAAATGCATCCCTGGTCTTATATTTATTTCAAACATTTAAAAAAACACAATAACAACTCAACATGTCAGAGCTGCATTTTCCACAAAAGTATTAATACTTGTATAATAATCTGAACGGGGCTTTAATAGTATGTGTCTGTGTATTGTTGTACCTGTGTGGCTGCACGAATTTACATAAAGACCAAATGCTTGGATGTGTGAAGAAAATCGGTTTAGCCGTTTATAAGATATCACAGCTTTTCTATATATTCTGTTGAGTCTGTGTGTCGTTGATGCCCAAACGGCTAGACCGATTTTAATTATTTAATTTTTTTTCATTTGGAAGGTGACTTGATATAATATATTCAGCCTATACTTGAAGAAAAGCGGTCCAGCCATTTGGTATGTACGTCGCGACGTGAAAAGTAGCGAAAACTAGTTTTACAATATATTTGTTTCACACACATTTCAAAACGAAAAAATCGCTTTTATTTTACAAAATCAAGCCTTTATATTATTGGTACATATTTAAAAATTTCCAAAAATTCCGTTTTTAAATGATGTTATACAAGATTTTTTTTAATTTTTTTTACTTTCGTGAAATGCTTAAAAGTCTTATAATTTAAATATAAAATAAAAAAATTAATTCTTTGACAAAGTTTAAATTATAGGGTGTATCAAAAGCAAGTTTATATTTGATGGAAAAAAAATCGCTTAACCAAACAATGTTTATTACACAATTTGGGTATTTATTCCTTTAAGACTTATTTTCATTCTAAGGCTTTGCTACCCCAGTCAGATTTTTTAGCTAAAGGATTTTAGGTGTTTGAGTACATTTCACTAAATGATGATTTATGAATTCCACTCAAAGGAATTTCACTCGTGACATGACAAAAGGGACCTTATCTTGCCAGGGGTCAAAATCGAGGTTTTGATACCAATGGAGAAAGGACAACATTCTAAATAAAACTACACCAAAATCGTGCAAAAGTCTTACCCCCTTATGCAAAAACAATTAGTAAACTTAAAGTTGGTTTAACAAACGAATTTTGTATTGCAAAACCGGTTTTAACGCATGCTTTCACTTTAACAATTGTTTTTTCATAAGAACATTAAAAATTGATGAAGTTACAGCATTTTGAAGTTTTTATTAATAAATCCAATGAAACAATTTCATTAAAAAATTTTCACAAATCTAATGATAATTTCACAAACCCAATGAAAATTTCATGAATATTGTGAAGCAATTTCATTGGAATTGCTTCTATGATATTCTGGTTTCGTTAGAATATTTTATTGGATTTATGACAACAATATTTTCTAATTATTAAGAAACTCCTTTATATGTATTATTAAAAGGTAAAGTCAAGAAACCTTATTATACGCGATGCATTTTCTTTTTATCAAGGGATTCAAATATACAGGGTGGCCCAGAAAGACCGAAGTGGTGTGAATTCCTTATAACTTTTTATTTAAGACATATTTTTTTAATTTTTTGTTTTTTAAATGCAGTAAATTTATAGGGAATATTTTTAGATTAGTTATTAAAAATGATATCCCGCAAGTGGTGGACATTTTCTGCTTCGCACAAATGTGTTCTTTCCATTTCCATTATTCATAACTTAGTTTTGAGTGACGAAGCCCATTTCCAATTAAATGAGCTCGTTAACAAACAAAACTTTAGGATATGGGATATTGAAAACCCGAGAGTACTTCATCAACGACAATTACACCCAGTTAAGTATACTGTTTGATGCGGTGTTTCTTCAGAAAGGATCATTGGCCCATATTTTTTTGAAAATGAGCGAGGTGTCGCCATTTCCATCAATGGTGATCGATATCGGGCCATGTTGGAAAATTTTGTAAGGCCAGTCGTGGAAAACCATCCGCAAATATGGTTCCAACAGGATGGAGCCACAGCGCACACTTCGAGGGCCACAATGGCTCTTTTACTCGACATCTTTGGTGAAAAAATAATTTCGCGTAGAAGCAATTTTAATTAGCCTCCGCGTTCCCCGGATTTAACTGCTCCAGACTGTTTCCTTTGGAGTTATTTAAAAGGGAAAGTTTATGTTAATAAGCCTAGGACTATTGAGGAATTAAAAACCAATATTCGAGACGAAATTAACAACATAACACCGGAAGTTTTGCGAAAGGTCATGGAAAATGTGTTGGAAAGAGCACATTTGTGCGAAGCAGAAAATGGCCACCACTTGCGGGATATAATTTTTAATAACTAACCTTAAAATATTCCCTATAAATTTAATGTATTTAAAAAACAAAAAACTAAAAAAATATGTCTTAAATAAAAAGTTATTAGGATTTCACACCACTTCGGTCTTTCTGGGCCACCCTGTATTTTATACCATCCGATGATATTAAGAAATACTCTTCGTTTTATAACTTGGATGAAAAGTAGAAAAACGTAAAATTTATACCACACATATCCGAATTGCAATTCTTCTGTTGCAAAGGTCAGGACGTGAAAGTAGCTAAAACTATTTTGTGAAATATATTTAATTTTTGATCTCATTCTGCTTTTCCCATTTAGTTCGTCGTTATGTTAAAATAAACACATTTAATACCCCAATTTTTTTAATTTAATTTCTTTTAATTTTTTATCTAGGCGCACGGGAGTGCGCCAGGCCCAGTTCCGGTCATTGCATGCAGTGTGTATATTTACAGGAAGCCATTCGAGTTGTTTTACCCCCCTGATAACTTTTTCCCCGCCGTCGTTAAATTCTAAAATTTAATTCATAATTAGAATAAATTCATGTTACCTCATACGTTTGAAAATTTTTGAACAAAAGGTTTCTGAGATATGGAGGTGCAAAAGTGCATATTTTAAGACATATTCGCTGACCACTGACCCACTCATCAAATTGATTAAGCACTTCCGCTATAGCTAGAGATCTGAAATTTGGAACAGAAGTAGATCTAGGTGAGCGAACAGGAAAAATAAAAACTAGCCAAAAAAAAACATAAGATTTACAAAAGTAGGCGGGAGCACGCCCATAAGAAAATAAAATAAAAATATGCGCTAGTGATCTAAAATTTGACAAACAAGTAGTAATAGATTAGCAAATTACTAGAAAAATCTTAAAACCCAAAAGTTTTATTTAAAAGGGCGGGCCTGCGCCCTTAAGGCTCAGAATATAAAATACAAATCTAAGGCGTTAAACTCAAGCGATTTTATTGAAATTAGCACACAAACGTTTTTTGTTTGTGTGCTAACTTTTCACTAGCTTTATAACATTAAATTTTATTAAATTTTAAATTTTATTATATATTTTATTAAAATTACCTACAATTTATCTCAAAATCACTTAATTAAGACTTATAAAATTTTTTATTTGATTTATTGTATTTGCATATGCTTAGTTCCATACTGCAATATAAGACTTAAGTCTTGTGTATGGGACATCGAAAAGAAATAAATAATAATAATAATAAAGATGCAATAATACAAGGCTATAGATTTTCGTTGAAAAAGTGGGCGTTAACGCGCCCATACAACTTAAGCCTCCTATTTCATGTGTTTCGGGTCAGCATATTTGAATATACTACATATTTATATATTTATTACTATCCGTTTTCAACGAAACTCGACAGGAAAGATAACTAATGGCAACAGCAGGTATTGATCTTGAAAAAGTGGGTGGTATCACGCCCATAAAAAGAAAATAAATAAAATGTACGCAAGTTAGCTGAAAGTTGATAAACAACTAGGTCTAGATTAGCAACTAACTAGAAAAATCTGAAAACCCGGAGATTTTTACCAGGGGCTATTCCAATAAAGCACACAATTAAAATGGCAAATCTAAAATATTTATCTTAAGCGATTTTATTAAAATTTGGCAAAAATGTTGGAATAATGCAAAGTTTTAAAAAATCGTTAAAAAAAAGTGGGTGTTAACACGTCTATTTATTTAAATATTAATATCCGTTTCCAACGAAACTTGACATGTATGATTGGCGCTAGCAAAAATAAATTACTTAAAAAAGGTGGTCATATTCCCGCCCAAAAAATTAAGTATCTTAATTTGATACGCAAGTAGGTTAAGATGAGAAACCAAATAGAAAAATCTAAAATCCAAATATTTTAACCAGGATTTGCAGAGCCCACGATAATTTTGTAGGGAAGCTTTTAACTGAAGCTTTAACTAAAAGCTAACATCTTAAAAAGGGTACGATGATATTTGAGCGCTGCTCATAACAAAATCTTGAGTTTAAAAATGTGACGGAGAGTGGGGATAACGGCCATCACATTTCAATCTAGAATTTGCAATAGAGACCTTAAACTCAATATTGAAATAAATCTAAGTTAGAGATACCCAAGAAAGATTTAAAATCCTGGAAGTTTTAATTGGGAAGCATGGACACGCACTTTAAGCTCAAAATTAAGAGTTAAAGTTAAAGGATTTACGAATAGGAAAAATCTGAAAGCACCGGTTGTTAAATTAGGGAAGTAGACCCACATTTAAAAAATTTGTGTTGAAATATTATACGGTAGATAACTGAAATTTTGCAAAAAAAATAGGGTTAGGTAAGTTACCAAGTAGATAAATTTAAAATACAAGCTACTGTATTTAAACCTTGCATTCATATTTCACTCATGCTAGCATTTAATTTTGCGTTTTCAAAAGTACTTCGTCTGAGCAGTTTTTAGATAAATAGGCGGGGTCACTCCTACTAAAATTTACACTATATTTTACATATTTCTACTCAGATGACTGTTAAAAAATTAAGCAAATTACTCGGTCCTTATTATGACACGATGGTGCACATATCACCATATAACCCATAATTTTATGTAACTCTGCCCTTTTGAACTGGCGCAGACATTATGATTAGAACTATAACAAACTAGAAATTTAAAGTTTAAAAAGCTTTATAAGGAAAACCTTCTAAAAAGTAGTCAGATCCTCACAAAAACATAAATGTGAAAAAAGGCAAAGTTGTGTTCCAAAATTTTTTGTTCATTTCTTTATATCGGGAAAAATGTTGTCAAGTAAGCAGATTATATAGAAATTATATAACACCCTTACGATTACAAATTTATATAATGCATACATATTGCAGTGATAGGTATTGTATTAAACACGAACGTGGTCAAAATTTTTATATCACTACTTTTGATGGCCGAAATTTTGGAAAATAACTTGGCCTTTTTTCACATTTATGTTTTTGTGAGGATTCATAATTTCCCAAAAAAGCGCCAGGAAATATTTGAACATCATGATGGAATAAAATGTCCCTTAAACCAAGTAACTAAGTAAATTTAAATAAGAAAAAATCTATTAATTATTTTTTTAGACAAAAATTCAGCTGTTTCTTTACCAAGACCAAAGAAGCTGCAAATAATTAAAATGTTTAAATTGAAGATTATTTTTTTTATTTATTATTTATTTTCTTAACTTTTTTATATTTATATCTTATATCTCAAAGTTTTTTTTATTGGTAAGCTTAATGAAATTTTCCATCAACATGGATTAATTTAGTAAACTTTCTCATTATGTATCACCCTTTTTTTTGGGAAAAATATAAAAGAATAATAGAAAAATGTTACATAGAAATCTTCCCATTCTTCATTTGATGGATTAAATAAGTTTTTGTTATGAAAAAGTTTTTGGTGTTATCTGCTTTTCCATTTAAGTTTTCTAACTTTTAAATCAATTGCTCATAATTACAACAACATTGTGTTTTTTACAATCTCAATTAAATCTTTGAGAATACTTTTCATCAGAAATGTAATAGAAGTTTCTTAATTTTTTGCTGTTTGAAGTTGTATGAAAATTCGTATGAATGTGTGAATGTAATTTGTATAAAATATTGCTTCTCTTATATGTGTATAAAAATATTAAATAATGAAAACAAAAATCTTACAAAGTTATTAAGCAAAATAATAGGTTTTTTAAAATTTTTTTTTCGATTGTTTGTGGGGATATGACCTTTGTTGAGAACACAGCTTAATTGACACAAGTAAATTTATTAACTAATTAGTTGTATTTATTTTTAATTCTTGAAGTGGTAATAGGAGAACATTTTTTCTGCTTTTATATTTTATATTATTTTTCAATTAAAAATAAGAGTTGCCTCTTCCTTTCTTGAATTTTCTTACGTCAGAATCGCATAAAATAATTGAGATCTTGCTCAAAGGTAGTTTTAAATATGAAAATCAGAGGCGTGATACTAAGCAAAAAAAGAGTTTATCTCAACTTAACCACTTTTTCCTCTTTTATACCCTTTTAAATGGTAAAAGGTTTGTCATTTCGTTTGTAATTTCTACAATATTAATAAGCGACACATAAAGTATATATATTCTGGATCCTTATGCATATGGAAAACGAACAAGCGATGTCTGCCTGTCCGTCTGTCTGTACGTGAAATCAGTTTTCCCCAGCTCCCAGAAAAGCTAGAAACTTCGTTCTCAGATTGATGTGTCAGACATAGTCTGAAAAATTTTGGTATTGAAAATCAGCTAAATCTAGTTGGCGTTTTCAGAGCTGGAAGGCTCGAACTCCATTTTGCCATAAAAATTAACTACCGAAAATTAGTTTTTATTATTTTTTTATTATATAAATTCATTTTATACTTAAGTGTGAACAAATTTGGTATTTCTAATTTAAAATAAATTAAAAAAATTAAAAAAACGTTTCCAGGGTTGGAAAACTTTAAATTTTTTTCTTATACAAAAGTAACTTACTAAAACAAATTTTTCCTTTTTTTCAACAAATTATACATATCTTATATTCGTTAAAGATAGATATTGATGTAAGAGATCAGAAAAATCAAAAAAGATGATTCCAGGGTTGGATATATAAAATTAACTACAATAAATTAATTTTTTATTTATTTTTATAAAATAAACTTATTTTATACTTCACTACGAATAAAGTTGGTATTAAAAATAAATAAAAAAATTAAAACATTCAAAAAGACGTTACCAGGGTTGGAAAACTTTAACTTTTTTTCATACAAAAGTAACTTACTACAGCAAATTTTTCTTTTTTATCTATAAAATAAACCTATCTTTTATTCTTAAAAGAAAATATTGGTGTAAGAAATCGGAAAATCAAAAATATGATTCCAGGGTTGGAAAACTTCCACTTTATTTGATATATATAAAAGGAACTATGTATGCCTAACTGATTTTTATTTTTTTATCAAATAAAATTATTTTATACATCAGTACAACTAAAATTGGTATTTTAAATTAAAAAAATTAAAAAGGCGTTTCCAGAGTTGGAAAACTTTAACTATTTTCTTATACAAAATTAACTTACTGAAACAAATTTTTCCTTTTTTCTATAAATTAAACATATATTTAATTCTTAAAAGAAAGAGATTGATGTAAGAAATCAGAAAAATTAAAATGGATGTTTCCAGGGTTGGGAAACTTTTACTTTTTGTGATGTATAAAAGTAACTAGGTCTTATTAATTATTTATATTTTTCTTTATAAATTATGTATATTTTACTTTTTGGAAAGAAAAGTTTGTAGAAAATTATAAAAATAAGAACCGCAGCGCCAGGGCTGGAAGCTTTTAACTGGATATTAAAGTAACTAAATAAAACAATTTTTTTTAATTTCCTTTTGTTCACTTTGTATTTTATTTTTTAAAACAACTATATTGGTATAATAAATCAGAAAAATCTTTAAATAAAAATTCAGTAAAGTGCGACTTTGACCCGCGCATTTTTTGTTCGTTTTTGACGTTTTTTTTAATTTTTTGGCGATTTTTTAAATGTTGTCGATTTTTTTTTTGCTTTTTGCGATTTTTTCGGTTTTTGGCGTTTTTTATTTTTTGTCGATTTTTTTAATTTAGGCGATTTTAAGTTTTTGGTGTTTCTTCATTTTGGCGACTTTTTTCATTCAGGCGCTTTTTTAGTTTTGACACTTTTTTCCTCTTTTTGGCGATTTTTCAATTTTGCGATTTTTTTAATTTTGGCGATTTTTTTCATTTTGGCGATTTTTTTTAATATTAACAATTATTTCGTTACTGGAGCCTTTTTCGCGTTTAACGATTTTTTCAGTTTTTTGCGCTTTTTTTTCATTTCGGCGATTTTTTCATTTAGACGATTTTTTCGAATTTTGCGACTGATTTTGGTGTTAAAAAATTTTTTTAGTTTTAGAATTTTTGGCAATTTTTTTTAGGTTTGGCGATTTTATAATTTTCAGATTTTTTAGTTTTACCGTTTTTGAAAATTTCAAGAGTCTAGAGACTTCTTTCTTGAAGATATAGCAAGTTGTCAAAATTACATAGCCAAAATTGCATTAACTGATGTACCACCCTTTAATTTAATTTTTTTTAAATTTTTGTATTAATTGTTGTAGTCTATATAAAAATACACTAATTTTACAAATTTCAAGTGTCAATATACATATTGAAAATACATACAATTGTATGTATATTACATGAGATTTTCACATTTTTCGTTGCTCATTTTGTAACATCCTTTAATTTTTAATTCTCATTTATTTGTTGTTGTAGCGGCCAAGGTTTTACACTCTCTGTCTAAATTTCAGATCCGTAGCTCTTACGGTTCCTGAGGAAATAGCGTGTGACGGACAGACGGACAGCGTTGCGAAAACAATAGGGGTCCTTTTTTCACCTTTGCTGTACGGAACCCTAAAAAGGGTGATTTCAGGGTTGGAAAATTTAATTTTTTCTTAGAAAGAAATAGTTTGGCATAAAAATTATAAAATAAAATAGCACCAGACCTGGAAAACTTTTTGTTGTATATAAAACCTAGTAAACAAAACTAATCATTTATTTGGTAATTAAATATATTGCATATTTTAAAAGGAAATAAATTAGTATTAAAAATTATTACCAAAACTAATTTTTTTTCAATTAAACATATTTCATGTTTTAGGAAGATTTTACTCTAGATTTATAAACGAAGGTTTGTGTCATGTTGCTTATTATGCTTTTAGCACAGTTATGTTTCAAATCGCTGGTTTTTCCATGACATTTTGCAACGAGTTCTTTTTGATTTTTACTAAATAGAGATAAAAATAAAATTTGTCGCTAAAGAACAGTCCTAACTATAAAATTAATTAAAGGACTTTCATTCACCTGAAAACGTTCCTTTGTGCTGAACAAAGTTGATAAAATTCTTTAGGAATAAACGTTTACATAATACCGCAATATATACTTTTTGCAATAGGATGTTTAAATTGAGACAGTTAACAATTTTGCAACATCAAAGATTATTATACAGGGTGGCCCAGAAAGACCGAAGTGGTGTGAATTGCTTATAACTTTTTATTTAAGAGATATTTTTTTAATTTTTTTTTTTAAATACATTAAATTTATGGGGAATATTTTTGGATTAGTTATTAAAAATGATATCCCGCAAGTGGTGGCCATATTCTGCTTCGCACAAATGTGCTCTTTCCAACACATTTTCCATGACCTTTCGCAAAACTTCCGGTGGTATGTTGTTAATTTCTTCTCGAATATTGGTTTTTAACTCCTCAATAGTCCTAGGCTTATTAACATAAACTTTTCCTTTTAAATAGCCCCAAAGAAAACAGCCTGGAGCGGTTAAATCCGGGGAACGCGGAGGCCAATTAAAATTGCTGTTACGAGAAATTATTCTTTCACCAAAGATGTCGCGTAAAAGAGTCATTGTGGCCCTCGCAGTGTGCGCTGTGGCTTCATCCTGTTGGAACCATATTTGCGGATGGTTTTCCACGGCTGGCCTTACAAAATTTTGCAACATGGCCCGATATCGATCACCATTGACGGAAATGGCGACACCTTGTTCATTTTCAAAAAAAATGGGCCAATGATCCTTTCTGAAGAAACACCGCACCAAACGGTACACTTAACTGGGTGCAATTGTCGTTGATGAAGTACTCTCGGGTTTTCCGTAGCCCATATCCTACAGTTTTGCTTGTTAACGAACCCATTTAATTGAAAATGGGCTTCGTCACTCATTATTAATTTATGAATAAAATTTGGATTCTCTTGTGCTTTTTGCTGGAAATAAATTGCATAGTCAAGTCGTTGCTGGTAATCTGTTGGTTTCAATTCTTGGACAAGTTGAATTTTGTATGGAAACAATCCTATGGTGTGCAAAATTCGCTGCAGCGACGTTCTTGAGAGGCCCAGTTGTGACGAACGTCTCCTGGTTGATGTTTCTGGATCCTCCCGAATACTCTCCTGTACCACTTGAATATTGTCAGCCGTTTGGACAGTTCGGTGTCTGCCGGGACCAGGAAGGTTCCTTACTGCTCCTTGTTCTCGAAAATTTACAACCAGACGGTTTATTGTTGACTGAGAGGGTGCAACCCGCACATTAAATTGACGACGGTATGCACGCTGAGTCAACACAATGGACCGTTGATTTGAAAAGTAAATTTCAACAATTTGGGCACGTTGTTCAATTGTGTATTGCTCCATTATAAATTATCCAAGTCTTCTTTACAAAATACTGAAAAGAAAAGAAAAAAAAAATTATAATAAAAAAGTTATAAGGAATTCACACCACTTCGGTCTTTCTGGGCCACCCTGTATAATACAAAGTTAGTTTACTTGGTATTGAAATACAATAATAAAACTATTTTATGGGGTTGTTAAATAATACCACGGCGAATAAGCACCCTAATTTTGGTATTGTATGACGTGACGTCATTTTTGACATGCAAAATATTTCTTAAATACAGAAAAAAATATTTAATCTAAAAATACCGAGAGGTATTGCACTAGAGCAAAAAATTATAAATTTTTTTCTCAAAACAAATATGTATATATATGCTTATGTATGTATCTCTATACTACATATAAGCACTTTGGTAAAGGGTATATAAAATTCGGCACAGCCCAATAGAGCACCATCACTTGTTATTCTTTAGAACACTTTTTACTCTTTTGTATTAAATTCTTTATTTATATATAAATCACAGCGTTTTGTAACATAAAATAAATTTATTTGATTCTCTTTTGAACATTAAAAAAATATTTAACTCTTACACATGCATTTCTTTCTTGTGTAAATTCTGCAAACTTTTCCACGTAAAGTAGGATTCTTTGTTGCTTGTTTGAAAGTCTAATTTTATTTACAAGTGTTAACACATTTTCGTTGTTGTTTTTGTTGTTCCACTTGTATTTAATTTAATTCATGTTTAAATTGTAAGTCTTATTTGTTCATTTACGCACATTTAAATTTCTAAAATAATTTAATTTGAAAGAATTATGCTGAACAAATTTTAAATATGCTTTATTTTTGTTTACCAGAGCGGACGTAAAAAAACATTATTTTTTATAAATTCGTGGTAAATTTAGATGAAAATTTAGCAGACGCCTTACTTACTTGCTCTTTAAATTATTCATGATTGTAAAAATAATTTAAATTTTCTTCGGTAATTTTGCTACATTGATGGATATCTTTCCTTTTTTTTAAACACTCAAATATAATGAGGTTTGGAGTTTGGGTTACCGCCCACAAAATAAAAAAAGGACGTTTTGGCCACATTGTGCGCAGGCTGTTGTAATATTAAACCCATAGGATTAAAAGAAATACTCTTTAAATTTATTAAACTACTTTCAGGAGTTTAAGAAATTTATACTTTATTTTTGCCTTAAAAATATTTTAGAAAGTCCAAAAATGTAAATAACACAAACAAGTTTCAGCTGATACTAAATCCTTTCCTTTTTATGCTTTTGTCGCATGCACATAAATCCCTGTAATTTGTTTAACTTATTTGCATAAGTTCCAATGAAAAAACTAAAACTGTTTTAAATTTATAATATTCTCAGACAATTTTTCCGCTTCGTTTCATTTAACATAACAAAAATATTCGATTTAGAAAAAAATTTATATGCTTGTATATACAATATTCATATTATTGATTATAATTTGAAGAAGGGTTTGTTTGTAAACAAAAAAACTGTTTATAATTTCAAACAACAAAGTCCTAACCATTGATTTTGGCAGAAGAGATTAAACATAGACATAAGTGTATTGACGTTTTGAAAGTATACTTCCAAACCTCTTAAAACATTCCAGACTTTTTCAACACTAAAGCCTGATACTATGTTCACAATTTGAGCGAAATGTTTGCGAAATAAAAAATAAAAGTAGTACTCTGTGTTTGTTGTAAAAAACACGTAAAATCTATCTGGCAGCATATTTTACCATGCAAAATTAGTCTGGCATCATTTTAGTTTAGCTGCGAAAAAACATGAGCACTGCTTTTTTGCATGAAATTTTAACAATGTTGTAAATTTTCAAGCAATAAAAACGAGAAATTTATAAAAAAAACCACGAGGTGGGCTACATTTAGTACATCTCGAAATTTTTCACGCGAAATATTCAATGGTACTGACAATTTTTTCACAACTTCGAACGGAGTACCAACCTTAATAGTGTATTTTCCCAACAATAAAAAAACCTTGTCTTTAGGGTAAAGTAGAGCATTTTTGTGTAGAATTTTACAAAGGAAATTCGCCCGCCCCAATAATTTTCAATAATTTTTAATACTTTAACATAATCAATAGCAAAAATACGTATTTAGATTTTTATATAAAAAATTACAATAATTAATTAAAATTTTTTTATTCATTTTTATATTTTTATATAAAAATAACATAAATAAAAGTAATTATATTGTCGTATGGCCCTTTCTTAAATCCTAGTCTTGTTATTATGTAATAAATATCTATAAGTCTGTGCAACATTAGCCGTATCTGTTCTGAAATTCATTCTCTGATCTGTTGGAACATCTATAATGTGTAACGTTTCTAACATAAACCTACGTTTATAATTAAGTTCTGTATTTAGTATGTTAAAGTATTAAAAATTATTGAAAAGTATTTTCATTAGTTAATACCTATTTTTAAATATAAATGTATGTTACAAACTTTTTTCAGTTCATATTTTGAAAATATTCATTACTATGATAAAATACTCTTGACTCATACCAATGTTATTAACATTTTAAAATTTTAATAATTTAAAGACACACAATGTTATTTAAAAGTATTAGAAATATGTATTATCATTTCTAAGAACCTTTCCAAATTCTGTATGTTAAAAACTTTATTTTCCATTAATTTTTTAATATTATTAACATGAAAAAATGTTATAGACTTACACCTATTTTGTTTTAGTACCAAACTTTTCAAAAATTATAAAAATATTTGACACACATTGTTATTTTAAAATTGTAAAAAATAGTTTGTAATTGAAAGGAGAAAAGAAAAAAGAAAAATACTAAATTTGAAAAAAACAAAAAACAATAAACATACATATATCCTGAAGAAGTTAACCGAAGGTTAACAAAATATTGATAAAATAAAAGACAAATAATACCAGACCTAAAGCTCAAAAAAATAGTTTAATTGAATATATAAAAAGGTCGAAAAATTAGATGAAAGAATTTGTATAAGTTTGTTTTATACAAATCCCCTGGCTCATTAGAGTAACAGGTGGTTTTTAAATCGGGCCAGAACATGTGGGCAATAGTATCTTCTGGAGGTATTATCTTTTTAACAGCTCTTGGTTTACAGCCTGGCCCACGATATCGGCAGAAATCGTTCGTCGAGTACTTATATTGACACCAACAAGAAATTTTCTAATGTTTTTGTTGTTTTCGATCGAACTTTTGCTGATGACATTGTGGGATAGCCCTTTAATTTACCTTTGGAAAGAAAAGGCTTTATCATTCGACCCGATTTACATATTCCTTGCTAAACTGAATATTATTTTATAAATTTGTCCACCTTTTTAAACTTAAATATATTCCTTACATCTCCATTCATATATGGCGTACAATATTGTTTGCCTGGAAGTAGTTTAAAATCAACTTTCACGTAGTCTTCATCATCTAATATTACAAAATTTCGAAAATTGTTCAGCACTCTTCGTAAAAGTTTGCTTGCTCTTTCTTTTCCTTTTGTATTTTGGTTTTTGCGTATATATATTATTTTGTAACAACATATGATACTTTTTGCTCAAATGTCTCAATAGCGCATTGGCGCTTAAATAATATTCTTTTTAATACTCTGTGCCAACTTTTTAGCCTAAAATCCAGCAGTTCAACCATACTTAGGCTTTCTGTCAAAAGACTGGGCCTTAACGAAAGTAAATTATATAGAAAACAGGCAAGAATAATATTGGTAATAAAGTTTTCTGGACAATTATGGCTTTTGTATAAGTTTCTCGAGCCTACTACGCTTATTTTTCTTTTGTGATTTTCAAAAATATTATTATTTGTGAATTTTTAAATAGTTCTTGAAAGTCTGTACATAAGATAAGAGGTTTGTGGCTATTCCAAGTGTGTGGTTGAAATCTACTGATGATTTGTTACAGCAACAATGAAATGCATATAGACAAAGCTAAATCACCAGCAAATAAATTTCAAATTAAAATATAATTATGTTAATATGTCGAATAATAAATTTCTTAAATTAGTAAACAACTCTCTGCAATATATTAACTTCCTAGGAAGGATTCTTAACACCGTTTTGGTAGCGCTTAGGTAGCCGCAAAAGTGAAAGTTTTCCCGAATTTTTTTAATTTCATTTGTTTGGAAAGTTTTCACTTATTATTTCTTTCTAAAATAAAAAATATATATAATTACCAAAGAAATAAATAGTTTGATTTAATTAGTTTTATATACCCAAAAAAAATTAAGTTTTACGGTTCCGGAGCAATAATTTTTATTTTTCTAATTTCTTATTCCAAACCATTTCTTTCTAACACATACAGTACATTAAATTTGTAAAAAAAAATTAGTTACATAATTACTTTTATATGCAATAAAATTATTTTTTTAACCCTGAAATCATCCTTTTATATTTTTCTGACTCCTTATAACAATTTAGTTCTTCAACAAATGTACAAAATATAATAAGTGGACAAAGAAAAAAGAAATAAGGAAAAAATAAAATTAGTTATATATAGTTATTTTAATATAAACAAAATTCAACTTTTCCAGCTCTGTAGCTAATTTTTCGAATTTAGTATGCCAAACTTTTTTTTCCATAACATAAATTATATGTAATTTATAAGGAAAATAAAAAATGATTTAGTTCTTCTAAGTTTTATTACAAACATTTTAAGTTTTCCAACCCTGGAATCATTCTTTTATATTTTTCTGATTACTTACTCCAATATATTTCTTTTAAGTATATAATATATGTTTAATTTATCTAGAAAAAGGGAAAATTAGTTTTATTAGGTTACTTTAACAAAAAAAGTTAACGTTTTCCAACCCTGGAAAAGTTTTCATAATTTTTTTTTATTTTTAATACCAGTTGTATTTGTACTGAAATATAAAATAAAAATTAGTTTTCGGTAGTTACTTTTATACGTCAAAATAAAGTTTAAGATTTCCAGCTCTAAATCCGTTTGCTAGATTTTGCTGCTTTTCAATACCAATCTTTTTTGGACAACTTGTGATACTCCAGTTCAAGACCAAAGCTTCTAGCTTTTCTGGGACGGACAGACGGATGTACGGACAGACGGACGGACGGGCAGACGGACATCGCTTATTCGTCTTCCCTATTCATAAGGACCCAGAATATAAATACTTTATAGGTCGCATGTTCATATTGTGGAAATTATACACAGAATCACAAACCTATATTAACCCTTTTCGTTTTTTGGTAAAGGGTATAAAATAACATAACTTCTATTTTGCAGATACTTGATTACATACTTATAATTAGTAGATATGTGCTTTACAATGCCATGAGTATATTATTATTAAATAAGAAAAACATGGTCTTACAAGTTCTTTCCTTTCTTAATCGCCTTCATCTGGAGTCATGCATCCTTAATGTCATCTGGTTAAATTGAAACTTGTCGTTAATAAATTACCTAACTCTAATTATTTTACCAATTAAATAAACATTTTCTCTACTGGCAAATTTTTAAATCCAAAACATATTAAAATTATGATTTCATTAGCTATAGAAATTAAAATATTGCTACAAGGGTCTACATATACAAAGTGTAGTATAATATTTGAAACACCTGCCCGTGTTAATTTATAAGTTAATCAAATATCATTTTTCATTAAAACATAACCTACGTGTCTGTGTGAGTGTGTACGTGTGCAAATATCAATGTAATTAAGTTGTACACGTGTAAGTTTAATTTGTACCAAAACATATAAACCAATTTAACAAATTCAACAAATTAAACAGCAGCAAAGTTGACTTTAAAATTTCAAACGTATCATCAATGCTTAAAGCGAACAAAGGTAAATATACAAATACATGTGTATCTAAACACACAGTAAATATGTATATAAATACACATACACACATATTCGTCTACTAACTCACATTTACCCAGTTGGCCACGTCTTTAAGACATCTTTGACGATGGGTACAAGACAATGGTAGTTCATTTAAGACATATTGAAGACAGCTTCATACAAATCGTCGACGAAATTTTCATTTATGGCGCCGAAGTCACACAAGACGAGATGAGCGACAATGTAGCTCAGATTGTAGTCAACACGGCTTTATTGAAGACAAAACGAGGGATATTGTCGCTCAGATTGTCTTCAACAAAATTTTTTTGAAGACAAAACATATGACATTGTAGCTCAGATAGTCATGAACGACGATTTCCTTTAAGTTGTCGATTGGAAACCATAATAGATAGGCAACATATCGTATATTAATCGTCGAAGACAATGTCGCCTGTGACGATTTGGCCAACTTGGTAGTTAAAAATATTTTCAAACTTTTGTGTGTGTATGTTTTCCACTTGGTTTGCCTGTGCTGGCTTATTTTTAAGATAAACTCTACCATATTGACCCTTTTCAAAATGAAATTTACATTAACTTAGTTTAAAATTTGTTCATTTAGACAAATAAGAAAATATATATGTAATCAAAGGAAGCGTTTGTATATGATATAACAATATATTTTAGATAAAAAAGGGCCAGCTAAAACATGCTATTGAAAAGGTAAAACTTTTAAGCTTTCTGAACAAAAGGTTCTAAGGTTGTTCAGGGAAAAAGTAGTTATAAAAATATTTGTCTTTAATTTCACTGTTTCAATGCGTTATTATAAAGTTTCTTGTTTGAGTGATGAAGCAATAATAGTTAGATTTTTTTTAATTATATTTGAAATTTTAACAAATACGAGTTAAAAACAAATCATTTTGTTCTATTTGGGGTATTTTGTTCTTAAGAAAGCTTATTGTTTAGCGAGAATAATCTGTTTTGCTTTTGAGCTACTATTGCCTTTGGTTAGAATACAAATAATTCGAATAAATTCTTTTAGTTTTAGCAAAAATATCACAGAGTTCTTCATTCGGCTATGGCAAATCTTGTAATGGAAAATAAAAATACATACACAAGTATAAAAATACTTGTTTTGTGCAAGAAAAACAGCTAATTTATTTTTACTCTATAACAATTTGTGATAGTGACCAAATAAATTTATGCAAATAATTTATTATCGCTAAAAGCAATATTTGATAAAATATTCTGCACTCTACATTTTAAAAACTGCGTGCATTTTCAATATTTTCTGTACTTAAAATAAATATATAACAAGTAAGAGTGCTATATTCGGCTGTGCCGAGTAGTATAGAGATATTTAGGTACATATTTATTTTGTGAAAAAATTCACAATTTTTGCTCTAGTGCAATTTTTAATAAGTGACCTTTCGGTATTTTTCGATTAAATATGTTTTTTTTATATTAGTAATAAATTGAATATCGATGTCTTACTTTCTAAAAAAAAATACAAGTTTTTAGGAGAGCAAAAAATAAACGGTTCATCTCTTTATACTTCGGTGTTTGGATAAAAGTTCATATGCAATTATTAAGGAATTGATTACATCTATATATATTAGTAGTAAGTTTAATTATGACGCGTATTTATTGAGATACGAGTTTAATTTAATTAGAGAGTAATTTTAATTCTTGATACTTGATGAATAAGTTACTCGTTTGTTACACTTATAGCTAAGCAAACAAATAATGTTTTTTCTCGTTTTAGCGATTTTCTTATGTTTTTGGCTTTTTTTGTTTTGGCGGCTTTTTGACATTTTGGTTTTTTGGCGTTTTTTAATTTTGGCGATTTTTTTCATTTAGGAGCTTTTTTAGCTTGACACTTTTTGTCATTTTGAGGATCTTTTCGGTTTATAAATTTTAAATTTTTAAATTTTCAAATTTTCAATTTTTAAAATTTTTCAATTTGGCGTTTTTTTAATTTTCGCGATTTTTTTTTTCATTTTTACAATTTTTTTAATCTGGGAGATTACCGTTTACCGTTTTTGAAAATTTCAAGAGTTTAACTCTTACGGTTTCCAAGATATAGCATGTAGTTGTCAAAATTACATTAACTGATGGACCACCCTTTAATTTAAATTTTTTAAGATTCTAGTGTTAATTCCTGTAGTCTATATAAAAATACACTAATTTTACAAATTTCAAGTGTCAATTGTATGTATACTCGTATTACATGGGATTTTAACATTTTTCGTTGCTCGTTTTGGAACACACTTTAAATCTCATGTATTTGTTGTTGTAGCGTTCAGACTCGTAGCTCTTACGGTTCCTTAGAAAATAGCCTTTTTCCTAAAACATGAAATATCTTTAATTATAAAAAAAAAATTAAAGTTTTCCAACCCTGGAAACGTCTTTTTAATTGATTTAATTTTTTAATTTATTTTTAAATTAGATATACAAATTTTATTCATACTGAAGTATAAAATAAGTTAATTTAATTAAAAAGTAATAAAAACTAGTTGTCGGAAGTTGTTTTGTATGGGAAAATAGAGTTTGAGTTTTCCAGCTTGATTTTGCTGATTTGCAATACCAATCTTAGTCGGAAAACTTCTGGCACACCAATCCAAGAATGAAGTCACTAGCTGTTCTGGGAGCTTCGGGAACCGATTTCACGTACAGACAGAGGGACAGATGTACAGATGGATAGTCGGACAGACGAACATCGCGTGTTCGTCTTTCCAATGCATAAGGATCCAGAATATATATACTTTATGTGTCGCTTATTATTATTGTAGAAGTTACACACGGAATGACAAACCTATACCATTTTTTGGTAAAGGGTATAAAAAGCAGCATTAAAAAAGTTCTAGCTCTCCACTAGCAATGAATTTTCTATGGACATTATGTCGCACATCGCAAATGGCTAATGGCGACAGCTCATGTCCAAGCAACAATGTTCGCCATGAGATTCAAAATTCGCAACCATTTACAATATAAAGAAAAGTGACAGAAAAAAATTAGTAAATATTCCATTTCAATTGTACTACTGGAAAAGAAACACTTTGATGTACCTGAACATGGACATCACATATGTATATTCACCAAGCCATAGAAGTTAATGAATTTTTCATAGTTGCTCTGCTGGCGTAATGTTCATGTCATGTCCCAGTCGATGGCTCATGAAGACGTAGGATAAGTTCAAATATCCTGCAGCACTGTACATTAAGGTTAAACTCTATAATACGCGTTTTTACATCTAAATTATTCTTAAAGTCAAACAAGTATCTACTGGATATGATTTTATATCTATAAGTTATATACATACAAACATATATACATACCTACATATGTATTTAAGTTCGTGTATAATATTGATTTAATATCAAATAAAAATTTTATTCACATCATCATTAAGAAGGCCATTTTCAACCCAAGTCAATCTCATATTTTGTGCTACTTAATACGTTTGTGGCTGCTACAGTTCTTGATATGAAATTAAATTCTACTTTATTTCATTTTAATAGCTGTCACTTACATAAACAGCATATGACAATTATATTGTATATATATTTTTAAAATTTATTATTGAACAAAAAAATGTTACCTTCGCAAAGAAAGAGCTCCATGATATTTCTGTAATGTATTTAAGTTACATAATTTTGTATTAGAAATATGTATTGTTTACATGCTTATGTGAACATTAGGAATATAATATTTTTTTAAATAAAAATTTGACAGGCTTTCGCGCTGAATTGAATTTCAAGAACCTTCCTACCTTCCTTTGCGTTGATTTGCATATATTTCAAAAAAAAAATGGTTAAATGGCCTTAGTCATTTTATTTTGTGCAAAATAAACAACGCAATAAAAAAATGGAAGTCATTCTAGTGGAACTACATTTTCATTGCTTCCACAAAAATCGATATTTTTAATTTGCCGAGAGTGAGCAAAGAGCCATGTAGAAGCTTATTTTAGTCATTTATTTTTTTTTATTATTTTATTATTTTGTAACTCCTCCATAGTGTTAGAAAATATTCACCAGAATTAAAAAAAAATTATTTTTTTTTAAGAAATTTAAGAACTAATTTTAGTCTAAAATTTAAAAGTTATTTGCTTAAATTTTCACGCAAACACTGTTTCGGGCTAAAATTCGTATAAAAAGAAAGGAATTGTTAAAAAAGGCCACTATTTACCCTTTTTTCTAGATGAAAATATTATCATAGAACACAAAAAAGGGAATTTTTCTTAATATCGTTTCCACGTCAGTGACCAGGCATCGAAAAAGAGAACTTCTTGCAATGACAACCCTATGTAAAAATCATTAGATCGGATCGAAATTTTCACTACTTCCAGATCGCAAACTCTAGATTTTCATGACTTTTTTGGCGTCTCTTTTTTTGCTGGGAACGTTTTTTTCAGAATATTTTATTAAAAAAAAACAAAATGGAATAACAGCTCTCATTATTAATATTACAGTTGCGTATAACTAAAAAACATATTAAAATTTTAAAAACATACATATATATTAAATATATTTATTTTTTTATTAACAACTCAATTGTGAATAACACAATTGCTTTAACTGAAAATAAAATCAATTCAATTCTTAAATTTTTACACGATTGCGCAACGCAAAGAAGGGTATTGTGTTTATCAGTCTATGTATGTATGTATGTATGTATCTAGCCTGCAGGAGAATAGTCGTCAATTATCTAAAAGCTACTAGTATAATTACTAGAACAGCAAGAAATAGTGCGAAAAGGGTTAAAGTTATTGTATAAAATTACTAGTTCTGATGAGTACTAGTTCCAAGGCACTCCATTGCAAAATAAATTTTGACTGTCTAACAGAGCCCTTGCACTGTACGAAAATTAGTATAATACAATTATTAAAGTTTTAGGTTCACCTAAAAATAATTATAATCAAATATTTATTATAATACCTTTTGTATTTTTGAATTTGAATAACACCACAAATTTTATAGAATTTTTCTTTGCAAAAGAACTGGTAATAAGCTAGTCCTAGACTGATACCAATAGCAATAGTAATTTTCTAAACACACTCAATGTTAATTTGAGCATTAAGATGTTATAGGAAAGTTCACAGTTGGGAACTAGTGGTGGTGGTTTCTGAACTATTAAAATACCAGTTGGTCACTAGTTCTTTCTCCTGCAGGGTATGTACATATGAATGTGTTTATGTATGAATGCATGTATGTATACATATATGTTTGTATGTATGTATGCGCGCATGTGTGTGCGTTCATTTGCGGTCTATTTAAAGGGAACGCGTGCACCGATTTTTTCAATATGGCCGCCAACAGACGAATGACGAATTTAAGATATAAAACCTCTGTTCGTCTGTCCGTAACAAACTGTTTTAACAAAACCAATAAGAGGTACCGGCTTGAAATACAATATATGACAGTTAAAAATTAAAGGATGTACCAAAACGAGCAAAGAAAAACTTTAAAATCCCATGTAATATACATAAAATTATATGTAGACACTTGAAATTTGCAAAGTTAGTTTAAGGGATATTCTATCAGTTAAAAAAGGAGGCAAAAACTGAAAAAATCGCCAAAACGAAAAAACGCTGAACTAAAATAAAATCTCTAAAACTAAAATAAATCGCAGAAAACCGCAAAAATCGCCAAAACAGTAAAAAAACGCCGAAAACTGAAAAATACCCCAAAAGGAAAAAACACTACGAAAAAACCGCCAAACTAAAATAAAAACTAAAATGAACCACAAAAAAACCACCAAAAACCGAAAAAAATTCCAAAAGCGAAAAAAACACAAACATAAGAAAAACCGCCAAAACTAGAAAAATTCCTAAAAATCGCATATAAAAATTAACCAGTACTTCATTAATTCTTTTTAAAAATGTCATCATCATTACAAAGTTCGTATAGTATTACATACATAGTGTCCGTATGAAACTTTTTCGCACTTTACTGAATTTATTATTCATCGAGGTATAGAGCTTTGAAATGGCATAAAAAAGAAATGCATTTTTTAAATTGATATGAAATTTACTTTATTCGAAAAAAATCCTTTGGCATTATAATTTAAACATGACTTCTGGCCAGTGCTGTCAGAAAAAGATAACCATCTACGGCTCTATTCATAATGAAAAACTAGCATAAAGTTAGCATGAACATGGTCTTAACGAATTTTGCCATATATTTTGACATTTTAACCCAGTTTTAAATTTTACAGTGATTTTTAATGTACAATTGTATGGCAAAACAATGTTATGATAACTTCATACATAGAATACATGTATTCTATCCTTAACATTTTGTAGTGGGTATAGCTTGCTAAGTTAAATGCGTTTAAACTTAAAACTCGCTACAGTTGCGAAGACGGTTTTGCCTATTGAAATATTTATTTATATGCTGTTACCATCTTCATTAAGTAGAATCTAAGAGATATTTAAAACAGAAATGTTGCCAGTATTAAGTTATTTATCGTCAACATTCACGATTAATTTCTATCCTGTCCCGTATTCTGTAACTTGCTAAAGCTAAAGTTAATTTCTATCGCTAAAAATTTTTGATCATGACATAAAACACTAACATTTCAGCAAATTACATTTTCAAGCCATTGCCTGATTTGGAAATTCACCTTTCCGAATTCGATAAATTGACTTTTGATATTTTTGGGCGACTGGGATTTTTCTTTAGCGAGTTACAGAATACTGGGGCTGATACATTCAAATTAAACTCATTAAGTGGTAATACTATTTTAAAATAATCTTTAAGATTATAAGAAAGTTAGATGTTAGTGATGTTAGAGTTCAAAGTTAAAAGTCCCCAAATCCCTCCCCACTAAATGCTGTCCCTAAATGAGAGGCAAAATCCCCATTTTGGGGACAAATCCCCTAATCTGGTGGCAATGCTTCTGGCATGTGACCGCTATGGCTGGCTCGGACCTAGTCTGATCTGGAGGTCCAACTTTCGATGACTTTTTATTGGCAACAACGCGGCGGATGTTGTTAGCCAAGTGGTCAATTGCTTCATTCTTACCGGCGTAGACCACCGTCTTCATATATCCTCACAGAAAATAGTCTAGCGACGTTAAATCGTACGATATTGGAGGCCAATTCACGGATCCGAAATGTTGAACTATGCGGTCATCAAGACTTTTCTTCAATAAATTAATTGTGTGCGGCATCTTGCTGAAACAATAGCTCCTGCACATCATGGTTGTTCAATTGACAAACGAAGAAGATAGCACTGTACATTAAAAATGTAAGCAATTTACAGTAAAATGTGCCTTTTTTCACTCCTATACTTCAAGGAGTTTTCATTGCAAAAAATTTTTACGATAACAAATTTATATAATGCACACCATATTGCAGTGATAGGTATTATACCAAACACGAACTTGGTAAAAAATTTTATCTCACTACTTTTGATGGCCCACATTTTGGAAAGGAACTTCTCCATTTTTCACATTTATGTTTTTGTGAGAATATTTGTAACAACACACTATATATAAGCACACGAGTATATACATTTATAAGAATTTATAAATTCGAAATAAAAAAAATTTGGAGCTATTCGCAACATTGAAGATCCACAACATTAGGGTAAGAGTAATGGGACTTCTTGATGGATTCGCGATACTGTAAAGCATTAAAGAAATTTGGTGTGTAATAGCACAAAAATATTTGCAAAAATAGGAATCGTTATGTACTCGTATCCCACAATAATATTATTTTTTAAGAACATTAATATTTTCCATAGCTCATAAAAATTTGGATTATATGCAAAAATTGTGTTTTCCAAGACATAATACAGGGGTTCTGTTATTCTTAAGCCTAAATATGCTTTAATAAAAGAAATTTCTCATACCTCAAGTCACCACTTGAAAAAAAAATAAATAAAAAAATTAAATTCAACAGGGAAATATTATTTAATATTTTTGTAAACAAGTGTTATTGTGATATTTTTAATGCTTTACTAAAAATGAGTTTGTGTGTTAAGTGTGAAAATAAATAAGTTCGTAGAAATTTAAATTTCGCAATTATGTGGAAAAAATTACGCTTTTTCTCGTACTTTAAATGAACAAGAAAATAAAATTGCACACAATAGAAAACTCATTTAGTAAATATTTTTGCAAAGACTTCCATTACCAATATTGCCCACGTTTACTCTTTACTTAAGCCCTCATATGAGAAAATTAATCAAAGCTGATATGTTTTCATACTCGGTTATAAAGTCTGTAGTTTTCATGTAGAACCGCATATATAATAATACAAAATTTTTCTCAAAATTTTTAAGATACATTTATATATCTATGTATCTGTAGACTGATCACAAATTTTTTTAATGGTACACCCAGAAAAAAACAGCTTAAAATCAATAAAAACCATATTGAATTAATGAGAAACATTAACGAAAGTCTAGTCAATATTAAAATTTTCTTATTTCAGTATGGAAAAATATTAATTTGCATTATTAATTTATTAATTTTATTCATTTTTTAGTATCTCAATATAAAATTTTAATTGTGTTCTTCTTCTCGGTAAACTCTTCATATGTTTTAAGAAGATGCAGGTAATTATAAAAAACTATTATATATTTGTACCAAATATGTATCATCTAATAATAGTTAATAACTAGTTTATTATCAGCTAATAATAATAATAATTAATAACTAGTTTATTATAAGCTTTGTTATGTACTTCACAGTAACAAAAATTAAAAATTTTAAAAAACCCTGAGTACATCCATCTTGAAAAGATGTGATATCTTTTAAACAGCTGGGCCGATTTTTTTTCAAACATAAAAATCTAAATCAAAATCGGCCAAGTCGTTTGGTCTGTATGTATGCTCGTATAGACATACAGAAACAGAGACACACTCCTCCAAACTTATAACACCCCGTTTTTGGTCGGTGCTTAAAAAAATTTATGACGATAATTTTGAAATACATAACAAAGCTTATAATAAGCTGGTTTGTAATGTTTCGATGCTTATATTATTATTTATCAATAGGTGAAGAATAATACAATTAATACACAGAAAGAAACTTAAATATAACTTGCTTTTGTGTTCCCGACAATTCCCAAGAAATAGCAAAATCCCAAAATAGAATTTTTTTCTTGTTTTGTGCCAACCGCACATATGATTCTTGGAAATATTTAAAAATATTTTTGGTCCCAAAGTGGCATAATACGTTTTTTAGTTACAGCTTTTGAATTTGACAAAAAATGCCCTAACTTTTATATTTATAACAAAAATGGGTCTAATTCAAAACGATCTAGTTCCTTCAATAGCGAAACTTTTTAACAAAAAAAATTTCTTTGTAATATTTGCTCGTATATTCTGCTGTATATCCTACTCTCTTTTCGTAATTTTTTTAAGCCAGTTAATGACATTGCAATCGGAAATTTGGCACAATTAAAAAACTTTATTTGCGAAAGATCGTTACGGCTCGAATTTTTTAATTTAACTCCAGAAAGATTTGAAGTTATAACAAGTTTTCTGTATTAAATATACATTTTGAGTTTTGGTATGTTCCAGGGTTTATTTGTAGTAGGATTTCATGACAACTATATTTGTAAAAACTTTTTGTCCATGATGCCCTCGTCTTAAGTTATTCTTTTTTTTACCTTTCTGGGAAGGTATAGAAAAAAAGGCATACACAACATAGATATAAAGTTTATATGTTCCATAAAAATGTTCCTCATGGTTAACATTTTATACCCAAGATGAACATATCACATGGCTTTCGATCTCAATTAACCACAAAAATCTAAAAAATTTGCTAAGAACTTGAAGTATAATTTTAATAAGATCTAGATGTAAAAATTCAAACCTCGAAACTCGAGTATCTTCATGTAAGTATATCTCCATGTAGTATATCTTCATGTAGTTTTCTCTTTTGTACAATATCATAACAAATAAATAATATAGACTTAAGCGGTTATTGATGTTAATTACATTTAATAAGGGCATGCTTGCATAACATGAGAAATACTAGAACATACGAGTACATAAAAAATATACAATATTCTTTCTTTTTTTAATCCATCAGTTTGCGAAAACATTTGGTGTTAACGGCTTAGAGAAAAACATTAGTTTTTGTACACATATGTATGTTTTGTGGGTACTTAAACAATTTATGTATGATGTTAAAAAGTTTGTATTACTATTGTATAATATTTGTATTAATATGAAAGTTGTACAAATATTTTAATAATTTATTTTTTGTATTCTTTTAGAAATTTATCATTTTGATGGATTACTTATGTACAAGGGAAATCTTATGTTAACTTAACTAATGTATTTTTGATGACTGGTTCAGAGGACAAAAACTTTTTTAAGTAAATTATTGGATAATGCCTAATTAGCGCGCTAAAATGATGGCTTTATTCTTAACCTTGTGAAATATTATTTCGATTTAATGTTAGCTAAAACTGATTTTTAGAAGAAATTTTAATCATTTCATAAGAATCATACAAGCTAATTATACAGTTATTGCATGTTGTTGGCAAAAATAAATAATTGAAGATATATTTATAAGTCTTACACTCCGCAGACAGCATAAAAACAAAAATTAATTTGAAAAAAGCAATTTTTAACCAAAATAGAGAAGTGTACTTCTATAGAAATAGATTTAAACCACTGATCTAATTTTAGTTAATAAAGACTGGCAACTTTATATTTATATTGATTAGGAAAGTTTTCAAGCTTACAGAATACTTCAGCTTACTAGCAATCTAACATAACAATGTATATAAAGCAGAATATTTTTGTTTGCAATTACATACCTGCAAACACAGAAAAAAGTAAAAACAAGATTCAATTAAAAAAACAAAAATTCAGTTAAAAAATTAATTAGTTTCCAACCAATCACGGAAATTGTAGTATTAACTCATCCATTTTAATTGAACATTTTTTTGATTTTTTCAATTAAAAAAATATTATATTAATTAAAAATTTAATTGATAGTTTTTTAAAGAATCAATTAAAATTTAATTGAGATATTTTTAAATATTTAATTTAAAAATTAATTGAAATATTTTTAAAATTGAATTAAAAACCTACTTAAATTTTTTTAAAGATTCTATTAAAATAGTAATTGACATATAGAAAACATCAAATAGTATAAAAAAATTTATAAAAATTATGTTATGTAAATATGTATGTATGTATGTATGTATATAAAATTTATTGTATTGTACCAAAACCCTAACTGGCTTTTGAATTTCGAATGGTGCACAAAAGTACAATGGCCATATTCGTTGTTTGAGAGTCTTGCGTAAAGGTAAATGCAGAATATCGTAGCCGTACTTTGAATTGTGTGTGTATTTTGTGATTGGATTTTAAAGAAAGGCTACAATATTTTCCATATACTACATATACATACATACATACATACATACTTACGCAAGACCATTTGCATCGGACCCCAAATATCGGCAATATAGTAAGATTACCATTCACATTGGTCTATATTATAGACTCTATGGACTCTATAAGCTTGTGTTTCTTATTATGATCTGATTGTTAAGTCGTCGTCCATAGAGTGAAACATTTGCTGCAAAACATTTTTGTTTTCTCTTTAGAAACTGCATTCGTGTCCACATCGTGAAGTTTTCGTTTTGCAGGTTAATACATTTTCTCATATATTTTTCATAAGAATGAGGCGAGAATGACGTACTTAACAAGAACTTCGTGTACATGAAACAAAGTACCCTTTGCCATTCCTCTTTCCCCTCTCGTCAACAAACTCAAATGTTGTACAGCAAATGTTTTACTGTATGGACGACGACTTTGAAATAAGGGAACAAAATGAATTTTTGTTTTTTTAATATTTTATTTTTATTCCACGCATGTCAAAATTACTATGAATCAAAAAAAAAATATATAAGCTGAGTAGTTTTTTAGTTTTTAGTTCAAAACCAATTAAAAGATTAATTGGGTAATTTAATTGAAAATATTTTTTCAAAACAATGTGGCATACTATAAAAAACAGCTCGATTTTTACACATAAAAAGAAAAATTATAATATTTACATACATACAATAATTGTTAACCATTTCATACTATTCTGAGTTAAGCTCTGTTGATAACACTTTTTTGATAGAGCAGTAAATTCAATTAAAATAAATATATATTCAATTAAAATATTAATAAAAAATATTATTTTTTCTAAGCAATAACTTAATTGAAAAAAATTCAAGAATAATTTTTTCTGTGCAGAGAAAATACTTTCGTTGAGACAACCGAATTTGTTGCCAATCGAATTTCGGCACTTGCACCAACTTGATAGAATTCTGGTATAACAACTTTAATTTTCTTGTGGTACCACCATATTTTAATTATAACGCTTAATCAAATGGTTGCAGCAACAGAAAAAATTGGTTAACAGTATTGAATTTAAAACAAAAGTTATTCGTGCTAGCTAAAATATGGGTAGTATAACTAAGAGAAAGAAAAATTGGCCTGTGAAAGAAAAATTGGCCTTCCTTACTGAAATAAAAATAAACAATAGACGCAAATAAAAACACACAATTTAAGAAATTTATTATTTGACATATTGTCATAAGTTTATTTTAATTGAAATTTATTTCCTGGTAATGAAGCATGTTTATACAGATTTCTTAAACCACATATTTTAAACAGCACATACTTTCAAAAACCATTTGAAAATTCATAAATCATAATATCTTTCAAAGTTACAAAAGTTAATTTTTAATTTTCTGCTATAAACTATGATAGTAAACTCAACCTCGTAGTCAGTTGTGGCAACTGATAGAAAGTGTTTATTTTTACCTTAATATAGAACAACAATTTTTTTGTGGCCAATACCAAAAGTTGGTAGTAAAATCCAATTCATAATATTTTATTCGGTTGTGTTAACCAATAAGTTAATTAGTCATGACAAAAGCATACGCTCGGTTGATGTAATCAATTTAAGAATTGTTAGAATCATATATTTGTTAAAATTATGCCCTTATGGCAATGACCATTGATTGTTTTTTGGATTAATAGAAAGTTGATAGCGTGAATTGAAATATGGTTTACGCAAATGATATTTTATTGAACTAACAATTTTTCAACAAATTTTTTTTTCTGGGCGTGCTTAAGTATTGTTTGATATTTATTCGCTTATCTTCACCTTGCATGATATTGTTATAGAATTATTTCAGTGCCTTTATTCTAAAATATATTAATTTTATTATTTTAACATTTTAAAAAGCCATTTCTTATTGTTAGTCGAATTCATTGAAAAATTGCATACACTTTGTTAAATTTGCTGTTTAGTAAATGAAGATGACAAATCTTAAAACAGATAAGATATTCATCCTTTAATACGAATTGAAAAATACTTTATTAAAATATAAAAATCTGTAGCATTTATATTAATATAAAAATATGTACGGCTTCCAAAATCTTAATTAAAATTTACTGTAACTTTACATTTCGTTCCTGTTACCTTCATTTCCTATTAAGGACTAAACTCAGCACATACAATTTTATATTGAGAATTCAATATTTATTATTGTGTTAACCAATAAGTTAATTAGTCATGACAAAAGCATACGCTCGGTTGATGTAATCAATTTAAGAATTGTTAGAATCATATATTTGTTAAAATTATGCCCTTATGGCAATGACCATTGATTGTTTTTTGGATTAATAGAAAGTTGATAGCGTGAATTGAAATATGGTTTACGCAAATGATATTTTATTGAACTAACAATTTTTCAACAAATTTTTTTTTCTGGGCGTGCTTAAGTATTGTTTGATATTTATTCGCTTATCTTCACCTTGCATGATATTGTTATAGAATTATTTCAGTGCCTTTATTCTAAAATATATTAATTTTATTATTTTAACATTTTAAAAAGCCATTTCTTATTGTTAGTCGAATTCATTGAAAAATTGCATACACTTTGTTAAATTTGCTGTTTAGTAAATGAAGATGACAAATCTTAAAACAGATAAGATATTCATCCTTTAATACGAATTGAAAAATACTTTATTAAAATATAAAAATCTGTAGCATTTATATTAATATAAAAATATGTACGGCTTCCAAAATCTTAATTAAAATTTACTGTAACTTTACATTTCGTTCCTGTTACCTTCATTTCCTATTAAGGACTAAACTCAGCACATACAATTTTATATTGAGAATTCAATATTTATCATTTTTTATTTACTTTTCAAAAAATATTTTATAATAACCTATTTTGTCTGCAATCTTAAAATTTAAGATATATTTATGATATAAAATTAAAGTTTTATTAGTTTTTTTTATTCCCACCATTTTTTTTTAATAGTTCAGTATTGCGGCAATAAATAATTCTAAGGAGTTGTTCACGAAGTACACATAGATGGCACGATTCGGAATATAATTATGCTTTGAACTATGTCGCTCTCTTAGCACCGATGTCTTCTTTAACGCTGCTTAAGTAGTGAAATTGATTTCAAATATGTTAATTTTAGACTTTGTGGCCTCATTCGCTGTAAAGATATTGTAAGTAAAAGCTAAACGCTAATATATTTGATTTCAAATGCTTGAACTCAAATCAGAAATCAATTAAAAACAAGTCTTTATCACTTTTTTAATTTAAAAAATCTTTTTTCACATTCTGTGCTTTACGCTTCATTTACACATGCAAGTTACTTGTTACAAGTTGCGTATAAGTCTTAACAACTAATACATCGAATGAAATAATAAAAATACTTGCAACTTGCTTGATTGTTTACACAGTCAAGTGCAAGTTTATTTTCAAAATGTCGTCGAAGGCAAAAGTTTTAAAGAAAATTGTTCCGTATGCTGTTTATATTTTGTGTGTGTTTTTATGATTTTTTAATGTCTGGTTTGCTAAAGTTTCAGTATAGAAACATTGCAGGGAAGCAAATTAAGTGAACAGCTTTTTAACAGAATAATTAACAAATTTATACTGCAATTCAATAACAAATCATATTTGATTATATGATTTTACTTTTAATATTGTTTTTCTGTATATAAGTTGAAATAATAACATTTTAAAAATTATTCCATATAAGCTATCCATTAAAATTAAAATAAAATCCTTAAAGGGTAACACTGTTTCACTTTTGACAATTCTCTAACATGCAAGTTAAAAAATTACTTGTAATGAAAATCTCTTGCCAGTGAGCCTACAACTTGTACACTGAAAGGAAACTCTTCATTCAGATAATGAATTTCTTCATTGTATTAATGAAAATTTTCATTAAAAGTCAGCTAATGAAGCCCTTCATTGGATCAATGAAGAATGGTTCATTGTATTTATGAAGTTAATTTTGGCGGATATGTCATAAGTAGAATGAAACTATTTCATTACTTCAATGAAACTTTTTCATTAGTATAATGTAGTTGTTTCATTGATTTAATAAAGTTTAAGAAAATATCATTAAAGTAATGATGAGATTTTCATAAATATAATGAAATATAAGCAGTAAATAATGAAAATTTTCTATAAAAAACATGTAATCATATCCCTTCCAAACCACCTACTTAATAAAAAATATTTAGCTTTTTTTTATTTTATTTAATATATACAAGTATATATGTACTTAATATATGTACATATGTTTGTATTTATTAAAGTAAAACATTTAAAATTTAAGAAATTCATCATTAGAGTTCAACCCAAATAATGTTTTAAGTAAGACGAAAAACTTAAATGTTTATAGTAAAACTCTTAATATGTTGTTGAGAATTACAATACACAAACATAAGTTTAAAAGAACAAAACAAAAATCTTAACAAAACAGGCATCTTTATTGGATGTTTGGCACAAACTTTTTGTGTTTGTATAGTGGTGAGGCACGTGAATGGATAAAAAAAGAAAATGAGAGAGATATCTGGCATAGAATGAAGAATATTACATTGTATAAATGAAATGATTTCATTGCATTTATGACGACCATACTGCTTCGAAATTAAAAGGAATTAGAAAAGTAAGAAAGAGAAAATATTTTTTAACAAAATAACTTTTAATTTATTTATGTATGCAAACTGTATACAGTAAGTGGATACAATTTGTGGAACTAACTTATATTTGTCCAAAATTTGCTAAAAAGAAAATTCGTTTAAACAATGTAACCATTTTCATTAATACAATGAACTTTGAAGAACACATGGAGGGCAGAGATTGCAAGATTTCATATATACCATGTAATTGTTCATTGTATTAATGAAAAGTACCAAATATGTATTATTTTTGTTGTTAAAATTATCGTATTCATTCCATGCAAACTGTATACAGTAAGTAGATAGAGTTTGTGCAAATTACTTATATTTGTCTCAAATTTGCTTAAAAGAAAATTCGTTTAAACAATGTAACGATTTTCATTAATACAATGAATTATGAAGAAAACATGGAGAGCAGAGATTGAAAGATTTCATGTAAACAATGTAATTGTTCATTGTATTAATGAAAAGTTTCATTAATATAATGCAGAATATTTAATGAAACCGTTTCATTCTCTGAATGAATGATTTTCCTTTCAGTGTAGCATTATGATTGTATTACTAAAAATGTGTCGATGTATTGAGTTACTTGCACTTGTACTTGCATGTGTAAACAGTAAATTAATGCTACACAACATATTTTTTCATTTAATTATGTAAAAATTTTCATTTTCAAAATTTATTATATTTTGTTAACAAGTAAATGACAAATATACTTAAGTTGTCCCTTTCTCGCATAAACTGTATTACAGATAATTTTTGTTTTAATATTATTTATTTTATTTGCTTCAATTCTGTGTACTTTGTGATTTAATACGACACTACGCGGTTTTTGTTTTCAAAATATAGTAAAATTAAAACTTTTCTTTTGCACATATACGAAAAGTGTTTAGCTTACTACACTTTCACCAGACACCAGAAAGTTATTACAACAGAAAAATTGTTGAATTAACCTCGCATAACAAAAATTAATATATTCAAGGTATCTTAGTGCTACAAAGACTTATTATTAAAATAAATCAAAATAAGACCTTTAAAAAATGTAAACGCGTAAACACGAACATGCGATGCGCGTTAAATCTTTTTCCCTCCCATATCATTTATGCATCATTTATTTTTAATACATTATTTCCATGAAATGAAAATGAAAGTTATATTACATCTAATCTAAGCTATGTAAAAATAACAATACAATCGAATTTTTAATTAAACATAAAAGTTCCTTGAACCATATCGGATTAACTTGTGTTTTGTCTTCCGAGAAAAGTTAATATCTTCTCAGGTGTAAAACAAATTTTAAAAATTCAAAAAGGAGGAATAAACAGACACATAAGCATGTATCTTTATATAAAGGAATATAAATATACATAATTACTTTGAAATACTCATGGCAAATAGAGTTTTAGAATTATGAACGCTTCACACGTACATTTAAATAATTTTTTTCTAAAAGTGTTCTCCCAAATAAACACATTTGGATAATAATAATCGCTTCATAAAATCATATTATCATATTATTATGAGTGACAGTTTATTTAAAATGCCTAATAGGGTTTTTACACTCACTCACATCTTTGAGGAATGCGTGGAATATGTTGAAAATTAAAAAAACCTGTTTACATTATAACATCTTTCATCTGTCATTATTATAATACTATTTTTACGAGTGTGAGCAACTAAAAATTAAAAAATAAAATGGAATTTAAAAATTCAGTAGAAATTGATTTAATTGCTTGTCTTGTTGAGGAGCAGAAACAATTAATGCTACAATATGCAGAATTAGTAGAAATTATGCTAGCGGACGATGATGATGAAGAAATACTATTTCGAGCACTTTCTTTATGTGCAAAAATTTCGAGTCCGAGCAGCTTGTAGAAATTTATAATTACTTTTATGTATGTCATTTATTTCGATTCGGAAAAATATAAACAAGATTTTATTATATATGTACATAAATTTATGTACATTTGTATATAATAAAATCTTGGAGTAGTTACAGATCTTTCTGTGGGAATAATATTCCAAAAGGTAGGCCTGAATGCATGTACATGAAAAAAGGAACCCTATTGTTTTCGCTACTCTGTCCGTCTGTTCGTCTGTCCGTTTTTCCGTCTGTCCGTCACATGGTATTTTCTCAGGAAGCGTAAGAGCTACGGACCTGAAATTTGGACACATTATGTAAAACCTAGGCCGCTACAACAACAAATACATGAGAATTAAAAATTAAAGGGTGTTCCAAAACGAGAAACGAAAATTCTAAAATCCCATGTAATATACATACAATTGTATGTACATATGTGTATTGACACTTGAAATTTGTAAAATTAGTGTATTTTTATATAGACTACAACAATAAACATTAAAATATTAAAAACTTTAAATTAATTTACCGTTTTTAATTAAATTAAAAACGGTAAAACTAAAAAATCCGAAAATTATAAAATCGCCAAACCGAAAAAAATCGCCAAAACCTGAAGAAAATCGACAAAATTAAAAAAAAAAAATTCTAGCACTAAAATAAATCGCCAAATTCGAAAAAATCGTTTAAATGAAAAAAATCGCCAACATAAAAAAACGCCAAAAACCGAAAAAAAATTGCAAAAAGGCGAAAAATGAGCCAAACCCACAATAATTGTTTATGTGAAAAAAATCGCAAAAATTAAAAAAAATTGCCAAATTAAAAAAAAATCGCCAAATTTAAAAAAATCGCCAAAACGAAAAAAATCGCCAAAACGAAAAAAAAGTGCTAAAACTAAAAAAAATCGCCAAAACCAAAAAAAAAAAAAAATCATTTATATGAAAAAAACGCCAAAATTAAATAAAATAGCTAAAATAAAAAAATCGCCAAAATAAAAAAACGCCAAAATAATAAAAATTGCCAAAATTAAAAAAACTTCAAAAACCAAAAAAAATCGCCAAAACGTGAAAAAAAGTGCTTAAAACCGAAAAAACTCAAAAACGAAAAAAATGCCAAAACTACAGCTTATATTGTCTAAAGTTCGTATTGAATTACATATCTCGTGTCCGTACGGAACCCTTCGTGCGCGGGTCAAAGTCGCACTTCACTGAATTTTTTTATTTCTAGTGATGACACTAAAATAATCGAAAGATGTTGAATGGAACAAAATGAGATACGATCATCTTCTGAAGATGTTGAAAGATGTTGAACATTCAGCCCTGAATAATTCTTATGGGAAGATGTTATCATTTTGCCAAATTGATGAAAGATGAAGGATGTGAGTAAGTGCAAAAAGCCTATAATATGATGTTTGAAAAATAAAAAACTTTTAACGGCAAAAATTAAATGCAAGGAAAAAGTTTATTTGAAGAAACTGTTTAGCTAAGTACATACATATACATACATACCTATATTAAATGAATCGATGTGTGTAAGATATTTAATATACATTTGTATGAACATTTAATTTTTGCTACACAAAAAAATAAAAAACAGAAAATAATGGTGAAGAAATTGTTTTTTTTAGCTAAAAACTAAACTGAGCAATATATTTCTGATTACATAAACAATTTGACCATCTGCTATTTTAATTCCTTTTATCTGAAGCACTGAACGCATACTCCTAGCCAAATTTATTTTGTTGTTGTCAACGTATGACCATCGATTTGAAAACAATACCTATTTGGTAAAACTTTTAATTGTTTAATTTTAGAAGGAGTACAATAAGCAACATATCACATTTAATGAGTGTCCAGGCTTTACATAGCAGCAGCTAGTGTGGCACGCGCAGCCACACTAACTAATAGATGTAATGGTTTAAAGATTAATTTTCAAAATCTCTTAGGAATAATATACAGTCTACGATTTTTCATCGCAATGCAATATTGACGTTTTTGTGTTAGTTGAAATCTGGTTGAACAGCGATTTTTCCTATGCTGAATATTTTGACCCTAAACTTTGGAATGTTTACCGTAAAGATAGGGATCCGCTCTCCACGGGCCTTTTATTGGGTGGAGGTGTTTTAGTTGCAGTAAAACCCGATTGAAGTCCTCTCTGTGCTGTATTAATGATCTTAATGGTTTAGAGGACCAGCTAATTGTATCCATATCTAATCTAAGCTGTTCGTTTCTGGTATGTAAATCTTATATTCCGCCCAATAGCTCTGATTATTTATATCATGCTCATATATCTAATATTTTATCTATAGGTGAGAGCTTCACAGTAATGTCAGTCTTTGTGTACTTGGTAACTTTAATTTAAAAAATATTTCGTGGTCAATGTTATCTGACGGCTCATCATAACGCCTTGCATAAAATTAATTTTATTAATAGTTTATTTTCCCTTAATCTGCGTCAAGTTAATAATTTTTCCAACCAATTAAATCGTTTGCTAGATTTTATCTGAATGTTTTAATTACAAAATTTATGCTCCTTTAATGTAGATTTTTCAACCTAATATTCATCACCAACCTCTTGTTATTGAAATTGATAGCATAATATTTTTCAAATATTCTCAATCGGCGATTGCTAATGATTTTAACTTTTACTTATATAATTTTGATGTACTTAATTCCTTGTTCGAGTCTATAAATTGGACTGATTTGTTTGCAGGGCTAAATACTAATATGAATGCTATGATTTATTTTTACAGAAAGTGCGTGATATCTGCCCTAATAATACTCCTACTAAGAATAGCAATCCTTATAAACTACCATGGTACACTAGGGGTTTTAAAAATCTAAGGAATTTGCGTAATAAATTTCATGGGAAGTTTTTAGATATGGATGATTCTGAGTCTGAGGGCTAAGTTTATTCACTACCGCCGAGAATTTAACTTTTTGAATAAATTTCTTTATAAACAGTTTTTCTTATCTAAGGAACAGGAGATAAGAAATAACCCTAAATCATTCTGGTCCTACATAAAATTTAAGAAACAATCGTCTGATATTCCATTGAGAGTTCAGATGGATGGGATAGTTTCTATCTGTTGTGAAGAGGCTCTTAATATGTTTGCATTATTTTTTAAATCTAACTTTGAGCTACTTGGAGACAATATTCCTACTTCAGGGACTCCTACTAACTTAAACGTGGGATTTTTATTTAGTCTAAGGACGATGTATCGGAAGCAATCACTTAAGCTAAGATCTCGTTCAAATCTGATATTGACGGCCTATGTACACATTTATTAAAGAAGGTTGCCTCATATTTTATTCCGGCATTGACTCTTATTTTTAAGTTGTCGTTTAAGGAGGGTGTATTTATTAATAGATTAATAGATATTTTTAAGGATGGAAGTAGAGACGACATTGGGTGTTATAGGACTATTTTTTAAATTAACTTGTGTTTCTAAAATTTTGGAGCACATCATTCATAAGAAACTGTTCTTCCTGACAAAGAGTTGGATTTTCCCTTACCAGCATGGCTTCTATGCTGGAAGGTCCACTGTAACGAATTTGAAGCTATTTAATGAATAATGTTTAGAGGCTTTGGTTAACGGTGGCCAAGTTGAGGTGATTGACACTGACTTTTCAAAAGCTTTTGATAAATTATGGTATTCTGTCTTATTATCTAAATTGAAGTTAATGGGATTCCATTCTAATTTCTTAGTCTGGATCACGTCTTACTTGTCCTATTCAGATTGAAGGTTCTAGTTCTGTGCTTTCTCTACAAATGTCTGGTGTATCTCAGGGTAGTATACTGGGCCCTTTATTGTTTAACTTTTTTATTTACGATATTGGTAGTTGTTTTTTGAAATCAAATTATTTACTATGTGTAGATGATTTGATTATTATGCAAACTGAGCTCTATAATCTTAGTGGTTGGTGTCGCCCAAATGACTTGAGTCTGAACATTAATAAATGTGTGCATGTTTCCTTCCATAGGTCTGTTGCCCCCAGTGTTATGTTCTTTTATATTGATGGTGTAGTGTTGAATACGTCTAATTTTTAAAATTGACTCAAGCGTTATATTTGATAACACCTTGTCGTTTGATGGTCATATTGAATATTTACTTCCTAAAGCATATAAAATACTGGGCTTTCTGAAGAGAACTTGTTCTGAGTTTGCTGATCCATATACTCTGAAATATGTATATACGTTTTTTGTCAGGTCTAAATTAGAATATGCTGCTGTTATTTGGAATCCCCATGTCTCTGATCGTATTGCTCGTATAGAGAGAGTTCAACGCACTCTTGTCAAATATGCTACGCGGTTGCTTTTTTATTTATCGTCCGTTTCTTATGAATCTAAATGCTTGTTTATTGGTCTGCGTACTTTGGCGTCTCGTATAAAAGTTCAATCTGCCCTGCTGTTATTTGTATTATCAATGGATCTATTGATTGCCCCAATTTGTTCTATGCCATACAGTTTTACATACCTCCCAGGAATATGAGGTTCGCTAAGCTTTTCGATGTTTCATTTCATCGTACTGATTATGCTCGTAGTCGTACCTTATCATTAACATTCTCTTTCTTGAACGAAATAAATTATAATATTCAAAGAGATTCAAAATCTTTAATCGAATTTAGCACTGAAAAAGCCGAGTTTAAATTGCTGCTTTTTAGCCTATTGAAATAATTGTGATCTTAGATTATTTGATTAATTTAATTAATTGTAAACTTCTTAAAGTAATATTGTATATATGTATGTATATATTCTTGATAGATTTCTTTATTAATGCAAATATTATGAACCACCTTAGTATTAGTAACCTATTTTATAATGTTATCTTAGTCTGTAAGGATTATTTGTCCATTGACTGAACTAAATAAATATATATAAAATATTTTTAATTATTAAAGAACGAAAAGTTAGTTTAAAAATTTTCAAGCCCTGGAACCGTATTTTTAATTTTGACGATTATCAATACCAATTTAGGAAACATTTTTTTGGGACTTTGGATTAGAGTTGGACATAGTTGTTCCTTTTGCGGATTGTTCTTTTTGATCCCACCAACAAAAAGAACTAGTTCGTTTTTTTCATTCAGTTGTTCTTTTCGGTCAGTTGTGCAGTGAACAACAGATCAGAGATTACACATACATGCATACATTGAATCCTCTTCAATGTTTTATTCGTTTGTTAATATTCTAAAGTAATTTCATTTCATTCTTAACGACCTTATTTAATTAATAATTTTTGATTGGAAATGCTTAGAATGAAGTTTGATCATTTGAAAACAAATTTTAATCACTTTTTTAATACTGATTTATATTCGACACAACAATTATTTCTTTTAATTGAGTAAAAATTTTCTTTGCTTAGACGTATTTTCATTTGTGCTTTGTAGTCTTATTTGTTGTATGCTTTTAGTTAGTAAAAGGTAAAAATTAATATTTTTGAAATTTTTAAAATGAAATGAAATGAAATGAAGTTTAAAACAAATTAAAATCACTTTTTTAATTCTAATATTCTTTGTCACAATCTGTTATTTAGTTCAATACTACAAATTATTTCCATTAATTTTGTAAAACTCACTTGTATATTTCACTAAGTATACATTTTCTTTTGTTTGTTTTGATTATTGTGCTGAAAATTTAATAGGCACACTACATTTGTGTATTTTTAACAGTATGCAAACGAGAAACTATAATATTTTACTTGAAATCTTTTGCATGTGCATTGGTCAGGAACAGAGAATAAGATAAACAAAACAAAATAAAGACGAAAATGAACGAACGAACAAAAAACGAACAAGACCAAGATATCAAAAAGTACCAAGAGAATAACAACAAAGACCAAAAAGGAACATCTAGTCTGAACTAGTTCACATCGTTCACTTATGGGAATAGTTCAATTGAACTAGTTCGTTCTTTTTGAGCCCAACCCTACTTTGGATATTATTAATATTAAAAACCTTTTACCATTTTTTGGTAAAGGGTATAATTAATATTAATATTTTATCACTCATACCCCTCAATATATTTATCCCATTAAATAAACCTCTCAAAAGTATGCTGTACTTTTTGTATTAACTAAAATGAAATGCAATTACGTATTACTTATACGCCACATATTATTCTTATATTTTAATCACTTAGGTATGCAATTGATTTTGTTGTCAATTTTCCCTTCCCATTTTCAGAACAATTCTAACCTCAAAAGTGTGTGTGTGTACTACTGATGCACGAATATTCGTATTCGAATTTTCAAATATACGAATGTATACGTACGTATTCGCCAAATTCAGTCGAATACGAATACGAATATTTTTCCAAAGAAATTAAATAAATAAATGCATAAATCCTAAATGAAATTTAAATATATGATTAAAAATTTTAGTTTGTACAAATACATTATTTTTTTAAAGAAATTTGTGCTTTGTATCATTTTCAAATATTATTCAATGACGATCATTAAAATTTTGGGTCCTTTTTCATAAAAATATTTTAATATTTTATATTGCATAGTATTCACTCACATCGAGAACTGATAAAGATGAAATAAATTAAAATTTGAGTTTACCATTAAAAATAAATTACAATAAGCTCATTTTCATTGTATTCGCTTGTCAAATATTTTTAAAATTTGAATTTTTTAATTTTTGTAACACTGTGATCTTTGCTTATAAGCTCTTGCTTAAACTTTCATGCTTAAAGTTAATAATAGTTAAATTATACGCTTTTATTACGCTTTGACAATCTTAACAGGCAAACAATGGATAGCTGTAGAAAGTTATAGAACAAACTTTATTGAGTGAATAATTGCTATTTTTTTGAAAAACAAAAAAAACTTTTTTTTGAAGTCGCTTGATCAATATAACCGAATACACAGAATGAAAAATAGGCTGAAAAAAGGGAAATTGATAGCATTTAATTTTAAAATTAAGTTAAGTCTGTTTGTATAACATTTGGTATAAAATTTTTTAAGGACTAACCAACCAATTTCCAACTTTTCTTGTTTTCATAAGACAGTCTCTAGTTTTGCTACCAATCGTTATTATTTGGTCATCGATCGTTTTTGATCTTTGAAATTTTATTACAGATCGTTTTTAATTTATTAACTCATAGTATTTTGCACGGTTTATTTTTATTTATTATGTACAATGAGACATTTTTTAGATTTAATTGGACTGTAATGAATTTTAATCAGAAATAATTTTTTACTCGGGCTTAAATTCAGTAATTCCAATTCGTATTGAATGAAATATTTTTATTAATTAATGTGAGTTTCTAAAGAAGAAAATAATTAAACTACACTTTATAGCTGGGGAAAATACCAATGTTTTTCTGTGCAGCCACGCATTTCATCAGCACCCTAGTCTATCTACTTGGGTAGATATTGTTATTAACATCAGCTATTTAACGTAAATTTTTATGAAACGAAATATAAGAAATGATTGTTGTGTATACAATTATTGATTTACATTTCGTAAACACATTTATAAGTATCACCATTCATTTTCTGTCTATTAAATTTTTTCATTTTTCTATTTAAGTTTGTACGAATATTTTAATGAAAATCACTAACAATATCAGAGCTTTTTTATATAAATTCTATATTTAAATCGATAGTCTTAGTTGTAGAGATCGGTAGTAAATTCGCAAGGAATTTCGTTTTAAGCCCCTTCACTAAAAACTGCCAAAAATTCATATATACCAGGCGTTGTTGCCACCTTAAATTTCTGTATCTCTGAAAGGCATACAATTGGAAAAAGTACAACAACATTCTATCAGATCTCGTATATAAGAAATCATTCGCTAAAATTTTTTTTCAAAACTTAATTCGACTCTATGTTAATATAAAAATTTCATTCACAATGCAACTATTTGGCTTATATATAAAATTTGCATATTACTGGAAAATTTTAGTGTTTTCATATATTTTTTTCTAGAGAATTTGCTTGCTCACATTGCATAAGCTACACTAAATGTGTAGATAGATATAACTAAGCTGGTTAAAAATAATATCCCTGGAAATTCGTAATTACATGTCTCCCTTCTGATTATATCTATAATTTTGCTTCAAATTTCTGTTTATTCTAAAGGAAATCCAAAATAATAGTTTTGAAAAGTCTTAGTATTTGTACCTTTGTTTGACAAAATAAATCTGCTTTTTTATTGCAGAAAAATTTCGTTAAATTTTTTTATAAATAACATACTTTAAGAGCCATTATTATTACTTAAATTGAATTAAAATTAGGATTTAATCGGAGGTATAAAAAGTTTTTTATTACTAAAGTTTTACTTTAAGCTAAAGGGTATGTTAAATTAAATAATAATGAAGAACTTCACAAATTTTATTTATGTCATCAGATACCTTCAAAAAGTGGTGGAAGGTAATCAGCATCTTATTTAATTCTGTTAAGTAAATAACTGTGCCTACTGTTGATTCAGAAATAAATTTAAATGCAGAGCATTCATGTTATCTTAAGCTTTTTTTTTTTTGTTAAGAATTATCAAGTGTAATAATCTGGAAAGTGAAAATTGTTAAGTGAAATGAGATTTATATGCAAAGATTTTATCAAACATACAAGGAAACAAAATTTTTTAAATAAAAGTAAAGCAAAAATAACGTGGATAAAAAACAAATTGCAAACAGTTCATTAACGCGCATTGATATTGTTTAATGGACTTTCACTTTTATGTACATTGCGTGAACAGTGACATTGCGGTTTTATAACAAAATAATATTTTTTTATTTTTAACTGCCATGCTCTCAAAAAGTAATTTGTATTTGAAGTCTATGTTACAACCAAATTTGTTTAAATATTTTAACCAAAGCACATTTAAAATACAAACTAATTGTGGTTAAAATACGACCCTAAAGGAGGAAATTCTTGCTTTATCACTTTCTGATTAGTTATCGTATAACACGATTCTAATGACGAGAGCGTTTAACCATTCGAAAGCTTCTACTCATATAATTGAAATTCTGCTTTACAGAGTTTATAAGTACTCGTATATTGGTAGTATTTATTAAGAGTGTTATATTATTATTGAAATGTTATTTCCTTTAAGGCAATTGAACTTAAAACGCTTGTGTAAAAATACATATCCCTGCAGTCAGACTGGGGCCAAAGGTCTCAATGTCAACACTTAAATTCTAGTAGTAGTTCCATTGTCTACAATTTCTCTTCTATTCGTCAGTATAAAATAGAGAGAGAGTGAAAACAGGTGCGGTGTATTTCTGTTGGATTTTTCAACAACTTGTCAATATAAGTAATTTTGTGGGTACGTAAGGTATAGAAATGTACCAGTAAATGTCTGATTTGTATGTCTTCTTCATAAGAACTATGTAGTCACTACATAGTCAATTGTTTTAGTGTTACTAGTAGATTTTCAATGACAAGCACAGGCTAAATGTCTATAGCACAAAGTATTGTATGGTAGTACTGGTGACAAAGTCAAAGGTGACTCAGTACATTTTCACCATCGACATTTCCTTCAGGGATATTATATATTAAGTATGTGTTCGAATTTCATGTGAATTTCGATTTCCATACATGCTATACACATACATATGTATATACCAACAAACATCAACACATTCACACTTAAACAAGACCTAAATTGGGGATTTAGATTACACAATGACATTTATTAAGAAAGTTAAAAGCAAGAATACGAAAATTAAGAATTTTAAATACTTAAAGATTCTTAAAATGTTAATGGCAGTCACAATACTTTAGAAAATTTTTTTTAGATAAAATTTCTGATTTCAAGTATATGATGGATTTTAAGACAAATCTTCAGGTACTTTTGGACCTATTTAACTATTTGCAGTTTGCAGTCGGCGCCAAAAAAGAAAGATCATCTTATTAGTTGACAACTTAGACATTTATTTCTGAGTTTAGTTAACAACCTTCTTGAAACCAACTGAAAATATCTAGGTAGTTAACGTATAAACAAACCACTTTTGTTATTTTCAACTTTTTAGTCGACATATTTTTTTTTTAATTTTATTTTTTACTTTTTAGTGCATATACTTAAGGTCAGTCTAATTTTTTGCAGCATAACTTTTTACGGAGTAAACAGCATTTTGGCATTCTAAAGGAAATGGAGCTGAAAATCGTTTTTGTACAGATCACAATATTGCAAAGTAATAAAGCAGTTAAATAATTCAAAGGATAAATTTGTTTAAAACTAGGTGTGGATTACACCACTTCTACGCTAGTAGCCTCAATTGCACAGAAAAAAGTATTCACCAATTAATATTTTCAATTAAGAATTTAATTGTATTAATTAAATTTTTAATTGCATTAATCAATTTGAGTGAAAAAACTTAATTGATATAATCAAATTATTTATATAATGAAAATTTAATTAATTTTTTAATTGATACTGCAAATATTTTAATTAATATTACAAAATCATTCATACTACTTTTTTGTGTGTGTACTGTACTTTGCATACTCATATCCGACGTTAAAAACGAACTGATAAAGCATACTATATATATATGCGATAATGCCATCGCACTAAATTTAAAGCCTCTCACTAATATATTATTCGGGATAAGCGATAATTAATAATTACTTTTTATGGCAGGGAGCTTTTTTTTGATCTTGCAATACCACTTTCCTGCTTGATTTTGAACATTAACTATAAAGAAACTCACACCAAGCTTGTATATGCTTACTGATATATTTAGTATAATCAATATGCAATAATTAATGATTACTGGTTTTCACTGGTTTTCCCCTGGATTACGTGCATTAACTGTAAAGTTATTCTCACCAAGTTTGAAGCCTGTCAATGATATAGTATTCTGTATATGCCATTATTATTAATTATTTTGTATGAGGGTGTCCATCCTGCGTATTTGTAAAAATGAGACCAACTGGGAGTACATCATTTAAAAATAAAAAAAAATAATTTTTAAAATTGCCTTACAAATGTCGGAAAAATCGGTTAATAAGTGATTGTTTTGTATGGGAGTGAGCTCCTACTCTTGCATCACCACATTTCCGATGGAATATCAATTATATAGTATTCCATATATTCCGTAATTAATAATTAATTTTTATTGAAAATAGCTATTCCCCAGTTCCTATCTCATATTTTTGAAAATGGGTCCACCTTTGGAACATACCATTTCATACAAAAAAGGAATTTTTAAAATCGCATCACAAACGGCGGAGAGATAGGTGAACATATAAAAAAAATACATACATCACGAACATATAACCTGCCCCTTTTTTGAAGTCGGTTAATAATTTCAGTTTGGCAGGGTAAACCGAAATTGCCCCAAAAACTACACATAACTAATTTTGCTTAAACATTTCTAATGAAATTATTTTTTTAATTTTAACTCATAGCTGATTTGTTTTGAATATTTTTTGATAAAAATGTATAATCTCATATTTTGATTATTCTATTTTAAGTTTTCTCGTATTATCGAGCTTATCTTCTCCTCGACAACCAGTTTTCATTATTATTTTTTTTTTGTAAGATGCTGAAATCACCTAAGTGTCATATTTTATACATTAGTTTATTATCTTTATACAACATTTCTCGAATACTATTAACAGTGTATTGTCTTAAACTGATCTGATTGAATGGAAATTTCCCGCAACATTCGCGAATTCTTAAACAAAATAAATACTATAGACATTTCATATTGTGAGCGTGTATGATCTGGCCAGGTGCATAATAATAAATCCAAATGTAAAGAGAATATGAAAGAGGAAGACAATTCAATGCCAAGCAGTCACTAAAAGTCACTTTGTGACTCACTTTAAGGTCGTATATTAAAAACGATATACATGTGTTATTAATTTCCTATATTCCTGATATGGTCTTGAGCTCAATTTCGCTGGTAGAACTATTTTTTTAATACATAAAATATGTGGCATTTTAAGTAGAAAAAATTATAAGCATGCTCAAGAGTGTATCCTATAATCAATTTAATTTTTAATTTAATACATTTTATTTTGTTTTAAGGATATTATTATTTTTATTATAATAAATGCCTTAAATGCTTGCTTACTTATTCATTTCTATACTTAATACGTTTATTGATTGTTTTAAAAAGAAATTTTCTATTTCATTGAATTTTGTAATATAAAAGTTGTGCATTTAAATTATACAGTACAAATTTCTCAAGTGCAATTTTTCAAATAATTTTTGATTTCAGATTTCGTAAAATATTTTAAAGAATTTTTCTTTTCTAATTGCCCATATGTATTTAATTTATTATAAAATAATTTGTAATATTTCAGTATTCTCTTAAATATATGATAACCTAGCAGGGTAATCAAAGAATATGTGGTCAAATAAATCTAAATAAAAAAATACTAAAAACATATAAGAAAAATGCTGCTTATAGTTTTACAAATTTGAAAATTTGATTTATACTATTATGTGTAAATACATAATTTATATTTCTTTCTTTTGTTTTCTTATTTTGATTGAAGCCGTACACATTTAAAAATTTAAATTTGTACGGCTAAGTTTTGCAAAGAGTTTTTGAGCAATGTATTGAGTTACCGCATCATTTTAAAATGATAGGCAAGCAACAATATTGATGAAATATATTTGGGGACAAAATTTAAGGTTTTTCTTTTGAAATGGGGATTTTTTTTGGGATCATAACGTTTTTAAATTGAGGACAAGAGTCAAAATTTTTCTGGCAGCACTGATACCAAAACACATAAAAGTCTAGCAGCTGCAGTGAATACTTATCATACTCATCCAATGTCCCATACATTGGTAATGGACAATTTTCACAGCATACTCTATTGCGTTAATTTTTATTTAAGATTTGTACGATTTCTGTATTCCATAGTCCAATATTTGTTAACAAAGATTATTGTGGTCTTAATATCTATGTATATGCAAAACAAATTTCATCAAAATCGGTCAAATCGTTCTGCCGTAACAAAAAAGTGGCAAAGAAATACACAAGCAAACCAGTTTACAACTTTTTGTTACATAATATTCATATCCCGGCATGCAGGGACTTATACATTTCCAAATGCTTTTTTTGTGTGGGTTAAATTTAAATTAAAATTAAATAATTTTAATTGCTTGTGAACTCCCTTTGCAAATATATTAAGGGTTCTCATGAGAACTCTTAAAAGTGCCATATGTGCAATTGGGCAAATTTGCGAGACTTGTTTCATGCAACCAATTTTGAACTTTTGCGCAAATAGTTTTGTAAATTTGAAACAAACGTCAAAAAGTACATTCAATAAAAATAAAATAAGAAAATTTCAAGCAATTTTTAAATTAAAAATATATTTATATATTTCTATAAAAATAAAAAAGTGTTTGTGTGTGTCTAAGAATTCTTAAAAAAGCCCAAAAAGCAAGAAGTTGTTGTTTCCAAAATGCACAATTGCACAGCTTAAGCTTATGAGTCAAATTTATTGGGCAGACTTAACAGGTTTGTGTAAATAAATTACTACCCAGCTAAAAAAATTATATATGGTCCATATATTTTTAATACATGAATGTATATAACTATATATGAATATGTATGAATTCATGTATGGAAATATATGGGATTATACATGGCAAAACTATTATATATGAACTAATATATGGACTAATATATGAAATGTATTATAACATATGAGCTCATATATGAACATTTAATTATGAAGCTCTTCATATGTGGATCCATATATAAATATGAGAATGAGACTGTATGCATACATGATATCTCACATAAGATCGATTTTCAATCAAAAAAAGCTTGGAATTTTATCACTGCTGAATTGGAAATCCATTAGAAAATACATACGGTATGCAAACTTTATATGCGTACCCTCAACGTTTTAAAAAAGAAAAACTTTTTGTTAAAAAAAACCATTCTTGTATGATTTTATACATTGTGGGCCCATTTAATATATCAAATAATCAAAAGGATAATCCAGTCATTAATTTTATAGAAAATAACAAAATTCTCTAGATAAGAAACAAAGTTCATATTACTGTATTGAAAACTATTGTTAGACGGATTATTTTTTCTTTTATAATTAATTGCATTAGTTTTAATCTGATTTCTTAAGCTAAATGTTATGTACGAATATGATATATGTGTTTTTTAAATAATTGATTCACCTTTTGATGAATGAAATGACTTTTAGTTCGTTTTGAATTATTTGTCCAAACAAATGTTTCATTAAATACAACCTCTCCCTCAAGTCTAAAAAAAATTTAATTTTAATAATTTAATTTATTGCACAGCAGTGCCCCTTTATTAATCAAGAGTGTATGAATATGAACTTTGCACACTGTGGAGGGAATTTACACATACATGTATGAAAATGTATGAATATATATAATCATATATGCCCATATACCCTCATTTTTCGGATCCGAACCATATATGGGATATCATATATGCTCCATACATATTTCTTTAGCTGGGTATACAATTTTTTGACATTTTATTTACGACTGTGTAAAAATGCACAGTTGCACAGTTTGCGAGGCTTTTGAACATTCTCAAGAAACCCCTTATAATTTTTTTAAATATTTTATAGCATATTATCGATTGAACATTATTAGTAATTGTAACAAGTTTCCTAAAATGTGCTTTCTCAACATGAAATATTAAAGAACATGCTGAAGAGAAAGACTTTTTTTGTGTTTTTTTTTTCATTCAATATATTCTCAATCTCACACATTTGGATTTCCAGTTAGGAGCAATATATAATATTAAAAAGTAAAAAAAATCTGAAGTATTAAAATAAAAATTTATAAAAAAATATTTGAGATGTAAAATTAAACCAAAAGAAAAAAATCAATGAGCTCCATAGAGAATTAAATTTTGTTTATTGAAGTGCCACATTACCACATATGACGCTTGAGGGTGTGCAGTGCGTGTGACTCGTGGCATATGTAGTAATCATAAAAGCATACACGAAATACATGGGAATTAGGGAGGTTTTTGTATACGCAATTCAATTCAATTAATTATAAAAAAAATATGAAAAACTTAAATGTGATGAAAGTTGACCAAAATTTTGAACATAAAATTTCTTTTACATATTTTTTCAAAACATTTATGGAAATTTTTTCTAAAACTTTTTAACCCTAATATTTATATACATACATGGTGATTATAAAACAAATATTGAGCACACATACCAAACACACTTGTTTTCCTAAAGTATTTTTACAAAAGTACATATGTATTTCTAGTTTAGGAGTACGACGTCTCGCACACAAATGCCCTGAACTTAAAATGAATGTCAAGAACTCGTTACCAAAAATATTTTTAAATTTTATGTGAATGAAAACGTCAGTTGCAAGCATTTAAAAAAGGTTCTTAAAGTTTTTTTAAACAAATTAAATAAAATTATTTATATATTTATGATTTGGGCGGGCTCAAGTTCGTATCGCTTTATGTTATTTGTTCATTAGTAACTATCGCATGTAATTTTGTTCAAAAAACGATACGAACTTTTGCCCGTTCAAATCATAAATATTCAAGCAAATTAAGTTCTAAAAATATTAATTAAAATTAACTAATATTAAATAAATATACTTAATACAGGGTGGGCCAAAAGAAACCAAGGGGTGTACAAGTTTAATAACTTTTTTGTTTATTAATTTTTTTTTATTTTTTCTTTCAGATTATATAGACAACACTTGGAGAAATTATAATGGAGAGGTTCAAAACTGAACAGAGAACCAGAACAATAGAATTTTATTGGCACTTTTAAATCAAATTTTTGTAAAGTGAATAATTTCTTGAAATTTGGAAATTATTTCGCCAGCGCGATCGTCAGAATTGACAGCACCCGACTATTTTCTTTGGGGTTTTTTGAAGGAGCGAGTGTATGTGAACAAGCCAGAGACAATCCTTGAACTCAAGGCATACATTGTTGCAGAAATTCGAACGCTACAGCCAAGTTTTGAAAGATGTTATGGAAAATGCTCTAAAAAGAGCCCATTAGTGCGAAGCTGAAAACGGTGGTCATTTAAGAGACATCATTTTTCATGCTTAGTGTAAAAAAATTTCCATTTTGTATATTATATAATCTGAAAGAAAAAATAAAAAAAAGTTAATAAACAAAAAAGTTATTAAACTTTTACATCCCTTGGTTTCTTTTGGCCCACCCTGTAGTATCAAACCAAAAAAAAAACTTTGTCTTAAGTAGAACAAAAATAAGCAAATTAACTAACATGTGCATAATTAGTAAAGAATAAATGACAATGGTAACACTGTTGTAAATTAGAGATGGTAAATTTTAGCTTTCATTCCAAAAACACCTTTCAGCAAATTGAAATACGATAATCAAAAAAATTCACATATTCCATTTGCAAAAAAGTTTTCGTATATAAGGCAGAAATTTACATCAACTAATAAAACACACAGTGAACCCAACACAGAAGAACGCTGATGATGAAGATTTAGTGGTATACGAAAACATCTAGCTGTTCCGTTCAACTATGTGTTGTTCTCAGAATATTTACAACTAACTTTGATGTTATTTGTTGATTAATAATTATCACATGTAATTTGGCTTATAAAACGATACGAACTTTAGCTAGTTTAAATAAAATAAAATATTTATCTATGTAAAAAAATAAAATATCGTTCGTTGGTATTCGCATCATCCGATTTCGCTATTTTTTTAATGTGTTCCATCACATATATATTTTTATTTTTTATTTTGAAATATATTTGCATCTAATGTAGCAAGAAATGTGAAATTTATTATAAGTAAAGATCTTTATAATGTACATTAATGTAAGGCAATTGCCTTACAAAAAAAAATAAAAAATAGTTCAAATAGTATATGTGGGTGTGACACCTACTATAAAGAAAATATATTTACTTTGACATATCTGCAAAACTAATATACAGAGAATCTTGAAATTTTGAAGTGATAGTAGGCGAGGTGTGTCTCATATAGTGGAAATTCTCGTTGGTCTGCTGATTTGCTTACAGCGTATTACTGATGGTCTAGCAGGAGCAATATACTATTCATTTTCGATGACTGACATTGGAGTGGCACATCCCAAATAGAACAATCATGTACTTCAAGATATCTTGGAAGCCAAAACAGTAAACTTTTTTAAATTTTTCCATAAGACGCAAGAATTAAATGACGAAAATATTATTATCACAGTAGTTAATAATATGTCAGCTCCTCTTGGTATATTATAAGTAAATTAAATAAACATTTTTTAATATCTTGGTATCTGCTATAAATACAAACATGAAATTCAGCTGATTCTGCCGATAATCAAGAGAATATTTTTTATTTCATAACTTGTATGGACTGCGGAGTTAGCAAATAACTACACTCAAAAATGTATTTGGAATGCATTTTTGTCAATTACATTTTAATAAGAGATTAAAATTTCAAAATTCTAAGTAGCGGGATAAAGCGATATAGAAATTCGGGGCGGGATCGAAAAGCGGGATGTCTCGTCAGGTTATCTATACACAATAAAAGGTTGGCAATTGAACGCTTTCGATTCAGCAGGAAGATACTACAGTGTATGGCCAATACCCAAGTTTCACTTAAATTGCTTTAAAAAATCGTCATTGAATAAGCTGCAGATCATGCAAATGCTTTTGTGCATATTTAAATTTTTGACCATTTTCCTACCCTTTCGTTGCTAAACACGAATAACAGACAAAATGAAATTTTAAGTGTTTTTCGGGAATATTGCAATTTAAGTTTAACATTTATTAACGCACTAATAATCACAAATTATTATTTTACTTATTCAGTAAAATATTTTTCTTTACTAAAAATTCATTAAAATTGATTATTGAGGGGTTAAGTTAGATCCTATGCACATTTTACTGTCAGGGAACCCTTGCCTAAAAATTTTTCTTAGAACAACTATAGTTATAATGTTAAACTTTCATTTAAACAAATGAGAATCTCAACAAATAACCAAGTTGAGATAAGAACTCAATAATCAACATGTTGTTTATTGTCTTACTTTACTACATTTGTTAAATTTTTGCAGCTCGAATTGTAGTTGTAAAAAGTATGCGTACTGATAATAAATGTAAATAATAACAACAGCTATTCAAGAATAGAGTGCTGCCACTGTCAGGTAAATAATTAGTGTTTTTTTTTTTTGCAAATTGTTACAATTTAAGTTTAACGTTTATTAATGCACTAATAATGCCAAATTGTTATTTTACTTATTCAGTGAAATATATTATAATATTTATTTTTCTATACAATACACTTTTTTTTTAATAATTTCGAATTATTAGTGCGTTAATAAATGTTTAACTTAAATTTTTTAAATTTATTTATTAAAAATATTTTTTTTAGTTTTTGAATTAAAAAAAGTAAACAAAAAACTCAGATTTTATGGATGAATACGGCCGCAATATTTTTAATAGTAAAAAGGATTTGGCGCAAACTATCAGACGGTTAATATGGTGGCCTTTATTTTATTGCATCATTTCTACTGTACATTAAACTATATGATATATGACTTTTCAAATCCTACGATGAAAGACCAATTCTACAAGAATGTGAATTGATGTTAAAAAAAAACTATATAAAAGCATTGTGAATGTGAGCGCATGAAGTGAGCGAATCAAGTTATGCAGTTCTCTGTTACCAACATTAATTACTGGGTACAATGAAAATTTTAAGCAGAAGTTCCTGATTTCATTTCATTTTGTAAAATAATTTATCTACAATTAAATTTAAAGATTATATTTAAAAAAATAATATTACGTTATAAAAAATTTTTAGCGAAAAAATTCTCATCTTTAGCATAAAAATTATTAATTATTAATTATTAATTAATTACTGCTATACACTGTATATATATGTAAGCCCTTATTATGTATTAAATTATTTATAATTAATTGTTTTTTTTTTATTTTAACGCAAAATGGAAAAATAAATTCAACCTTGATGACAGCCTCACAATCATATTTTAAGGAAGGTTGCATCATAAGCCGACTTACAATTTGTGCAGTTTTAAATATTTTCATTTTAATTGCTTTTATTATATTAAGTTATTTCCTCGAAATTTGTGCATTCATTTTTGTAGTATCTAATTGGCCATAAAATAAGAAAATTCGCCATGACAGATCTGCAGTAGTGTTTGGCTGTTTGTAATATCAATTTACAAGACAAAAAAAATTCATGAACATGAATAAAAAAAAGAAAACAAAGAAGTGTGCAATTAAAGAGAAATTATAAAAATTATATTTTATAATTAGAAATAATTGATTAATCGGGCTTAAGTTTAGTACTTGCAATTCTTATGAAATGAAATATTTATATTAAGGCAAGAAAAATTAAACTAGACTTTATCGGAATTTTCATCAACAGCAGGCAAATATTTTTATCTTTGTTTTAGATTTTGTACATAAATAAAGAAAATAAGAAAGTAAATATATAGAGGGGCCAATTAAAAATTTTGAAATTATCACTTTTTGCAAGAAAAAAAAAATGCACAGTGTCATAACTGTTTACTGTAAAAGTCTTAAAGTATTTTCTTTTGACAAAAAAAAATACAGTTGTATTCCTCCTTTTTGTATTAAAAAAAATTGTGTTTTGCCTCTACTAAGATGTGTTATTTAATAAAATTTTATCTGATTAAAAGCACTTGCATAAACACCCTTTTGAATTTGCATTTCATGCAAAAATAATGTTATACTAACAAACAATAAATTTATTTTGCACACTTGCACAGGCAACTCGTTCGCTGTGTGTTTAGTTTGGATGAAAAAAAAACAACAAGCACAACAATAATAGCACCAACAGTAAAAAAACAAAATGCAACTAAAGTTTCGCTCTTGGACCCCTTTTCATTATTTGATTGATGTTTAATTTATGCAAAGAGACTGTTAACGCTTGATGTGCATAGACAAAATGCACAAGCAAACGCACAATCAAACACACACACTGCAGAATATCAAAATAAAAACTATTGCATTTATTCGTTTGTTTTTTGTTGTTAAGATAACAGATGTTTTAATTTTTTGCTGCGACAAAACGTTTGTTTGTTCTCGCAACTAACAAAAGGCCTTTTTTGCAGTCGTTTCATACATATTTATTTCACTGTTGCTGATGTTGTTGGTGACGCTTTAACTGAAAAAAAACACAAATAAGGAAGTGACATATTTGTTATTACCTCTGACATTTTTGTAAAACAAGTTCAATGCTAATGTAACAATTTGGCCTAAATTTTATTTAAATTATATTATAATTATTGTTTCTTTCTGAGTATTAGGGTAGTTCATAAAAAAATATTGAATTTTGTTATGGGCCAACCAGAATATATTATAAGCACCGTAAAAAAATTAAACATGATTTTTTTTCAAACAAACAAACTAATACAAAAGATCAATATTGTGTTGCCACGGTTACTTCTCATATCACTTCACTTGCGGGGAAGTCATGATGAATTTATTTTAATAATACAAATAGAGCTTCGGAAAAAGCTTAGGTATATAATGCCGAAAATCCAGGTACTAAAAAGTTTAAATGCCGGGATTGGCGATTCCTGGAATTCAGATTTCGGTATTGGCATTTGCATATGCATGAAAATATTCTGGTATAAAAGCACAATTGCAACAAATGCGAAAATGGGACAAGTTAATTTTGGCATATTATCTTAAAATAAGAAAATCCAATCAAGTTTAATTTAAATATAAAAAATGTTTTATATTATATTTTTAAAAATTTAGGTTTCAGTTCATAGAAACCATGTAAAAATTTTCGTCTGCCTATTTGTATTGAAAACAGAAACAAAGCACTCAAAATTTCTTTTTGACTTCATCATAAATAGACAGCCGATAATTTTTACATGGTTTCTATGAACTGGCAATAAAAACAAGGTTGGTTTGTTGGTGCTGTTTATAAATCGCAGTAAATAGTAAAAATTTTATTTTTATTAATAGGCAGATTTTGTAAAAAATTTCGTTTCTAAACGTTTCAAATTTGTATGAAAAATAACGAAAATTCGTTTCAAAAAATATTTTTTCCATAAAAATTTCAAAACGAAAATAAATTTTCTATTTACAAAATTTAACCTTAAGTTCAATATTTTGCTACTTCTTCGTGTATCATCTTTAGGAATTAACTATTAAAACATATAAACAATTTAAAAAAATATATTAAAAATTTCAAAAAAATATAGCATAAAGATATAAAAAATATTAGCTTATTTTTTTTAAATTGACTTGTCTATCTTTCATAATCAATGGGTAATATGTAATATATAAAATATTATTTTATAAAAATTATCTGATTAAGAAACCTTATTCCTGCGAAGCTTTTTTATCTTTGCTTACGTTTTCAAACAGTTCGCAGAAAAGCTTCCAGGAGTTACGTTTTGCCGTCCAAATTTATTTATTGTATCCCTTGAGTCTCTTGCAATAATCATCATACTTTCGTATGGAGTGAATTTTTAATGTTATCTAAAGCTTCTTATGGAAGGATTTTCCTTGTCCATGAGGTCAACTATTTTACAATGATTTAATCCAGGCATATGAAATTGTATTCACATTGATGTTAATACGCTCTACACTCAGGTGTTCTGGCTATGATTGCTTTAGACAATTTTTGAGAAAGTTGCCAAATCTTCCTCAGTCCCCAGCAGCAAACTTCTTCGACATTTCTGTTACAACACCAGTATGTTCATGTGTTCTTATTTACATTCAAAATAAGAAACAACAAGTGTTTTTGTTTACAAATTTCCAATGTAAATTTAAATAAACTTCAGTACAAACATTTGAAGATAATTCATTTCTAACACGTAACATCAATTTGATTTACGATTTTATACACTAGAGATGTTATTTTATGTATTACTCTAAACTTAAAAAGCAAACATAAAAAATTTTATACTTAAGTAAACACAAAATAAAATTTAATTATTTAGAAAACTTGGACTACAATAAAGCATAAGCAAATTCAAAAATCATGCCATCAAATATCATCGTCAATTCGCCATAGACTTCACAATTTAAGAGGGCACATGTCCTGTAAAAAAAAAAGAAATCAATGAGTCTGATGCAGCTTTAGCAAAAGTACAACACACATGTAGAAAATATTTTTTATACACTCAAAAAAAAAATTTTAACTAGATTTTAGTTATACATGAACTTAGTTTTAGTTCATGAAATTTTCTTTAATTGAGTTAAAATTAATTTAAAACAAAGAAATACTACTTTCCGGAAGTATGCAAAAAGTTCTTATAAACTTGAATATATTAGACAATTTTTCTTAATTATTTTTACTTAAATGAAGTACATAGTTATTTAAAATAATTGTAATTTCTCATGCATATAATAAAAACCTCTTCATAATTAACATATTTTATCTTTAAATTAAGTAATTTAAATTTTGTTTGAAAAATACATAATTTAGTAAAATGTTTCCTTAAATTTAGTTTAACTTTGATTACTAACTTAAAAGAAGTATGCCAAGTTCTAGGTTTTTTATACTGTTTACTTGATACATACATACATATGTATGTATGTATTAAGTAAGTTTGTACATACATACATATGAAAAAAAAATTAACTAAACTTAAGTTGATTATGAACCATGATGACTTAAGTTGATTATGAACCATGATGAGCTGCATATACCACAATTGCAGTAATACCAAGCATTTCAGCAAAGGCACGAATGTCATATTTTTTCAATTTCCTTCAATTCCATATATGCAGCAGAAATGGAGAGAAGCATGCAATATAGATGATTTTGCTGCCAAAAAATCCTTTAATTGTTTCTGTTCACTTTCGTGAAAAGAAAGAAAATGCTTTCGAATTTTAGTGTTGTTAACATTATTCTACTAAACTAGCTATCATTTAATAAGTACTTTTCCACGTGGTCTACTCTGTAACTAAAAATAAAAGAAACTGCTTTGGAATGTGTATGTATGTTAATATTATGAAAGGTTAGGAAGGGTGATGCTAAAACACACCTCCAATCGTATACCAAGTTGGATCCATTCTAAACCAATAGTATGTAAATTCGAAAGTACTTTCGTTCCTGTTGAATTATAGAATAGAACCCCTGGTATTTACATTCGGTATAAGTGCATGTACTGCAAAGAACAATTTGTATGCATGTATTCTTTTTGCATTATTTTTATATAAAGACATGATAATAAAACATTTTTTTAAAAATGATGTTGCATCCCTAACCGTGAGCCTTTTTTATTATCAGGTGAATTAAATAAAAATCATACATTTGCTTACTTTTGTAGGTCATATTACACGCAAATTTCGTTAACCTGATGTCCAATTGGTAAACTCAAATTACACATTTCAAAAAGCATTCCTAAATAAAAGTTACCATTATATGTATGTGGCAACTTTTTCCTCTCTGCTTACGAAAAATCAGTATTCAAATAATTTGGGTAAAAGTCATAATTAATTTTAAAAGTCAAATGTGGTTTTACCTTTATATTTTTGTATCATGATATGAACTAAAGCTATGTACAGACGGTTGTCAGATCTTACAATATTGCCAGTAAAATGTTCTCAAAATTTCTTACAACCGTGTGAACTGACAATTTTTGTCAGACGTTGTTGCCAGAAAAAGCATTGTCAGTCCATTGAAAGACTAGCAGCTGGCAACAAATTGTCAGACATCTTACAATCGTGTGAACACATTGTAAAACTATTGCCAGATATTTGTTAGACATTTTAATATTGTCAGATGTGCGAAGTTTATGCATCTGACAATGGCCTCATTGTAAGAGAATTATTTCTATGGGCAACACTGCACACGCTTGATTTTAAATAAAACATTTATAATAAAATATATGCACACAAAATCATTGCAATGGCTTCTTTATGGTCCATAATAATTTATACATTCACTTTTTACATTTAGTTCAAACACAAACGATTGATATTTAACAATTTCTAACAAATGCTTTGAGTCTGGCAAGGCATAACATCAGATCTGACAATTTGTGCATATGACAACCGTGTGAACTGACAATTTTTCGACTGACGATTTTGTCAGATGAATTTATTGCCATACAACCGTCTGGCGATAAATTGTAAGATTTTCTTACAACCGTGTGAACTGACAAGGAATATTGTACTGGCAATTTTCGATTGCCAGTACATTGTCAGCACATTGACAGATCTGACAATATTGTAAGATCTGACAATCGTCTGTACATAGCTTAAGTTTAACTCATAAAATGTCTTTGAACAAAATTCAAATTAACTTGGCTTTAGAATTAAATATACATTTTTCATTATCATTATCATTATCAAAATTTTCAATATATAGCTACATATAAATTATTTTTTGCGTTTCAATTTGATTTCGTGCGTGTTGTGAAAAGTTGTGCTCAGAAAATTTTTCGCACGTGGTGGACATATTGTTATTCTTGTTCGTATCGTATCGTGTTGGATAAATTGGACACCAATTTCTTTGAGTTTGAGGTATGAATACATAATTATCTATGGATGTACATAATAGTGTCATAACTCTAAAAATTAGTTTTTTGAGTTAATATTGTATTTTATCTTGTGTATAAATTTCACATAAATAGCTTGTACCATCACCTCTTGAGAGAAGAATATTTTTTCATGTCTTCATTGAGTTGTATGAAAATTGAAAACTTAAAACGCGTTTTCTGCAAAACTGTTTTTTTTTTGAATTGTAACACTATTGAAGTAAATGAGCGATATGTATAAGTATATGTATGTATGGTGCAATAAACAAGCGATAGTGCTAGGAACACAATTGGGACGAACGACGAATTCGTCGATAAGAATTCGCTGCGTAAGCTCGTTGTGTGATAAAGTTGGCTATAGTCATCTAAGATATCGAAAAATGCAAAAATCTCGATTTAAAAAAAAAATTTTTAGGGCCTTTCTATATTAAGGTTGAAATATGTATTTAATTGTACTATTGACTTTCACTGAATATTTTTTTTATTTTTACAAGTTTAAAAAATATTACAGTTGAGCTTTAGCGAATAATGGTGGAGTGCCTTTAATTGGTTCAGTTTACTGTAAGGTTCGGAATTTATTTTAGGCCATTGAATTATTGGTTTAAAGGATTCGTAGACGCAGGTCATAGTACAATCCCCATTTATAATCTGGCGTGAGAGTAAGTGAATTCGCATTTGAGTCTATGGTACATTTGTTATACAGTTAAGTCTGTCGAATAATTTTACCTTCTAGATTTAAATTTTATTCACTTATTTCAATGAGCCAAGGTCGCAAATCTGACTCATAAATATGCGGTAGTATATAACTGACCAAAATAAGGCTGTTTTTTTTTAACCCGAAATTATTTGGCTGTAGGTTATCCTGAGTACATCGTTTTATTTTTTAGACTTGTGAAATATAAATTATAAATATTGTTACAATCTTGTCTATAATGGTCAATATAAGATATTTTTTTCTTATTACATATGTTTATCCATAATTATGAAAGTGGTATAAGTTATATGCATTTTAGCTTCGAAATATCCAAATATCGCGAAACAATAAATAAATTATTGAATCTACTTTCATAATTATGGGCACATATATACATCTGTACTTTCATATAAAAGGTATATTAAATATTTTGCTAAAAATTGTCCATTTGTCGTTTAATATTAAAATTATGTTTAGCTTATTTTACTCAGCATTATACGTTTCGTATTACGTAAATCATTCTTTCAAAAATATAACTAAATCCTTTCATTTAGATGGCAATCAAATAGCGAGAAACAGCTGGATTAAATACTATGTGGAACCCTTAAGTGAAGTTATAAGAAGCAAGAATTACGTGTTAATTTATATGTTGAATACTTTTTACATAGAATTAAAAATAATAAAAAATACATGTATGTATTTGTATTTCAAAATGACTTTTAATTTCAAGTTTTTTTTGGCAATTTTCAAGGAAGTTTATCTCATTTCAAAAAGATTTGTACTTAAATGTAGAAATTATTAATTTTTGAAGTGTGTGTACTTCTATATGTACATATATGACATATATATATTTTGAATTGAAAAAATTTTTATTCATTTTTAACGAAGAACAATTGGTACTAAAATTAATTATACGTTTTGTACTAGAATTTAGAATTCCTTCATTTTTATTAATAAAAGTTCCTTTATTTTGAGGAAATGTTGTAGACTCATTTGAAAGAAAATTGTAGTATAAATATATCATTTTAACTGCAGCTAAGAAAAATTTAGCTTCAATTTCAGTTGTTTATTCTTAAAAGAAATTAAAATGTTTTAGAAATTACGACAAATTAACTTAAATTAGGAAAATTTTGAACTTGACACTAAGAAAATTTTTAATAAATATAGGTATTTTTAGCTTCATTCCAATTGTATTTGACTTACTATTAGTTAAAATAGCAACTCAAATATAAGGTCCTTTTCTTGAAAAAAATTCATAGTGACAAAATCTGATTGAAAAAATATTCATACGTAATCAATATCCTAAAAGCATGCCTTTGAGTTCATACCATCAAACTTGTTCCAACATACATAATCGTTGCTGCTTTTTAATCATTCCAATCATACAGTTGTTGTTGGCTCTACGATTATAAACATGTGTCGCATCATACCAATCAATTCGGGTGTTTGCTCCTTTTTCCTATTCATGATTATTTTGATGAAAAATAAAATAAGTAGGCAAAAGCGTTTGTTCTGGTTATCAACAAATATTTGTATGATGAATAAAATCAATAAAGAAAAATAAGCGCGTATGACCGCGTATGCATCAAGTGATGATGATTTTTTAGAAACAACGGAATACTATGTACTTATGTATGTATTTAGCAATTTATATACCGATGGTATCAATTAGAAAATCCATATTTCGTATTTTTTACAAAATTAAGTTTTTCAGTGATTCCAGGACATTGCACACAAATCGCCTCGTCAAAAAAATTTAATGCAATAGTGTAAAAATAACGCTTTTGCAAGCAGTTGGACAAAAAAAGTTACATTGTGAATATTACAGTTTCTATTATACCTTCTCCTGTAAAGTTGCAATTACTTGTTATGGCACTTCTACTTGACGTTATATAACGTTACTGACTGTCTAACAGACATATCATCGTCCAAACCCCAAATGTCATTTAGTCCGTTGGCTCCCCTTTGATGTAGAGAACCACTATGAAGGGATTTTTGGTAATACGAATGCGAAGGGGATAACAAGGAGCAAAATGGTTAAAATCGGTAACTCGGAAGCTACGATAGGCAAACTCCCAATTTCAAACAATAAAATAAGCCCACACGTGTTTGGTACTTTTTCGATAAGTGTACTTTTAGGGGTTAAAAGGCGGTAAAAATTGAAGTTTAGTATCTTTATTACACTCGACACATCTTCTAAAGTGTTAAGCACAGCAGATAGGTTTTTGAGTCGTTCTTTCCCTTGGACAGAATCTGAGTATAAGTAAGTTTTGACACTTTCTAAAAATTCGAACTTATAAGGGGCAAAATAGTGCCCGTTTTCATTACTTTTTTGTTCTTTAGCTTATCATTTTACATATGTATGTATGTATATACATATGTACACGTAAAAATAATTTACAATGACTTCTTACAAATAGTAAAAGCTAAAATGTGTGTTTTTAGAAGGTGCCAAAATGTTACTAAAATGGGTATATACGAAAAAATTTTCAATTCGCTAGAAGTCATATAGTTGAAACATTTAAGTCTGAGTTAAATATTATTAACTGATATAGTGTACTAGAGGGTACTTTGAATATTAATTATTCAAAAAACACTATTCGGGGAAGGTACTTTTTGAAAAAGTGACTTTTCGATTTTTTTTTAAATTATTTTGAAATCCTGGTCTTTTTTCTTTTTAAAGTGTTTGCTTACTGATTTGTATTAAAAAATTATATTTTTCATAACTCCTCTGCTTTGATTTTATTCAACATGAAAACTTGATTGTATAAAAATTTTAATAAAACATGTATGAAATTACTTGCAACTTACCAAATACGTTCGTATCTGCAACTTGCAACTTCGTAAGTAAGTATGATTCTGTTTTTATTCAACATTAAGTTTTGTTGCATGATTAAATGTGAACAAAAGTTTAATGTATGATGAATTATTAGAATAAAACATGTTCGATCACTCGACTCACATTTACTTAAATGAAGCGTTCACGATTACGATGATGATTTTACTCAATGTTGATTTATTTTGCATGATTAAAAGTGAATAACAAATTTATAGTATGATTAAATCAGGAAATACATGATTTTTGTCGTTCTCTGACTCGAATTTAGTAAAGATTTCATTAGTATGAGTAACACCATATACTTCATGTTAAGAAAAATTTACTCGTTTTGAGGAGACAATTAATAAACTGTAGTGGAAAATTTACTTATGTGTAGGAATTACTGATCAGTAAGTAGTTTCCTTTAACTAATTTCTAGTAAAAGCTTATTCATTTCTAGATTTTGAACGAATATTTTTTACTAACTTTTATGAAAATTGTATACTTGATTTAAGTTTAATTTTCCTGGGAGCCAAATCAGTCCCGAATTTCTTTATCTTAAGTTAAATTTACTTAAATTTAGTTAACTTTTTTTGAGTGTACATTGAAAGCATTCAAACTAGCTTTGGGTCAAGCATAAATATATATTTATGCATGTCTGGTCATGGTGCTATTTTAGTATGCACCGTCATTTGCAACGTCGAACGTGTCATGGATCTGTATCAATCATTGATTTGCACTAAATGGTTTTTTTAATCTTGGAACAAGAATTTTTAAATAAATCTCAAATGCAAAAAAAGAGTTTGTTACAAACAAGAGATCGATTTCTCAGAATACAAAATCAGCAAAATAGAAAAGTTGGTTTCAAAGCTGGTAAACCTAAACTTTTTTTTTGATATTTAAATGTAACTAGCTAAAAAAAGTTGTTGTTTTTTTGTTCAACAAAACTAATTTATGTGAAACATTTGTAAATTTTTTTTTTTTTTTTTTTTTTTTTTTTTTTTAAATTACTTCTGATTAAAAAACTAATTTATATTTATATCAGTAAGAATAAAATTGGTATTCAAAATAAAAATAAAAAATATAATAAAAGATGATTTCAGGTTTGGAAATTTTTAACTTTTTTAGTATATAAAAGTAACCAACTACAACTAATTTTTCTTTTCCTCTATAAATTGAACATATTTTATACTTTTCAAAGAAATAAATTGTTATTACAAAATAGAAAAATTGGCGTGTATACATATGTATGTGTTCGGCTTGAGGTCCTTTTTAATAAATAAATAAAATTACTTTTTATTAATTTTTGTTTATTTATTTCCGATATTTCGACCAACTTTGTTGGCCATCTTTAGGGTATTATTAAACTAAAACAATAATGATTTAATATATAATTAAATAATATTTAGCTTTATCATTATAAATTATAATTAGTTTTATTTTGTAAAATTTGATCCTAGCAGTGGATCTATTTCCTTTTAAGTTCTGTCACCTACTGTTGATATGTTTTCTTTTAGTCCTGTGTTTGTTTATTATGTGTCTGTATATGTGTGCGCAATTATCAGTATCTGTTTTATAGTTAATTCTTTTATCATTTGTTATATTTATGATATGTAACATGTCCTGCATGTATCGCTTGGTATAGTTTTTCTCTCTCTCTAATATTTTGATTTTATTAAGGTCTGGTTTATGTCCAGTTTTTGCACAGTGGGCAGCAAGTGCAGTTTTTTGTCTCAGCGGTTTGTTATTTGCTTTTAAGTCTGATTTATGCGATGCTAATCTTGTTTTTAATTTTGTTTTTGAAAAATAACAGAAAAATTTAACAGGATGATTCCAGACTCTTTTTTTTGGCATACAAAGTAACTAAAGCAAATTTATTTATTTATTTCCTTACAAACTAAATATATTTTATGTTTTAGAAATAAATATTTTTTTTTCGGCATACAAAATTAGAAAAATACAAAACACATCTCCAAATCTGGTAAATTTAAATTTTTTTGATATATAAAATTAACTAAATAAAATAAATTCTATTATATGTTTATTAAGCATATTTATCGTTATCCACATAAACAGAATGTATAATAAAATATTCAACTATTGCTTATATCAAAAATAAAGTCTTTGAATCAAATTTTACATGTAGGTCACTTACTATAAATTTTTTTCCATCGCCTGCTCTTTCGTTTTCTTTCTCGGCTGTTTTTAATTTTTTCTTCCAACTCGTTGCAAATTGTTTTATCCATCGTAATTTTCTTAGCATTTCTTCTTTTCAGTTCATATATTTTTATTTTCTTTAACTTTATTCTTACGCTTACAGAATGTCTATTTTGGATTGAAAGAAGCTTTTGGCTGCTTTGTTGATAAGATTTGTGGGAAATTCCAAGTATGGACTGCAAGACAAACGGTTTTTCATATATTTTTTTAAAAACTATCTACATAAAAAATGCTTCAATTCCTTTATGATGACCAAATATTAAAAAGGGAGTTCTTCAATATACACTCAACTTAAAATAACAACATATACAAATGGATCAATAAGAATATGAAACACGTTACTTCGTATGAAGTCGCAACAATAATCATTTGTGAAAATGTAGGCTGAGAGACTAAGATCTAGGTCCAGAAATTAAATTTTTTTATATTTATATTAAAATATAATTTGAAATTTTACTATAACACAAAGCAGATGAACTAAACTGAAGTATTTAAATGTTTCAGTTCAAAGTCAATATGAGCTGCATTTAACCATAAAGATGTTGTTAATTTTCTCAAATGAAATGTATAGGGATTGCTTACCGCAATAACTAATATGAAGAAAAACAAACATTATTTTCTCGATTCTTTTTTATTCATTTAAAATACATGGCCTACCCAACACATTTGGCAGATAGACGTTGCATCTTGTTTTGCTTAATCAATATAAAATAAGAAAAAAAAAAAAAAAACTACAAGTACTAGAGACTTGTAAAACAAGATGAACATAAATTAATAATTTCTGTTTTTATTTCTTTCTGTCGATTGTTGTTGTATTTTGCATTCACTCACTGCTGGTACCATAGATCATTCAACCGTGAAACGAAAACAGGAATAAAAAATTCACTATAATTTCATTTTAGCCTTCAACCACTACGAAGTTATTCTACTTAATAAATTAATAAAAGTCAAATTGAAAATGTCAAATAGTTAAATGAAAAAATAAATCGTTTACATTTATAAAATAAAGTTTTTGTGCAATTGACAATATTTGCTTTTTGCACTTATTAATTTTTTATCGCACATGTTTACAAATAAATATAGAAGCCAACAGTTTACTCATGAATTTATTTTTATATCACACTTTAAATATTTATAACAAAAATAATATATTTGTGTTTTTATGTACACAAATTGTTAATTGATAAAGATTCAACGGCAATTTTTAATATTTTTTTTGTTTAAGTATTTGCTTTATACAATTTTGTATGCGAAACAGGGTAAAAGAATAACAGCAAAATTATATTCTGCTGGCTTATTGCTCACTGGTTTATTGAGGGATATTTCAATTGTAATATGCGTACATTGTTATAATTTTTTTTTCAACTGGGATACATTTTGAATTTCCTTAAATGTGCTTGTCAAGCCGTTTTATTTGTAGATATTTTTTTATCCAAAAATAACTATTTTCATCCGCCATTTTGTTGTTGTGGCCATCTCAGAGTTTTGTATAACATTTTTATATAATGCAGGTCTTTTATTTTAGACCTACATATGTATGTATATTGATCGATTGTAACATGTACACCATATCCATCATTTTGATATTGTGGTCACCTGACAAACTTATATCTGAGTCCCATATTGATGAGTGTGTTCTTTGTTAAGAAAAATTAAAATTTTCATCCGCTATTTTAATATTGTCGTCAAGCCAGAGTTTTAAAATATTTCTTAAAATTTCATAACCAACTCCTTTCATTTGATTCAAAGAGTTCAACTATCAACTGACACTTTTCATATTAGCCCTGTGGCAAAAAGAAAAAGTGTTTAAGTCGAGATAAAGTGATTTTCAGGTAATGGCACCTCTGTAATCTGCATACTTCAAAGTACTGCTGGTCAAATTTTTTTTATACATGTATTTATTTATTGTATCTTCAAATATGAACTAACAATATGTATTCAAATCTTAAATCTAAAATATAATTATTAGGACCGACCACTGTCGGACATAAGCTTAGTGATAGTTATAAATAATCAAAAAAGGAAAAAAATATTTTCAAGAAATCCCATCTGGAGTGTTGAGTATTAGAGCCCTTGTGTCCCATTTTTTTAGGTGGATGTGTCCATTAAATTTCAAAATGTTACAAGCAAGCGGATTAGGATATGACTCGAGTTTTTTTAAATATTTGCCTGCTTATTTTGCAATTTTTTCAATCACTAGTGGCATATTTACATCACGATGTATATTTGAATTTTTGATGTACCATGGAGCAGATGTTATTAACCTTAAAATTTTGTTTTGTCTGCGTTGAATTCTCTCTACATTGGAAGCTGAACCAGTGCCCCATGGTCAAAATTAAAATTAATTTGTGTGGTTTTTCAAGAAGTTATATCACTATAACTTGGGACTTATCTTTTTTGGACTTATACGGTCATGTCACAGAGTTCAATTCTGTTCGGAAACGCAATTCAATCCACATCATTTTTGAAGGATAAAAAGATTTTGCAGATTTACGTAATTTTCGCAATTCTTTCCGAATTTTTTGCATTTCTTACATTTTTAGCGATTTTTAATCTATATTATGGCTTGTTTAAAACTTTGCCAATTTAGCAATTTTTTGCGAAGTTTGCAATAAAAGCGGATTTTTGCATGGTTTTTGGCGTCCTAACAATTTTGAAGGTTTTAAAACATTATTAGACTTTGTTATCATCCTGCTGTTAGTATCCTTTTGCCAGTTTTCGTTATTTCGCGAATTTTTTTATTTATTTGCATATATAATTGCACTAATCTTTATTAATTTAATAAAGAAAAATTAAGGTAAATGTAATTAAAAAACATTAGCACTTTTATAAGCTTATGCATTCCTGATGCCATTCTACGACATTCATCAAACATAGGGAAAAAAGTTGTAGGTGTCGTAGCAAACTTTTCTATGGAAATTACCTACAACATTTTACTACTATTATACAGCTTGACGACCTACTACACTTACAATTGGTTGTGAATTGAGCAAGTGTATTTTTTCTAACATCAATACATTTCAGTCGGATTAATATAAAACAGCCTCTTTTTCGTGCCGGTCTATAAAATATATCTCATGCTATTAAAAATATTTGTTTAACAGTAAAATGTTGATATAAAACTCAATTTAAATGAGTTGAGTTGCTTAATAGGGAGAACGAACAAGAGAGACTAGCGACCAGTGTGACAGTCTTAATATTTTTACAGCAAAGTCTAAAATTTTGCTGTTTGCCGCAATTTTCATTAAAAATTTAGCATTATTTTTATAATTGTTCAATATTTTATTCAAAATTTGAAAATTTTTAATTTTGTATCATATTTAAAAACACTCAACAGAAGAATTTATGCTGAAATACGATTACAAAAAATATGCTGAGGAACTAATTTTGTTCATACACATTAGAGTATGAACACAATGTAACGATAATTTATTTATTTATTCATACAATTTTGAAGCCAAAAACAGCAGTGCGGAACGGCATACAATTAAAATTCATTTTATTTTCATTGCGGACTTTCTTATTCTGTCAATTTTCTCACTCTTTCTCTTTCTGATGTTGCCATAGTTTTAGAATAATAAGCGATTTTTATATTATTATTGAAAAAAACATGATGTTAAAGTACATAAGTTTTTGTCATAAAATATAAAAGTTAAAAAAATATGTCAATAGAAGAAGAATAATTAAACAATAACTAAGGAACCACTAAAGAACTAAGGAAGTATGATTGTCTCTACAATTGGCAGTCGGGAAGTTACAAAAACTTCCAGTCTATAGAATATTTGTGATGCAAAATTGGCAAACATATTGCAGACTTAACATTTTACTTTATCACTTCTACACTGAAAATATTATATAAGTAAATTATTAGGGTAAATAAATGAAAAATCATTCGAACTAAGTAAAATGTCATTTAAAATCCTTTCGCTTACATTTCGCTTGTTAATTTTTCTAAAATCATTTATTTTATTTAAAAAAATCAAACTTATAAGTTAGATATTTTAGAATATATTATTAACAATTGAAAATAAATGAACATCCTTACTGCTGGAAAAATCATTTTAATTTTGTAGTTGTTTTTTTACCAACATACATAAAAAGTTAAAATATAATGTTTTTCGTAGGACAACTGCATTTTCATTTAAGTTTGACCTTACGGTAAACTTTTAAAACATCTACAAACAGTTAATGTAAATTTTTTTTGAGTGTACTTACAGTAAGGTAAGTGATAATCGATACCCGGCGATAAGCGGGGTTCGAAATGAATATTTTTCAACTTCGGTTTAAATAGAGAAAGGAGCAGCTTGTATTGAGAAATACTCATTCTTGTTGCTAGATGGAAATACTCCTCATTCTGGCTTTCAATCTGCTGAGAGCATCTGTTGATCCTGTAAGTATGTGTCGTGGTTTTTAATACCACACGTAAATCTAACGGCTTTTACCAAATTAACAAATTTTTTAATAGCTTAAATTATTTTATTTACTACATTTACCAACTATTTAGCACAAACAGCGAATTTTCTAGTTAATTTTATAAAAATGTATGCCCAAATAAATTAATAAAATTTAAACAAACATTGAAAAGTATTGCCGTCGCAATCTTTGTTTGTTTGTTTTGTTTATTTTTCTCTCCCGCAACGAAAAATCGCACCGCACCGCAAACATTGTCAAGCCTAGATGACACGATTGGTACAATGTACCGATTTACGTCGGCTCACTGAAATAAAGTCATAAGGAATAAATTAAATTTGCCTTATTTCTCAACTAATTGAAATACAATTACATAGCAGCACTACACTGGATTGGTAATAAAACTATACGGACTTATTCAACAATGAATTAACTAATAATGCCATTTTGGCTTATTACTTATGACTTATGCAGTGAGCCAACGAAAATTGGTACATTGTACCGATCGTGTGAACTAAGCTTTAGTCCAAAACTATTTCGATGGACTATTTAAATTTTTTTCATAATAAGTAAATAAGAAATTCTAGATTTTATTATGAAAAAAATTACGGATTTCACTTTCAGATTTTGAGACAAATGTGTATGGACAAATTATCCTAATTCGTAGTGAATTTTTCAGCATTATTCCAGCGACACTGCATAAACATAAATAAATTTAAAAATATAATGTTTGAAAACTATAAATAAATTTATGGTTAGACTTAAATTTAAAATGATTTCATGCAAGAAAAAAATTAAAGAATTTTATTAAGAATAATAAGAATATTATAATGATATTTCAGCTGAACTGACTATTCGGAATCTAAAGAAAAGTTAAATTTGATAATTTGTTCAATGCATTATAAATATATTTTGTTTAAAATTTTTGTGATCTGTTATTTAGTTCTTTCAATTTTTTATGTTGACTTTGCGCTAAGTAAAAATAAAGTGTATATAAATATGAAACTTCTTATTTGCCATACTTAATACAAAAAGAAGTGGACTCATATTTTTTTTTGAAATCGATTTTTTATATTTTTTTTAAAAAAGACATGTATTTACAAAAATAATTAATTAAGGCCTTTCAATATTAAGGTAACGATCTATTATGTTATCCAGATACATATGTTTATGAAAATAGTATATTGTACAGATGAGTTTTATAAACCGAAAAAAACATGAAAAACAAGAAGAATTTATTATGAAATTTGGTTCAGCTTTGCCTATAGCCATTTCAATGTTGCTGTAACAAATCATCAGTAGACTTCCGCCACATATTTAGAATACTCAAAAACCTCTTATCTTATGCACAGACTTTCAAGAACTATTTGAGAATTCAGAAATAATAATATTTTTGGAAATCACAAAAGAAAAATAAGCGTAATAGGTCCGATAATGAAATAACAGCCTAACATCTGGAATTCAGTAATATTTAACTTCATACAAATATGCACGAATATGAATATGAATTTTTTCATATTTCATTTTGCAGGCGCAAACATAACCCCAATTTTATGGAAATAAATATAACATATAATATTCGTATTCGTATTTGTATTCGCGAATATCATTTCAAATATTCGTATTTTAGGTCCAAATTCATAGTCTACAGTTAACTAATGCCAGTGGTTTTTTCCTATCAATTTCATTACTCAACTAAAGACTGTAAATTTAATCCTAACATACCTTAAACGACGAATACAAGAAAATAGAAAATCGTGGAAGATATATAGACAGCAGCTGAAATAAATAGTTCTTGACAATGTCAGTCATTCAACAGAACAAACTTTAATTAATATTTTTAACGCACACATTTAATTCTTTGCTGACTTATTTTTTTGTTCCATTTAAATTATTGACATACTTAGCTGGGATTCAAATTTAGGCTGCACGTTTACAAGTTTTCGCGCTTGCCATCTAGCACCAAGTAAAACTTTGTCAAAAAGGTGCCATCATGTGTGTAATTGAAGATGTTCAGATTATCATCACCAAAGTCAAAAGAGTTTATTCGAGAACAATAAGAATACATTAAAAAAAATCCGCGAAGTAAACATTGCGTTTCTTGTAGAAACACTGAATGAGAAAAGATATTCCTTGTATTAAAAAAAATTAACTTAAATTTAGCATGACAAAAAGCTTATGTGGTCACACTGGAAGATAAGCACACGCAAAGCCAAAGAGAATAAGAGAAATAAGTAGAGAGAAGCGTTACCATATGTGAAGGCTTTTTTCGTGATGTTAAAAAGACTAAAAATGTTTTCAGCCAAAAAAAAATATTTTTAAAAATATTTTTATTTTCAGTTAATTCAATTATTATTCTTCGAACTTAATTTGTTTCTATATTTACCAGACTAAAGTTCGTATCGCCTTGTAAGCCAAATTACGTGTGATAATTGTTAATAGCTTACATATAGAAACAAATTAAGTTCGAAGAATAATAATTAAATTAACTAAAATTAATAGTCATGGACTTGTGGCAAACATTTTGAGTAGAACAAAAAATAAGAAAATTAACTAACATGTGCATAATTAGTAAGTAACAAACGACAATGGTAAGACTGTTGTAAATTTAGAGAAAGTAAATTTGAGATTTCATTACAAAACGCCATTCAGCAAATTGAAATACGATTAATCAAAACAATTCACATATTCCATTTGCAAAAAAGTTTCGTATATAAGGCAGAAATCTACATCAACTGATACCACACACAGTGGACCAAACACAGAATAACGCTGAAGGTGAAGGTTTAGTGGCCTTCGAAAACGGATAGCTGTTCCGTTCAACTATGTGTTGTTGTCAGAATACTTACAACTAAGGCTGAGTTTACATCTGGCATTTCTTGTGTGTAAAAGCATGTCTGAACCAAACAGTTTTTCATTAGTAATTAGTTGGTTACGCTTTTTTACGCTTGTGTGGCATTTGGCACACATATCTAAACCCGGCCTAACTTTGATGTTATTTGTTCATTAATAATTATCACATGCAATTTGGCTTACAAGGCGATACGAACTATATTCATTTTCCTTATTGCTTCATCAAAAGTATAATAAAATAGCATAACGCCAAATCAATGTACATACCTATAAATAAATATATATAAATATTTATATACATATAGCTTAAGTAAAATCACTTAGGGTCTCTGTTACAACTTAAAGATAGCTAAAATAGGATTTTATCGGACGTAAAAAATATTTTTCATTAGTATAATTTAACTTTAAACTAATGTGAGCGGGGTACTCCTGTGGCTGAGTGGTAGCGATGCTAATTTCTCAGTCCAGAGGTCGTGGGTTCGATTCGAACCATAGACTCTGGGTGTTTTCTGCAGACAAGCTAAGCGCTGTGTGGGTTGCCTTTGATAAAAAAACAAAAAAAAATAAAATAAAGTAAAGTTTGTCCTACCTGTAGCTGTATTCAATAACTTTTCTTACGATAATAGTATCGCTTTAATAAATATAACTTAAATTTATCGAATTTGTTATGCGGTAACATATATTATTTTAAAGATATTCGCTATCGGTTCAATTAAAAAAAAGTAATATAACAATATCAATTAATCATTAAGTTTTTATTCAATTCGTCTTTGTGCTTTTCGCTTATTTTGTTTGACATTTTGCAGAAATGCCACATGGCATACAATCAAATGGCGAGTTAAGTACAGATGTCCACTATCGTAAAATTATTACAGAATCACATTATCGTTACAGCAAAAATATAAATAGATCAATAATTATTAGGAATGTACATTTGCAAAAAGTTACTGATTGCAGAACAACCTTTTTATATGTATGTAAGTCCGATAAAATTTTAATTTTAACTAACTTTAAGTTATAATATAACTCTAAACAAATTAATTTTTAATGAAATCAAGAAATTTGTATGTCGACTTGAAGATTTAAAAAAAAAATATGGCAATACTGGTAGAGTAAGCAAAAATTTGCAGAAAATATTTCCTAAATAAAACCTAGTGGCACAGTGTGCAAGCAAAATATACAATTGAGGGCGTATGTGTATGTTGTATAATATTGCATAACTTATACGTACCCGTGATGATTTATTACAGATAATGCATTTGCAATGCTTTCCACGTTTATTGCACCAATAAAAGAAAGTGAAATAATGAGAGAATGAAAATAAGCGAGAGAAATATTTGCACTTGCTTATAACATATATATTAAAAACCACCACAAATATAGTGCATGTGTTTATGTTTGAGACTGTTTGTAAGAGAGTATATATATGAGAGCTTTATACAGATTTTTTTTATGTTACAGATTTGTTTTTCTGTTTAAGTTTTCTTTTATTATCGATAAGAAAGTGTATGAATGGATGTTTGTGTGTGCATGTGCTTATGTTCTTGTGTAGTTTCGTGTTAAAGTAAACTGTAGGTGTTGCTTATGTTATCATTCAGACACTGTTAATTTACACTAATACATGTTTGCTGGCTACTGTTAAAAGCCGTTACTGTTAATGCCTATACAGCATTGACTATGACTACGACTACTGTTATGATATTGTGAAAGCCATGGCACGATTCCAGTTAAATTTCTACCGTGCGCGCGTGAGGAAATACAATTGTAAAGCGGATATGCGAAACAACGTTTTGAAATTTGTGTTTTTTCCTTGTTTATTTCACCTCTGGCCAAGTTATGTGTTTTAAGGCAAACTCTTTTTAAAAAGGCTTCTTCTGCTCACTTTTGTTTTGCCACACTTACAACTACTAAAGCAAATATAAATTTAAGGTGAAGTGCAAGTGTATTTAGTAAATGTTTGTTTAATAGAGAAGAATAAAATAGTTTAAAGAAGAAACCGCGCGTGATGTAGTAAATGCTTGCTATAATAGCTGAGTTGAAATATTAAAGAAACAGTAAATTTGAGTTATGAAGAAAGTGATATAAATTAAGAAATAATTTAAAAAAATTAGGTTAATGAAAATAAGAATTATCTTAAACGGAATTTCTTTTATCGAAGATACAATATGACACAAATAGTAAAGAATTAAACAAAAAATTAATGCAATATTTTATATAATAAAAATGTACATGTTCATTATGATAAATAAAGAAAAAAAATTTTAATAAAATAAATTTACTCACAAACTACGAAATTTAAAAAAAATCCAAATTTAAAATTTAAATTATTTTCAAACCAATTAGTTGCTAATTTGAAATTGATTTTTTTTTAAATTTTTTTTAAAACCTGTAAAAAATATTAATGTGGTATGCATAATCTAACCGAAATAATGATAAGTAATTTTTTATTTCAATTAAACCCAAGAAAAAAGTTACATGTGTATAAAACATGTGTTACTAAATAGTAACCAGAAAAGCAACACAACTAGTCATACATTTTAAAATTAAAAAGATTATTTAAATTAAAGAAATCTAAAAATATATCTATACATTATGTTAAATAAAAATCTATAAGAAAAAGTGCTCAGATTTATCAAAAATCATTGACAAGCAATATTTTTAAGGCTTTACTAAATTAATTTAAATAAATTAAAAGTTATATATTCAAAAATCGTACAAACAAGTATATTTAATAAACATATTTCGCAGTTAAAAAGTTATTGAAATAAAAATTCTTGAAAACTTGTTGTAAAGCATTTAAGCTTACAACTTAATCATATGGAATTTTTTTCAAACTCTTTACTAATGTTCATACGGGTTGTGTTGAAAATAGTTCAATATATTTCGATACAGAAAAGTGTTTCTATAGGCAGTGCTTGGGGTTTAATAACGAGCTGTATCAAAGTTTTCAATGCAAGTTTGCCTATAAAAAAATTTATATATATAAAAATATATTAGTGATTTGTATAACCTTTGTACTTACAAAAAATATGTTGTTTATAAAAAACTAAAAATTAGAACTATAAAATTAAACCATCAAACATTATAATGTAAACAATTGAGTAAAAAATTAAATCGACTCATCACAAAAACATAAGTACACATGTTTATGACCTTTAACCGGCAAAATATAAAAGTATTATTTTAAATGAAAAAATATTTACATAAAGTAACAACAACTAATTTTGCAAGTAAGCCTAAAATATATGCAAAAAGAAATTATAAAATAGTTCTATTAAAATAATGTAAATAAAAACAAATTGTAACACAGCCCACCCTTCTTAACAACTTAATTTAAAAATAAATGATTTTATTAAAATTCCTAATAAATACAGTGCTGCAATTTATAATTCAATTGACCTTTAAAGTGTTTATTAAGCATAGAAAAATTTAAATATTTGTATAACTTTTCTTTCAAAAGAAATGCATTACCATAGTCTTTTTATGTGTCGTCTTAAATTAAAAAGCCATTAATAGTATTTAAATTTAAATAACAACAAAAATAACAACAACTACAAAAGAAAGCAATTGTATTTATTAAAAAAAATAAATATATAAATAAAAATTGTCTGTTACACAAGTGGTTTAAAAAAATATACATGTATGTATGTATGTATATACATAAATATATATTATGAATATAAAATGTGTATTAATGCACTCCATATATAAAACAGTTACAATTTAAATATAATTAATTATAATTTAATTGTTAATAAAACTTTTCACACTTGTGAATGTGCTCAATACCCAACAAACATACAGTTGTTAACAAGATATTGTATTAACTAGGTGAGTGTTTCTTTAACAGTAAAGTTAACAGTTTTTTATCTGATATGCAGTAGAGTCCGGTTAAATATACATAAACATACCGAAATTATACGATGTCGTCTGCCTTTGCCGGTTTATTTAGTTCGTTTTTGTATTACTACTTTTTTTAATTTTAGTCACACTTAAAAAAAAGTCGTCCATATTTAATATAGTTTTTAAATAATAAAGATCTAAAGAATATTTGATATTAAAGGAAGTGGGATTTTTTAAAATGGTCTTGTGAGAAAGAGATAAAAATATGGTACTAGAGAAAATATGTTAAGGATAAAGCGGATTTAAAATTCAAATTCACGCATAATTCATTATACATGGGCATTTCCATAATATCAAAAATGACCGTCGTATATATATGTAAATGTAATGTAAATTATAGCTTTAAATTAGTTTTATAGCAAGTGCTTTACTTTTGAAGATACTTGCAAAAAAACTAAGGCATTCGCATGTGACTGAAACGGAAGTTGTCTATTTTGGCAACTCACAGTGGTGCCAAAAGCATTTTTTTCTCCGCAACTACAATAGCAAAGGTCAGTAAATTTTAAATTGGTAGCTGTTAAAAGAACTGCATGTTTCAACGAAATCTTGGGGATATAGGAGAGGGAGACGAGTAACTCTATATACAGTAATTATTATTTCTCCTATATCTCTGAGATATAATAGCGAGACATACAAAAATTTCGATGTGAATAGTTAATAAAACAAACTGCATGTTTCATCAAAACCTTGGTGTTATAAAAAGCGGTGGGAGGACATGTACTGGGGGTAAATTAATTATGAATTAATTAATAAACATGATTTTTTATGTATGAGAATTACTGAGCCAAGAACAAAATGCTTAATTAACAATTAAAATATAATTTATGATATTTTTGGGTTCCACCAAAGGTGAAGAAAGGCAGCACTATTGTTTTTGCTACGCTATCCATCTGGCCGTCTATACGTCACAGGCTATTTTCTCCGGAACCGCAAGATCTACGGACGAAAATTTGCACAGAACATATAGAACTTTGGGCACTACAACAACAAATGCATGCGAGTTAAAAATTCCAGTTCCAAAACGAGCAACTAAAAATGTTTAAGTTTAAAATTTTTAACGCACTAATAATCCCAAGTTATTATTTTACTTATTAAGTAAAATATTTTTTAGTGTTTTTTATTGAGAATTGTTACAATTTAAGTTTAAAATTTATTAAAGCACTAATGATCCCAAATTATTATTTTACTTATTTAGTAAAACAATTTTTATTAAAAATATATCGAAATTGATTATTGAAGGGCTTAGCGGGATTCTATGCGCATTTCACTGTTGCTAGTGCAGATCATCAGGGAACATTTTCCCATAGTTTCTTAGAAAAACTAGAGTTATTTTTTTACAAACTTTCATTTAAATAAATGACAAGTTCAGCAAATAACAAAGTTGAAACAAGAACTCAATAATCAACATGTTTTTTATTTTCTTACTTTACTACATTGGCTGATTTTTTTCAGCTTTAACTACTTGTAGTTGTAAGATTATGTAAAGAAAATAAATGTAAGTAACAACAACAGCTAGTCAAGAACAGAGTGTTGCCACACAAGCATTTTTTCTGACCGGGTGCATTTAAGTTAATAATTAGTGTTTTTTATTAGAATTGTTAAAATTTAAATTTAACATTTTTTAACGCACTAACATTTCCAAATCATTATTTTACTTATTAAGTAAAATATTTTTTATTAAAAATACGTTGAAATTGATTATTGAAAAATTTTAAACTTAAATTGTAACAATTACAAAAAAAAAAAAAATAAAGGTATTTATTTCGGTTTTTTTTTCTCGTTGGAAAAATGGAAAAATGTAAATTTTTACAACAAACACAGGAAAAAAATTTAAAAAAAAAATGTTTAATTTTTTTCCCGTGTTTGTTGCCAAAAAAAATTAATTTTTCCATTTTTCCAACGAGAAAAACCTGAAATGAATACTTTTATTAATTAAAAATTTTTAAATTTCATGTAATACACATACAATTAATTGTATGTATACACACACTTCAAATTTTTAAGGTTAGCGTATTTTTTACAGAATACAACAATTAACACTAAAATGTAAAAAAAGTCTTTTCCATCAGTAAATGTAATATTGATTTTGTAATTTTGACAACTTGCTGTCTGTTGGAAACCTTAAGAAATTTGAAATTTTCAAAAACGGTAAAACTAAAAAATCCTAAATTATGAAGTCGAAAAACCTAAAAAAATCACCAAATAAAAAAATAACGAAATAATAATCGTCAAAATTAAAAAATGCCATAAACCGAATAAATTGCCAAGACTAATAAAAGCGCTAAAACTTAAAAAAATCGCCAAAACCGAGAAACACAAGAAGACCGCCAAAACTAAAAAGCGCACAAAATCGAAAAAAATCCTAAAAACTAATAAAACGACAAAACTATATATTATTTAGGCTAGTAAAATTCATATACAGTCGACTCCGCTTTACTGAAAATATTTAATTTTTTAACGGACATGCACAATTTTTACTGGCTTAAGTTATGCAGTCGCTTTCTAATAAATTAAATTTTCATTGTTTATTTTTTCACTAAAGCGAAGTAAGTTTCACACAAAACGTAGTTGTGGGATTGCTTTTGGTTTTCAGTAATACGATATTTTCAATAAAGCGATGTTGCCCTAAAGCGAAGTGAACAAGACTAGCAGCGATTAAAATCAGTTCAGGGACTTGTATCGCTTTCAGTAATCCGATTTCTTTTAGTAAAACTTGTTGCGCTAAAGCGGATTCGACTGCAGTACTAACAATTTTGTGCCCGTACGAAACCCTTCTTGTGCGTTTTTTTGTTATTCACACACGCTCCTGTCTGTCATTAAATGACGTTAAAAAGGTTGTGTATAAAAGTTCTTCTTTTTCTGAAATCATTTTTCAACGTACGTATAAACAAACATATATTTAAGTTTAATATTTATCAACGCACTAATAATCCCATAATTCCCAAAAAAAATAAAATAAAATAATATTTGATTTTTCTGGTTTCTATAAATCTAAGCAGGTTAAAATGATTTATAGGGAAATAAATCAAATGTATTAAAGTTTAAAAACAACCAAAGTAGGAACTTAATACAAACTAATATATTTTTAAAAGTTTATAAATATTTAATTTCGTCATTTGCCACTATAGTACGCTAATCAAAATAGTAAGGACATTTTCTTGTCTTTGATTTAGTGAAAGATTAAGTCAGGTTAGTTAATATAAATAAAAAATGGTAACTTGTATTTTGAATTCTATTTTTATGAAATACGATATTGTAAGGCAATATTAAACTAAACTTATATAGAAATAAATTGTTTCTATTAAGCTTGATTAATATAAGCTACATAAATATATAATATTTCGGTTACTATAAAAACCAGAATTAAAGAGAAATATGCTGCTTGTTGGTGGTTATGTATCAAAAAAAAAAACAAGAAATAAAGTGATGTAAATATATTCCGGCAAGATTTTGAAAACTTAAAAAAAAAAATTCTTTAATCAAAATAATACTTATATTCATCGAAAATATTAACATAAAAACAACATTAATGAACAAAAAAAAAACAAAAAAGAGAGAAAAATAAATAAACCTTAGGAGAGAGCTCATCAAATGTAACTAAAAGAGTTTAAGAATATATTAAGGGCTTTCACATTTCCATTTAAATTGTATTAAAATTTCAAACGAAATTTCCTCTGAATTAATTTGTTACCAAATTTAACATTCTCCATTGATCTATGGAAAAGAAATTTCAGTATAAATATGGTTATTGTATTAACGTAAACAATATTGATTTAGGTGTTCTCTACATCATATTAAGCTCTTTGACAATGAAACTATTTTCTTTACATCAACTTGGGTAAACTGGGTGTATAATAAACATAAATTCAGTAAAGTGCGACTGTGTGTAACTCGCGCAAGAAGGGTTCCGCACGCACACTGCATATGTATACTATACTATATTAAAAACAATTTCTAGCACTAAAATAAATCCCCAAATTCCAAAAAATCGCCCAAATAAAAAAATCGCCAAAATGAAAAAGAAAAACCGAAAAAATCAAAATAATTGTTAAAATGAAAAAAATCGCTAAAACTAAAGAAAATCGCCAAATTGAAAAAACAACAAAAACAAAAAAAACGCCAAAACAAGAAAAACTAAAAAAGCACCAAACCTTAAAAAAATCGCCTAAACCGAAAAAACGCAAAAACTACAAAACGAAACAAATGCCAAATATTTTGAATTACATATCTAGTGTCCGTAGGGAACCCATCGTGCGCGGGTCAAAGTCGCACTTCACTGAATTTATTTTCTATGTAATAACTCTATTCTGGGTATCGTACTTAGTAGCGAATTTTCAAAACGATTTAACATATTTTGTAGGTGTGTATTAAAGTGACCTGAGTTTTAAACATTTTGTAGGTATCCATTTTATAATGCTACTATGATAAATATTCTGCTGGAATATAATTGAGATACTAATTTCAATAAATAAATAACGTAAAATGTTCGTTCACTCATTTCAAAGAACAAAACTAAAGCAAGCATTTTCTTCTTTTTAAAAATGTTTTTTGTTGTGGCCCCCTGATATCCAAACATTTCACTCTTGTATATGAAATTGTAAATACAAGAGTATATATAGAAAAGTGAAATTTTTGGATATCAAGGAGCGACAGCAAAAAACATTTCTAAATAGAAGGAAACGTTTGCTTTCGTTTTATTCTTTAAAATGAGTGAAACTAAAAATAAAACAAAAAGAAATAAAACGATTGAGCTGTTTGTTTTGTAATGTTATAATGCCCAGAAAATACAAATTGTTTTTTATTTTTAACGTGCGCTGCTAAGAAAGAAAACAATGCAAAGCATAACTGAATCGCTAAAAAAAAGTTTCGATAACACTAATATAAATATATAATATAAATATAACAAGGATCTTTATTTTTGAGCCAGATTTTTTTTTCATTTTACACATATGTACAGATGCGAACACAACAAAAATTAAAACAGGTCTCTCTTAAATCATTCATTTAGTTCTGAATATTCATATAATAATGAAAAATATATTCATAAGCTGTTAGTTTCATACAAAAATACAAATTACACCTGCGTGATGCTAATTTCTGATAATAAAACAATTAATCAGTAAACAAAACTAATTGGCGGAATTCTTCTCATCGTTTATACTTTGTGTTTCTATTGCTCACTTCAATGAATAAAACAACGTTTCCTTTTTTCATGGTTTGTATCTAACAACCCTTTTCCACACACAAAGTTTGCTTTGCAAAGTCTTAATTCAGCTGGGAGAAAGACAGAGAGAGACTGTACTACTACCTCGTCTTCCACACAGCTGAACTAAAACTTTGCAAAGTAAACTTTCGGTTTGGAAAAGGGGTAAAAGTAAGCATATGAGTGAAGAGCCTATAATCCTTGTTGTATAAAGATAATTTATTTTAGTTTTGCTTTTGCGATTAAAAATTCTGAAAATATTCAATATGGGCAGAAGACTTTTGTGAACTCTTTTGTTTATTTTAATTCACCGTTTAAAACATTGGTTGCAAAAACGTTGAATCAACTTTTTTTATAAACAATTATGTATTTACTTATTTAAAACTAATTGTGCATTAAGGCCTGAAAACATGCAAATGACAAAGGATATTTCTAAAAAATCTATTTTAATTAGAAATAATTCTTAGTCAGGCTTAAGTTCAGTAATTTGAATTCTTATTGAATAAAATTTTTTTATTAATTAATGTGAGTTTCTAAAGAAGGGGAAAAAAATTAAATTTAGTCTTTGAGCTGGAGGAAATACAGATACTTTTCTGTGCAGCCACGTACTTCATCAGCACCCTAGTCTATCTACTTGGGTAGATATTCTTATTAACATCAGCTATTTAACTTAAATTTTCAAAAAAAAAGAGAGTTGCTGTTCAGACACTGAGTGATTAAGTCTCATTTTTTAGGTCTTTTGGGTGAGAAGACCGTACAGAGAAATTTGATTGAGCATATTTTGCGAGCTCTGCATTTAATTGTTATCTTTATTTTATTACTTTTATATATTAATACAAATTTTGTTGCAGTCAGAAGTTTTTAAGAAAACTTTTATTATATCACATTTTTTATGAATATAATGATATATGACCTGGTCTATTCAAAAGTGGCTTGATTCAAAATTTTTTTTCACTGATTTCTCGAAATTTTGTTTTTGAGTCATAAGCCACCTTTTTATAGATCGGGTCACATACAGTATTACTTTATTTATCGTAATTAGCGATTTTTGCCGGGTTTCCCCATCCCGGGAATTCCCGGCAATTCCAGTTTCAAAATTTCCCGATTTCCCGATTTCCCGGGATTTTCACTGCGGTATCCCGGGAAATAACAAAGAGTTGACAAATTTACATATAGAAAACAACTGCTTTCACTTTGGTATTTGTGAAAATTTATTTCGAGCCATGTTTTTTCTAACAAATTTTTTATTTAACGATATATTTTGTTACATAGATTAATGTTCTAAGCAGGAACATAACAGTTATAAGAGAAATGGCGAAAGTTTTTATTACCATTTATTGATTTTAAATAATGTTTATAATCATAACCAATATAACTGAGAATTATTTTTTTATAAATAATATATATATAACTATTAGAGCAACCAAAAAAGTTTTTTGGTTACCAATGACCATTGTCGAAAGTAATTTTATTTTTCGGTTATCGCTAGAAGAATACACATCGTATTTTAGATGTACTGGGGCTGGATTCCGCAACGATGAGTTTTGAAGTGTTCATTCACCATGTTCAGTGTTCTCAACTCACAGTAATTTTTCCAGTGAAAAATTTTTACACTAGTTGCAGTGTAAACTGTAAAAATAATTCTTTCTCACCATCGCGCACACACAACACTGAAATTGGTGAACACTTTAAAATTCATTGTTACGGAATCCGGTCCCTGGATGCATTTCTAAGGCAAGATATTGAAATGTCTTTGGAAAAGTTAACAAAACGGTGTAATAATACATGGATATCTCACGATTATGGTTAATAATAACCTTAAGTAGATAATGGTTATTTTCAAGTTACCTTTTCTTCAGAAAGAAAGAAATAACAATTATTTTCGGTCCCTAGTTTTAAAGCATTTTGTTGAAATCATTATTCTCTTTTCTTGTTTTTAATAAAATTGTTTTACATTGAAAATTCACTTGTATAAACGTTTTTTAAGAACATATCTATTGATCTGTTTTGGATCTCAAACCTCGAGTTGTTTTTATTTTGTTTGTTTTTATTAACTATTATGTTATTACTTATATTTATAAGTTTACTTTTTTGATCTCATATGAAAAAATTTTTCGTGTTGGAAAAAACCTTTAAGGAATTTAAAAACTAAAAGCTGAAAAAATATAAAGTTATTGTTCTAAAGCCCAATTTGAATTGACATTCGAGCATTTATGTATATAAGATGTTTTAGTGAGTGTTTTAAGCTTTCTAGTCAAATTTGTTTTAATGCCTGGAAAATTTAATATTTAATATTTCTATGGAGCGGGATCCCGGGATATGTAAAAAAATTCCAGTTTTCCCGGGAAATGAAAAAGTCCGTAAATAAAAAAACCCTATTCGTAATACAATCAATGCTTAAAATAACAATTTTTAAACGACCACACCTTTGCTTCGGAGAATATAATAATTTTAATGCAACAGTTGCTATTATTTTCTATGCGTTTATGACCAAATTCCCTTCTATTCAATAGTGTTTAAAACTTTCTAGATATATTTGACTCCACAGAGTTTTCAAAAATCTTTGCTTATGCTTATTCGTAAGAAATGAGTTTGCTTTTACAACAGGTTTAAAAACACTTTTGCTATAAAAACGTTATGCAAACTAAAAGTAGTTTCAGGACAAAAGGTTTAAATATTTAAATCGGTGACAGTTGGACAAGAAGAGAGCTTGAGTTTGTGCCCCACATTGAACAGACATTTAATTTTTTTTACCAAAGCCTTAGTTTTTTTACAATAGAGCTTTGTAATGCCAAATAACGAAATATTTTGTGATATTTACTGAATTCCATTTATACACTAAATAAATGGGAATATATCCATTGCACTTCAACAATAACATGCTTAAACGTTAATTTTTTATTGCGTAGTATATCTTCATTGTAGTTAGGACCGATAACTTATTTCTGATTCTGAATATTTAAAAACTTTTCTTGCAAATTTGTATAAAACAAGGTATTTTATAGTTTTCTAATTTAAAACACTATATTTTGTATTACATATATTTTTTAATTTTTTTTTTTAATTTTATCTTTAATTTATTCATATTGAACCAAATATTTATTGTTTTAATGTAACATTTTCCGTTCGATCTTTTTAAGCTTGTCTCTGCATATATTAATGTGACATCTGCATATAATATTATATAAAATTCCTGGAAAGAAATAAACAAATTTAATTAGAGCTAAAAATTAGGGAAATAAAAAAAGGTTTTGATAATTTTTGATAGCAATAAAAAAAAGTTTTAATTTTTTACTTGAGAGCCATTTAATATTAATGTCACTGCGTGACAAAAAATATAATCCATGCAGTAGTTTTAACAGTGATTTTCTTTAATTTTACCACATGGGGAAAATGTTTATAATTATGTGTATCTGTATATAGTATATGGGCATATCCACAGAAAAGTCCAAATTTTTTCAACGTTTCTTTTGATGAAAAATCTATATTTGAGCATTGTCAGCTCTACATTTACTAAAAGATAGCAAAAATATCGAACAGCATTGCTCCGAAATATAAGCTTAATTGCTTGGTGACGTAACGTGACGAAAAGTGGATTTTTCTTTGGAAATGCCCATATACATACATATTTATATTTATGTTTCGCAGGCCAAAATTGACAACAAGGAGCTTAACTTATGCATATACAAAGTTTTTTTAAATATTATTTCATGACACTGTTTAAACTGATAATAACAAACAATAATACTAACTAACCATTTATGTAGAAATCAATTTCCTTATCACTAGAGGAGGTTTAGAATTCAGTTGAAGTTTTTCTGTGTTACTTTACAACTACATCACTTGCAGACCGGTTTATATTTTTTTACCTATTTAATGGTAACTCAGTACCGGTCCGTACTTGCAATTTTTGTTGCAGCAATTCATGAGCATGTGGGCGAGTGTTGAAATGGAAATATATACATTTTGTATTTTTCTCTCGCTCTTTCTCACTAAAAATAAAAAGTTGCTGCAGCAAAATATGCAAGTCTGGACCGGTACTTACCAATCCGATTGCTATTAAACTTTGGATTTTGTAATGACAAAAACTTCGGCTTAAAAAAAAGTTAGCAAAAAAAGCACACCTAAAAAACTAATTGTAATAATGTGTATTATATTACATGTATTTATGCTCAACCGATTGACACGAATGGTGCAACCTAATTATTGGAAAAGTGGTGCGGTACCACGGCATTAACTGAATTCAAAAATAATCACCATATTATTGACATCGGTTTTTAAACCGGTTTTAAGCGCGGTTTTTCCACAATACGATTGATTTTTCGAATGTCGAATAGTCCGGTTTTTTTACAATTTAAAAACCGGGTGAGTCGAATACTTTCAGATTTGTGTATCTTGTAATAAAACTATTTTTACTTTACTTAGATCAACGTGTTCTGTTGATTTTTCTAAGTATTTTTCTTTTAGTGTAAAAGTTGATTTGGAGAATGACAACACTTAACGAAACATGAAATTAAAGCGAAAGTATTTTATGAAGTGATAGCAGAGGCGAATTAAACTGGCCTTATGGTGTGCAATGGATGTAAAAATCCAATTGAAAAGTGTTTTTTAGTTTTGTTGACATTTTGCTTCATATTTTATATAGAGGTACATACATTAATATGTAGTATACATAAGTATATGAAGTTAATTTTTATGTTTTTCCTTTAATTTTTGTATTGTTTTATAGCAAAGAAAAAAATTAAAAAAAAAATGTAATCGAGTTTGGAATTAAAGGCCCAACTATAATATGAATATGCTGGCTTAAGCTAGTGCCAGAATTGAAAGATAAGTCTGTCAAATGCTTAAGCAATTCAGATGTGACTTTTAAGTGGACACAATGCACTTACATGCACTTAAGTATTCTTTAGTCACAGTTGCACATATAGGTATTGTTCAAATATTTTAGTAATTTTGTTTTTTCTTATAACTAGTAAATGAATGCAATTCAATCAAATTAACTTGTTGGAATGTCATAATCTATTAAAAATTAATTAATTATATTATTATTATTATTATATTAATTAATTATATCCACCACTTTATTATTTGTTTTATTTGTTTTGCCTACCAAAAAGTACAACAATGAACATACATAAATAATCTCATGTGTATGTGTGTATATGTGTATTGTAAAACAAAGAATGAAAATAAAATGTTTGCTTTCTTTTCTGAGTTTAAAATAAGAAACAATAAAAAAATATTTAAAACCAATGAATATTTTCTGCTGCTGTTTGCTTGAGCTTAAAAAAAATGCAAAAACAGTGTTTTTCGTACGGAATGTGCGTTCAGTTTGGCACTTAACTTAAGCAAATGACATTTGACGAAACTTGACGAAAAGTTCCATAAGTACATTATAGTTTGCCACATACGTTTTATATGTAACCGCACAGTTGCTTAAGTTCGCTTATTCCTATTATAGTTGGACCTTAAGCATTTTTGGTGGAAACTGTTCCTTACTGGATTACCAACATAATGATTTTAGCAACTCGTGAGACTAAAATAACCGATTCTTGAGAAGTAATTATGTTGTTTATTGTAGGAAATAATTACTTTTTTTGTTTTGGGATTTCTTTCTTCATGGAACTAATTTTTTTAGTTGAAAAAAAATAATTTGTTTTAAATATGCCGTTGTTTGAGTAAATGAAAGATCTTGATTGAAAACTTAGTTTGATTAAATAAATAAAAAATTTTTAAGAAAAATATAAATAAAAATTTAAAAAATATATATGCTGAATTCCCAACAATTTGAGTCGTGTCAATAAAGTAAGTCGTTATATGGCAAGTAGTTCAAATGGTAATGTCCAATTTTTTGCTGGGATTATTTACTTATGCATTGTTAACTCTTTCTTTTTAATAAAGCAATCTAAACTTAAATTTTTTTTATAATAATTTTTTTACTTAAAAAAACTATTGACCGGTTACTGGAAAAAATCGAATAATCGATCACCCTAGTAAGTATACATACAAAAATTTTTAATGTATTAAGCTCTAAACACTTAGACGACAGCAGGCAGCAGACAGCAAAGTGTCAAAAATAAAATACATGTGTTTAAATGAAAACGATTATTTTGACGACATCACAGCAGCACGACTACACAACAGCATTTGCTGCTGCTGCCAACTTAGACTAATTTCTATTTTCGTGAGCAGCAAAGAGCAAATGCAGTGCTGCCACTTTAAATATAAATTGGAAGAAATAAGAGGCTAAAATTTTTCGTAATATTTAAAAGAAAATAACATTACAAAATTAAAATTATGAAATAAATTGATGTTTTTTTACATTTTTACGTGATATTAGTACGTTTTGAGTCAGTAACTTTAATTTTATTTATGTAAAATATATATCTGGCTGATTATATATAGTGTTGCTGCTGCCTTCAAAATAATTATGTAGCTGAACACACGGCAGTATTTGAAGCCAACTTCATTTGAAGTCGTGAAGTTGTGAAGTCTGCTGTCGTCTAAGTGTTTGGAGCTTTAGTTACGGCTTTCAGTGCTTATTTCAATTCGATTAAATTTCTTTTTAAAACTTTTCATAATTGCTTTGTTTGTTTTGCCTTATTCATACAAATTTTTTATGAAAATCTTATCAACCTTTTATAAATCGAAAATATTTTTTATCAATACAACCTTTTATATTTCAGTCAAAGAGACGGCTGGAAAAACATTTTTTGTACTAAAACGTTTTACCTATTGTAAATTGATTTACATATATCAATAAATAAATTTTTTAAATTTTTGATTTCTTCTGCTTTCTCATTAAAAAAAATTTATTCTACTTATTTTTGATAGATATTAAAATTGTTGGGAGAAAGATTTTTAACAGAATTTACATATCTCAATTAATATTTATGTATGTGTGGAAAACTTGTTATTATGAATAAATATGAATATTTAAATTATATTAAACTATAGTATAAAGATTACCTTCGTATGCATGAAAAATGCATTCATGAGCAAGTCCGATTTTATAAAACCTGATTTAAAAAAATCTCATAAATCTAGCAACAATCATCAGCTGCTTAACATGCGGCAGCTAAGCTTGTATATTTATATTTCTTCTTTAACATAAAGATAAAATTATTACTTTTTTCTGTTTCGCTAGGCAAAGTAAGAAAATGTGTTAGAAAATGTGCTAAATACTTTAAGACCATAAGACAAATTTAATTATTTTTACCAGCCCAACGGAATTACACACTCTGTTTGCCAGCATTCAAGTATTTAATTTCACTTTTAAAATGAAATATAAAATTAAATTAAAACAAATTGAAGTAAAAAGGAAAGGTAAATTTTAAAAGAGTTTCTATCTCACTGAAAATGTTCATGTTGATGTTAAAGTGAGTGGGAAAAGTTACTTTCGTATTACCTTTACGTTAAAAGTGTAATTTAATAGATGTTTATGGCCCCTGACATCATCTTAAAGGCCAAGCACGTAGTTTTTTCGTTTGTATTGTAACGAAAATTTAATTCTCTTTGCACTCAGAATAAAATCTATCACCATAAAATAGCATTAGAAATTATCAACTCAAGTCTAATTTAATTACTTCTTGTTGAACCCATATTTACTTTCATATTTTGGAAATATAATTTTGCATTACATTTGCAAAACGCAATAACAAGAAGTTTGGCTATTTTAAGTAATAAATTGAAGTTAAATTAATTTATTGAAAATAATTGAAATGTCGTACATTTAAATGCAAAATATTTTTGTTGTTATTTTTATAAAAGAAATATCGAAGTATGAACAATAAATATTGCACAAACAAAAGACTTTATATCATGTAAATATACTACGGAATTTCTTATATGAAAAAATGTATTTTCTTTTTATGTTTGCTTTTTAATGCTTTTATTGTTGCCCAATGTGGCAGCAGCTTATTGTTATATTTTCAGTAAAGTGCGACTCTCACTACGGCACGGTACTAGTATTTCATCTATACGAACTTTAGCCTATATATATATAATATATAGTTTTGTAATTTTTTTTTGCTTTTGAGATATATTTCAGCGTTTTTTTAATATATGTTTCGGCATTTTTATCATATTGGAGATTTTTTTTATTTCGGCAATTTTTTAATTTTGTGCATTTTTTGTTTTGGCGATTTTTTTTAGTTTTTGGCAATTTTTTTCAGTTTGAAATTTTTGAAAATTTCAAGAGTTTGCCTCTTACGGTTTCCAAGATACATTAACCCCCTGTTTGTGTAAGACGTTTGAGTTAGAAATCTTGGCGTTTTTGTAATAGATTCAAGGAAACTTGTACAACTTTTATTTAATCTATTACAGAAACGCCAAGATTTCTAACTCAAACGTCTTATATAAACATGGGGTAAGTTTTCAAAATTACATAGTCAAAATTAAATTGACTTGTAGAACACCATTTAATTCTAATTCTTGTAAATTTTAGTGTTAATTGATTAGGTCTGTATAAAAATACACTAAGTTTACAAATTTCAAGTGTCTATATACTCGTGCATAAATAGGTATCTTACATTGGATTTTAACATTTTCCGTTGCACGTTTTGGAACATACTTTAATTTTTATCTCAATGTATTTGTTGTAGCGGCCATAGTTTATGACGGACAGACTGATAGATGGACAGCGTAGCAAAAACAATACGGTTCCTCTTCACCTTTGTTGTACGGAGTCCTAAAAAGAGGGTGTAAAATAAAATAGAAACAATATCGAATAGAGATGTTTATTTTCTTAAGAAGGAAGGAAGGAAGTTTTTAAACTTATTATGGTTGCATATTGTGATTCTCAATGATGATGTATTAAAAGTCTTACTATAAGCATACATAATTTTTTTAAGCTAGTTTCAAAACCTTTAGGGTTAAAGTTTACTGACGAGATCTTTGAAGCAGGAATGAAATGCATATAAGCGTTTCTTAACAAAAAAAAAAACAAGCAACATTTCAAAAAATTCTTTTTTTTGCTTCGCAGTAAAACTAAGCAGTTTCAAAATTATGTTTAACTTTGTCAATTTCCAGTGTAAGTAAGCTTGATAGAGCTTTAAGTTCTTAAAAATAATACAAGAAATTAAATTTTAGTCCAAAAATTTTTTTTGGCCTAACACTTTAAAATGATTTTCGACTCACGGCTACCGTCACATGGGCAAGTGACATTTTTCCACATGAAATATTTGAGAGAAGTTAAATCTCGTAACCGTGAAAGCTAATTGACAGATCTATTTCTAAAAAATGGCTTATCGTCAAATTTTGATTTCAGGAAGTCCTCCTGCTGAAACTCTGATCAATCTCATCCATATTTTCAAACAAAAATCACTAAATTTAGTGTTACCACACACCATAATTCGCTTAATTTTTGTAAGGAAGTAATGTTCAATGACGTCTAATCTGCACTCAAGGCTTTTAATTTCATTTCTAATTTCTTTTGTTAATGATTTGCTTCCAAGCAATAACTTATTAAATGCCTTTAAAAGTATTATCAAGTTTAGTGGTCGAAAAAAAAAATATATTCCTCAATTCCTTCCGATCTAAAATTTGCCCAAATATAACAAGCCTAATATATTAAAGAAAAACAAAATAGTTAGCTGGCTTTAGCGTGGGAGATACATACACAGTGTTGTTAAAAACTTGGAGAATTCTTAATTATTTTTATTATTTCAACAAGCCAACAAATCTGATATGTGTTAAAATTGCCAAACAATATCCCAGCCAAAAATTACACATTACATAAAATTTAAAAAAAATACGCAGAAGTTAACTGATGAGAAAAATGATTGTTTAAGTTTTAAATAGAGGACTTTTTTCAAAAATTATTAATTCCACACCGGATTATTTTTATTGAAATTTTTTGCTGGTATACTTCTCAAAAATATAAACATATCATTTGAATTAGTGGGAAGTGTTAAAGTAATGACATACTTACAATTTGATATGTAAGTAATTGTACATTTTTTTGTGTTCTTAAACCAACAACAAACCAACCAGTTTTCCATAGTAACACCTTAAACTTAACGTCACTTAAATATTTGCTTATTACGGCATTTTTATATTAAATAATTTTCCTTAATTAAAAAATTTAATAAACATTTCGCTAAATGTCAACGTTTTATGAATATAGCTGGATTACTTCCTTTCATTTAATTTCTTTTTCAGTTATAATAATACAGGTTAGTTGCCGTTAAGTTTAAGATTAAGGACAGAAGTAAGCCAGTTGTAAAATCTTAAACCATTTGTCAACAAGCGCTTTTAACATCTCAGACAAAAGGTATCTGCTGCAAGCATAACTTTTATGGAATTAACAAAAACTTCTCGAAGTTGCTGTCTGTTTGCTATGAGCGAGCGAGTTGTCTCTTATTTAACAACCACTACTGTTAGAAGTCGAAATTATTATTAATTAAATTTGTTTCTTCTTACAATTTCAAATAAGGATAAAGGATGTCTTATATTACTTTAGGAAAACATAAAAAACAAAGTATTTTGCCTTCAATCCGTAATTATAAAAACAGACTCAATTCTCTCTGCTTTTTCTTAAATATAATTATTAAATTTTTTCTTTCCATCTTTATTCTATTATTTAACAAGTAAGAGGTCTTTCAGCCGCAGTATTTGTGATTTAATTAAGCTTTCAAAACCTTTTTATGGCGATACCAATATTAAAGGTTGTTATTGCTTTGTAGTTTAGAGAAGGTAAGAACATTCTCCTTAGGGCGAAGAAAAAAATGCAAACTTAAACGCAATTATTGCTACTTTTTTTTGTTTAAGCCTAACAGGTATATAATGTGAAATTATTTTTAAAAATTTTGTGACAGCACTTAAATATATGAAAAAAAAGCTTTTGAGCTATCAGTTTTCCAAATTTAAAAATAAAAAAAATTACTGAGACAGAACTCAATTTATGCTTGGCGAAGTAGAAAAGTATATATATATATATATATATATATATAGATCTGAAGAAAGAGTAGAGGCTTGTAAAAAAGTTAAGTACTCTTTTAAAGCCAATCATATCGTCGCTAAAATTGGATAGCGAAAACTGTAATCTGTTTTCATTATTTTATAACGTAGGCTTTTATTGCATTTGGACCAAATGTGCCAGTTTATTATAAGCCTTGTTATGCATTTGGAAATTATCCTACAGCACGTGATATACAAAAATTTAATGTGAAAAATGTGATTCTCAAGATAAAAGTTTGGAGACCACTGTTGTTCCAATTTTATACTTTGTGTCGATACACGTCTATTAAATTGTACCTTAATTATCCTGGAAGCTTAAAGACACAGAAAGGGCAGGTAGTTTTTTCAACAAAAGTCATCTAATAAAATATTTAATAACTCAGTTAATTCCTAAGTAATTTTTTACAAAAACATGCGAATTACTCTTAATTAATTATTTTTTATAAATAAAGTAATAAAAAGTATGGTTACAGTAAAAAAACTGCATAAAAACGAATCCAAAGTAGAAAAGTGTCGAAAAAACCGAAAGAGTATGTTTGTGAAAAAATATACACACATATATCTGAAAATATCTGAAAAATAGTATATATGCTTCAAAAGGTCTAAGCCTTTTCTTTCTTAATCCGTATATAAATTTAAAATCGGTTGGTACTCAACTTAGTTAGAGGTTGATAAGTGCATACGGGTATGAAAAACTATTTTTTTTACAAGTAACCCAAAATTTTGCTTACAGAGGTTTTCTACAGAGCGATACGAACTTTAACCTAATCAAATCGTGAATATAGTGCACAAGAATAGATTTTCTAAGACAAAGATGTTAGCAAGATATTGTTGGTAGAATCTTGGCTAAATTATTTTCATATTTAATTGAAAGCTATCATCAAGTCTGAACTAGCTTTTGGCCAAAAATTTATGACACCATTTTTTGAAGACGCTCTGATTTTCGAAAATGAGGGTCACCAAAAGCGTTTAACTGAGTATAGTGTTGTGCTGTCGTTTGATAGTACTCGTATCATCGAACCTAATAATGAAATGAAGGAAAACAAAAATTTAAAACTTATACCTGATTTACATTAAGCATTTTTTCATGAAATTTCATGAATTTTGATGCACGCAACTTTTTCTATTTGCTAATTGTAGCGATATAAAAGAGAATTTTATATACAAAAGGACGTAGAATGATTCTCTGGTGCATTTTGGGTAACGCTTTTGATATAAATTTCTCTTCCAGGCCTCCTATTGCAAAATAAAAATTTTTCATGCAACTAATTTCATGAAAAAAATGCTTAATGTAAATCAGGTATTATTGTAAATAAAGCAGACATCGATCGACTCTGTGCTTAGTCTTTTTATTCTCCTAACTATATGTTGTTCCGGTTAAATTTAATTATTATAAAGTTTAACATTTATTAACGCACTAATAATCCCAACTTATTATTTTGCTTATTTGATAAAATATTTTTTTATTAAAAATACATTGATATTCATTAAGAGGATCCTACGCGCATTTCACTGTTGCTAATGCAGATCATCAGGGAGCTTTTACACAATGGTTCTTAGAACAGCTAGAGTTATTATGTTATAAACTTTCTTTTAAACAAATAAGAAGCTTAACAAATAACAAAGTTGACACAAGAACTCAATAATCAACATAATAAAAAAAATATTTTACTCAATAAGTAAAATAATAATTTGGGATTATTACGGCCATTATTACAACTTAAAGTTAGTTAACAGTAGGATTTTATCGGACATATAAAAAGTTTTCCATCAGTACAATTTTAGCTTAACCTAAAGTGAGCGCTAAGTTAAAGGCAAATCTATCCTTCCTGGTAAATTAAATTAAATTTATAATAATGAATAGCGTTTTATACGTCCGACAACATCCTACTTTTAGCTACCACTAAGTTGTAATAATGGCCCTTAGTTTGTTAATAAATTATAAACTTAAATTGTAACAATTCCCAATAAAAAACACTAAATTAATTATTACTGTTTGATCTTAATTTGTTTTTTTTTATTTATGATTTGAAAAGGCTTAAGTTCATATTAATTTCCAAGCCAAATTACATGTGATAATGAACAAATAACACCCAAGTTAGCTGTAAAAATTCTGACAAACACGTAGTAGAACGGAACAACTAGCTGTTTTCGAAAGCGCCAACTAAACCTTCATCATCAGCGTTCTTTTGTGTTTGGTCCATTGTGTGTGATGTCACTTGATGTAGATTTCTGGTTTATATACTAAGCTATCATTGCAAATTGAATATGTGAATTGTTTTGATTCATTTTATTTCAATTTGCTGAAAGATTTTTTTTGTAATGAAAGCTCTATTTTACCACCTCTTAATTTACAACAGTCTTTACTAATTATTCATTCACATGTTAGTTAATTTGCCTATTTTTTGTTCTACTTAAGACAAACTTTTTTGGTTGGTTACTATTAAGTATATTTTATTTATTTTTGCCACTGGCCTATGACTATTATCTTTATATTTATGATTTGAAAAGGCTAAAGTTCGTATCGCTTTGTAAGCCAAATTATTGTTCCCTAAAAAAGGTCCCACAGGCCTGGCTGTAATTTGGCCTAAAATTGTGTAATTTCTTCCATATTAAACGTTCTTAAGGATAAAATTCTCGTCATTCCTTTAGCACAACTTTTGCCAGGATGCAGTGAAATTTAATATCATTTTCCTTTGTTCCAATTTTCTTAACAACATTAAACTAAATTTTGTAATCGCTGTGTCATGCAGATGCCGTAATATCAAAGAAGCAAGTTATCCACACGCAAAATATAAACTGTTCAGGGTCATATAAAATGATATTAAAATAAAAAATGTTTAAGAGGAACAACTTGAGTATTTTTCATTGTATTATTTGTAAATTTTGTTATTATTATTATTATTATTATTATTATTATTATTATTATTATTATTATTATTATTTGTTTTGTGAAAGATTAACATGAAACATTTTCATTTTATTAAAATTAAGAATTTATTTTTAAAGAAATTTTTTACTTCCTCCTTAAGCCTACAAGTTTTCAAACACTTGTGTATTTTAATTTAAAAAATTTATATTCTTATACATATGCTACGGTAATACAAAACTGTTATCTAATCAATGTGTTTTTTTTTATTTTCTACTTTTAATAGTTTTTGAGAAAATTACGCTATGTAGACATAAAAAATTTAATAATTTTTAATGTAATACATATTTGATATTTAATGTATTACATATTTGATTAATTCTAGTACTTACGAGATTTCAAGCTAAGTCTAGATGCTTTTTACTAGATTTCCTATACAAAACGAAATCTAATTTGTAAGTAGATTTGCAGGAAATCTACTAGAAATTTATTAATTTTTTCTACCCTGTACAAAAATGCTTAAAATGTGTGCGAATTGGCTACATTGTAGTTGTTTGGTTGAAGTTTTGTAAATTTTTCAGATAATAAATGTCAAAAAAAATTGGAATAAACTATTAAACTATAGGTTTTCGTAAAGATTTTAATTAAAATCGAATAGATTTTGTGCAGATGTAAATACCCTATTAATAATTTGCATACAAAAATGTGTGCTAATTATACATATAAGTTATATGTTTTTAAAATTGTTGCATTGAGGCCAGGTCTGGAAATTTATTTTTAAAAATCTCTTAAATATATGTATGATAACTAGCATCAGAAAACGAATTCATCTTAGTGATAAGTAACTTTTAACATTTAAAAATTCCATAAAATAACGATAAAACAAACTTGTCTATTCTCAAAGTTATAAACAAATACATTTTATTTTTAAAACACAAACAAAAGCCATACGACTCATGTTGTGAATTAAACAATTGTATTGTGGATAGTTCTATTGAGCGTTATTTTGAATTTCAGAGTTGATATGTAACGATTTGTGCATACATTTTTCTATCATGTTGTAACGTTCGTTACTTTTTAATCTGTATAGAATTTCATAATAATCTAGGCGCACGGCAGTGCGCCAGGCCAAGTTCCGGCCAATGCACGCAGTGTATATATTTATACGAAGCCATTCGAGTTGTTTTTACCCCGCCTCATAACTTTGTTCCCCGTAATCATAAAACTATAAAATTTAAATCATAATTAAAATAAATTCATGTAACATGGCAGAAATTTTGGAAAGGAACTTGGCCTTTTTTCACATCTATGTTTTTGTGAGGATATGTAGTTATTTACAGTTGAAAATTGCATTAACTGACACCACACACAGTGGACCAAGCATAAGAATGCTGATATAAAAGTCTGGCGGCTTTTGAAACAGCATGTTGTTCCCTTCTCTTAATGTTTGTCAGAATACCTACAATTAACTTAGTGGTATTTGTTCCCTACAAATTGTCTCGTAAGGTTTGGCTTCGCAAAAACACGAACTTTATCAAAACAAAAAAAAAAAACAAAAATAACTTCGAACAAAATTTAATTGCCACTAAGAAATAGATAGCTCTTACTGCTTTTTCAGTTTAAGGTGACGATATGTATAAAATGTTCTGTAAAAATCACCAATATTTGAATAATAAATCCATTTATATAAACATACATACAAACATATGTCTGTACATAAATTAAATATTTTAAAATTTTTAATTAAGCTTTTACAACATTTTATGCTATAAAACTTTTTATATCAATATTTTTCTATAAAATTTTAAATTTATGCAGGAAATTAATTGTGTAATAAAAACCAATAGAATTTTATTATGAAATTTCAAAATGGAAATTTTTCTTTTTAATTTAGCTGTAAGCCAAAAAAAGTTTCCTTTAAGAATGTACGAGGGTACTAAGCATGGGATACTTTTAGCCAACTCAGACTGATTGTTATGGCCAAGAAACACAATTTGATTGTTTTTGATATAGGAAATTGATACTTCTTAAAAAAAGGTTTAATTTAAAGCATAATGACTCTTTTAAAGTATAAATAATAATAAAGGAAATTTTCTTTTATTTAAGGATATTATAAAAAACAAATTAGTTTGCCTTCAATCCATAAATATACAGAATTCCTATCCGGTTTCCAAGAATAAATATTTTTATGGTTTTTTCTTTCAATCCTTACTCCATTGTTCTACAACTTAGGGTCTGTCAGCCATAGTCTTTGCTTAAATTGATTTCATAACAATTTAAGCAAAGATATTTGTAATTTAATCAAACTTTTAAGACATTTTATGGCAAGACTACTCATAACGTTTGTTTTTAAGAGGCAGGAAGAGCATACACAGTTAATTTATGGTTTGCTTTGCAATTTGGAATTCTTCACTAACGTCTTAGGGCAAATTTAATCGGTGCTTTAGCGAAACCAAACTTAAATATTTTTATATATATATATATATATATATATATATATATATATATATATAATATATATGTAATTTAAACTCAATGGAGGTAAATCAGCATATAAGGCATTCAGCGCAGAAATGGTGTAATGGTGCAAAAAACACAGATCCAACAAGATCTGAAGAAAGGACAGAGGCTTGGAAAAAAGTTAAGTGCTTTTTTAATGCAAAATATATGTATGCAAAATATATGTATGCAAAATATATGTATGTATGTATGTATGGCTAGTTTAAGCATCCAATTTTATGCACTTAAACATGGTTTAAATATTGTTTTAATTTATTGTTTTGCTAGCTTAAACAGATTTTAAACTGTACAGTTCTTGAAGACAAAGAATGCTATATGTAGAATGCCATTGACGATCTTATTGCTGGGATAAAGTAATTGCTTAATGAAACTGTAAAGATATTATTAATTTTTCTTTCTATATCAAGTTTGGTAAAATTAAAATCATTTTTATGTGAGACATTTTTAGATTTCAATTGAACTGTAGTGAAATTTAATCAGAAATAATTTTTAGTCAGGCTTAAGTTCAGTAATTTCAATTCTTATTGAATGAAATATTTTTATTAATTAAGAGGAAGAGGAGAAAAATTAAGCTTAGACTTTATTATAGCTTGGGACAAAAACCGATACTTTTCTGTGCAGCCACGCACTTCATCAGCACCCTTGTCTATCTACTTGGGTAGAGATTTTTAATAACATCAGCTATTTAACTTAAATTTTCTATGAAACGGAATATGAGAAATGATTGTTGTGTATACAATAGATTTACCTTTGGTAAGCACAATTATAAGTTTCATTATTGATTTTCTGTTTTTCCATTTTTTCATTTTTCTATTTAGATTAGCACGAAATTATATTACTCTACCTACCTGATCGTAAAAGGTAAGCAAGAATAGTCAAACATACTTAGGTAGAGTTATATAATTTCGTGCTAACCTAAATAGAACAAGTAAGAGTGCTATATTCGGCTGTGCCGAATCTTATATACCATTTACCAAAGTGCTGTTTATGTAGTTTAGAAATACATACATAAGCACATAGATATGTAGGTACATATTTATTTTGTGAAAAAATCATAATTTTTGCTCTAGTGCAATTTTTAGTAAGTGACCTCTCTGCATTTTTGAATTGAATATTTTTTTTTTGATATTAGCAATAAGTTGAATATCGATGTCTTACTTTCTCAACCTCGTATCTTAAAAAATACAACTTTTCAGGAGAGAAAAAAAGAAAAGGTTTATCTCTTTATACTTTGGTGTTTGGACAAAAGTTCATATGTAATTATTAAGTAATAATAATGCACTAATCTTTTCTAGTTTAATTATGAAACGCATTTATTAAGATACGAGTTTGCTGCATTAACAGTAATTTCAATTCTTGATACTTGATGAATAAGTTACTCGTTTGTTGCATTCGTAGGTGTCTAAACAAATAACGCTGTTATATCAAAACTATCCAATGAAAACAATATTTAGTATTTCACTTGAACATTTACTAAAAATAAATTGAGTGCGACTTTGACTTTGCCATGAAACGTGCCGTACGGACACTAAGTCCCTAATTCTGTTCGATGATTGTGCCGTCTTGTCTATGAAAGGAAAAAAGCAGCAGTTATGATTCTTTCAAGCAATAATTGTTTATTGTCTATGCTAGAAGGTTCGTGTATTTGCTCTATGATTTTATTCCAAACATTATTTCCAGCACATATACATATTTTTACATATTTTTCAAACTATTGTATAATACTTTAATTGAATTTTTATGTTTTGGGAACATGGCAATAATATTTTTATTTTTCATTATCAGAGACAACAACTATTTTTGAAGAAAATAACTTACTGAATTCAAACACAAGAACTCAGAAGTATTTTCAAACAAAACCGTCCTAATTCTTCTTACTGAATTAGGGCATAAATATATAATACTATATATATGAGCGTTAGCCTATATAAAATATAGTGTTGGCAATTTTTTCGTTTTTGGGGGTTATTCGCTTTTAAGCGTTTTTTAATAGGGATTTTTTCTAGCTTTTCTGCGGTTTTTGGTGTTTACTTTTTTTGCTTTTTTTAGTTATTTGAAATGATTTTCTTAAAAAATTTTAATAATATTAAATTTTTTATACAAAAATTAAAACATTGTTCAACAGTCTGTAAAAAAACCCTATATATATTATCTAAGCGCTAAGCAATCTTTTGTACTTTATTGCTTTTTGTTTTATTTTATTGTTTATTTACTGAATTCTTTATTTGTTTACCTCCGTACAATAGAAATTTATGTAAGATTTATCTTTTATGAAGAAACCTCATTTCGATTGAAATTGGTTTCCTTTTCTAACACTTTCATTTTATTTCTAATAAAACAATATTTTCATCGTAATTCATAAAATTCCTTTTGTTGAATAATTTTCCAATTTTATTTTGTGGTATTTTCTTTTAGAATTTATGCATGTTGTTATTTTGTGGTTTCTACCACATTCTTTTAACATTTTCCAAATAAGTTACTGTCGTGGTTGTTAGATTGTTGCATAGTATAAACATTGTGACATTTCAATTTGTTTAAAAAAAATATATAAGACAATTTCTTGGTTTAGCTGAGTCAATTAAGAAGTTATTGTTGTGACTATAAAAAAATAAAAATAGTTTGGGTGAAATTTTATAAAGCTTTAAAGAAGCTGGAAAATGTGTGTATCAAAGTCATAAGGAAACTTTAATGTGTGTATTATTTCTTATTTTAATTTATTTATTTTAATTTTTAAGCACCAGATTGGTGTAAAAAACCGTAAAATATAAAGAAATAGATATGTAACATTAATAAATTAAAGTAATACCGAAAGATTAACTTAAGAAAACAAAATTTTTTACAAATATTCTGGAAGACATCCCAGAAACATGACAGATCCCCAATAACAGTTCTCACGAAGAAGATTTACTACTTATACATGATACCATACAGTGGACCCTACAGGAGATATGCGCTCATATCAGTTTCGATTTCCAACTTCGGCAAACAGGACCATTTTTACTTACTGATTTCATCAGACCATTTTATAACCACCTTAAGACATAGGCCAAACAAACTGAATTTTGAATGTGGCGATGTACTCCAAGAAATAACAGATAAAGAATAAATGTGGTATTTTTGTTGAATGTTGATATGGGTTTCATGGGGCGTGGCGGCACACCCCATTTTAATGATAGTTCTAATTTTGTTATAGAGAGTATATAAATTAAATTTAGAGACTTCTTCTTGGGCGAAAACATTTACTTTGATTTCATGGACGACGGGAGTGGCTTTCTTTTCTTAATTAAGTTAATAACAGGTGGACAAATTTAAGGATAGAAAGTAAATTGGCTTAAAAACATAATTTCTTGGCAAATTCAGACTTATGTAAAGCAGAAATATGAAAATTAATAAAATAATATGATTTGGACAAAATCTTTGCTTAAGAATGCAGCGTTTCATGGTTAATTTTTCATTTATATCTCACCGTTTATATTTGAAAGTGATATAAGTCCAATTTGTTCATGTATCAAAATATGTAAGGGTTTGTATTTAAGTTAATTTAATAATATTGGCAAACGATAATATTGTTAGAATGGATTTATTTACGATACTATTTGTTTATTTTATGGCCAAGTCACAATACATTGACATTGTTTTTACAAAATATGGATATTAAAATATTAAGCTACCGTTAACTCATTTTTTATATCGTGGACTTATAGCACTTTTAAAAATAACAGCTCATATAATGCTCGGTGCCAATTTTCAACGCCAATTTTCAACGTCAATTTTCAACGCCTGCCTACAATTTTTGCATACAAATTTAGAAAGCCATCCCCCAGTACGAAGGACTAGCAGGAAGTCAATTATAAATTTTTGCATACACTTGTGACATTTTAAACAACTAAGGCCGAGCTTACATCTGTGTGGCTTGTGCCCAAAAAAAATTTAACCACTAATTACTTATAAAAAACTGTCTGATTCAGACACGTATTTATCAATTTAAATAGTTTTATACATAACTAATAGAAAATGTTAAACAGTCCAACAACAATCTTGAAATTGAACTGGAAACCAAGTTGAATTCAAGAATTTTTTGAAGTAATTTTCAAGTTTGAAAATATTTTTAAATAAAAAATCAAACAAAATACATATGTATAAGTATGTTCAAGCCTTGTCAAATACATTATTTATTTATTATTAAAACTGAAATTGTGGTGAAAATATCAAAAATAAATAAATAAATGTGAATTTGGATAACAAAGGTGAGTAAACTCGTGAAAACAATAGCAAATTCAGATGTGCAGAAAATAAGGAATTGCATTAAAAAAGAAGGAATTGTATTTTTCTTTTTATTTTAAAGCCTTTTTTTTAAACATTTGAAACATAATTGTAGTATAATTAAAGGCTTGAATTTCACTGTACTACAACTGAATGATATGCATCGAATTCAAGTTCCCTTTTCATTGGAGAAAGCTATTGGAGTAAAGTGTAAATCAAGCATAATTCAATCCTTGACAATTGATTGTGTGGCTTGAATAACACTTGTTTTTACCTATTGTGACGTGTGTGTGTGGTACTTTGATTTCGGTTTTACTGACTAAAATTTTTGCGTGCGGTTTAAAACAAATTTTTTTAGTCATATTGCGATAGTTTTTTAAATTTTTAAATATTTCAAATATTAGAAAATTTTTCATTCTAATAGTACATTTTATAAAAAAAAAGTGCGTATTCAGTTTTATTTCAATTCAAGAATCTGTCTTTAGATTTACATATTTATTTGCAATTCTGATGTGATATTTTATATATTGGTAAGGACTCTTTATTGTAGGAATATAAGGAATTTTTTTACAATCTATTTGTAAATTTTTTACAGAATAATTTCACTCCTTAAGAGTATCAGCTGAGGATTTAATTTATATAGAATACTGGCAGCAAGTATAATAAAAACCAAAGTTCAAGGCTATTTTACGGTTAACATCATTTTTACTAACTGGGGTGTTTCAGAACATTTGCAAGCCTAGAAGTACTGATCACAAGTGATCTTAAATAATTGGCAACAGAGATTCTAACAAATTTAAAAACACACAATAAAATTTAATTATAAAATTATTGTTCTGAGGTGATCTGAAATAGTATGCAACATAGATTAAACTTAATCAAATTTTTTTATTTTGGTCCTATCAATAATATGTAACTAAATTTTTTTATACTTAATGTTAGATAGTATAAATATATAGATTAATACAAGAATTTTACTAATTAAAATAAATATGGTGGATCGTACTAAAATGAGAATATTATATTCTCTAAATTAAGACAATCCACACATCATATATCACATGTAATACACAGATACACATGCATCTACATAGATATATTCAAACTAATTTAAAATAACTACCAATTATATATAACTAATCTATGCCTCCTGGTTGTTCCTGTCTTCCGGCGACTGTAGACAACGAAGGATACGTATCCAGTAAGTTTGTTATAAATTAATTTAAATTCTCATTTTACCTACTTACATACATACATATAATAATATTTTTAAATATTTACGAAACTTAACTTCAATAATTTTATGGTTAATTTAACATTTTGAGTTAACATTAATCAAGTTAAATAAAATTTAGTCTATCTATAAGACATTAAAACAAATTTCTTTGTTATTTGAATTTATAAAAACTAAATATAAAATACATACATATGCGTAACATTGTTCAAAAAACATATTCCTCTATAAATATTCAATTGTAATGCATTTCTCTTTCTTCTGAGCAAATTTAAATAAATATATAATAATAATATGAATTTTAGTATGAAATAATTTTTATTCATTTTATTACGAAAGGCGAAGTAGTAGGTAGAATCGGGTAACTTAGTTGAAATTTAAAATTTTATTGGGCTGACGGGTAACCATTTAATAAGTCAGCAAGGTAGGGTAGGATTCAGAATAGTATAAATTATTACAACTATAGCTATACATCTTCATCATCATCAACTATGTATTAGTATTTTTTTTATTTTTTGTCCTTTTGCTACCTAAAATTTAATTTTTCTGTAATAGATACACAAGCGTTAGCTTCACTTTTTTTATTTGGGAGCAAAACACACTATCGCCCTCAACGACGAGCACAGCCGGAACTAATGGGTAGCACTGTTCCCAATTTACATAAATTTGGCAGACTTTCGTTACATTAATTTCAAGCCAAATTGCTTATTGGGAGGTTACTTTTCAGCAAGCTAAAGCTATTTTGTTTTCTAATAAAAATATGCTACATTAAAAACTTCCACTAACCTGTAGTTTCCACAACGCAAGCAAACTCTCTAACAGAGAAGTATGTTTTATTCTAAAAACTTACCCTCGCTGATCGTGGAAAGCATTGAACTTTACGCCCCGTAAAAATTGACAGTGCTGTTATTGTCATGTAAAACAGTTGACTTTTGTTTATGCATGGGGTTATCAGACTAGTAAGTTTTTAATTTGTATTTATATTGTTTAAAAAAAATTTCTATTGTTCTTAAAATTGACCATAAGAAAATACAACATTGCTAATGCTTGATTGGATTAAAATGGCCTTTTATAAACAAACTCATTTGAAATAAAAATTTTTGATTTAATTAAAGTTTGTTTAAATATGTTTCCTTTTTTAGGTTAGTTTTGAATATAGAGATTAAAGTCATTATGTCGATATAAGCATTTTTTAACAGTATTTATCGTTCTCAAAAAACAAGTAAATTTCACGGTTGCATGAGATTTGACTCCTGAAATCATCTAGCATGCAATCACATATGAGCATTTCGTGGAGTCACGAACGTAAGTTCGTACGCTTTTGATGTACAAAAAATATAGAAAACAAAAGTTTTGTAAGCATTTTTTTGCGATTTGATAGAATTTTGGAAGTTCTATGCTTAGTGCAAAAGATGGATTTCATCGAGCTTAAGTTTTCATATTAATAGTTATAAGCATGTACGAAATATAGAAGTCAATTTTGGCTGACAGTAGTGAAATGTAAAAATCTGCGAAATGAAACAGAATAATGAAAAGTGATTGATTTATTTTAAAAGTGTATTAATGTAGGTCTCTATCAAGTATTTGCACTATAAAATACCTCTACTGGTTTTTGTTTAATTGGCTTAATTGCCGGTCGCGAACGTACGGGTCGCGAACGTAAGATTTTTCCACATGTTTTTTTATTATTATCACCATGCCTCCTTCCCATTTTCGAAATTTGTTTGTTCTTCTTACAATTTTATATTCTGACTTTTTCGTAATAGAGAGATTTTGAAGAAGGAGTAAAAAAAAAATACCATATTTTTTGCGTGTAAATAATTATAATTATGTAAATAAAAATGTCTTTACAAGTAGCTTAAAAAGAATATATAAAATTTTCCAGCTTCCACCCCGATTTCTTCAACTAAAATATCTGAGATATGCTATTTATTAAACCATTCCATTATATAAACATAGACTTTTTTATAATTATAAACAACAAAACACGAAGATAATCAACATTTAAGTTTTCCATCCTGCTAGACCATTCGGGGGAATCGCCCATAAATTAATGCCCTCGATAAATTTTATCTTCTGGAAGAGATAAGAAACTTAAAACAAAATTTGTCATTGGATTAAAAAATAATAATTTTTTTTATTATTATTTTTATTATTATTAATATACGGATTTATTTACCAGCCCTTATTAATAAGTACGTCAAAGCAATGTCAGTGATGCACTCGAAAAGGTCCAATTAAATTTATTCTAAAATTATAGAAAAACTGACTTGTTTTGCAATTGCAGCAGCTAAAGTTTCAATCGTTTAAAAATATTAAATATATTTTATTTATTGCCCAAGTTTTGAATAAATAAAAGTACACTTAACAGATAACAAATCCAAATGGAAAATTGAATAAAAAAAGAACAACTAAATTAATAAATCAAATTTATAGGCTGAGCACCCACAAAAAAATTAAATATCAAGAAAATAAAGAACAAATAGAATTATTTTAAAATTTATATCTGTCTGTCTAAATCAGAGAATAAATTGAGTGTAAATAACCCAAAGGTTATCAAACGTACTGCTGCTGGTGGTATCAACAACACCAGCAGCATCAACGATTACACAACATAAACACAAAACAATCTTTCATGTATGTGCACAAGAAGAAACAAAAATCAAAATAAGCATACAAATACTTTTAACGTTCCATCATTTCGAGATTCAGAATCGCTTAAAGATTGTTAAGTTGTGATGAGAGTTTAGCAAATTATATTCTACAAAAACTAATATCTCTTCCTCCCACTGTTCATCATCCATTCCTACGCACAAAAATTCTAAATCTTTTTATTCACACTGAATCTTTCTTATTGATGCCAGTGATTTAGTTTTTTGTTTGTTTGATTATTTGTTGTTGTTGTTGTTTTCTTTATTCAACTAATGCGTGCCATGAATTTAATATCAAGTGCTGAAATCCAATACGAGCGTGTCTACAAATGCTGCATGCCTCTGCAGCACCCCAGGTATAGGAATGGATAGATAGATATCTGTTAAAATGATTAAGAAGATGATTGAAATTTTAAGCGGCATTAAAAATACTCAAAATGGGTTTGAAGAGTTTTAAATGTAAAATTATGATTGGAATGGAAAATTTATATCACCAATGAAAAATCTAAAGGTTAGATTTGAAAGGGAAAATTAAAGCTGCTAAATAAACCAGTTTGGTCAGTCTTTTTTTCAAGATTGAATTAAAGATTTTTTTAAGGCTTTACTATCCTCAAATTTGTATTTCGTTGAAAAAGTTCTAACTCGTTGAAACGGTCAACTGCTAAGAAAATTGCAACTTTAGCGAATACATCAATCATTTTCCTTACGGGATACAATTTTTTTTTAACTCCTGAAAAGATATAAGCCCATGTAGTATTTTCTTTATCTATAGCAATGATAAAAATTAAATTGTAAGCTAGATGTTTTCCTATATGGAGTTCTGAACTTTGACAGTTAACAGCAGTCATATTGTTAAACCTATACCCATCGAATTGGCTGTCATTCATGCAGTCAGTTTTGCCAAATAATCATTGGCAGCTTTTAACATAAATGATAAACTGATCTTATCATGATGGGTATTATATTCAGAATATGTTCCACTCCGATTGGAATGTTTGCCGTGCAGTGGGTAAATTTCAGTACATTGATTTAGTAGATACTCAGCCAATACCCATATGTTGACGATATGCAAGATCTTCCAATAAAATTACAAACTGAACTTTATATTTATCAAAAAAATTATCTTCAGCAAAGAATGAAAAACAAATTGTCAAATTTAGAAAAATATCATGCATTCCGGAAAAAGTCCGTGACTGGTGTGAATTTGGAGCTGACAGTGTCATCAGTCTATATATGTTGGAGAACAAAATTGGCCAGGCTATCGGGGCCAACAGGGAGCGCTATAGGTAGATAATTTAAAAATTATTCCGGACAGAATGAACATTAACAACATATGGTTTCAACAAAACGCTGCTACGTGCTACACAGCTTATTCAACATTAAACATTCTACATTCCTGTAGAGGTGATGCAAACTGGCCACCGAGATTATTAGGTATGACCCTGTGAGAGTTTTTCTTTTGATTTTTCCTAAATTGCAAATAAGCCACAGTGGCCTTTAAGGCCAACTTAACTCATAACATCGGTAAAATTCATTATGATTTATACGCGTGAATTATGGAAAATTAAACATCTTGCATATGTTTATGCAGAAGTTGATTGATGAGAGGACTGATTCGTTACCTGCTAACAAATTACTTCAAGATATAGAAAAATAAAATAAGTAACTAAGTCCCAAAAATAATTAAATGATTGTAGTTTCACGCCTTGTTCAAATCAGAAAGTTTGTAATCCAATAGTACTATAACACGTATAAATGACCGTTAGAAGTTCCAGTACTTTGAAAGTGTTTGACTCAACAAAGCTATAATATTTGGCATCAACCAAATGTACACTGATGACAGAACTCTTCTTAGTACATGACCAGCAATCAATGAAATGGGTACATCATCATTGTCTGTATTTTGACACGTAGCAAACAAATTGTCTTTTGGAAAGGTCGTTGAAATATTTTATCTATTCGTGGTTGCATGGTGAAACTTTTTTTGACATGAGATTTGATCAAAAATTTGTATTAATAACAAAAACTATTATAAATTTAGAGATGGTAAAATTGAGCTTCCATTACAAAATAAAAGTTTTCAGAAACTCAAATATTCCATTTGCATTAAAAGCAGAGTATATAAAGCAGAGATCTATCTGTTCTGCTACGTGTTTGTCAGAATATTTACAATTAACTTCGGTGTTACTTGTTCATTAATAATTATCACATATAATTTGGCTTACAGAGTCAAATCATAAATACGAAAACAAAAAACGTTAATTTGTTTTTGTGTCTAATATTATTATTCGATCAAAACATTCGTTTGAATTTAGTGGAACATATCCTAGGTTCGGTAAAGTTAATTTAGGTGGTAAAATACCTCACATAGACCGGGATTGATTCTTAACGATATCAGAAGATGACAACAAATATAAGTATGTTAGTCAATTTTGTAGTAGTACACAGAAAAAACTAAATTTCGTTTTCAGTGACCAAATTCATTGAATCAGTAAATATTTTGTATTAATGCGGACCTTCAAAGCAATTTGTAGATACTGATAATACTTTTGTACAAATTTAATTGAAGAGAAAGTTTATTTTTAGTTAAAGAAAGTTTATTTTTAGTTAAAGTTTATTTTTAGTTAAATAATTATATTATTATTATTATTATATTATTAGAGAAAAAAGTTAACTAAACCTCAAAATATTTTCAGTAAAATGTATTAATAGGAACAGAAAAACATTTTTGCAGATTTTTTTCAGGCACATTTACTACAATTTTTCATATTATCACAAAATAAATTAACTGAATCAATAACAATTATTACGTATTTTTCTAAAAAAAAATAGTAAAAGTTATATTTGACACTGCAAAAAAAGTTTGCAAAAACTATTTTAAATATTTTAGAACAAAAAATAACGGGATCAAATAAAAGGTTCAACTAATTTTTTTATTTATTAATTAAAATGTTTTTTAGATCAATAAAATAATTTGTACAAAAAATTAAAAATAAATCGGACAAACTTTTTTACAGTATATAAGTATAAATTTAGCTGAAAAAAAAAATTTTACGAGTAAAAATATAAATAAATATAAAAAATTTTGTTTAAAATCTTACTTTACATAGATTGTATGAATAAGAATTTTTGCTCCATACAGTTTTTTTACATAAAATAAAATTTAAACAAATAATTTACTGGAACGGTAAAAAATATTTACTGAAACTAAGTTTTATTTCAAAATACACGTTTGTTTAAAAATTTTTTGAGAATAATTTTTTCAAGTTTCAAAACCCAATTCAAGTTTAAGCCTCCGAAAAGTGTGAGCACCAAGCCAATTATATTGGTATCTAGTAGATATTCTGCTTTATCAATTACCCTGTGTTCCTTACATTTCCTGCAGGTACCGTCAAGTACTTGTCTATTTTGACGGCATACGAAGCCGTACATCAGTGTTCAGTTAAGCCTTCCACTAGAAGCATACAGTTGCTTCTAGTTAGTGAAAAAAGGAATTTAGTCGATTTGGGACCATAGGAGCTCCACATAATATTAGAAGTCTTGTCAACGTTTCTCCGCTTTTTCCTTCATTTTCGAGTCCATGATAGCTTTCAGATATTTAATTGATTTCTGGACATGTACCGTTCTCTCTACTGGTAATTGAATGCTAAGAAAAAGACTAATAATTTTAGGTGATAACTCTATTTTCCTTGAACAGGAGCTGTCTTAATAAATCAATGACTAAAAGACTAATATTTTTAGGTGATAACTCTATTTTCCTTGAACAGGAGCTGTCTTAATAAATCAATGAAATTTTTATCCGAACATTGCCTGCAATAACATGGAATTTTGCTACAGCATCCATGCCAAAGTGTTAAGCAATACGAGGGCGTTGTGTAATAGTTGTTTATTTATTAAATGAAACTTGGTTATTTTGAAGGATTTGGTGCCGTTTGATTTTTTTTATTTTATCTGCTTTCATCATGGCAATCAAAAATTTATGACCAATATAACTTAAATAACAATATTATTTATGTATATAAAATGTGTCGTCAAAAATGTGTATATGAAGTTTATAAAAGGTTTCTTTTGTAAGATTTTGTTGTTGTCACGTTATGTTTTTTTTGACAGTTAAGGCTTAATATGTTGCAAAAGCATAGCAAATAAGAAATCCATTTGAATATTACGATAACATGGCGCCCTAGGACTGATTTGATTACATATTCTCTTTATTGTCGTAGACGCATAAAAAAATAAATGCCGGTACAAATTTGCACTTTTTATTTCATATCAATTCATGGAACGTGTGTACACAACATAAAAAGAAAATTTAAAAAAAATATGAATTTTAAATAGTTAACACTAACTTGTCATGTTCGCACACTCACACACATAAGATGAGTTCTTAGACATCCATGTAAACACTCGCAGGCACTTAGGTTAATTACTTGCACATTTGATGATCAACCTGATGGCACTTTTGTTTGTCGTGACATGTTTTATCTTCTATGAGTACATACCTCCAACTCCAATATTGTGTCTTGTAAATTAAAGAGAGAGAGATATTTGTATATGTACACACGTGCCTGATGTTAACCCTGTAAGTCTACTGTTAAATAAAAATATACAAATAACTCCAAATGAAAAAAAATTTGGATGTAATTATTGAGCAACTATTTTTTCCTCTACTTCCAAAGTATGAATAAATGAAAAATTCAGTAAGTTATTTACTAAAAACATCCATGTAACTAATTATGAAGTTATATCTTAGTTATGTATTAGGTTTTTATTCCTGAAAAATATATTGATACAAAAGAAATTTGTGAAGAGAAAGATTTATGCAAAGAGAAAAAAATGCCGAATAGAATCAAGAAGATTTTCTCTATGAAACGTTTTTAGGCTAAGGAATGATATGAAGATTTTTCTGTAGATATTCCTTATTATGTTCATGTGATAAGTCAAGAAGAAATTCTTTTTAAAAAAATCAATAAGATAACCTAATAAAAATGACGAAGGTTCCTTGTTTATTTTCTTAAAGGTTTTTCTCATAAAAATAATAAGACTTCCTTCTTAAAAAAACCATCTCTATGGTTTTATTAATTTTGTTCTATTTTATTAGACATTTATTAGACACTGTTCTCTCTATATATGAAATAAATATGTAGATAAATATAAATTAATAATTATTATTTGTATACAAGTCGATCTAAAGAATGAAGCTCACGTTGGCCTATGCCGCACATGCTCTTTTTCACATGAACACCGAAATGTTTATTGTGTCTCGAAGAGTTAAGAGTTAGTCTACCATACGAGTGTTACTATTATTGTCACTTACACATCGGTTTCGTATTATATTAAATAATTTTTTGGCAATATTTGGCCAAGTTGAATTTGTACACAATGCAGTTCTAGGGTTAGAAAATCGTTTAAAATAGTTTGTATAGCTTGTAAGAATTTAAATTAATATAAAAAAACAATTTCCTCTTTAGTTGAAAGCATTTTTTTATATTTTCACAATCGTTTTATCTACATCAAAAATTTTTAAGAACTAAATTTGCAGATGTGTCAACTTTCAATTGAACAGTCATGAGCGCACATTATCTTTCCATCTGCACTGTCTTCTGATAATGCAAAAAGTGTTTGTTTTAACGAACAATTTTATTTTTTAAATTAATACATGCTCCAATTTAGCTCGAAAATCCAACTGTCAACAGCTGTCTAAAGCTGCTTGTTGAGATGTGAACATAAAAATAGTATAAAAACGTGATTTTGACAACAAAAACAGCAAAAATAAAAATTATTATGAATTCATATGGCTCGTAAAAACGATAGTACCAAGTAACAACTACGCACCAGGTGAGCACGTCAATCAAATCAATGCTTTGCAACATTTATCCAGCATAACTAAATATAAAGGCTTTTCTTTTTCTCTATAAAAGTCTATGAGATATTTTATTGAGATATTTTATTGAATTACTTGTTATCGCTTGCAGCGAGTAACTCATGTTTTGTACAACTTCAGGTGAATTCTTTTTATTTTAGTATTTATAGATCACATCATGTAAGCTTTTGTCTAGCAAAAGAATTATAACTCAAAAGCATGTGAGGCTATGTCGTTATATAATTTTTAATATTCGTGTGAGAGCGTTGGACGAAAAATGTGTTGAAAGTTAAAGATTTTGTAATTATTAAATGGACATATAAATATCTATATGTATTTCTAAGATTACTCCTCAGACTAGGTAACAATACTACACTTAGGATAGCTAACCTTTATATGCCTTTATGTCAAGCACATGAAAGCAATGTCAGCGTAAGCTAAGAGGTATTGTAGCAAGCACCATACTATATGAAATCATTTATGATATTTTGTCGTGCTATTTAAAAATATAAACTGGGCTTGACCAGAAGGAATATTGTAGTTTTTATCATTACGGATGACGTGCAGAACGTTGGTTATATTTCCTGTATCGGATTTTATCTATCTGATACTTGACATTCAGGACACAGTTATTAAAAAACTATTAAGTTAATTATTTGTTAAGAAATTAATTAAAAATTACCAAAATAAAATTAAATTAGTTTTATTAATATTTATAAATGAATTATAATAATGAAAATAATTTTCTATTTCTTCCTAATTATAGCAGTAGAAGTAGTAATTAATGATCCACATAAAAAAAATAAATGAGAAAAAACGCCAAGTTCCTTTCCAAAATTTTGGCCATCAAAAGTAGTGATAAATGTTTTCAGTTCCAAAGTTCTTATTTGGCACCATACCTTTCACTACAATCAATCTGCCATGCATTACATTAATTTATAATCGTCCATTTCTAGGAGAATAATTGATATTTGTTCACTTCTTAAAATAACAAAAAAGTTGTCAAGTAAGCAGATTGCATCGAAATGATATGACACCCTGATAAGATGATAATTTAAAGCTTTGCATATATGCAACGTGCATGGTTTCAATAAATTGGCTTGAGTTAAAGCTTGTTTATGTTTTTAGATTTTTCTACTTGGTTTCTTCTTGACCTACTTGCGTATCAAATTTCAGCTCTCTATGGCAAATTTAATTTTTTTATGGACGTATTCCCGTCCACTTTTTTAAGCTCAAGATATCTTTTTGGCCAGTGCCTCTTATTCTTGTCATAAATAGCATATTTAAATGTGCTGAGGCGAAGTGTGTGAAACACGAGGCTTAAATTTTATGGGCGTGTTAACGCCAACCTTTTTCAGCGATACTTTATTCCATCGCATATCGCAAATGTATGTCGAATTTCAATTAAATTGTTTGATTTAAAAGTTTCAAATTTTATTTTTTAATTACGAGCTTTATGAGCGTTGCCCCTACCGCCACCTCTATGTTTATTTGTATAATTTCACCTGTGTTTTAAACTTCGCATATGAATAAAGACATGAATTAATTCGAATTATAGTTAAAATTTCATAATTTTACGATGGAGGGGAAATAAATTATGACGAATTGCTTCGTGTAAATAAATAAGCACAATTCGCCCAGAAATAAATTTTAAAAAAGATAATCGGGTTTGGAATTAAGCATTTTTGGTGGAAGCATTTCCCTACTGGATTTGATGATTTAAACAAGGCTAAAAAGACTAAAATAATCGATTCTTGGGAAGTACTTACTTTTTTTATTTGGCAACTTGTTCACGTAATCTAAAAAAATCATCCTCCTCATTTAGCAACTTGTACATAATTTTTTCAAATTTCAGGTAATGTGATTTGTAAGCGAGTAATGAAATTTGGTAATCAGAAAAGTAAGTAATTATATGGCAAGTAGTTCTGATGGTAATGTGTAATTTTTTTGAAGGGCGTGCATGTGTCGGAATTGCCATTTTATATAAAATCGGAATGTCCTTTGTCAAGCATTGGATCACTAATCACAGTTAAACGAAATCATATGATGACAGTAACTATTTACAATGTAGTGGTAGCTCAATGTACAGACTCACCATAAGAGATTGTAACACCAAATTTTACGTTTTGCATCCTTGGAATCGTGTTTTTAATTTTTTCTGATTTTTATTCTAAAATACAAAATATTAACTGATTATTTAACTGATAAAAAAAAATTAATTTATGCTAACTTACTTTTTTTTAAATACTAACAAACAAATCAACTTCCACACCTGGAATCACATCTTTCGGTTTTTGATTATTTTCAAAACAGTTTTTTTTTCTGAAATATAAAAAATTTTTAATTAAGTATAGAAAATTATTTTTTTTTGTTACTTTTATATACCAAATGTAGTTTAAATTTTCCATCTCTGGAACTTGTTTTTACATATGATTTTTTCAAGTTGGTGAGTTTTAGCAATTTCGTTTACTCTATTACTCAAAAAAAAGTGAGAAACAATATGTCCACTAACAATACTGCAATGATGCCATATATTAATCTTTTTTTGTTTCCGATATTTTTATGATTGGATGAATTTTTTCTCAAGAAAATTATTTTCCGTGAGAAATTAATTTTGAGGGAATATTCTTGATTGGGCTGATTAAAAACATAAAAAAACGTAAAAGAAAAAATTTTTTTTATTCCAGACAATATATAATATAATATATATATATATATTTACATATATATAGAAAAAACTTTAAAGCTAAGAAAAGCTCAATAAATTTGCAAATATAATTTTTGAAAGTTTCAAACAATATTTTTTTATGCAAAATTAATAAATTTTATTTGTTTTGCACAATAAGTCCCATTTTCTATTTCTCTTCTTCGACATACAGCTAAAATTTTTATTTTAAGAAATTTTAAAATACAAGTAATCAACAATCTAAAATAAGTTGTGAGTTGATAAATTTATTTCCAAAATACTGCAAATTAAATTCCATATGAATAAAAAATAGTTTTAAGTTCTAATAGTTTAATACAAAAAAAACGTTTTTGATATCAAAAAAAAAATTTTATGTATCTTTTTATATATTTATGAACAAACTATTAAAACTAGAAATAAACTTTGTAATAAGTTTAAGTAGAAACCAGATTAATATTTTCAATTCAGCCTCTAACACACTCCTTTCGAATTAAAAGAAAAATTATATGTGTATAAGTATAAAATACGTACATCATTTTACAATACAAACCATAAAAAAACATGTGTTTTATATAACAAGGACATATGTTGATATGAGTGTGTGCATTAAACTCACAAACAAAGTCTTTTATATGTTGGCGCAGAACTGTTTCCCTCTTTTTTCATGTTTTATGTGAACATAACAAGCATCGAATTTCCGTTTCCTTTTCTATTTTGAATACTTACTTTGCTCTTCCTTGATGTGAGAAATAGTGCACGTGTACGTACGTATATGTGTGTTTTATGACAGTTTTATATATTGAACACACTGTTGGTGATGGGCTCGGCTCTGCCACTGCTTTTGATGTGTTTTTGCTTCATATTTTTTTCCAGTTGCTTTTAATTTATTCTGTTAACACATACACTTGAATAGTTATCATACATAAGAGCCTATGTATCTTTTTTCTTCTTCCTTGACTTCACACTGTATTCGGTATATTTTCTCTTTTCTTTATGATGTTATGAACAAAGGGCTTAAATTTAAAACCATATAAAGAATTCCTTAGGAAACCTAAAAAATACTTTAGCATTTTATTCATACTGTGGGCCCGATAAGACTAATAAAAGTATTCATACCTTTTAAGATTTCATGTCAAGGATTAATGGCAGTTATTGAGTTGTAAAGAAAAGATAAAATGCAAATACATCAGCTTATGCAAAACAAAAAATAAAGAAAGATAAAATAAAATAAGAATTAATAAATTTCGGAAATATATTTTATTTACATAAACATCAAAATTAACGCAGAATAACTTGGTGGATGGAAAATTGAAAAGAAAAATGAAATTAACGAATTCCCATTTTTCCTTTTCACGGCTTTTTATTGGTCCCAATTTTCTTTAAAGCCATCAATTTCCTGTAATTTTATGCATTTGTGCTTGGTTTTCTCTTCCACTTTCCCATTCTTATGGCATAAATATGTAAATGAAGAAGGGCTTAGTTTTCTTGTGGAAATTATTTGGGAAGCGCAACAGATTTTATTTTCGCCTTTAATTTACAGGTACATATATTGAAATTCATTTAAACATATTTACATAAATATTTAAAATATCAATAACTAAGGAAATAAAAATTTAATGAACTTTGTTTTTGCTACAATTTGCTGCTAAAGAATAGGAAATTTTTAAAAAACGTGAGTTGTTATTGTGTTATTGATATATGTATATTTGTAATTATAGACCAAAACTACTTATGCCATACCACTCAGAATGTGGGAGATTGTTTTACCAAACTGAGTCGTGGTTTACCTTTGCTATATACATTTGCAAGTATCACTATTCATTTTCTGTTTTCCCATTTCCATTTTTCCGTTTTATTAAAAATTTACGTTAAATAGCTGATGTTAATAACAATCTCTACCCAAGTACATGGGCTATGGTGCTGATGAAGTGCTAGGCTGCACAGAAAAATATCGGTATTTCCCCGATAGGAACAAAATAAGTATTGAAATGGATCAGTAGTTTTTGTTGTTAATTTTTGTAAAGTTTTTTTTTACGGCAAATATAAAAACGGTAATCTCCAGATGAGTACATACGACTCCTGGAACCCAATAGAGCCAATTGTTTATGTTTGATCTTCCTTAAAATTTCCTTTAAAACTTTAAGTTAGTAATTTCAAAGTTTAAAAATATTTTTCTCATGAATTTCCACAGCAAAGTTCAGTCTCTGTACATCATGTCACTATCATTATTTGCTTATTTTATTACTATACAGTCTATAAATTTTGATTGATTTTTTGTTTGCATTTCATGAGTAGCACCTTAATTAATAAACGAGAAAGAGATCAAATGGAAAGCGTAGCATTAAAAATCTAGATGATGTGACTGAGAAATTGTTCATAACATTATGTGAGTATTTTAAATATGATAAGAATACTTTTTTCTGTATTCTATTTAATATTTTAAAAAAATTTAAAACAATTTGTATGTACATATGTATGAACAATATTTTTAAATTTTGTACTTTATATGCTTAATCTTACACCAACCAACAAAATTGATTAAAAAAGCTTATTAAACAAAATTTGTTTTAGCACCAATGAGTTACATGTAAGAAATTATAGATAAAGTTTCAAAATTTTGAGAGGCACTCATCAATAAAAATTTTTTAATCGACTATCTCATGAAGCATACTTTTATAAATACTTCCCATTAACCATCTCAATCAGACTTCTTTAAAAGAAATCAAATGGGAATGGATTGTTGAAAATTTTCTAATCTTGTTTGGTACAATAATATGCTATGCATTTTATAAATTTGTAGCTGTAAAAGTGTCATTAAATTTGTAGATAATATGCTAAATTTACAATACTTTTTCCCGATAGAAAGAAATAAACAAGTATGCTTTATTCTCTTCTTTTTTAGAAAGGTAAAAATATTGTCAAGGTAGCATATTATCTACAAATTTAATGACACTTTTACAGTTTCAAATTTATATAATGCATATCATATTATTGTGCCAAACAATAACTTGGTCAAAATTTTTATCTCACTACTTTAATGACCGAAATTTTAGAAAGGAAGTTGGGCTTTTTTCACATTTATGTTTTTGTGAGGATCTGACTACTTTTTTAAAGGTTTTCTTAATAAAAATATTAAACTTTGAATTTTTAGTATGTTATAGTTCTATTCATAATGACTGCGCAAGTTTAAAAGGGCAAATTTAGATACAATAATGGGTTAGAGTGTGATATGTGCACCATTGCGTCATTACAAGGACCGACTGATGTACTTAATTTTTTAAGAATCATCAGAGCAGAAATATATAAAATATATATAAAATATATATATAATTTTTCCTGTACGCAACTCAACCCTTAATTTAAGGGGTAACGATTTTAAACTCTCTAGTATAAATTCTAGCTTTAAATATTATGGCTGTTACCCCCACTCTCCGTCACTTTCTTTAAGTCAAGATTTTGTTATGAGCAGCGCTCAATTATCATCGTCCTCTTCTTAAGGTGATAGTTTTAAGTTAACATTTCAGTTAAAGGCTTCAATATAATATTAGCGTGGCCCCTGCCACTCCTGGTTCAAATATTTGGCTTTTTAGATTTTTTTTAGTTGGTTTCTCATCTTGACCTACTGGGGTATCAAATTTCAGCTCTCTAGCGCAAATTTAATTATTTTATTTTTATGGCGTATTCTTGCCCACTTTTTTTAAAAGAAAACATTTTTTAGTCAGTGCCAATCATACGTGTAAAATTTCGATAGAAATGGATAATAATATCTACATAAATAGTATAAATCTGCTGATCTGAAGTACATGAAAGAAGAGACTTAAATTTTATTGTCATGTTAACGCCCACTTTTTTAAAAGAACATTTATAGCCTTTCATTATTAAAACATGTACACCAAATTTCAATAAAACTGCTTACGCCAACGATTTAAATTTCGTGTTTTAGTTATAAACTTAATGGCTATATTTTCCTGGCTTTAAGATTTTTCTAGTTAGTTTATAGTTTAGAAATACTTGTCTATCAAATTTCACCTCATTAGCGAAAAATTTAATTTTTTATTCTTATTTGCGTGATCAAGCCCAATTTTTCAAACCCAAGATTTTCTTTGGCGAGTGTTTATCTTTCCTGTTGTTTTTCGCTGGAAACGTGTAATAATGAATACATAAGTAGTGTATTTAAATGTGCTGATCCGAAGAACATACATGAAATAGGAATGCAAATTTTGTGGGTTTTTAACTTCCATTTTGTTTAAAGAACATTTATTACCTTGTATTATTGCCACATGTAACCCAAATTACAATAAAATCGCTTGAGTTAAACGCATTGATTTTAGTTTTAATTCTGAGCTTTTTGGACGGCGGGTCTACGACCTTGGCTATAATTTTCAGGTTTTCAAATTTTTTAGCTGGTTCCTAATCTAGAGCTACATCCTTATCAAATTTTAGCTAACTAGCGCAAACTTTAATTATATATTTTAATGGGCGTGATACCGCCTACTTTTAAATCTCAACATTTTCTTTGGCCAGTAGTTATCTTTCTTGTTGAGTTTCGTTGGAAACGCATTGTAATAAATTTATAAATATATAGTATATTCAAATGTATATGAAATAGTAGGCTTAAAATGTATAGGCGTGTTAACGCCCACTTTTTCCCACGTAAATCTATAGCCTTGCATTGTTGCAATATGTATGCCAAATTTCAATAAAATCGCTTCAGTTCATGGCCCCAGATTTTTATTTTAAATTCTGAGCCTTATGGGCGCAACCCCGCCCACATTGGTAAAATGTTCGAGTTTTCAGATGTTTCTAGTAATTTTCTAATCTAAAACTACTCGTTTATCAAATTTCAGCTCAATAGCGCAAATTGAAATTTTTTATTATTATGGGCCTGTGTCCGCCCACTTTTTTTAATCCAAAATTTTCTTTGGCTAGTGTTTATCTTTCGTGTTTAGTTTCGTTGGAAATTGATAATAGTAGTTACATAAATAGTACGTTTAACTGTACTAGCCGGAAGTACATGAAATAGGAGGTTTAAATTGTATGGGCGAGTTAACGCCCACTTTTTTTATAAAAATTTATTATTGTAACATGTGTGCCAAATTTCAATAACATTGCTTGAGTTAAACGCTTAAGATATGTGTTTATAATTCTGAGCTTTATGGGTGTAGCCCCGGACCCCTGGTAAAAATTTTAGGGTTTACAGATCTTTCTAGGTGATAGCTCACTTAGTTCTACTTGTGTACCAAATTTCAGCTCACTAGCGCAATTTTTATGGGCGTAGCCCAGATTTTCCTAGGTCATCGCTCACCTAGATCTAATTGTGTACCAATTTTCATCTCAGTAGCACAAAGTTTAATTTTTATGGGCGTAGCCCCCCCCCCCCTCCTGCTTAAAATTTTCGGGTTGTCAGATTTTTCTAGTTCATTGCTCACCTAGATCTACTTGTGTACCAAATTTCATATCTGTAGCTATAGCGGAAGATAATATTAATGAGTGAGTCCTTGAGTATGTGAGTATATCTTCAAATATGCACTTTTTGCACCTCCATATCTCCGCAACCTTTCAAACTTCGCATATAAGGTAACATGAATTTATTCTAATTATGTTTTAAATTTTAAAATTTTACGATTGCAGGGAACAAAGTTATGAGGGGGGGGGGGGTAAAAACAGCTTGAATGGCTTCCTGTAAATATACACACTGCGTGCATTGGCTGGAACTTGGTCTGGTGCACTGCCGTGCGCCTAGATTTTGGCGAGTAATTTTCCTGTAAAATAAATGAAAGTAAGGAAGTCAAAGTTGTTTTGGAGCAGCCTTATCTTGTTAGTATCACACCTTACACGCAAGCTTTTATTTATTTTATAGCTCCCAGCAAACTGATATTTTAATGTTAGGTTAGGAAGGGTGGTGCTATACCGCACCCCACTCGGACACCCAATTGGGTCCATTGGGATTACTTTAATATTAAGCTTCTTCAAATTATTTATCTTCTTAATAGCTTTGTACTTTATTTAATATGGAAATAATATGGCTGCCAAATTTATCACACGTCTGTAGGCGAAGGATAATTAAAATTTTTACAGGATACAATTTATGTTTCCCTTACAAGCAATTTTAACTAAAAAAAACATATATTAATATCTGTTGTCTATCTTTTTATGCTCAAATAAATATTTACTTCAATCGAATTGCGACAACAGCTTTTATTTCCAGTTAAACTAACAATACAAATTGTTTAAAATAATAATAAATTGTTTACAGAAAAAAATATTCATCAATTAATGTTTTCAATTTAGAATTTAATTGATTCAATTAAATTTTTAATTAATTTAAGTTAAAAAACTTAATTGATATTATCAAATTTAAAATTTTTTTAATGATACGACAAATATTTTAATTGATATTACAAAATTATTCACATAACTTTTTTGTGTGTATTCTTAATTGTGTTTATCCATTAAATTGAAAAAAAATAAATCAATTTTATGATATTATTAGTTACGAGTACAATTGCAACAATTACATTGACAGTGAGGTAACCACTAAAATGGTAAGGTTGTTCATTCATATCGCATTGGTTTTTTAATTTATAGTAAAATAAAGAAATAAGTTTGACAAGATTAATTTTCTTTATTGTTTTAGGTTTAATTTAAAAAAAGTAAATTTTATATAATTTCATATTAAAAGGATTTTAAAAAACTAACTTCAATAGTTTTTTAAGTTGTGCTATTATAAAACAACAGGGCTATTATTGATTTTAGAAATTGTGGGATTTCAAATTTCAGTAATTTCCAAAAAAAAAGTTCTACAAGGCTAAAGAATACTGTAACGATTTTTTTTTGAAATTCAGGATAATACTAAGTGGCAAAATATTCTTTTTTTTTTTGAAAAAAATCATACCGTCTATCAATTCAATAATTATTTCATTGATCAAAATAGTTTATTTATCTTGATCGCAACAACAATTTTCACTAAATGAAAAATGACAAACCGCAAATCGGTTAGATTCAGCTTACAAAATTTGTTTAATTATGGATGGTAACTGAACTCTAGTTGCGTTGTCATTTGCCAAAATATTCTTACGTATTAGAGGCCTGCGTAAACAGTTTTGAAATGTAAATACGTCTTGTTCTTTTAAATGTATTCTCGAGGCATGTATTATACTAAACCTGAGCTGCACAAAGTAGCAACAGTGTGCCGAATATTAATCAGCTTCTTATACAAATAAACACACATACGCTAATACATTTCTCTCGTGCTTCTCTCGATGGCCAGCTTTGTATTAAATCAATAGTAAATGATGTCGTGTTATAAGCGAAGCACGATGCATGCATTGGTGTTCGTGTATATGCGTGTTAACAAGCGATGTCGAGAAAACTTCTTGTTCGTTACAAACAAACAAAAGAAGTAGCGTTGATGCGTGTATGCTTGTTATTTTGCATATTGTACGTTTGAGTTTGAGTTTAAGATGTACAAGGTAAGCTTATATGTGTTTAAAGGTGGTTTTTAAGGCGAGCGCACACAACTTATGTCAATGCTTGTGTGCGTTTGTATATGCCCTGCAGTCATACTGGGGCCAAGTGTCTCTATGTCAATAGTAAAATTCTGGTAGTAGTTAAATTGTCTACAATTTCTCTTCTATTCGTCAGTATAAAAGAAATACGGAAAACAGACGAGGTGTATTTCTGGTGGGTTTTGCAATAACTTGTCAGCATACATAAATTTTCATGTGCGTAACGTATAGAAATGTTCCAGTAAATGTCTGGTTGGTATGTCTCCATTTTCCCATAAGAACAATGAATTCACTACCTAGTCAATTATATTAGAGTTACTAGTAGATTTTCAATGACAAGCACATGCTAAATGTACATATATAGCAAAAAGTTCTGTATGGGATAATTGTAGAGTATTACTGGTGACAAAGTCAAAAGCGACTCAGTACATTTTCACCATCGACATTTCCTTCAGTGTGAGCAGTAAAAATTAAAGATCATACACACAACGTGTATGAGTATGTACATACATGTCATTTGTATACACATCCATGCGTATGAAGAAGCCAGCTTCACAAATTTTTCAGTCGCGAAGTATTTTTTTTTTTATTCCTATACCCGCAATAACTGCAACGAATGTCTTGCCAACAGTTTTGTTTAGCTTTTGTTTTAGAAAATTTCGCTGTAGTATTTGGTCAACACAAATAGCTGTTAAGATCACTTTCCAAATAACAATAGTGTTGGCCATAAAACTTTTTAGTTGTTGTATAATTTTTAAGGCAAAAGAAAAACTTTTAAAATTAAATTATTTAACCTCCTCCTCCTTTGAGAAGGTGGGTTTAAGTTAAACAAGAGATCTTTCATTAAAAATCATTCTAAGTAATATTACTTACTCATATTAGAGGCAGCAATTCTAAAGGATTTGGATTTTCTTTAATGTAATTCTATTGCACTAATAATCTAGGCGCACAGTAGTGCGTCAGGCCAAGTTCCGGCCAATGCACGCAGTGTGTTTATTTACAGGAAGCTATTCGTCGTGTTCTTACCCCCTGATAACTTTGTTCCCCGCCGTTGTAAAATTTTAAAATTTAATTATTAATTTAGAATAAATTCGTGTTACCTCATACGCGAAGTTTGAATGTTTTAGAACAAAAAGTTCCTGAGGTGTGGAGGTGCAAAAAGTGCATATTTTAAGACATACTCACTTACCACTTACCACTGACACACTCATCAAATTGATGAAGCACTTCCGTTGTAGGTAGAGAGCAGAAATTTGTTACACGAGTCGATCTATGTAAGGAATGAACTACAAAATATGAAAACACGGATATTTAAGCCAGGAGGGCAGATATGATATAAAACCCTGATGATTTCATATTAATAAAATGCATGGCAGATAATAGTGGTATGTATTGTGCAAGAAAGAACTTGCTCAAAATTTATATCTCACTACTTTGAATGGCCGAAATTTTGAATAGGAGCTTGGCCTTTTTTCACATTTATGTTTTTGTGTGAATTTTTATAAAAAATATTTTAATCACTTTTATTTTAGATTTTTTAACACTTACATATGGATGTATATATCTTACATTTTTAAGATTTGTTTCCAATATTTTTAGTTGTAAGTCTCATATAATAATATTTTCAATAACTGGAGAGTATTGGTATACATAATAGTTAAATTTTAGTTGCGTTGCTAGTTAACTTTGTCTGAACTGAGCAATAAGATAAGACATTTTTTTCCTTGTTATATTTCACTTTCTACAGAGTATTTCAAATAAGACCGGAAAACCCGTTTATCTTCCTTTTTCACTGAATGCCAATTTTTTCAAATGGAAATGTTCTCACATTCCTAGTAGAAACGTGACACAGTTTATTAAAATTACCTTTCATTGATATTTTGTTTATTAAATATACCAATTATACTTTAATCATAAAGAAAATAATAATAATAATAATATGAGTAAATAATTCAAATGTGGTTAATTGGATTGAAATCTCACCATGCTTTGAAATACTAAAATAAAACACCTTTTAATTAAATATGAAAAACTTCATTATCTCATACTGCCATTTAAAAATAATAAATATTTAACCTTTTTTATAACAAACATGTTTTCAAGGAATTGGTTTTAGTTTATCTTTGAATTTTGTAAAGAAATTAATTTACCTTAACTACAATATTTATCGTAATCAAATATGGCTTCCTTTTCTACATAAATTTAAATTAACATCTTTTTTTCTCCACTGACAACAAACCTCTTTTTCAAAATATACGTATAATTTAAAATCTCTTTCATTAAGTAGACAAGGGGAAAATACGAAAGAAAAACAACCTCAATAATTAAAAACAAACATTTTAAAGCATAAATAAATAACCGAGTTAAGCATAACGTTGTCGTTTATTAAACAAGAAGTAAATCAGATCACAGAACAAAACCTCCTACAAACATTTATTAAGTTAATTAAAATGAGATTTTATCATTACTGTGAATAAGAAAGACATGTAATGATAATTTTGCTTTCAACCCAAAATAAAATATATTTTCATATTGACAGCGGTATGGTGATTGACTACGAGAATTTTTTTATTCCACCATTGTGGTTTTCTTTTACAGGAGATGGAAAAGTTCAAACCAGGGTGTGTATTTAAGTATATGCAAATAATTGTTTACATTCTAGTGATATTTTTGAATTCGGTTTAATTTTTTTAAAGCTTTATTTGTAACTTTTAGTGACCACTTTAAATTTTCAGAAATTCAGTGGTTACGCCCACTTTCACTAAAAGCTAGCTCTTATCCGCCATATTTCATAACACAGTTGATCTCATATATGAGAATTAAAGAACACACCATAAGCTTCTAAGATTGATTGCATACAACGAACTTCGCCTATAATGAGGAAATTATCCGTTTTCGCAGAGTTTGTTATAAATGACTTCCACTTTATATGTGCGTATATCCTCTTTTCGCTTAACAATATGGTACAAATATTAAATAAATTATTTTATAAATCCAAACAAATACACTCTTATTCTGGCCTAATTAAATTATTTGTTATATTTATTTAAAAAAAGTGTTTATTCTCAAACTCCTACTTTTATCTTTATATATATCTATGTATGTAGCGATTAAAAGCTTTATTTGTAACAAAAATCTTGTTTATTTAATAAAATTTGGGAAATAATTTATTCATAATTAAAAGGAAAATTTTGTTTAAAAAATTACTTTTCACAAATTTCAATAAAGGCTGCCTGCCGTAAAGTACTTCTGCACACACAAAGAGATTAATGAGGAAATTGGAAGCAACAAAAAATAGCAGCAAGGGATTGAAATAATAAACAGCATATTTAATTTGGGAAATCAGGTTGAAATATTTTTTAATAATAACAAACTTTTCAAATCGTATTTAAAACAGAATACGCGAAACTTAAGAATATAAAGAGTGTTGAAAGAAAAAAAATTCAGAAATTATATATGGGGAATTTTTGAAGTGTAAAAATCCAATTTGACAGCACGATATTAATGCAAAATAATAGTAAAAGAGAGTTTTAATTTACTTTAATTTTTGCACTAAATATTTATTTTAAAAAGATATATTTAAGAATTTTATTATTCGACATAGTCATAAGTATGTTTTTAATTTGAAATTTATTTGCTTGTGGTTCAGCTTTGTCATATGCATTTCATTTAAGCGCCAACAAATTGTCAGTAGACTTCAACCACACATTTTGAATAGTCACAAACCTCATATCTTATGCACAGACTTTCTAGAACTATTGGCAAATTCACAAATAATAATATTTTGGAAAATCACAAAAGAAAAATAAGCTTAGAAACTTATACAAAACCCAGCAAATAATTTATATCCGATATGATTTCTAATTGTATGAAGGTGTAGAAAAATAAAATAGATTCATACCGGATATAAATTATTTCCTGGGTTTTTTGTAAATATTTTTCTTTAGATAATTTGCGCAGGCGCAGCTTGAAATGAGAAAATTATGATGGCGTCATTATCTTAATTTTAGCTCAAGTCGATTAAAGCACTTTTTTCCATTTTGCAAATGAACAGTTGTATACATTTTGACTAATTAAAGAGAGCTAAATTTTTGTATTATAATCTATATAAATACAATTTATTTTAATTTTTAACTAGCATTTCTTGCAAATTCGTTTGATTTTAGAAAGAAACTTTAAAATTTATATTGAATTTATACTAATCTGGTCGGAAATAAAAACAAGTACGAGTGCTATATTCGGCCGTGCCGAATCTTATATACCCTTTACCAAAGTGCGTTTATGTACAGGGTGGCCCAGAAAGACCGAAGTGGTGTGAATTCCTTATAACTTTTTATTTAAGACATATTTTTTTAATTTTTTGTTTTTTAAATACAGTAAATTTATAGGGAATATTTTTAGATTAGTTATTAAAAATTGTATCCCGCAAGTGGTGGCCATTTTCTGCTTCGCACAAATGTGCTCTTTCCATTTCCATTATTCATAACTTATTTATGAGTGACGAAGCTCATTTCCAATTAAATGGGTTTGTTAACAAGCAAAACTTTAGGATATGGGCTAAGGAAAACCCGAGAGTACTTCATCAACGACAATTACACCCAGTTAAGTGTACTGTTTGGTGCGGTGTTTCTTCAGAAAGGATCATTGGTCCATATTTTTTGGAAAATGAAAGAGATGTCGCCATTTCCATCAATGGTGATCGATATCGGGCCATATTGGAAAATTTTGTAAGGCCAGCCGTGGAATACCATCCGCAAATATGGTTCCAACAGGATGGAGCCACAGCGCACACTCCGAGGGCCACAATGGCTATTTTACGCGACATCTTTGGGGAAAGAATAAATTCGCGTAGAAGCAATTTTAATTGGCCTCCGCGTTCCCCGGATTTAACCGCTCCAGACTGTTTCCTTTGGAGTTATTTAAAAGGGAAAGTTTATGTTAATAAGCCTAGGACTATTGAGGAATTAAAAACCAATATTCCAGACGAAATTAACAACATAACACCGGAAGTTTTGCGAAAGGTCATGGAAAATGTGTTGAAAAGAGATCATTTGTGCGAAGCAGAAAATGGCCTCCACTTGCGGGATATCATTTTTAACAACTAATCTAAAAATATTCCCTATAAATTTACTGTATTTAAAAAACAAAAAATTAAAAAAATATGTCTTAAATAAAAAGTTATAAGGAATTTACACCACTTCGGTCTTTCTGGGCCACCCTGTAGTATAGAGATACATACACAAGTACAGAGATATGTATGTAGATATTAATTTTGTTAAATAATTCACAATTTTTGCTCTTGTGCAATTTTTAATAAGTGACCTCTCGGTATTTTTCGTTTAAATATGTTTTTTTTATATTAGCAATAAGTCGAATATCGATGCCTTACTTTCTAAACAAAAATTGGAGGAGCAGCCCAGAGCTGACTTCATTATATATTCTGTGTTGTACATAACTTTTAGCTAAACTTATTAATTTAGCCAATCTAAATTAGGGAAAAAAGGGAATAAAATTCCCTTTCAATTGTTTGTATTCATTAGCAGTTCCTTTTGCAGTACATCAATCAAAGCGTTTCGAAGCAGTAACTGTTGGGGCCACCAGTTGTCAACATTTTATCTCAACAGCTACGTCTTATGCATCCGCCCATTGATTCACTTTGCCTCACAGAAAATAATTGACTGGTGTTAAATCATACAACCTTGAATACCAATTGGTCGCTTCTTTTCTCGAAATAAACTTGTGACTGAATTTTGACTTGAAGAAATCAACGTATGCCATCATCATTTTGACAGCGCATTTTGCCCAGATCAATTTCACCTATAATTTCGTACAAAAAATTATTGATCACAGAGCGGTAACGAATTCCATTGACTTTAACACAAAGTTCCACTTAAGTTTTGAAGAAATAAGGTTCAGTGATGCCACCATCGTGCAATTTGCACTAAAGGTACTCTATTCACAATTTCGTGCGAAAGGCTGTCAAACTACATATAAAAGTATTTGGTATGAACTATTTGCGAAATAAATTCGTAAAAGTAGTACTTTGTTCTTATTGCAAAAATACGAAAAATCTATCTTGCAGCAAGTTTTTCCATGCAAAATTAATCTGTCATCATTTTAGTTTAGCTGCAACAACATGAGCAGTGCTTTTTTCGCACGGAATTTTGACAATGTTGCATACTGACAACAATAATGAGTTGGGCTACATTAAGTACATGTCAAATTATTCACGCGAAATAATTAATGGTACGGAACATTTTTCACAATTTCCAACAGAGTACCAGCCTTTAGAGAAAATGATTTCCTTTCTTTTGAAAATGGTTCATTTGATCAGAGATGTGTTTTTTTTTAATTTAAAACATTATGTAGGATAGTGAGTACCAATCTATAAAAAGTGCCTTATTCTGGATATAATGGATTCCGTTGAGTATCTTGTGAATTGATTTCACTCTATATGCGGCGGAAGTTTTATTTATTGACAAAATCTTTGAGCGAAAAATTAGCCTCATTGCCCAACATAAATTTTGAGGCAAGACATCATTTCAGTTCGTAACTGCTTTGGTGCCCAATCAGCAAAAGAACGGCGCATGTGATGTTTTTATGGCACCAGCTGAATTTTAAAAGGATTTAAGCCAAGATCTTTGCGTAAACTTTTGCGTGTAGTGGATGGACATAGCCGTAATTTCTACTACTGACGAAGAACCGATAAATTTTTATCTTCTTTCACAATTTCAATTGCGCGAAGTAAGTCTTTATAATTTGGTACCGATACTTAAGCATAAAACTATTCGTGATGGTTTGCTACAGTATACCAATTACAAAAAATGAGCGCAGTATGACAGTTCATTTGACAGTTCGAAAGTTCTGTAGGGCTTAAAACAATATCCTCTAACTTGCAAACATTGGGACACCATTTAATTATTTCCTTTCTACATTTTTTCTCATACATAAACTTATTATATCTAATAACAATTTACATTATATATAATTGATCTTATTTATTTCCTTGTGATTATAGCAGAGGTGGCGTTTAAACTATAATAAAATTGCATAATGACGTTCGTCATCATGTTAATGTCAATTTGGGGCTTACTACTTACTTATATTTGCCATACTATCTTAGTCAAAAGTCTGATCTGACAGCTTGTCATCAATTTTAAGATAATTGTGTCTAACGTCAAAAAGATATAATTCATATCTGGAACTGAGTATTTTGTTCTAGCTGTAAAATTATTCTCGTCTACATACTTTATATTTGTGTACGTAAGATTTCCACTTTTTTTGCTTTAGGCAATGAAAATCCATCATCATCATTATTATCATCATCATCAGCCTGCATTTTTATAAGCTGTTGGGATTTTATTTGGGCTTCCCCTGGGGGTCTGTACAACAGTTTGTTATAAAGGCCTTAATGTTTTTGTTTCCGTTTTCAGTTTGATTTTATTTGTTTACAGCTTGATTGGGGAGCATGTTTGTTATTGTATTACAATGTCTTGTCTTTCACAAGGTTTCCCATTCGCTCATATTATTGTTATTATTATTATTTTCAATGCTTTCCAACACTTTTCATTACAGTTCGGTTTATTTGTAATTTTTCATAAAGAAAGATGTTTATATATAAGGAAAAATTGTAGGTAGGAACGTACAAATGTGTGTATGTTGTTTTTTGTTGTTGTGTGTATGTGTGTGTGGTTGTGTGTAGTTAAAATGTTGCAGCAGTTGGTGTGCACAATTTGTTATTGTTCAGACGCGACTGTATACACGGGTAATATTTGTATTTGCGGTTGTGTTTTGGTTGGTATTCTCTGGTCTTTTCTTATAATTCCTTAACAAGTAGAAAAGTTGCTGTATATATTTAACCTTTAAGTTAAAAGAAGGGAAGCCTGTCAAGCTTGGCTTACTTTATACATCTTTTCAAAACAATTTAATAATTCAAGATTTTCTTTTACTATTGTTTCATTTTGTTTTTTTTATTACAAGGAATATGATTATATTGCTAAGGTCCTGTGAGTCATAATGCCAGCAGTTTAGCAAAACAAAATTGTTTTGTCTAATTTGTTTTCTCTACATTTACAATAACTTTTGTTGAAATTTTAAATTCAGATAAGAATATTAAGGCTGTATATGACAAGTTGGAGTGTATATATATTTATTTATAATTATTTATGAAAGCTGTTTTTCTAATTGCAACATATAAAAAAATTTAACAACAAGGTCATATCATCTAATACTGAGACAGAGAAGCAAAACAAAAATATGCCTACATCCTTGTTTTGAAAGTTAACGCTTATTTGAAGGGGTTGTTATAACCCTTTTAGAACATTATTTTAGGGAATCGGCACCGAAGGCCATGTAAAACCTGCATTTATGTAATTTACGTTACATTTATATATTTTTACAGAACATTTTAGCCCTTCAAATCGTATCTGTATGGTACTTTTAAATAGGGTTATCATAAGTTTACATTTTTTAAAAAAAAGCTGCTACAGTTTTTTGGATTTCAGAAAGAATTTTTGCTCAAATAATTTTAAACTCGAAGAAATTAACAGTACTAGAGGCTGCTTATCATGAGTGTAGTCCATTAGCGTCTAAAAGTTATTATTGATAATTTGAAGGCAATAGAAATCTCATGCCAAAATTTGTTTGCAAATTAATACTTCAAAAAATATTAGTATTAATATAAAACTTTACTTATATTTTTCAGGTATGTACATGCAATGGCGCACTATGATTATAAGGACCAGCACGGGTGAAAGGTAAAAAAGGCCCCTCAATAATCAATTTCAATGTATTTTTAATAAAAACAATTCTACGGACTAGGTAAAATATTAATTTGAGATAATTGGTGAATAAACAAAATGGTTATTTATTTGAAGAACATCATAAGTCAAAATTTAAACTATTTGTAAAGGAAACGAATGTAAAGATCTCAATTTACACTCGACTTGTTGGTTAAAGAAAATGTTATTTTTCAATCCAGGCTTGAATATTACAGCGATTAGTATAAAATTTTTACAGAATATGAATAAGAATATGAGATTTAAATTTGCGTTATTATTTTAAAAATCGATTTTTTAGAGTTATGGCATTGTTGAAGTAAATAAACGAAATCTTAAACTTAATTTTTCAGGCATATACAATTTTTTACAAGATTGTTTAATTTTCTGCATTTAATGGCATTAAACTAAATTATATATTGATTATATAATTATTAAAAATTATTTCAAAGAATTTTTTCAATTAACAGTTTCTCATTTGCTGGCGAAAAAATAATAAACTATAATTATATCTAACAAAAAGAAATAAAAAAAAACATTAACCGTATATTTACAGCTACACACAACTAAGTATTTATTAAAAAATAAACACAACTTATTTTTTATTTAAAAAGCGGATAATAACAGCAATAGAAAAATTCATTATCGTTAACCTGCTGCTCAATTATTAAAAAATATTGGACTTTTATTGATATTTGTACTACAACATGTTTGTAAAGAATTATAAATGCACATTTGTACATGTGCAATTAAAGTTCTATTCACTAGTTAATTGTGGTCAGTGGAATAATGATAACAATCAGTTGTATCATTCATTGTTTCCGCAATGCGTTGCATTAAGACGATAAAGTGTTTTGAGTATTAAAAGATAAATATACAAGTAACAAAACGAAAATTAAAGGGAACTAACTGCAAATTATTCAAACGTTTTATGTACTCATTACGACTTTGCAATTAGCTGCTGCTTGTGGTTTAGATACACTTGTTGCTGTTAAACCTATTTTTAATTACATGTTAGTCAACTATAGTAATTAAAAGTTAGTGCATACTTATTATTGATTAATTTTCTTTTTGTATTATGCTTATCACGCTTCTACAAAATATACAATGATAAATAAATCCAATAATTTTAAAGGAGATTTTAAAATTATCAATAATAAAATTAGAAATAAATATTTTTTTAAAGGAAGTAACACTCAGGCTAAGAACGCCTACTACAATTATTAGGTGTTACCTTCTTTAGGAAAGGGATAGTCAGGACAACTGATGAAAGAAGAGATATAGAAAAGCTTCATTCTTTTATAACTCTGATTCTTTGCACGTTTTTAATAATGCACACCAGTGATCTGCATGATTACGAATCAAACGCCATAATTTTGCATTTTTTAAAATAAATATTGAGCTAGCACTTAACATTAAAATAATGAATGATGCTCTTGAATGATTCATATCAATGAGACTGTTGTTAACAAATGCATGTCAGTGCTTTTAATCTCTATTCATTCATATGAATAGAGAATCAGTATGATTGTTTTGAATACTTGTTAAAACTCCTTCTGACAAATATATTTTTATGTAATACTATAAAATAAAATAGCTACCCCCATTTTATTTTATAAATTGTTTTAATACGAGAAAAACTATTAATTAATACGCCATGCTTTATTAACGTAAGACTTCATCTAGTCAACATGCTTTTGTGAGTTATTTCATTGCTATAAAAAAATATTCAAACAACAGAAAGAAATTTTACTGATTTTTAGTAGCAGCACCAAAAAAAAGAGAGAGTGAGTTAACGCCAGTCACTAGTTAGAGAGGTAAATCTGCAAGCAATATAATTTACATATTTATGTTAAAAAACAAAACAAAAGCATAGTAAAAGAAAATGGACAGCGAAAATGAAACAACTCTTACAGTTCACTTACAGTGCCTCTGGCATCAATGAGGCGTATTACATTTTCAAAGCAGTTTTGTTGGTTATTTTACTTCACCAATGACTTTACTTCACAAATTTATTACATAAAAAGCTTTCATTAAATTGGAGTATGATTAATCAAAACAATTCACATGTTCTACTTGTATTTGCATTGATATATATATATATATATATATATATATATATATATATATATATATATATATATATATATATATATATATATACACAGAAAAAACTAAAAACAAGATTCAATTAAAAAATACAAAGATTCAGTTAAAAAATTAATTAGTTTTTAACCAATCACGGAAATTGTAGTTAACTCATCCATTTTATTTGAATTTTTTTTTATTGTTTCAATTATCAAAATATATTACATTAACTAAAAATTTAATTGATGGTTTTTTAAAGATTCAATTAAAATTTAATTAAAACATTTTTAAAGATGCAATTAAAAAATTAATCGAAATTTTTTTTGACGATTCAGTAAAAAAAATAATTAAAAATTTTTAGAGGATCAATTAAAATAGTAATTGAAATATAGAAAAAATTATATAGAATATAAAAATTGATGCTATGTATGTATGTCTAAATAATTTCCAAAAATGGAAACGTTGGTATATTGTACCATAAGCCTAACTCATGCACCGTATGATTTTTCAAGTACGAATGGTGCACGAAAGTACGTCCAATGGCCGTATTTGGCGTTTGGTTATGTTCCGTAAGTGTAAATGTAGAATATCGCAGCTTTTCTATGAATTATGTGTGTATTTTGTGATTGGATTTTAAAGAAAGGCTACGATATTTTCCAATACATATACATGCACACATACTTACGCCAGGCTATTTGAAACCCTAATACTGCCAATGTACGAACTTTATTAATTTAAATTTTAAATTTAAAAAAAAAAATTAAAAAAGCTGTAATACGAGTACATATGCTACCACTTAATTGTGAATAAATTCAGAATTAATGGAATGATTTTTAATAGCTGTGGCTCATTTTATTTTTAACATATGAATGTATCACAAATAATAATAAAATATAAAATTTTCTTCAGTTTAAAATTTTAATTAGTCTTTTAAAAAACGATTTTCTTAATTTTTTTAAAAAAAATTAATTTTTTTTGTATAAAACTTTCGGAATATCTCCGAAACTATAAGACTGTTGAAAAATTATAGCAGGCGTAATTTAAAGACCAACTTGTTTCCTTGCCTTCAATGTAATTTTTTTATTTAATCAACGAACTGGTTTTCAAGTAAATGCAAATTATGTGATGCAGCATCCTCTTTTTTCTTAATAACGGAAAATCTTGAGATACAGAGCCAATTCAAAAAAATTGATTTAAAGGGATTGATACACAGTACTTAGTGTATACAAATTGACTACTAAGTCTTTGACCTAATAATTGACAATAAATTTCATTTTGTTGACCTGTGTAATCTATAATTCGGGAAATGTCTAAAAATATTTTTTTTAAATACACGCTCTTGTCATTATATTTAAAAAAATAGCTTGGGCAAAGTGCGGCTACATAATTTTTTCCCCTAGAAAATATAAGCTAAGTGAATTTTTTCAGATTTGTGCGTATGTTTTTTTTGGGTTTATGATATTTATCTCAACATTTAAAAAAAAAACTGAAAGATATGTTATATTTTTGAAATAATTTAAAATTAAATGATATTATCAAGAAAATTATACACACATGGACCACTGAATATAATATAATAAATAAATATAAGCTTTTTTTTGCTTAGCACCCTTGCATGAAAAAAAATATATACAATATTTCTAATAAAACATAGATCCACAATTTATATAAAAAAATTTCTCTACAAAGCGGTATCATTATATGTAAATTTAACTTCAAAATCCCACTGTGCATCAGTGTGCATCTACTCATGTTCAGGCAAAAAATATAATTGTTTTTTCACAATATCAAAATTCTTATGAAAATAATGTCCATTATTAAAAATTCATCATAGCTAGAGCTTACTCTTGCACGAATAAATGTATGCGGAAAAAATTGTATATTAATTTTTCGTATTACTGGTTTTATCCACATTTGTTTAAACATTTTGTAAAATGCAGCACGAATTCCGAACAAGTTCAGATGTTATGCACTTTTTCCTCTTTTAAGTTAATTAAGTTTTGTTTACAGTGTTCATTTAAATTGCTATCTTTTTCACTTTACTGGCGTGGATATTATTTAAGGCCGTTCTGTTGGCTTTTCTCTGGGTTTTTAGTAAATAAAAACAGTAAAAATTAACAAAAGTTTTTATTACTGTATTTGAATTAAACCTTGACTACAAAAATAATTGATTTAAATGTAAAAAAATTTAGACAAATAATAAGAATTCATATGTTACAAAAATCTTAGAATATATTTTTTTCAGTGCAAAAAAAGAACAACCAATTGAATAAATTTATTTTTTAAAGTAAACAAAATAAAAATTTAATACGAAAGGGAAAAAAATTTTGAGTTTCGTTTGCTAGCCATTCCTTCTTTTATTTCCCTTTATAATTTTACATGAAAGCACACAACTTTTGGTTTCCATTAAACACGTTATTTATATGTGCCAGCAGGACATAAAATTGCTACAACGTTTGTATACACCCTTGGGCTGAGCAGCATGTATCTCCTGGTGGCATGTGTAATATACTTTCAAAGATTTTACTATTGTCTTGCAGATAGCATAATAAAATAATAAATAAATGTCCCATGAGTGATAGAAAAAATTTTACTTTTTCTTTTAACAATCATTAGCTTTTAATCAGAGACAAATTGCCAAGGGTCATAGGGTTAGTAAATTTCTGTCAATCCAACAGAATGTCAAACCAAAAGAATTTTTCGAAAGGGCATTTTGTCTAGCAAAACAATTATCGCTAAAAGGGCAAAACAAATTAATAAAAATTTATGTTATTATTAAACATACTTTAATCACAACATTCGGAGAAAATATTTCAGCAATCCACATTTTTAATTAAAAACTTAACCAAAAATCAATTAAAAATTTAACTGTGTTAATTATGTTTTTTAATAACATAATTAAATTTTTACACATATTTATTTTTAAAATTTTTTGAATAATATACAAGGACTCCCAACATTTTGCTAACAATATTTAGCAGAGTTGTGGCGATAAGAAAGCTGAACAACTTTTGTGAACATATTAATATAATCTGAACCTGTCTAGGTACTCTTAAATCTCAGACAGACCACTGTTAACCTTAAACATTTTAATTTTTCTTAATTTCTTGGCGTTACAACTTTTTTAACTGTGTGAGAACTCTTTTGAGTTTAAGATTAAAATATTTTTTTCTGTATATTAATAACTACTGTACGTTATTGTAAATTACTGAAAGCATAGTTAAATTTTAAGTATAAATAATTAGTTTCTTATAACTAAGAGCCTATTTCATCAACTTATTTAAAAATTAATTCATATTTAAATATTATTTTTCGATACAAAAATTGAATGATATTGAAAATGAATTGATATTTAAATAAAGTGAATGTGGTCCTAAGTGCTATGGTTAAGGTAATCACATTAGTTAAGAAAAACATTTTTTGTTACTTAATATAACGACCCAATCAATAACTTCAGTTTATTTTTCTTAGGAATTGATTTAAATTATCTGCTTTCGATTTGCGTTTTATTTCTTACGTTCTTATTGACGATGGAAGTCGGTGCTCCAGTATGTAACTGTCTGTTACTGTAATTCGGCAATAATTTTTGTTAAATATGAGAAGAATGTACGGAATGTGTATAAGAAATAATCCACAACAAAACAAACAAAAATAAAATTCAAAAAGAGCAAAAACATGTGACTGTGTGCCAGCTAAATAAAAACGACAAAGCTAACTTGGACAACATAAAAACATGTGCTATTCTTTTTTCTATTATCTGGAGCTTATTTTCCTTAGTGCATATTTTCCATAAATAAAAATCAATAAGAAATGCCATTACATTCTTGGATACTGCGAAAATACTTACTTACGCGTCATTTGCTAAGGAAGTAGCTGAAGTATTGAAAATACAAAAGAACATTTATATTAGAATTATGACAGAAACTCTGGTTAAGATAACGAATTTCCATTCAAAGTTGGTAAGTTTTTTTACTGGAAATTTTTTAATGGAAATTTACTGTCAATACGTTTTGCTTTCTCATTCGTAATGTTAAAAAAGCATACACAAACACGAGAAGTTAAACTCGAGAAGTTCTATTTTCACGGTTTCTAGCTTGTAGGAGAGCAGAAAAATGATAATGGATCCTTTCCCCTATCTCTCTTACAAACTTAGAACCTGTTCTAAATGTAAACTATAGATTCAATATAAAATTTATATTAAAAACAAATAACTGAAATTTGATTTTTTCCAATAATAATATCAATAAAACGTTCGTTGGAATTTAGAGGAAATGCCCTTAAACATTAAAAATAAACTTTGCATGTGTAAGAGCCATGATAATATTTTATATGAATAATTATTAAAAATTAATCAAAAACTTTAGCAAAAAGTGAAGAAATTAGTGCAATAAAAAAGTCTTCAAAATCGGTTTACATTTGAAAAAGTGTGAACTTCGTAAAGTTTCCATAATGCGAGATGCTCAACCTTTACACCCTGTACATCAGATTAAAGGGTTTAAAAAAAATGAATTTTCAAAAGCCTAGGTCCTTTTCTACGTTTTTGGTGAATACTATTTTGTATTTTTACTAGTAGTTCAGAAGATATACACATATTTATTACCACTTTTATTTTGTCTTGATTTTCTGTTAAAGCTTTGGATTATTTTTTCACATCAGTCATATCCACACAAATTGTTCACTGGGTAGAAAGAAGTTTACGCGTGTACACTTCTATGTCGATTGCATATTGTGTAATAAATTATAATACCATCATAATATCAATGTATTTTGAGTGGCAAAAATGGATTTATATGGACATATGGCACATAGGTATAAAAAAATTATTATGTATTGGCTACATGTGAAAGCAGGGACCTGACTTAAATTAATGTACTGGACTATGGACAAAATCTACATGCAGATCAATAAATATTTTAGCCATATCATTACATACATTTACATACACACACATATGCTTTATATGTAGTTTGAGATTATTGAAATGTTACTTGTACAGGCATATACATACATATGTAAACATAATTAAGACTTCAAGTCATGAAATTTTCTTAATATAAATGTTTGGTAACAAATTCAAGATATATTGAAATGGCTGATTTGCAACTTTAATGAAAGTAATTCGTCCAAGACTGAGAATAAGTTATTGTTGCTAACTCGCTTGTACTAATTTCGCATGCTGTGATAAATGGAATTAATTTTGGTAAAAAAATTTTAAATTTCAGACTTAACATTAAGAACATCTTACTAATTTATCTTCTAAATTTTTAATTAACCCTTTTATATGTTTAGATGAAGGTTTAACACAATATCTTTTGTCATTCTTCGATATTTTTGTGTAAAGGTTCCCTGATGACCTGCATTAGATACAGTAAAGTACGCATAGAATCTAGTATAATGTATTTCTAAGAAATATTTAATATTTTACTGAACAAACTAAAAATTAAGTTTGGGAAAAATAAAACTATTAAATCTTAGTTAATTCAATTATTTTTGCTCGAACTTTATTTGTTAAACTTTTATGATTCCATAAGGGTAAAATTCGTACTTCTCTTGAAGCGAAATAATATGTTATAATTTTTAAGGAACAAAAGGCACTAAAAACCATTGTAAGCTATTATGATAAATAATAGCGCAATGGGACAACATGCTGTTTTCGTGAATCGCCACCCCTTCACCATCAGCATTTTAGTGCTTAATTTACTGTCTGTAGTGTCAATTAGAGTAGACTTCAAAAATATATACATATACTTATAAATATTTTAAATGCAAAGAGAACACGAGAATTCTTTGATTCATTGTAGTACAATTTGTTGAAAGCTTCTGTTGTAATAAAAGCTAAAATTTTAAAATCACTAATATGCGATAGTCTTGTTGGTGTGTTGTTAGTTCTATACTATTTTATTGTTGTCTTATTAACGGTGCTTTTGAACTTCAACCTAAAGTTAGGCTGCACTTGCTTTCACAATGTAAAATCAACTTTTAACAGACATGGAGCGAATTTTGTTGGTTACAATTGTAACAAAAATATTTGAAAATTCAAAGGAATATTGAGTTTCTTCAAATATTATATCATAGCAAATGGAGGAACGACAATTATAAATTATTATAACGTATATAATATAAATTAATTCAGTAAAGTGCAACTTTGACTCGCGCACGAAGGGTTCCTTACGGACACGAGATATGTAATTCAACACGAACTTTAGCCTATATAAAATATAGTTTTGGCATCTATTTTTCGTTTTTGGGCTTTTCGGTTTTAAGCGTTTTTTTTACTTTTTTAATCTTGGCGATTTTTTTTATATTGGCGATTTTTTTAATTTTGGCAAACTTTTTTTCATATAGGCGATTTTTTTTTTGAATTTGGTGATTTATTTTAATGTTAGAAATTTTTTTTATTTTTGCCGATTTTTTTCGTTTTGGCGATTTTTTTTACATTTTGGCGATTTTATAATTTTCGAATTTTTTTAGTTTTACCGTTTTTGAAAATTTCAAGAATTTACCTCTTACGGTTTCCAAGATATAGCAAGTTGTCAAAATTACACAGTCAAAATTGCATTAACTGATGGACTACCCGTTAATTTAAATTTTAGTGTTAATTGTTGTAGTCTTTATAAAAATACACTAATTTTACAAATTTTAAGTGTAAATATACATACAATTGTATGTATATTACATGATATTTTAAAATTTTTCATTGCTCGTTTTGGAACTCATTTTAATTAACATGCGTATTTTTTGTTGTAGCGGCCAAGGTTCTACATACTCTTCCCAAATTTCAGGTCCGTAGCTCTTACGGTTCTTGAGAAAATAGCGTGTGATGAACAGACGGCCAGTTTAACAGCGTAGCGAAAACAATAGGGTTCCTTTTCACCTTTGGTGTACGGAACCCTAAAAAGTAGGGAGTACAAAAATAGTTTTCGCTCTGTCAGATGAGACTTTTAGAGCCTATTTCACCAACTTATTGAAATATCAGTTCACATTTAAAAGTCATTTATCTATACAAATATTAATGAAAATCGACATTTAAATATGAATTGATATTGCAATAGGGTTTATGAAATTTATCCTTAGACAATGATTCAAAATATCAAAGTCTACAGCGAAAGGTGAAAGACGGTTCATGATATAAATATTTTTGAAAATTTTAATCAGAAATAATTCATGGCTAGGCTCAAGTTCAGTAATTTCAATTCTTATTGAATGAAATATTTTTATTAATTAATGTGAGTTTCTAATGAAGAGAAGAAAAATTAAACTTAGACTTTAAGCTGGGGGAAACACCGATACTTTCTTTAGAAACTCACATTAATTAATAAAAATATTTTATTCAAAAAGAATTGAAATTACTGAACTTGAGCCTAACTATGAATTATTTCTGATTAAAATTCACTACAGTTCAATAAAAATATCTAAAAATTTCTCACTTAATACATCATGGGCACGTGACAAAAATATGTTCACTTGGCAATCACTGTTCACTTGGTTATCACAGTTTCAGAACGCTGGAATAACTAAAATAAAACTGTAGAATGCAACAACAAGTAACATAGACCACTACAAAAATACTTACATGCATGTACCGATGGTACATCGAATAAGTAAAAATAATTAATGTGATGATCGTAAAAATATAAGTAAGAATAGTTAAACATACTGAGGTAGAGTAAAATAATTTCGTGCTAACCTAAATAGAAAAATGAAAAATTGGAAAAAACAGAAAATTAATAGTGATACTTATAAATGTGTTTACCAAAGGTAAATCAATTGTATACACAACAATTGTTTCTCATATTCCGTTTCATTGTACATTTAAGTTAAATAGCTGATGTTAATAAAAATCTCTACCCAAGTAGAAAGACTAGGGTGCTGATGAAGTGCGTGGCTGCACAGAAAAGTATCGGTATTTCCCCCAGCTTAAAGTCTAAGTTTAATTTTTCTTCTCTTCTTTAGAAACTCACATTAATTAATAAAAATATTTCATTCAATAAGAATTGAAATTACTCAACTTGAGTCTAACTTTGAATTATTTCTGATTAAAATTCACTACAGTTCAATTAAAATATCTAAAAATTTCTCACTTAATTTTTGAAAATTTAGAAAAAAATTGTAGCAAACAGAAACATCATTGGCATATTTTCGAATCGAATGTTTGTGTTAAGTTACAGCCGGTTGGGGAATTGGTAATTAATAACCATTTGTTAAATGGGTTCTATTAAACAAACCAAAAATTAATTAATTTTTAGTTAAGAATAAATTAATTATGCATTGCAAAAAGGGCAAAGGGTTAATCCTATTCATTAAATTTTATTTAGTAATTTTCTAAAACAAATTTTCTTTAAAATGTATTTACTAAAATTTACGCCAGCTTAAGGTCGCTTAAGTTCTGTTGGGTTTTGATTCCCAATTTGACGGCCAGAAGGTTTATCTAATTTCTGTTTTCGTTCCTTATGAATTTATTAAAATTGTGTTGTAGATAAAGGATTTTTTGTAAAGGACTGTTTAAATATTTTTAAATTTGTACTTTTTCAAAACGTTATTTTCGTATGGTTTAATTTTTGTCATTAATTAAAAATTCACCAATGTACCATTTTTATCATATCAGAACATTATATATACGAGCATTGGTTTTCGGATATTGTCTCATAGGTAGGCATGCACAAAGGTTACAGATCGAATACAATGATTTTTGCCGCAGCTGCCAGAATATCGGTGAAGAAGAAAGTGTAGAACATTTTCTTTGTACTGGATTTTCAACAAAAAAAATTGCAGCAATGGGTGCTTTTGAGTTAAGGGAGCATTCTAGCGTTGCTTGTGTTAAACTGCACCAAAACGGTCTAAGTGAGTCCGAAAATTTTACTACCATCCTTACCTAACCTAACCTAACACTGATTTTATGATTTTAAGAACACACAATGTTAAATTATTAAGTGCTGGAATACCACGTTGCTTACTTTGGTTTTCTTTACACCAGACTGTCTGCTTACACTTAACATAAACCCTTCAGGAGAATGTTAGCAACATGCAGAAAATTTCAATACATTCAACAGACTTTCAAGATTTGCTTTTGATTGGGTCACCGTTTGTTCTGTTGGTTTCTGTACGTTAAAAATAGAGAATAATTATAGAAGTTATAAAGTTTTTTATATCTCTCATCTACATTTCCTTATGTGTTTGTGTGGTTGTATATTTCTTAGTAAGCTGAAAGTATATAAAGTACTGTCGGAAGGCATATTTGTTGGTCTCTAACTAGGAGAAATCTTCAAAGACCAATTCTTCAAATCTACGCTGGTCAATAAAGAAAGAAGAGCATGGGTAGCTTTCGAAAATATATGCTACAATTTTCTTGGAAATACAAGGGCTGCAAATTACAAAGAGCAGGTACAAGAAAAATAAATAAGAAAATGTTGAAATGATTTGGACTTCAGTACACTAAAGTTCATTAGAATCACATAACGAAGTTCTTGCTTCTGACTATAATTATTTTGCAGAACAGTTTTATTTTGAGTTATTCTAGTGTCTGACAAATTAAATATTTTCGGAGTCGATACTTGCCAAAAACCATTTCCCTAAATTAAATAATTTCTTTCATTTGAATTTTAAAATAACATAAAAATCAAAAATATACTCAAGTTTAAAATATCTGCATAAAAGTTACGTATCGACAACGTTAAGGATTCTTAGATGCCAGGATATAAAACAACAAAATAATATTCATAAAAATGATACACATGAAAATCCAACCTTACATGTATACTAAGGATATTATGGAAATTTTTTAAGGTCAAAGTGGCGTCATAACGCAAGAAGAAGCACAATATTAACTTTAAGCACAAACTTAGGCAACATCGTTAAATTGATTTTTAAATTAACATATGCAAGCACGAGTAACCTCTGCAAAGATCATAAAATCGTCATTAATAACAAGAGAAATGATAAAATATGTTTACTATGAAATTTTCATTTTGGCAAAGAAATATATTTAAAAAAGGTTATATAATTTGAATCAATATCTATGCAGGTTTATGGTAATATTTATAATATTAATATAATTTTGCTGAAAATCAATAGTTTAACAAAAGCCAAGTAGTATTCCTTTAATTCAGAATTTTACACACAGTAGAAAAATTTCTCATATTATTTTAAACAGTTGCAGAGTTAATATTTAATATTTGGAATAGGATTCTTTTTAAATGACATGTAAAAAAAAACTATCAAAATGCTGCTGGCAAAGTAAAAACATAAATTAATTATAAAAAAATAATACATATTTTGTCATATATATGACACTTTGAAATTATTTAATATTAGTAAACAAATTGCAAAGATAAGCTAAAAAATGTACAATTTGCAAAGCTGACTTCGTGAACGCAATGATTTGGATTTCAATGCTTTGAAAGCGTATTATGCTTGCAAGAGTTTGGCAAAAATGGTAATTTGCAAATAGTGCACCACTTTCATGATGCACTTCTCTTTTAGAAATAGATCAAGAAATAGACGCAAATTGGCCTCAACACAGTCCAGCTTAAAGACCTGTGGTGTTTCATCTATACACTGTAACAACGTTTTCTGTCGGGTATACTCAGCCTGAAAATGCCAAGGTGGTTACAAGAAATAACACTTTTTTTATCGTAAAATATTACTATTCTTTATTTAGAATTAATGAATTTATTTTCTCGAAATAGAATCTAATTTCAGTTCTGTAGTATTATGGGCTCTTATCTTCCCGGACTAGTTTTGGCTTGACTTCCTTCGCGTTATTTTCTATGTTTCCATGGTCAACTTTTCCCTTGCTCATGTAGTCCCATATAGTGCCTTATCAAGATATGGATATTTTATTTATGTTACGTACTGACTACCGGCCTACTAATCCCCATTTTTAGTTAACTTTAAGGAAATGGATGTCTAAATTCTTTGCGGTGCCTTTGTTTATTTATCGTGATTGTTAAGTGACTAGGATAATCGCCCACAATGTCTACTTATCGAAGTTCTACTGTATTGTTTTGCAACTAGGTAATCGCTAGAAATGTTTGGTAATAGAAAACAATTTACTACGGCCTCGTCTTCACTTCGTACAAATTTAGAAAATGTAACCGTAATTTGGCTTCACCTTATATATCGGTCAAAACGAGTTACTCCTAGTCTGACAAATTTGCAAAGCTGTGTTTAATTTCGACTTAAACATCGTCTTGAAAAACAAACATCGTGTGAGCAGTATATATTTTTGGCAATATGGAAAAGTAGCTTCAGTATATTTTTTAGAAAACCCAATTTTGTTATGCTGCATTATGTTGCGGTTGGAATTGGTAGTGGTCAAAATGCAATATATGAAAAGAAAAAGGCACTTATTGTAAGCATCTTTTGATTTTCAACATATGAAAAGAAAGAGGCCCTTATTATAAGCAACTTTTGATTTTACGACGAGCATTCGGCAAAAAAAAAATAGCTTACAATTTGTGTTTATGTACTTGAAAATAAACTTTAACACTTAACACTTTAAACATTTTTAAAAAATTTTTCATAATAAAATACTTCATCAGAATACTATATTTTGTTTGATAAAAAATACGTTGCTCAGCGAAATTGTCGATGCTCACAATATGAATTTAACATTCGATTTTCGATGTTCGTAAGATCGAAAATCTAATGCGACTCATAATTGGTCTAGAATAACTCGCAAGTAGAATCAATCGTTAGAGCATTTTAATCTCTTAGGAAATAGTGTCAAAAATTCCAAAAAAGTCGATTTAAGTTAATATTCCATATTTCCCCAAAAGTTTATACGAGTATGTATTTCCTTTATTCAACTCAATGTTTGGTGGCGTATGATTTATATGTAACACATCTACGATTATGTTAATATTAAGTTTACGCTTTGAATAAAATAAACCCATTAATTAAATTGGAAGTAATTTTAAAGGAACTACGAGTACATTTTCATTGCGTCGATAACACTGTTCTACAAAAAAAAAATTGGGAGCAAGAAATTCATTGTGTGATTTCAATGGAATTTAGTGTGCTGAATCGAAATCTTTTCACAGATACATTCCATCACGTCTAGTTTTTGATATTTTCTTATTTAAATAAAATACTGAAACTGGAATACTAAATATGTATTTATTATGATAAAAGTAAAAAATCTTACACACAAATGTCTTCTATGGCAATAAATAAAATTGTGACATACATTTTCAAAACCTACCCATTCCATTCTTTCTAAATTGACCAACTTAGATCTGAGCAATTCTTTAAAAATTTTTCCTATTAGAGGGTCAACAAATATGCTTTCCTTCGATTTGGTCTCATTTACACGAGGACATATACTCGGAAATTTACTTTGCTTATATTAAGCCTCACTTGGTGCACAGTGCTGATAAAAATATTTTGTAATTTCAGGACCAACCCACAAAAAAGCAAAAATATTTTGTATATTTTCTTAGCATAGTAACTTCTTTCAAATCAGCACATATGTATATATCACAACAAACGTTCGTACTGAGTTCTATTGAGCAATAGTTTCATGTTTTTGTAAGTCTCTTTCATGGTGACTAATTGTGCAGATGGATATTGATTTCCATCATGTAGCAACACGTCCTCCCGAGCCAGTAGATACATATATATTCCTATTATTACTATACTTTTTTAATTCCCGGACCAATAAAAAAATAACTCCTTTAGTTGGTATGCTTTTGCACTTGAACCACAAGATTAAAGTGTGTTGCGGGTAAATGTTTTACACAATGTTTGTTAAAGTGGGCTATTGCCAATACAAAAAAAATTAATTTTGCATTAAAAATATTTTTTTCGGCAATAATTAAAATTTTTGAATAACTCCAAAACCGTTGAAAACCGTTTAATTAACTATATTGAAAAAAGTTTTCCAAGCAAACAAAACGGTCACTTTGTTTATGTGGTCATTTTAGCCACGCCCATTAAAAAATCTGTAATTGGTAGATAAAACTAAAAACCGGTTTAAATCGAGGACACCAATATCATTACATAACGCATATTTTTATTTAAAACAAATTTTCTTGCAGAATAGTGTAACAGTCCACATTTATTTAATACAGGGTGGCCCAGAAAGACCGAAGTGGTGTGAATTCCTTATAACTTTTTATTTAAGACACATTTTTTTAATTTTTTGTTTTTTAAATGCAGTAAATTTATAGGGAATATTTTTAAATTAGTTATTAAAAATGATATCCCGCAAGTGGTGGACATTTTCTGCTTCGCACAAATATGTTCTTTCCATTTCCATTATTCATAACTTAGTTATGAGTGACGAAGCCTCGTTAACAAACAAAACTTTAGGATATGGGATATTGAAAACCCGAGAGTACTTTATCAACGACAATTACACCCAGTTAAGTATACTGTTTGATGCGGTGTTTCTTCAGAAAGGATCATTGGCCCATATTTTTTTGAAAATGAACGAGGTGTCGCCATTTCCATCAATGGTGATCGATATCAGGCCATGTTTGAAAATTTGGTAAAGCCAACCGTGGAAAACCATCCGCAAATATGGTTCCAACAGGATGGACCCACAGCGCACACTTCCAGGGCCACAATGGCTCTTTTACGCGACATCTTTGGTGAAAAAATAATTTCGCGTAGAAGCAATTTTAATTGGCCTCCGCGTTCCCCGGATTTAACTGCTCCAGACTGTTTCCTTTGGAGTTATTTAAAAGGGAAAGTTTATCATAATAAGCCTAGGACTATTGAGGAATTAAAAACCAATATTCGAGACGAAATTAACAACATAACACCGGAAGTTTTGCGAAAGGTCATTGAAAATGTGTTGGAAAGAGCACATTTGTGCGAAGCAGAAAATGGCCACCACTTGCGGGATATAATTTTTAATAACTAATCTTAAAATATTCCCTATAAATTTAATGTATTTAAAAAACAAAAAACTAAAAAAATATGTCTTAAATAAAAAGTTATAAGGATTTCACACCACTTCGGTCTTTCTGGGCCACCCTGTACAAGTATGCATATAATGATTGGAAGAGCATGCTAGAATTTATTTTAGTCACATCCATCAAAAATAATTCAGTCATCTAAGAGACATATCAAAAGAATATTTTTTTAAAACAGTTTTGTAAACTTTATACAAATCAAAAACTATTTTTAATGAATAAAATACTCACAATGTTTTTTATAAAATCTTGCTTTTTAAAGAAATTTATAACCTAATGGCGTGTTCTTTTCTCGAAAAATTTTAAAACTTTTTATTAAAAAAAAAAATCAATTTGGCGTTTGTTTAAAGAAAAAATTTAAGCTTGCAAGGGAGGATACAATAATTTGTAATAATATGTCCATATCATAAAATAATTTTAAATAAAATCAGGTTTCATATATAACTTTTACCTTTAAAATTGTAACAAAATTTTTTAAAATACAGAAATATTGTCCCAAATTAGTCCTCAATTTATACGTAGTGCCTCCTTGGTTTTTTGTAATTCTAAAAAAATACAAGTAATGATCTTGTTAGGTGAAATACTTATGCCGTTTAAGTCGCCTCAACAAAGGGATATAATAAAAAAAATTATTGATTTTGTTTTGGATTTATTAAACTCTGTGGCGGAAAATATTTAAGGACATTAAATTATTTTTATTTTATTACCAAATCAAGTGTTACTTTTTATGCTCGTCAATCCCTTACAAAAGTTCTACTACGAACGTAAAGAAAAATTATGCGTAGATTTTTTTGTGCACGTTTTGTGCTCTTTTTGGTTGAAATTACCCACAAAGTTGTGATGTTGAATTTGCTAAGTGCTAAAACGGATACAAAACCAAAACAAGCATAATAAATATTTTAGCTGCGCAGCAAATTTAATAACTAAAGTGAGTATTCAATTCGACAGCGGCTGAGAAAAATGTGTTTTATAACTCCAAATAGAGCAGGAATCCTGATAGAGATTGTGCATAAGAGGCTTACTTACTTGAAGCACTAAAAAATTAATATTTTTGGCATAAAACTAATGACATTTTTTGGGTATCTCCAAATGTCTTTTACTAAAATTCCTCTGAAGGCATAAGTGTAACCCAAAAAGAATTGGATCAATATTGATTGCACCCATTTTTAACCTAGCCTTCCCGAAACTAAATATATTTAAGACCAGAGATTTAATGATGGACTAAAGGATGTATTTCATTTCATTTGCAAAAATGTATATGAAATACCATACTTTTCCACCAGCTTGTGAAATAATGAGTAAATATTCCAAACGGAGTTATAACCAAAATATTTTTTAAGCCCAATCGGACAGTTTATGTCCCACAGTGGTCGGGCCTAATAATTATGTTTTAGATTTAAGATTTGAATACTTATTTTAAGTTCATATTTGAAGATACAATAAATAAAAACATGTGTTAAGAAAAAAAGCCCAATCGTGTTTGTCTCATATCTCCACGAAGAAAAGGTTATAAAAAAATTTTCTTCATTTCGCTTTTGATAAAATTTTAGTGAAAAATAATATACACACCATAATATTCAGTGTTGCTTTTTAAACTGAATTTTTTTTAGATATTTAATAAATCAAAGGTCATTTAGTACCAATAAGGCCAGCAGTAGGAAAGCAAAAGAAACTAAAAGTTGCTTCTTTATTAATTCTATATCCACAATTCAACTTTTCCAAATGACTTCCAATTTACGAGATGTACTACGTAGGTGGCGCAAACTAAGCCGACCAAGAACATTGGCTCCCGTATTCTGCAACTCGCTAGAGCACAATCTGTTTCGCCAAAAATCTGTAAAGTCAATTTATCGGGTTTATGCTATGAGTGCAATTTTCAAACGTGTATTGATAAATCAGGCAAAGGATTAAAAATTCAATTTGCTGAAATTTAAGTGTTTTATATGATTGCCAGAAAATTGTAATTTTGAATATGTTCAACATTTTAGCTATGGAATTTAGCTTTCGCAAGTTACGGAATATGGGGCTGAAGGATACATCAATAACTAATAAATTAAAAAAAAATACATATATGGAAAAATATTTGCAGATATGCCATATATAACATGTTTTGACTCAATTTAGAAATTTTTTCTTTATTTTGCGTTCACTATAATGAAATTAAATATTTTTCTATGGAATAGACTGTTGAGTTTTTAGAAATTTTAAATTTAAGAAGTTGATGGATTTCAAAACTACGGAAGAAACAATAGCTGATCTTAACAAAGTTTTTTTATGCAGAAAGTTTTAAAAGTGTTTCCTTTTTTACTTTGCTAGAAGTTTATGTGTTTTTGGTATAAAATATTACACAGCAATTTATCAAGGGAAATGAAAAGAAGAAACATGTTAACATAAAAATTAATTATTTCATCATGTCCACTTAAAAAATTTTAAAAGTTAGAAGTTTTGTAATGCAAAAAGGAATTTAATTAAGTAGTTTAATATTTTTTAGACTTTTAATTAAACGAAAAATAAATTTCTATAGGATTAGAGAGGATATTTTAAAACTTAAATTTTTAGCTCTTAAATACAAAAGATTAGGTGTAGGAACTTATTAAAAATTTATAGTTAATGTTTAAAATAAATTTTTTAAAACCTGGCTTGTTCTTTATATTATTTCTTTAATATTGGGCTTCGGTACTTATTTGATTTATTTTTTATAAATTTTTTTTATTCTAGCATTATCGCGGCATATGCATATGCCACCATAATTAATTAGACACAATTTATTTTGGATAACTATGCATCGGTGGCTACGAAGATTATGCTTCTTAAAATACAAACAGTCGTAGTCAAAGTTAACGTATTAAATGAAAACTTATAAACAAAAAACTTCAGGTGCCAACACATACGAACAGTTTTCGGTTTGACTTCTACTTTAAGTAAATACGAAGTTAACGTAGCAGAAATGTTTGTATTATTAGCTTCAAAATTTATTTAAATCAGCAGTCTGTCAAACCGAAATTTGTTCAAACATAGTGACTGCTCTTTGTTGTGTATAGACTTGGGTCATACTCGTTCACTAGTTAATTTTTGCCACAAACCAATGATGAAACCCAGTTAAAATACATGGGTTTAATCACTAGTTTGTGGCAAAAATAATCTAATGAACCAGTTCGACCCAAGTTTAGTCATGTATGACTTAACTTTGGATCGAACTCGTTCAATAATTCGTGTTTGACACAAACTTTGATCAAACCCATGTAAATTCAATCGGTTTGATCATAGGTCAAAAACAAACTACTGAATGAGTTTGAGTATTGCGTAACTTCGTTTTCAACTGTTTGCATTTTCAAAACCAGAAGTATAAGCAGAAGCAAACCAGATTATACAAATTAGACGTTTTTAAGTTCACAAACCTATGATCAAGTGCATGTAATTTAAGTGGGTTTGATTAATGGTTTGTGACGAATATAAACTAGGCAAAGGGTTTAACTAAAGTCTTATATAATCTGAACGTGTCTAAGCATCTTAAATACATCATTTCGCGTTAGATTGGATCAAACTTATTCAATAAATCGATTCTGGTACAAACCAATTATCAAGCCCATGAAATGTAAATATTTTTTGGATTAAACTGAAGTAGGTGGCAATTATATGAGTAGACTAAGGTGGATATTTGATGATATATTTCAGTTTATTGTTTCTTATTAAATTTGTATTGAACTGGTTAAGTAGCTTAGTAGGGTTGTGTCAAAAGCGGGCCACTAAGTGATTTCGATACAAGTCTGTTTCTCATTGATTAGTTTATTAAATTTTGCTCACGGTTTTAATTATTTTCATGAATACGGATTTAAGTACAGCGTACTATAGAAATAACAGCTGCCTTGAACAATACAATTTTCTTACTTCCTTACTTTTTTTAAATTTAATGTACTCATATTCTGCAATGATTTTAAATGTATTTTAATGAGGAAAGAATATGAGATTTTATGGTTCAATGTTAATTTCAAAGGCACAAGCAAGCTAAATATTCTTAATAAGTTACCTTAAACCTTGAAAGGCTTAGCAATGTAAATATATAAAAAAAAAGAAGATAATTATCCACCAAGAGTTATGCTTCACTGTGCCAACCACCTGCTTTCATAATTATTATTATAATGGTAACTTTCTCTTAATGGGTGTTAAAATAAACATGTACATACATGTTTAATGTCGGTTTTGATTTTCTAATACAAAGAACATAATAATAATGAAAAATATCGCAAAAATAAATTAATTTTTGTTATTTTAGGCTTTGTTTAGTAATTACGTGCCTAATGTAAAACCTTTGTGCTTAATTACGTTGTATTAATAGATTAATGCAGAACAGACTTCTCATCCGCAGCAAACACCAACACAACAGAATACAAAGTAGGTACACACATACTTAGTATATGTCAAATATTTATAAGCATACATTCATATCTTGCGTTATGTAAATAATTATCAAGAAGTACGAGGATTGCTTGTTAAAGTTACAATAACAAATTCTGAGCTGTAGGTTTAAGTAAGATTTATTTGCAAGTGATCCATCTTTTACAACACAAAGAAAAATCAGCTATAAACTAAACTGTGCCAGTTAAACATTTTAATTGTTTTAATTTTTAAACACTAGTTTACTTGATTTAATTAAATTTTTATTAAAGCTATTAGTAGTATAAATGTCCAGAAAATTTTCATTGATTTAATTAAATTACAGAACTAAAATTTTAATCCATCAACTTTTTAAACAGAAGTTTATTTAATTCAATTAAATTTTTAATTGATTATCTGATATTTTATCTTAAATTAAAAGTGTTAAAGTATAGGTAATTAGCATCCAGGGAGTTTATTTTCTATGCATAAAAGTAAGAATTGTGTTTGTACATACATATTTATCTGGTGATATTACGACTCGCTTGGGCATGACTTTTACAAAATAACTCATTGAGAAATCCTTATTGAGAGATAGATCTATCATCTTTATTAAATTCTATGGGATAAGGAAAAAGAATTATGAGTTCCTCGAGTTCATAGTATTATCATAATATTAATTAGCCGAAAGTATTATATAAATTTAATTGAACTAGAAAAAATTTTAATCAGGAATAATTTCTTGAACGGTCTTTAAGTTCAGTATTTTCACTTCTTATTGAATGAAATATTTTTTATTTAAAATTAAATCTTCATCAACACTTGTGTTTATCTACTTGTGTAGCAATTATTGTTAGCATCATCTATTTAACATAAATTTTCAATGATAAGGAACATGAGAAATTATTATATTGTGTATATAATTATTTATATCATTTCAAGATGCTACTCATATGCCGACGCTTATCGCAGCAATACGAAATAAATTAATGTTTTTTTTACAGTGTCACAACGTTTAGTTGGCATTATTGATTTAATTTAGCATCCATTTAACAGATAAAAGTTGATTTTTGTTTAGTTTGCTTTGAGATTTTATTGTGAACCGACTTACACCAGAGCACCACGCACAAATTGCTTTAATGTTTATGTTGCTTAAATGTTTATGTTAAGTCACTGGTCTACGTCAATAAACCACAAATTCAATATCTGGAAATCAACATTTGTAGAGTTATCGACAAAATATGGCCACAAATGCTGCAAAAAGTTGTTGAAAATAGGTGTTCCAGATTGCGCCTTTTTCGTGCCAGCCGTGATGGCCAAATGTCAGAAATCATATCTAGACATTCATTTCAACAAATCTTTTTTCCAATAGAGCCCGTTTCATTGATATTAAAAATATATTCCCTTGTTTTAATATAATTTAAAGTTGTGTCACTCTATAAAAAACATCCTTTAGTACGCTTTTTTAACAGCGCTGCAACGATGCAATAAAGATTAACAAAAATAACAACAGGAGAGTAGTAAGAACCGAAAATAAATATATTAACTTCACAGTGGTAAAACAGCTCTGGGCCAGTTGACATCACGTGTCGTTGGCAATTATTTCTTAAATGCAACCGTGCCACTTTTGTTTATTGGCATTCGAGAGTTTTGCGTTTCACTCGCACTGATTGTCTGATCTGCCACGGATTAACGTATAATTTTCTTAACAACCACGTTGCTACTTCTTATGTGAAGGCATAGGTCGTGTACAGTCAGTCAGAAAAACATTTTTAAGAATACTGTTAATAACATCATGGACATAATGGAATACATTATGGTCTTAGTCAGCCGTCCATTTTTGTGCAACCATATTCTGCAAATTTACTTTGTAGAATATGTACTACAAATAAATAAATAAATATATTAATGAAGCTTATATTTCTTTTATGCGTCTCTCACTTCATCATTTCTGTGATTAAAAGGAAAAATTGCTTAAGTCGAAAAAAGCTGAAGTTGAGTTAATGACATATCCGTAATCTTTATATTGGGACGTACCCCTGGTTAACATCTGAATTAATTTCAGAAAGTTATAGCGCTATGACATGCGACTTATCTTTTATAGACTTCCAATCTCACACTCAAAAAAAAGACATCTACTCTTATTAAGAAATTTTTTTTCTAAATTTAAGTAAAAACAATTTCTAAGCTTAGGTGATTTTTTCTAAGTTTAAGTAAATTTTTACAAAAATCTAGTAGAAATTACTTAATATGAGTAAAAAATAAAAAGTTCATATCCTCAAAAATAGTTCATAAAAATACACAATAAAACACATAAAAATAAAAATTATTAAGGCTTTATAAAGGCTTTTTAAGAAAAATTTTATATGAAAATTTGTTCAATAAGTTTTATAAATAATGCAGTAATTTTCTCACATTTAAGGAAATCTTTACTGGCTTAGAGGAAATATTTACTAAAAATAAGAAAATAGTTATAAACTGAAGGAAATTTTATATTGAGAACTAGTCAATTTCGTCTTAAATCAAAAAATAAACTTTAGGAAATGAATTACTCCTGATTAGTACATGAAATTTGACTAGTTTAAAAGATGTAAAAAGGTTTACTAAATTTTAGGAAAATATTTACCAGTTTTAAGTATTTTTTCTTTGAATTATAGAATTTATTATTAATTTGCATTTAGCTTAAAATCTTAGAAAATTTTTCATATTTTCGAGGAATATTTGAACTTAAATTTTATTTTTTTGTAAATAAAATAAAATTTTAAAACTCAATAATCTCAATGCTTATTCAGGCTGCCTTGTTATTAAATTGGTTGCTTATCAATCAGAAGGTTGCTGGTTCAATACTTGTCAACTCTCAACGAATTTATATGTATGTGTGGTAAATTATAATTAAGAATATAATGTGAAGATATAATAAATAACATATTATTTGGTATGGAATTTAATTAAAAATAAAAATAAATACCAGAATTAAAGACAAAAAAATTGGAGAATTTACTAAATTTGATATAAAAGACGACAAAATTTTTTTGCAAAGCTCCGAATTTTATGGGAACATTTAACTTAATTTTAGAAAAATTTTACTTAAATATGAAAATATAATTACTATAAACTAGTTTATTAATGAACTAGAAATTTAGTAAATATTTTTTGAGTTCAAGTAAAAAAAAGTTTTTTTTTTCAAATTTCAAATAAAATTGCAAAGACAAAAAAGTGAGAGCTGTACATAGTTACCAGAAAAGGCGATTTGACGATTTTTTTCTTGACAAAAGATGAAGGTATAAAAAAAATTAATGAGGTAGCTTTATTTACTGTAAATTAAGCATACAAGAACAATCACAGTTTGTATGAAAGAACTATATTTTCAAAACCTGTTGCTTAATAAATTCAGTCACAGTTGAGATTTGTGATTTTCCAATCGTTGTTAAAAATAACAGGTTTCGAAATATCGCTCAACTCTAATTTGGACACAAGCGAGCTTAATACTTTTCTTCCTCTCTCCTCAGCGGGTTGTCAAATTTACCTTACCTTAGTGACTTGTAAATATATACAGTGAGAGAAAAGCTGCGACTTAATAATAAAAACAGATCACATTAATTTCATATATTTCAATATAATAGAAAATGTATATTTCGATACTTAAAAATTAATAAAATTAATAAATTAATATTTTTCCAAATAAAAATATGAAACTTCAAAATGACTAGACTTTCGTTAATGATTCGTATTAATTCAATATAATTTCTTGTTTTTAAGCCGTTTTTTCTCTGGGTGTATATTTAGTCTACAAGTCAAATTGTTTGCAGTTAAGACTTAAGTGCTGGAATATTTTTTAAATTTTTTACATTTTTACAGGATATTTTACACAGTTTTTTTCGCTATGAAAAGTTAATGGTTTTTTTTCGTTTTTGGAATAACATTTTAATGACACTAAGTTTTATTTAACCCTTAACTATCCACCAGGCATCGTTATATGTCACCAACATAAAAAATTATATGGACTGAAAAAAAATACCAAACAATTTTTAAGTCATTATTCATTTTCGAATGTGGGTCAAATTTTGAATATTCTTAAAAAAAATGTATTCTAAAATTAAAAAATAAGCATAAAAGAGATAAAGCAATAGTGATGTAAAAACAGTAATACACAATTTGTAGATATTTTTCAGTTCTTAACTTATCTATTCATTAATTTTTAGAATCATCCCAAACATTAAAACCATTTTTCATTAAAATTTTTTATAATAATTATTCTTTAAAGGGGAAAACCTTAGATACGTGATTCATTGTAAAATTTTATTAAATTTTTAAATAAATACAAATTGGTGAACCTTAATATTTTTAATTTTTATTTTAATTTTTATAATATTTACTCATAAATATGTAATATTTTACCTGAAAGAATACACAAATACTCCCAAAAATGAAGTGCGTGTATATTAAAAATTTTACAGTTTAATTTATTAACATTTTACCATTGACAACGTTTACAGACTAGAATATAAAATACGCGGCATATGTATATTAAGATGTATGCATTTCAAGGGAACATGTTACAGCTGGTGACTATATATGTGTCAGGATTATATGTCTTATGGCAAACTTAATTCTTTTGGGCACACAAAAAAGCCAAAAAAACTGTCAAAGAAAATGTCATTATGATTTATCTTTTAGGTTACTGTTACTGGCATAAAATTATTTTCCATTTACAACATTAGACAGGATTGTGGAAAACACATGCCAAAAGGCTTTTAAGAATTAAATTCGATTGACTTTATAAAAATGTTTGTTTTATATAAGAAACTTGGTAATATATTATTATTTTTCTACCTTTCTCTCTTTCTAAAATAAGTTATTGCATGCCTTCTATAATACTGCACATATATTAATACTAAACATATAATTTGCTATATATGTATGTATGTGCAATATACGTATGATATAATGCTTATGTGACATTAAAGCAACTTAATAAAACTGAAAATAAAAATCTTGAATCAGAACAAACTAATAAATAAAAAGAAATTTGTGGTCAAAGGGAAATTTTTAAAATATTATCCCCTCCTTATCGACAGAAAAAGTAAAAATTTGTTTTTAGATGAAAAAAGTTTAACTGAAAATAGCAAAACGTTAAAGAAGCTAGTTTTTAATTTTTTGTTTTGAGTTTGACAACTTCATTATTTAAGAACATTTTCTTTAGAGCAGGTAATATACTAATTAAAAAGTTTTATCTATCTGTTATCCCTAAATTGCAAATATTCGCATATGTATGTTCATTCTAGGATTAATTTAGTTCTTTCTTGAAATAACTACATTGTAATGATGACAGAAAAATAAATAAATATAATATTTTTAATACATATATTTATTTATATATTTTTTAATATTTATTTATATTGTTTTATATATAGGCCTTATTCAGAAAAATTAATTTAGGTATACGAAACGTTTAATAAACAAATTTTCATACAAAATTTGTTCTGTAAACCTTTTGTAAACCAAAATAATTTTTGCTGAATACGAAAATATATCTTCAAAAATAAAAAGTATTCAAATCGTAAGTCTAGATATAATAAATTATAAAAATAATAAACAAATCGCCTATCAAGTTGTAATTTCACCAAAAAGAGGAATTCAACATTTAATAGCATACGAATTAATTATACTGATTAAAATGCAAATTAAATAATTTAAATTTTGAATTAAAATTAATAATTTGTATTCACTTTTTGTGTTCATATTTCAATAATGAATTTTTTAACAGGAAGCCATTTAATAATATCAATTATATTATTAATTGAACTAATTAAAAATTTAACTGAACCAAGTAAGGCTTTAATGGAATAAATTAAAAAGTTTTTTAATTTATTAAATTTTTAATTAAAAACATCAATTAATTGATACACAGTTTATGTTAAGATAACCATGTGGTTGCATATTTTATTTTATTGTTACTTCAACAATGATATTTTCGGGAAAAATTAAAATTTGCTTAAAAAAATTAATTTTTAACTCTTTCCCAGTGAAAAAACTTAAAGTAAATATCCAGGAAGTACATACATAGGAATAAATTATTAACAACATGCAGATAACTAATTAATAAGTTATTTCACTTGTGCGAAATTGGCCACCATTTGTGGGTTTCGCAAATACTTGATTTTTTTTTTGATTTTTTAGGAAAATCAAACTAATGTATTAGATTAAGGAAATTTAGGAAAAAAAATATACGATAAATTAGATTGACTCAATATCATGAACATGATTCACTTAATAATACGGATCAATAAAGAGGATTTTTTGCGATGACAACCATATGTAAAAATCATTTGAAATTCCTAGGAAGCTATTTTTTTACTGAATATATATTTAAGTCGTTCAAATTTTATACATTTTCTCGAGCTCAATAAAACGAAGAATGTAGTCGCCTAATTATAACGAGCTCTTGAATTTAACAGAGTATAACGTTTTGTTTTTTCATCGTATTGTAATCAAACATATTTTAAAAAACCATATGGCACTCAATCAACAAGAGGGTATTACGTCAACAATTTTTTATCTTCACTTTTTGCAAGAAATAAACTAACAACATCAATATATATCTACTGTAAAAAGTTTAACGTATTTTGACCACTCTTTTGTTGATAAGATTTGTTTCAGTTTATAATTTTAATACGAAATGTGACTGTTTTTGTGAAAAGATTGTAAACCTGCTAAATCCACTTTTTATAAAATATGACATTTTAATGCCGTTCAAATGAAAAAGAGACGCGTTATCGACTTACTAAAATATTTATTTTAATTTGAAGATCTATATGTCGAAAAAATTTACGGTCCTATGTATAAGCAAAAATTGGCATGAAGATAGCATAAGTGATGAAATTGAATTAGATTTTAACGAGTTGCTACATACAATTTGACATTAAAAACGGTTACATTACCTAATTTTAACCCACCTCTAGGACCTAGCATGATTTGTAATGTGAAGTTTCCCCTCAAAACACTCTAAGATTATGTTCAATTTTGCCATTTATGCTAACTTCATGTAAATTTTTGGGGCCGTTAATGTGTTATACTAATTTCTTAAGCCTTGTATTGAAACCGTTAAGAGTATTTTGTACCTCCTGTAAAATTTCCTGGATGAGAATTAGCAGGTTTACAGTCTAAGCCGATGATGTTACTAAAAAAAGATACTGTGTTAAGCACTACTGGACTTGTTTTTTCCTATTCAGTTTTACTTATGAAGTCAGATTTTTTCAATTTATTTTTTATATTAAACTTTTAAGCGTCCCGGCAACTCTTATTGTGATATCCCACTGGATAGATTTCATAATTTTTTTTATTAACATAATTTAATGAGAGGTCCCAGCCCAGCTATCAAGAAATTTTAAAGTTTTTATTAATAATTAAATTTAAACATAGCTTATATACATTTTTGTACTGTCTTTTTAATTTCCTTTATTTTTATATATTTGGTAAAAAATTTTTTTGAACGCCTGTTTAAGAAAGTTTGGTTGCTTAAGTCAAAAATAACTTCTTTATTTGTCGAAATTCATACAGACTTTTGAGAGATAAGTGGTAATAACGAATTTTACGAAATATAAAACCCTTCTTGGCACTCGAGTTAAAATAATACCGTTTAACTATGCCCTTTTTAAAATAACATACACTTTGACTTCAAATACTCTATCAGCAAATAATTACACAATGGAAAATAGATAGTTTAACTAATATAATAATAAGAACAATTTCTTTTCACGAATATCTCAAACATCACTATTTTCCTCCATTCCATATTTTTCCGTCTTCCTATTCAACCTCTTCAAATTTAAACAACATTATAACAAGTATATAACAATGGATCCAATTGGGTCTCCGAGTGATGTATGTTACAAAACTATTCCCCCTAACAGTATATTTTCTCTGATATGGTTTTCATAAATGTTGGTTAAGTCCCGATTTTGCCATACAAAATTATTTTGTTAAAACTTAAAACTTAAAAACATTTTTCTAGATGTGTTTATGTGGTTTTATGAAACGCAAAATGGATGCAGCTCGACAATTTAAAAGTTATGGCAAAATCAACTTTTGGGCAAAAAAAGCGAAAATGTCTTCATTGAGGTCTTGTTCTATAATTTCAATATATTAATTAACAAAATATTAAATGATTATTGTTCTTTAAAAATTGTTATAATTTTAGTTTAATATTAGTTATCCCAAATAATTATTTTCCTTATTCAGGTAACTATTGTTTATTAAAATAAATTGAAATTGAAATTTAAATATAAGTTGAACTTCTTATTTGTTTCAATGGAAATTTATATAAAATTTCTAGTTGAAATTTTTGGTTGAAAGTTTCCTGATGATCTGTATTAGCAACAGTGAAGTGCATATTGAATCTACCTTAATACCTCAATAATCAATTTCAATGCATTTTAATAAAAAATATTTTATGCAATAAGTAAAATAATTATTTGGATTTGTTAGTGAGTTAGTAAATGTAAAATAAAAATATTAAATAATTTTTATTTTAGATTCTTAATTTTTCATACAAATAAAACCAGCTGTTGTACAGTTTAAAAAAAAATTAGAAAAAATTAATTAACTAAAATCTGAATTTAATAAAATTGTAGTGTGAACGCAAAATTCAGCTGTTAATGGTTTAACTTTTGGTGTGAAAACACTATAATATTAGGAATACGGTCTAATGAAATTATTTTCAAGTTCAGACAAAATGTTTTTTTAATTTAAAGTATTTTAGACTGTAAAATATTTAATTAGAATTTATTGTTGTATTTAAAGTCTAAAAATGCGACTCAAACAAAAGCGCTTACTATGCAAGATAATATAATTTTCTTTAAATGTTTACCCTGGGCCACGATGTCGACAGAAAAGGTTCAATCGACAACATGTAATAAAAACAACCATAAAATATGTACAAAAATAAATAATAAATAATTCAGTTACTAAATTTTTAAATTAAAAAAATCTTTCATATACCAAATGCGGTAATTCAAAATTTATTTTTAGAATTTTACATGTATTTTAGGTATTTTTCTTCTTTTTCTTTTATTTAATTAGGTTAAAGTTCATAGTTTGAGGAAGTCAAATTACGTGTAATATTTCTCTTAAAAACAAATTACACCAAAGACATTTGTAATTTAATTATTCTAACAAACATTAGCAAAAGAGAAAAACATGACATTTTACGTGGTCGCCACACCTTATGATGCTTATGTTTGTCGGAATAATTAAATTACAAGTGTCTTTTGTAAAATCTGTTACTAAGTAATTATCACAGGCAATTTGGCCTCTTCAGAATATGAAGTTTAACATAATCAAATCAAACAAAAATGAACAACAATGAAATGCGCATAGGAGCTAGTTAACATCTAAATAATCAATTTCAATGTGTAACAAAGAATATTTTATTTAATAAGTAAAATAATAATCTGGGTTAATTAAAGTGCGTTAACAAATGTTAGAAATAATTTTTGCTTTTGTTTTTAGTATTAATAAAGCGCCGAAAAGAAACATTCAGATAATTAAATAAGCAATTTTTTTAAGTTCCAAAAGTATTTTAAAAAAAAGTTTGACTGAAACTATAATTTGAAAAAAATTTTATTTGAACAATGCAAAAACATACAAAAACTTGTGATGAAATTTGGCTCTACAGTTGTAAATTCTTCAAAGTAGAAACTCTGAAAATTTAAATAAAATACAATATAATTTTTAGAGTTTTTCAATATTCGGAATTACTTAGGCCTCCAGTATGTGGCATGTAATTTCAACGTCACATGCCATGTGCTGGTAATCTAGAAATTTGCATTTTTACACATGCGCTGTCCTTGAAAATGTATCTGATTCAGCTGGACGTGTCTCATTTAGATTTTTTGACAAAAGTACCATCCAATTTTGATGGCATATAGCTAATATAACACCAAAATGCTGAAAATTTTTGTAAAATCATAGCAACATGCTCAAACACAAAGAAAAAAATATGGTAGGTTGGTATAAGGAATCAGTAAAATCTACAAGGATGCTTCTAGGGTTGGAAAATTAATTTTTTTTGTATATAAAAGTCACTAGGTCAAAAGTTTTTCTTTTTGTTTATAAACTTTTTATACTTTATAATTTAGAGATAAAGAGTTTGGCATGAAAACTATAAAAAAACATAGCTCCAGATGTGGATAAATTAAAAATGTTCTGGTGTATAAAACTAATAATTTCTTTGGTAATTAAATAAGTGTATTACATTGCATTAGAAAGAATAAATAAATATTAAAAATTAAGAAACCAAAGTTATGGTTCCAGAGTTGGAAAATTAAATTTTTTGTGTATACATGTAAAAGTAACAAAATATTATGAAATTTTTTTCTTTTTGTTTACAAAGTATTTATAATTTATTTTTATCGAAAAAAGATAAGCACCAATTTATTGAGTTACAACTTCCTGAAAAATGCACGTAGTACAAAATAATAGAAATTTTCATCAGAGATACTTTTGAATATGGAGATAACATAGGTGCCACTAACACAAAATAAGCTTATCTCAGTTTAAGCACTTTTTCCTTTTTGCCACAGTTTTATTACTGCTCTAAGATAAATTCAAAGCTTTTTACATTTAACCTAAGAAAGATTAAAATTAGTGTGTACGTTTACTAAGCAGCAAAAAATATTTTTAAATGAGATAAATCGGAAAGGTTTGAGTCAAGAAATGTGAAATTTGGCTTGGAATTCCGCATACATATATATTTTAAAGGTACAAGTATTCTATATTTTTTTATGTTGAGTAAAAAAAGCGAAATTCTGTTTTGCCATACAAATCGATTTATTTTAAATTGTAAAGATTGGGTTTGTTCGTAAATGCATCACTGCTCTGCATCATACGTGCAAGCTTTTATTTTAAATGCAATACAAGTTCGGTGCTAATCTGTTTTAGTAGTAAAGATGTTTGTGCACCATATTTGGCATTTACTTGTGCGTTATTTACTTCAGTGCACAAGTTCAGAACATTAAAATTTCCATTTGCAGCGCAGTGATGCATTTAAAAACAGACCCATTTTCTGCTATACTCATAAAAAATAATAGTTTTCAGAAGAGTGCTAAGACCCATCAATTGTGAATTTAAGTTCAGCGTATTCCTAAACGTAATAGGCTTAAAATATTTCGTATTGTGTTGTGTATCGTCCATGAGAATTTTAGCATTTTGAAACAATGCATATCATATAAATTAGGGTACCAAGATAACGAATATAAAAAACGAATCTTGCATATTGGAAAGTTTGACACGGTAGTGACGATATATAACAAAACTTAACTTTTTTGCTTTAGAGAAAAAACATTTCTCCAATCAATAATTTAAGTGAAAACCAAAAAATCAATTGAAAGTCTAACTGATTTCATTATTTGCATTTTTTGTTTTTAAATTTAACTTGTTAATTGGAGCACAGTTTTTTCTGTGTATGATTTACAAAAGACAATATTTATGTTTGACTTTAATATTCTTGTTATAATATAGTACAAATACAATATGAGAAATTAAAATGATGACAATACTAGATCAATTCTAAAGGCAAGTAATAAAATAATACGCAGAAAAAAATCTCAAAAAAAAAAATATCTCAAATACACGTAAAAAAAATAGACTGAAGAAATTCCCAACTTGCAAAGCTATTTTTTAGTATATATTTTCAGCATTTTTTGCCTAATCTGGTATATAAATCCCAAATTTAATACAAATGATTGATTGATGGATTGCAAGTTTTGTTTTTTATAACGATATCTCAACTTTTCTACTGACTGTTGGATAAAGTACGTGGTGGCACATAAAACGAACCAGAACATCTAAATGATTTTTTCCTCAAATTCTAAGAAATATAATTAATTTAATTCAAATCATGTTTCAGGCTTGGTAATGACCAAAAAGAATTTACCAAGTTTTAATTAATATCGTTATGACAAACTTTTGTGAAAAGTTAATTTTCCTTATTTGTACACAAATTCTTTTATAAATGTTTTCGAAAACTTAATGATCTTAATGTGTAATCTATTGAAAACTTTTCTTCGTCCATCATAGAGTTTTCTACTATTATCTAATATATGTGCTTCTAAACATCGCCTTGGTGTCATATTTTGCTTTCTTCATACATTTTAGACTAAAAACAAAAATTATAAAAATGACTAAGTCGTAAATAGATTGATAAATTGTATAAAGTAAGAGAAATAAGGCCAGAGGGAGGGCAGGTCTCACTTAATCACAAATAATAAATGGTCTGAGTGTTGACCTTGTTTTCACCGTTGTTTCTATGTTTACAAATCCATGTAAATATTTAGTCTATTATTTGAAACAATTTATTTGACAAAACTTGGCCCACAGGGTCTACTATCATTAACTAAATGAAGTGGAATGTAAATGCTTTAAGGTGTTCTTAATTGTTCTTACATATATAAAACCATTAACTTTATTTCTTTTAGTTAATAGAACCTCAAGTAATATAATTATTTTTGAACCAACGTGGTTTGCTTGCTTCTGTTCACGGTAAACACGATAATAAATAAAACAAAAGAGGTCACATAAATACTTTACAAAGTCATAAATTTTAGCTTAAATTTAAGCGACTACTTAAATTTCATCTTAACATTTGTGCAAAGGAAAACTCAAAGCAAAGAAAATATTTCATTTTAAAATTCCTTTTTTTTGCACCAACAGGAAAATGAAAGTATACAAAACGTTTTAAAATTACATTGTATGTTATTCTTATTTTTTATAAAAAAACCTATACGAGGGAAGGAGCAAAAGCGATTATGTAATCATTAACTACTAAAATTAACAAAATGAAGGGTTTCCCATTTAGTGGATTCAAAACAGCCGATTTGTCAAGGTTTGGCAATACGGATCGTTCAATAAAAGTTATGGTATGGCCACCATTTGGCGTGTAATTTAAGATTCAATGATAGGTATATTTCAACAAGACGTTGCCACGAGCCACACAACACTATTGATTTTGTCTTTATTGTATGGGGAGTATCCAGAACGCATAATTTCACTTTTTGTTGTAGCCAGTTTTTAAAACAAAGACCATATCCAACGTTGCAGCATTTCGAACTACGCGAAAAAGAAGGTCGAAAACTAAAGACGGTGATTTAGATAATATTATATATCTTACGTATCCGAAAAGTCCAAGCATTATAGCGAAATAAAGCTTTCACTTAAATTATAGCTTTCATGTATGTTTTATTTAACTTTATTTTTGAAACCAAAAAATTATTGCGCAAGCAAATTAATTTATTAAATCTTAACTTCATTGAGAAAAGAAAATCAATAAAATACTACAATTAATCTTATTATTTGTACATCAAACAATACAATCAATTAAAAAAGTAAATTTTAAATTAAACCGATATACACACACGCGTCCTATAGGACTCGCTCACAAAGGGTTCCGTAAGGGAACAAGAAATATTTTTTTGTTGTTGAGTTTTTTTTTAATTTGGTGCTTTTTTCTCGTTTTAGCGACTTTTTAAGTTTTTTGCGTTTTTTTCATTTTGGCGATTTTTTTTAACAGGCGATTTTTTTCATTTTGGCAGTTTTTCTAATTTTGGCGATTTATTTAATTTTGGTGATAGAATTTTTTTTTAAATTTGGCGCTTTTTTTGTTTTGGCGATTTTATAGTTTTGGGAATTTTTTTTACCGTTTTTGAGAATTTTCAAGAGTTTGCCTCTTATGGTTTCCAAGAAACAGCAAGTTGTCAAAATTACATTAGTTGATAGAACTCCCCTAAATTTTATTTTTTGTGTTAATTGTTGTAGTCTGTATAAAAATATGAATGTACACATGGGATTTTAATATTTTTCGTTGCTCGTTTTGGAACACCCTATAATTTTTAACTCTACATACTCTATACGAATTTCAGGTCCGTAAAACATGAAATATTTTTAATTAAAAAAAATTTTTTGGTTATATTTTTACCAACAATTAATTTTCTTTTTCAATTTCCAACCCTGGAACTAAAATTTTGATTTTTCTAATTTTTAATACTAATTTATTTTTTTCTAAAATGTGCAATATATGTATGTATTTAATTGTCAAAGAAATAATAATTTTATTTAATTAGTTTTATATGCAAGAAAAAGTTTAAGTTTTCCAGGTCTGGAACTATGTTTTTTGTTCTTATACATTATATGCCAAGCTATTTCTTTTTAAACAATAAGGTATAAATAATTTGCAAGCAAAAAAAAATATTAGACCTACTTACTTTTATATAAAAAAAATTAATTTTCCAACCCTGAAGTCATCCTTTTCGATTTTTCTGATTCCTTGTACCAATCTAAACATTCTTAAAAAATAAATATAAAATATGTTAAGTGAACCATAAATGAAAAGGAAATTAAAAAAATTGTTTTATTTAGTTACTTTAATATCCAGAAAAGAAGTTCAAAGTTTCCAGTTTATAACTTTCTGCACCAAGCCTTTCTTTCCAAAACGAAAAATATATATAATTTAAAGAAAAAGAAAAAATTAATAAGAACTGGTTACTTTTAAATATCACAAAAAGTGAAACTTTTCCAACCCTGGAATCATTCTCTTTGATTTTTCTGATTTCCTACAACAATCTTTTTACTTTAAGAATATAAGATTTCTTTAATTTATAGAAAAGGGGAAAAATTTGTTTTAGTAAGTTACTTTTGTATGAAAAAAAGCTAAAGTTTTCCAACCCTGGAAACGTCTCTTTAATTTTTTTAATTTTTTTTTTAATTAGATATACAAATTTTATTCATACTGAAGTATAAAATAAGTTTATTCAATAAAAAAAATACTAAAAACTAGTTTTCGGTAGTTATTTTGTATGCAAAATAAAGTTTGAGCTTTCCAGCTCTGAAACCGCCTGCTTAATTTTGCTTATTTTCAATACCAATCTTTTTCGGGCCATTTCTGACACGCCAGTTCAAGAACGAAGTCTTTTAATTTCCTGGGAGCTTCGGAAAACCGAATTCACGTACAGACAGACGGACAGATGGACAGACGGACATCGCTTGTTCGTCTTCCCAATTCATAAGGATCCAGAATATATATTCTGTATGGGTCGCTTATTAATGTTTTGGACATTAGAAACGGAATGAATAACGTATATATGCCCTTTTACAATTTTGTGGTAAAGGGTATAATGAAAGAAATCAGTTTTGCTATTAGAAATTTGTTAACACACTCAATGAATAATTTTCATACCATCTTGAAAAAATGTCAACGTGACATCACTTACATATGTATATATGCATGTAGATAGAGTAATTGCTCAAAACAAACACGGCACATTATTTTATACATCACCACAGTATTAATATCTTAGTATATGTATGTAAATGAATTGTTGAATATACCAAATGTAGGAATGTATTGTATAAGTGAAATCTCATATATATTTAATCAAATAAGTAAATTTTCAATGAAGTTATGTGCTTAGATATACGCTTATGTGTGCACATATGTTTGTATAGATTACAATAGTTGTCAAAATGACTGCTTATGGAAGCCTGGGTGCGTATGAGTAATGACATTTGCTGAAAGTTCGTTACATACGAATTTATGTATACACATGTACGAGTATATACATATAAATATGTATGTACTTACATAAGACACGTACGTACTCAATTTAATGTTTCTATTTGAATGTTGTATGCCATTTAGATTCAAATGACATACGCACGAGATTGTAAAGTGGTTTAAATATGATTAACGCAAAAGGTTTGAATCATGCACTCTCTGCGGGTTCGCTTGTTTATGATTGTGTGTGTTTTGAATGTTAATACTTATTTCAATAATCCTTAACACAAATATGCCGAAATTGTAATAAAGATGTTACATTATTAAGTTAAATGTTTTTATTTATCTACAGTAAGTTAAATATGTACGAAAAACAGAAAAATATATTTTTGTTGCTTTTCTCTATCCCCTTCACAATTTTTTGTTTGTGTACAAAAATGTTCAACAAATATTAGCTGTTAATTGGAAGCTGGTTGGAGATTCACCTTTTGAGAGCTACAGAATACATAAGCTTCTACAATTCTGTCGCTTAGTAATTAATTTTCACTAACAGCTGCCATTAGCAACAACTTGAGTAATTTAACTATAATACGCAGAGTAATTTAATATTCCTCATAAATTTTAAAACGTCACATTTTGCAAATTTAATATAAAAAATTATCTGCGTAAATTTTCAATTACACAAATACTCATAATGTGTTTATAATTTATTCATAAAAATCCGCTAATCTATTAATTAGTCTATATGAATTTCACATTATCATATTTGCCAATGCAGCCAATTTGCAAAAACACTGCATATGGATTTTTATTCTTGCACACGATATTCAGCGCAAATCCATTTAATCAGTTTATTTGCATAATTTATAAATTTCAACATTTATCATGGTGAAATAAGGCAGTGATGGGTTGGTTTTGTAGTACAATTGACTCCTTACTGGTGCTAAAAGATATTGTGTGGCAGAAATTAAGTCTGGCTGTAGATATTTCGGCCTCTCTCATGCAAAATATCCTCGGGAAGAACATGAATTTATTACACCGTAATACAAAATTGTACTTTTTTCAAAAATAAGTTTCTAACGTCAGATTCAGGTAAAGAGACAGAAAAGAAATTCTAGTTTCCACTTTCTAAATATTTTTGGAACAATTTTAAAATTGTATAATTTGATACACTACTGGTTATCCAGCAGCAATATTAGTTTGTTTTTAGTGTTTGAACATTGTTTTGTTCATTTTAATAGCATCGTTGCAGCACCTCTGCTATTAAGTAGGCATATTACTTTAAACTTTGTACCGATTTTATAAGTTACTTTACTTCCTCGACCCTAAATTATTGAAGCGTTAAAGTGGGAGGGCTCTGCGATATGCATTACTAAATCAGGATAAGTTGTGAACTGAGGTTCGACAGGAGATTTAATGTCACAAATCCACCCAGGTCAATATGGGACGAAAGCGGTCCCGTTGTGGATTCCAGAAGCTTATGTTGGTACACGGATGGATCCAAAACGGAGAATAGAGGTGGTGCTAGAGTTTTTGGGCCCAACGTAAAAACCTCTTTGCCCATGGGCAAATGGCCTACAGTATTTCAGCCAGAAATACAGGCAATCGACAAATGTGATGACATTATTTTAAATAGGGGCATTAAGGTGCGCATGTAGCTATCTTTTCCGATAGTCAGGCAACTCTTTGTCTCTCATGGGAGTTTCGTTTCAGGCTATGTTTAGAGTGCTTTGACTCATAACAAAAGCTATCCATATGGAACAAGGTTTCCATTTATTGGATACCTGGCCCCAGCAGCCATCCAGGAAATGAGGAAGAGGATGAACTGGCCAAGAGGGCCTCTGCTGCTCTTTTTATGGGCCCAGAGCAATTTTGTGGCGTAAGTAGGTCGACTGTAATGTATCTGATCAAAGAAGATGTCACTTCAACAGCTAAGGAGATGTGGCTGTCTTCTTCTGGTTTAAGGCAAGCCAAAGCTTTAATGCAGCCATTTATATGTATATAATGGCGTGTTTAACTTCAACAGAATAATTTACGGCTTCTTACTGGTTTTCTGTCTGGTCATTTTGGACTTAACTAGCCTCTGTGGAAGACAAGTCAGGTTCGTTCACCTTTGTGTCGCTTGTGCTTGGAAGATGACGAGACGACGACACACATTCTTTGTGAGTGTATCGTATTGTGTGACAGTAGAAGGCACGTTTTTTATTCTGAGTTTCTGTGTTCAGATGATATTATATTATGAATTAATCTAATTAATAGATATATGGTACAAAAGATCCATCAGGTGTCGCAGTGTCGGTGTTTGGACCAGATCTTCCCCCTATTCTATTCTAGTAGATCAATACAGATCAGATTTTATCCTGAAAGTATGGTATTTGTATTAATTTGTTATTAATACACTATTTAAGCTCTTTTGGCATATTTTGGACACAAACCCTACATGATTTTCGATTTCATCACTGAGCTAAATGACTTATTAAATTAAGTATGAATGAGAGATATTGTAGAGAAAGAAGTGATGGGATGGAATACACACACTTTAATGAAATAATTAAATTAAATGTTGCAAACAGAAAATTCTGTGGCTATCATGAACAACGAGCTAAGTTGACATCTTTGCATTGGAAACAGCTTTGAACATATTTACATATGCACGGGTCTGTATAAAAAGAAATTTCTCAAATACTTAAAAACATTTGGGATATTCAGACGGTACTCATAAATGAATACGTTTTAAAGTAATAAAACGAAAAAATATGACTGCTGTGAACAACTTCTTATAATTTACAATTATAAACATTGTACTTATTTGCATTTTGGTTTTAGCACCTTTGTACATTGCTTACTCGCTCTCAATTCCTCTCACGTATTTCTAAATGTGGTTAGGGGATGTCCATATATTACGTAACGCCTGGACCTGGAGCTAATGGCCAATATTGAAATTTCTCTCTGTGCTGGGTATGTACTTGTACTCTTATGCTTTGATTAATATACTCGTATGTGCCATTTTCATATGAACATGTGTATGTTGTTTGAGATTTCATTTCATGCGTCGCATGTCTGTAAAATACTCTCAAAATATAGGCAGATTATTTAAACCTTGCAGTAAGTAGCTGAGAAGCTGGCATAGATATCTATGAGTTGTAAGTGGAATATTGCCTCAGCATACTTTGAGATATTGATATCAGTATACCTCTGTTGTCAGCATAGACTATTATTTATTTTATTGCTGGATGTTTTAATATGTAAGTTTGCTTATTGACAGCACCCCACAATATTTTTGCACTGGCATACAATTTCTGTATCCCTCCACTGTATAATTTTAGGTATATTGCCCCCTTTTTTCCTCAATAGTTGTCTAACACAGAATTATATCTCCATGTTTCGTTTTCAGCTAATTCCAAAGTAAACTACTGTTCTAAAATATTTCACTTTCTGTGATAGTTTTTCGCAACAAAACTCGACTTAGAGTTCTTAACAACACAGAAATAAAAGTGTCAAATACTGCAAAATATCTCGGACATTTTGAATACCAATTTACGTTTTAAGATAAATATTCTGGATCGAACGAAGAAAGTTACAATTGCAATTTATCGCTACAAGAAATCCATTGGAAAAATTGAGCGAGTCACACAAAAAAAATTTTCGCTATACTTATGTATATGGTCATAGTACGTCCATTTCTCATGAATGGGGTCATGGTGTGATGGTCTTCCCTGGCGAAGTAGACGTATCTTTATTTATAACGCAAGCGTCAAAGTCTTGTCCCACTGTATATAAAACTAGTCCTATGATTTTACACCTGCTATCATTGAATATATAGAAGTGCAAGGAAGTAGCAATAATCTCTGCAATTTTGACCCCCCACCCCAACAGATCGTAACAACTCTATGAATCCCCCCGGGGAATAACGTAACAATGAGTTAAAAACAAATAACATAGTTTAAAAAGTTTTTATTAAAAAGAAATTAATTTAATTCATTGTATTAAAGTCATTTTTTAGACTAGCACAGTGCGTAGACAAAAATTAAATAAGGTTACTCATGCACGCACTCCAAATATTGGCAAAAATATTTTTTAAATTTCTTCCCAAGTGTCATCAAATTCGAAAAATTATGGTCTTATGGAGAGCTTATTCCTAAACTGTATTTATGAATTTGTGATGCGTATTCGAGATCCCAAATATTCGGCCGTTTCTAGATATTCTCGTAAACGTTTACAAAAATTTATGTATAAAGAAATTCATAAATCCAAAACGAAATTCAAATGAATGGCTCACAAATATTAGTTTGTAATATTAAAAAAAAAAGAAATTTATTTCTATATTTTTGCAAACCGTTTTTCCGCGCTAATTATCTGCTATAATATTCCGTATTGATGACTGAGCAGTATTTGAAACAGTAAGATGAGAATTGGCATGAGTCTCACGTCGCTTTCACTAGTGCCTATAAGTGATGTCTTCAAATAAATCTAAAATGTGCGTGAAACTAAAAAAATTATATCTTGTATCAATAAAAGTTGCCGTGATGAAAAATGTTTCATTATCTAAAAGTCAACACTTTTTAACCAGTGCACTTACCGGGAGGGGTATTTTGGGAGATCAAATAACTCAAAATGATGTCCATTACGAAAGATATGTAATATTTCTTTTCTTAATTTTTGTCCTTTCTGCAACATTACATTTTCAATAAATAATATTTGCTCATTTAAAAAAATATTCCTTAAAGATACCTTAAAATTAGAGGGAGATTGTGTTATCTAGTTCCTAGACTGAAAATTTTTTCTTGTTCGGTTGTACAAAAAATTAAAATAATATCCTTATGAAAATACGTCTATATATGCCAGTTTGTCAGACTTAAACATTCTAGCCTCAAGTTGACCAACAAAAATTTTAAAAGTTGCTAATTGGATATTGACATGCACATATATATAAGAATATATTTTTTGAAGGGAATCGGTTTCCATGGGAATTGCAAGATATGTTTTGGTAAACTGCTGCAAATATCATTTCCTTCTATGTATTTGGTGGATTAAATGTTAATATTTGTTGCAGTTTGATATGAAAAGAAGTTTCATGTACATATATTAAGAATATTTAAAAATGAAAATAGGTAAAGATGAGAAATTGAGAACCATGTAACCAATTTTTCTATCATTTTCAAATGCTATTCAACAACCGTTAAATTTTTGGATAGTTTTCATAAACCTCAATTTACGCAGACAGGAGTATAAAGTTATTTTCCATAAAAATATTTTTTGATTATAAATGTTTATAAATTTTACATGCAATAGATATTCGTATTCGCGAGTATCATTTTAAATATGCGTATTCGCGGTTATTGTTATAAATATTCGAATTCACGATTGTCATAAATTAACATTCGGCACATGTATGTATGTATGCATACAATCCTAGTGATGCGAACTGTCGAATATTTGGCCATTTTTAAGTATTGGTATTTGCGAAATTCAGGCGAATACGAGTACGAATATTTTTCCAAGAAAAATAAATAAGTGCATTAATCCTAAACGAAATTTAAATAAATGGCTAAAAATAAATTTTCATTTATATATATAATAAATTGTTTATAGAATTTGTGCTTTTTAACTTCTTCAAATGCTAATTAATGACGATCATTGAAATTTTGGGTAGTTTTTTTGTAACTTTAAAGTACACCAACACGAGTATGAAGTTCTTTTTCATAACAATTTTTTCATATTTCATTTTGCAGGCGTAAACAGAACACCAATTTTATGTCTATAAATTTCACATTTAATATTCATATTCGTATTCGCGTATATCAAAATTTGACATTCGTTACATCACTAATACATACCTAATATATTTAGGTAACACATACGTTAAATAAATAAATTAGAAAAACATACGTATTTTTGTACGAAATTAGTAATTTTTTCTGTAACGTAACATTTTCAAAGACCCCTCCCCCCCTTCATAAAAAATCGTAACAAAACTCAAACCTCTTCTTCCCCTTAGAGCGTTACGTAATATATGGGCAGCCCCTTATGACAAATAATAAACATAGCTGAGAAACTCTTATTACTTTATGACCTTTTTGTTTGAGCCACAACAACAATTTTTTTAAACTATGTTAAAATGTTAAGACATTATGACACTTAGGACACTTAGGACACTTACGACACCCTTGTGAATACCCCAATTATATGTTTGGAAATAAAAATAATTTTAATATTATTATTTTTTTTTGTATGAAAACAGCTTAAGGCAAAAAAATTTGTGTATAGATAGGTTTTTATTACTGAAGATTATTCAGTTACAGTAGGACCTCGATTATTCGTGATTCGATTAATTGGCAAAGTCGATTATCCGGGAAAGAAATTTTGTAATTGTTTTCTTTTTCTCTATCCATTTAATTTTTTTTTGCATCGACCAACCGTGACTATCTCTATTATGCGGGACTGCAAATAAGCAACCATTTTCAGCCAAAATATTTTTTCCTTATTCATGCATTTTTTGATTAAACACAAGCAACCATGATTTTTTCTTTTGTTATATGCGGTATATACAAAGATATGTATATATGTAAATAAATACAAGAATATAAAGAATAAAAAATACGAAAAAACCAATAAAAGCTGCTACCCCATTAACCGCGAAAATCGATTATCCAGAAACGGTTCCGAGCATTACGAATAATCGAGTTTTTACTGTATATGTAAAAATAATATGTTTTTTTTCAAACTTTATTCTTAATTAAGCTGTACGTAAAAGGTATACTTTACGAATCAGCTGATGCGTGTTCCTTAAAAATGTTTTATGCCGAAAGGTTCGAACTCTATCGCAAACGTTTCAAATGTTAAACATGTTTTAACTAAAAATTGACAAAAAGTAACTTACGTTGTTATTATTGATGACCAAAGATTCATCACCACTATAGTTGTGGAATTTGTCATATTTATGATGACGACGATGACGATTATTATCGAGTGTTTGTATATGTGTGTGTAAGCAATTATGATATACATACACATGTACATACTGGTATAAAAGCGTATTTATTTAAAAAAAGTATACGAGTATTAAGGTTTGTATTTTACAAGGCACGTGAGTGCGTATGCTACATTTTTTTTGTACATCAACAATATTATATTTAGAGCATAGTATTTACGCTTATGCACGAGGATTATAGTTTTTACTAAAAATTACAATTTATTGCTAATTATCATGCATGTGTGTATAAAATTTGATATTCTCTCAGTAAGTATTCAGTAAAGAATTTTTAAACGACATACCTACATATATATATATATACATAAACAGAATAACTTTTTAATCGATTTGGTTTTTATGGAAAGAAAAAAATTCCTTTTGGAAGTTAAATTTTTCGAGATGCTTATCTAATCAGAAATTTATTAATTTTAATAAAATTAAGTTTAAAATTTGTTAACGCACTAATAATCCCAAAATTATTATTTTACTTATTCAGTAAAATAAAAATATATAAAAAAATATTTTACTGAATAAGTAAAATAATAATATTGGGATTATTAGTGCGTTAACAAATTTTAAGCTTAAATTGTAAAAATTCCCATAAAAACGCTAATTTTTAATAAAATTAATTTTCTTTAAAGCTAAATATGCTTTAGTATGCTTTTTTACATTGAATTTTATATTTCCTGAAAAATATGCAAATTTAAATTATGCCTCAATTAAAGCTACTAACACATTTCAGTTCAATACTGGCAACGTCAGAAAGTTCCTGTAACTCAAAAGCGCCCATGGTGGACACTCCATTTCTTAATAATTCAGAAGAGTTAAAAATAAATTTAACATTTTTTTTCTTCATCAATATATTGGCAACTGAGAAGAAAGTCATTATAAATTACCTTTTACCTCTGTGCAGGTCTGCCTATAAGACAGTGTTCGGTCAGTACGGACACGAAAACCGAGATTTTTTTCTTATTTCGTCAAATCAAAGAAGCCGCATTCATTAAATTTTGGTAAGATTATAGTTGTCTGAGGTCTTATATCATTTCTAAAAATCTTATTTGAAGCCCCCTCAATATGAAAGGGTGCTATCAAGGTAAGAACAATTTTTTAATTGTTATGGCTACTAAAAGTACTTGGATTTTAACTGTTAAATTCATAAATTATTACCTTTTAACCAAATACTATGCAGTATTAAAAAAACCTTCAATCATTCAAGGTATGTGTACTTTTAAAATAATTTTCTCTCTTTTTTGCAGGTCAATTGCTTGGAAAAATATTTGATATTATAAAAGACTAAATTATAATTTAATGAAATGATTGGTAATCATAAGTTAGTTTTGGAAAAAAAAAATAAATGTAACTCTTACATAACAATACATTATAAAGTCATTTATAAAATATAACTTTTTTTATAAATAAGCAGTAAATATCAATATCATTGTGGTATTTATCCGCTCAAAAGAATGAATTTTTTATATATGGCAAATCTTGTGTCGTTATTTTGTGCGTAATAACTCTACTTGTTCTAAAAAAGTTTTGCGTAAAGGTTCCCTCAAAAATCAACTTCAATGAAATTTTAATAAAAAATATTTTAATAAATAAATAGTATAATAATTTGGGATTATTAGTACGTTAACAAATGTTAAACTTAAATTGTAACAATTCCCATAAAAACACTAATTATTAAGTTTTTTATATTTATGATTTATTTGAATGGGCTATAGTTCGTATCGCTTTTTTAAGCAAAATTACATGTGATAATTATTAATGAACAAATAACATCAAAGTTAGTTGTAAATATTCTGACAACACATAGTTGAAGGGAACAGCTAGCCGTTTTCGAAGGCCACTAAACCTTCATTATCAGCGTTCTTCTGTGTTGGTCCACTGTGTGTGGACCAACACAGTTTTTTGTTAAGGCAATTTTAAGATATTTATGAGAAAATACATAATAATGCATAATGATAATAATAAAAAAAATATGGAAAAATTTTATGTTCGGGACGCGTACGTTCACAACCGGTACTTAAGCCAATTATACAAAAAACAATAGAGATATTTTATTGTGTAAATAATGAAAAGAGACCTACATTAATACACTTTTAAAATGAATTAATCACTTTTGAATATTTCCTTCCATTTCGCAGAATTTTATATTTCACTACTGTCATCCAAAGTTGACTTCTATTTTGCGTATGTTCGTTTATAACTATCAATATGAAAACTTAAATTCGATGAAATCCATCTTTTGCACTAAACATAGAGCTTCCAAAACGCTATCAAATCGCAAAAAAATTCTTGCAAAATTTTTGTTTTCTATATTTTTTTGTATATTAAAAGCGTACGAACGCAAGTTCGTGACCCCAGGAAAATACCCCAGTAAAATACCGAAAATAAGAGTGCTGAGATCAAAATAAGGACCAAGTTTTTGTTGGTGCTATTCATATACATTCTCATTCAGTAAACATACGCCGTTAACCTTCAACACACGACGCAAAGTTCGCCAAGTTTGTTTGCGAAAGCCGGACTTCTTGCGAGCAACATGAAATTGACTGTCTCTTTATTGTTGTTTTGTGACTGTTTACTGATTTAGTTGACCCAAATTTATGGCAACCATATATCCATCCACAGTAATTTAAAAAGATAAAATGAATAATTTATAGTCAATTCCATAGATGTAGCTTTAGCAAACTGTTATCTAATAATTGTGCTAAATTGCCAGTCCGTATAAGAAAACCTTATTATAGAAGAACAAAATGGTTTGGCTTATTTTTTAGTAAAAAAATTTTTACTTTTAGAAAAATGTTTTGCATGAATTATGCTACAAACACAACTGGGTCGAACAACGAAGTTTACGAATGTTCGTCGAAAAATAAAATACATTTTTGCATATGAAAATAGTCACAAAAAACATAAATGTGAAAAAAGGCCAATTTCCTTCCTTCCCAAAATTTCGGCCATTAAAAGTATTGAGATACAAGTTTTGACCAAGCTCTTATTTGGTACAATACCCATCACTACAATATGGTATGCATTGTATAAATTTTTAATCGTAAGGGTATTATATAATGTTATATAATTATTATTTGCGTGATTAAGCCCAATTTTTCAAACTCAAGATTTTCTTTTTTTTCTTTCCTGTTGAGTTTTGCTAGGAACGCGTAATAATAAATACATAAATAATATGTTTAAACGATCTGAAGTACATATATGACATAGGAATGCAAATTTTGTGGGTTTTTAACTCCCATTTTATTTAAAGAACATTTATAACCTTATATTATTGCAACATGTAACCCAAATTACAATAAAATCGCTAGAATTAAACGCATTGGGTTTTTTTAATTCTGAGCCTTTTAAACGGGGGGGGGGGTCCTTGGCTATAATTTTCAGATTTTCAGATTTTTTTTAGCTAGTTCCAAACCTAGAGCTCCTTCCTTATCAAATTTCAGCTAGCTATCCCAAATTTCAATTATATTTTTTAATGGGCGTAATACCGCCTACTTTTTCAATCTCAAGATTTTCTTTGGCCAGTAGTGATCTTTCTTGTCGAGTTTCGTTGGAAACGAACAGTAATAAATTTATAAATATGTAGTATATTCAAATGTATATGAAATAGTAGGCTTAAAATGTATGGGCACTTTAACGCCCACTATTTTCAACCTAAATTTAAAGCCTTGCATTATTGCAACATGTATGCCAAATTTCAATAAAATTGCTTCAGTTAAAGGCCTTAGATTTGTAATTTAAATTCTGAGCCTTATGGGCGCAGCCCCTCACATCTTTGGTAAACTTTTTATAGTTTCTGGTAATATTCTAATCTATAACTACTCGTTTACCAAATTTCAGCTCAATAGCGCAAATTTTAATTTCTTATTATTATGGGCGTGTTTCCGCCCACTTATTTTAATCCAAAATTTTCTTTGGCTAGCGTTTATCTTTCCTGTTTAGTTTCGTTGGAAACGGATAATAGAAGTTACATAAATAGTACATTTAAATGTACTGGCAGAAAGTACATGAAATAGGCCAGAAGTATATAAAAATTTATAAAAATTTATAGCCTTTTATTATTGTAACATGTGTGCCAAATTTCAATAAAATTGCTTGAGCTAAACGCTTAAGATATGTGTTTTTAGTTCTGAGCTTTATGGGCGTAGCCCAAGACAATTGGTAAAAATTTTCGGGATTTCAGTTTTTTCTAACTCACATACTTCTACTTGTGTACCAAATTTCAGCTCACTAGCACAAAGTTTAATTTTTATGGGCGTAGCCCCGCCCCTTGGTTAAAATTTTCGGGTTTTCAGATTTTTTTAGTTCATCGCTCACCTAGATATACTTGTGTACCAAATTTCGGATCTGTAGCTATAGCGGAAGTGCTTCATAATATTGATGAGTGAGTCAGTTTGTTAGTGAGTATGTCTTAAAATATGCACTTTTTGCACCTCCATATCTCCCGAACCTTTCTTTGTAAAACTTTCAAACTTTATTTTAATTGTGGTTTAAATTTTATTATTTTACTATTGCGGTGAACAAAGTTATGAAGGGCCGTGCGCCTAGATACACACAATCAGTACGTTGGACGAAAGTTTTCTATTTTGTATGCCCACGAACGACAAAAAAACAATTTTCTGCCTCCCTCTCTTCCTGTGTACACACAACAATGAACTTTATCAAATATGAGAGAGGAATTCGGTGAGTAAGCTCGTCGTTATTCTGCTCCACACGACAAATTTACTCAGCGAATGCTTATCGACGAATTCGTCAACGTGTACGAAATTCGTCGTTAGTCCTAGTTGTGTTTATAGCATTAAACAATTTTTTTTTTATTTTCATCATAATCTTGTTATGGGCAAAAAGCGGGAGCAATATGACAGTTTGTTTGACAGTTATCGGCCTTAAAAAAAGCCCTGTATATCAAATTTTTTATTTTCTAATTTATCGTACATATTTTTCTCAAAATAATTTTTTTAAATAATCAATTATTTTAACAAAACACTTTTGATAATTTTAGCTACATTGAACTTTTAAACTTTAATTTTTGCTTCAGCTGAATTGTAAATCTTGACGCTTAAATCGTATGCGATTGGTTGACAGAGGTAATAATTACAATTGTCTGATATTTATAAAAACCCATATTCTTCAAAAAATACTTTGAAATATACATGCATTCAATCATATACATATGTGTATGCTCTTATATCCCATTAATTATAATTATTATTAAAACCAAATTAAAAGTTGTAAAAATTTAATTTCATGACGCTTTATGTTTTACAATTTCAGTTGGCTTAAGGCAAGTAAAATCATGTAAAAAAGTACAAAAGACATAACTAAACATCAGCATTGAAAAGGTCAACAAGATTTAAGGGGAATGATAAGTTTCATCATGTTTCAACACCTGTTGCAAACAAAACATACAAACCGTTAGTTACAACATGCAAATAACAAACATGATGCATTGTACATAGCAAATGTGTAAAGGAAGAACTCGCTGAACAAATGTATGCAAATGAGTTTAATTTCTCTATGTTACAAACAAATATAGTACGTGGGATAATTGTAAAGTAAAACAAAATTAAGTGGAAACATCTCATATTAACTTTTCCTAAGAAAATGCATTTCAAAGCAATATATGCACGTAAAGTATGATATTGAAGTTTATATATATATTTTTTTAAATATATATTTGGATATATTTCGTTTAAAATTAATTCTATTAACTTATAAATTGGACCTTATTTTTAATAATTGCTTTAGCTGTTGCAATGCCCCAGGCGAGTTGTAATACGAGATTAAAAATTACTGAGCAAAACATTTTGAAATACTAGACGTTGTCAGTTACAGCAAAAAAACTATATGTACATGAGTTAATGGTAGATACATCAGGCTTTTAAATTAAATTAAGCGCTTTAATTAAATGTTGTATATCATTATCGTAAAATCTGCATTTATTGTTTTCAATTTGACTTAACACTTTAAACTATTTCAGTAATAATTTAAACTTTTTATAAAGATGTGTATTTGAAAATGCATATACATACAATGTGAATCTTTTAAATTGTAATTTTAATTTCACCAATTTTGAACGAATGTGTTTTCTAAGATATTAGAATTATTGAACTTTTGTGCTTCATACTATACTTCCTTTTTGCCATTAATTTGGTAATAATTGAGTTTTTTATTATATAAAAAAAAAATAATTTTTTATTTACACAGAGAAAAAAATGCCAATGTAAAATCAATTTGCAAATAGGTTGATTCAAATTCATTAATATCACATTAAATTCACAAAAAGTAATATATTGTTTGAGTGTATTGGTGTTTATTTGCTTTGTTCATAGCTGCAATACACGTTTGTGCTTAGTTGTGTAGGTTGTTTTTGTATTGTTATTTTTTATGTTCGTAAACATCCGGCAAACTGCTGCTGGCTGGCAGGCAGTGAACTACTCTTGCAGTCAGAGGATCGCAGGTTCGAATCCTGGAGTCACGACAAAGTTTTATTTTCAACTAAAAATTTTCAAGTGAAAGCATTTTGTTTTTTCTTTAACTAAAATTAAAACTTTTCAAATAAATTGTACGTAAAATGATAAATGAAATAATGTTAAATTATAAAGTCTAGTTTAATTTTTTCTCTTCTTTAAAAACTCACATTAATTAATAAAAATGTTTCATTCAATAAGAATTGAAATTACTGAACTTAAGCCCGAATAAGAAATTATTATTTCTGATGAAAATTTACTACAGTTCAATTAAATCTAAAAATGTCTCAGTTAAATTAAAATTTAATTCAAGATGGTACATATTAGTTTGTATCTTAAGAATATTTAAGTTGTTGTGGCTGCAGGGGTAAGCACGTTGACTACCACGCGATGAGTTCGGAGTTCAAATCTTGGCCCCGGGCCAACTTAATTTATATGTAAAAATTTTTATGATGTCTATGTCAACCAAACGTAAGTTAAATGATTAATATAGTACAATTACTACATTAAATTAAATTAATGTTGTTCCAACTTGAAATAAGTTTGATTCAACATGATTCTTCATTTTGATTTTAACAGTACGTAAATAAATATAAATCATATTTAATTAAAATTAAACATACATAAAGCAAAATCATTGCCGGAAAAGGTTTGATTAACCTTGTTTAAGTAGATTTTACGTTGAAAACTTTCTGTGTATACCATTGTAATTTAATTGGTCTGCGATGTTATTCCATAAAATGCAAATCTTATGTTGACAGTCATCGATATTTTTCGATCTGGTCTGTCTGAGCCATTACGGTGCCTTGATTGTATTGATATGTTCAAAAAAGTTGTTCAGCCTTACCGTTGTTACAATTTTTCCAAATATTGTTATCAAAAAGTTAGGAGTCCCTTCTAGTTATTCTTTAAAAAAGTGAAAAAACGGGGTTTCCTGTTCTTTGGCAAAAAAGTGCAAGAAGAATTTTTTTTGCGTAAAATATTAAAAATATTTAATTAAAAATAATTATTAAAATATTAGTTTAATGGAATTATTACAATTTAAAACTTTTTATAACCCCAAGTTATTATTTTACTTTTTTAATAAAATATCTTTTATTAAAAACACATTCAAATTGATTATTGAAATTGATTATTGAATAATTTTCTCAATAAGTATAACAATAATTTGGGATAATTAGTACATTAATATATTTTAGAGTTAAAAACATTTGTTTGCTGGACCCTAACCTACATCAATGCCATATATAGTTTAGAGTTAACACCAAGTCTGAATTATCTGTTAGCCAAAAACTGATGGCACTATTTTATAGGGTGCAATGATTTTCGAAATATCTGAAGGACAATAAAAAATTTGTCACCAAGTTTTCCAACTTTATATGGTTTTACTACTCCTTTACTCTACTGTTGCACAGTGCTATCAATAATTTTTTACATTAATGAAGAACATCAAAATGGGTATCATTTGACAAGTATTTGAAAATTATCTTCGGGTTTCTAACAACTCTCAAATTTATCCAATATGAGATTTAAGCACAAGATTTATCAGTCTGTCAAATTTATATGCCTCATTTTACTCTACAAACATTCTTCATTAATATAAGAGCGCGGCAGAGATTTTTGCTCATGTGCTATTTGAGAGATGGGTTAAAACACAGCGGACCCTATAAGCAGTTGTATATAGTCAGATAATTTGGTGAAAAAAGGATATTTTCTCTTTTAAATGACACATAATAGAACGGCTTTAACAACTGTAATCGACAGATAAACCTAAGAGCCTACACATTTGAAATATTAAAAAGTTTATTTACTATTTCGTGCTTGCTTTTAAGGAAGTATTTTTGAATATACAAAACTATAAACTATGTATGTATGTATATGATGAATTAAGTTTCTATTAAATTTCAAATAGCGTACCCGCAAGTTCTAGCTTGGATTCTATTGATGTGAAAAATGTGGTCTAACAATTGTTTTTCCTTCAAGAACTTGATTAAAAGGTAGATGTAACATACTGCAGCGTACGTAAATGGATGATAAAAGCTTCAAAATATAAAAATACTTATTAACTAGTAGTTTTAATTTAATTGATTTAACAAAATTGTTAAACACTTAAATTAATTGATGTTATGTAACAATATAATTGATAGTATTAATTTGCTTATCGTTGCAAAGGTAATTAAAATTTTAATTACTATTACAAAAACTTTTCATTAAAACTTAACATTATTTTTAAGCAATTTAAAAATTTTAATGAAATATACATCATCCATTTTTTATGCAAAAAAATTTTTAATGAAAAAAATTTAATGGACTATACATCGTCAATTTTTAAAATTTTTATGGAAAAATTTAATGAACTATAAATCGTTCATTTCATATGCAATAAACTAAAAACACTATATATCGTCTATTTTTCATGCAAAAAAATTAAATGGGCTATACATACAAAATATAATGGGCTATACATGGTTGATTTTTTAAATTTTTATAAAAAATATTAATGGGCTATAAATTGTCCATTTCGTATACAAAAAATTAAATGGACTATATACGTCGTCTATATCTCGTACAAAGAATTTAATGAAATATACATCATCCATTTTTTATGCAAAAAAATTTTTTATGAAAAAAATTTAATGGACTATACATCGTCAATTTTTCAAATTTTTATGAAAAAATTTAATGAACTATAAATCGTTCATTTCATATGCAAAAAACTAAAAACACTATACATCGTCTATTTTTCATGCAAAAAAATTAAATGGGCTATAGATACAAAATATAATGGGCTATACATGGTTGATTTTTTAAATTTTTATAAAAAACATTAATGGGCTATAAATTGTCCATTTCGTATACAAAAAATTAAATGGACTATATACGTCGTCTATATTTCGTACAAAGAATTTAATGAAATATTTTTTCCATCCATCCATTTTTTATGCAAAAAAATTTTTTATGAAAAAATTTAATCGTCAATTTTTCAAATGTTTATGGAAAAATTTAATGAACTATAAATCGTCCATTTCATATGCAAAAGACTAAAAACACTATACATCGTCTATTTTTCATGCAAAAAAATTAAATGGGCTATAGATACAAAATATAATGGGCTATACATGGTTGATTTTTTAAATTTTTATGAAAAACATTAATGGGCTATAAATTGTCCATTTCGTTTACAAAAACGTAACTGGACTATATACGTCGTCTATATTTCGTGCAAAGAATTTAATGAAATATACATCATCCATTTTTAATGCAAAAAAATTTTTTATGAATAAAATTTAATGGACTATACATCGTCAATTTTTAAAATTTTTATGGAAAAATTTAATGAACTATAAATCGTCCATTTCATATGCAAAAAACTAAAAACACTATGCATCGTCTATTTTTCATGGAAAAAAATTAAATGGGCTATACATACAAAATATAATGGGCTATACATGGTTGATTTTTTAAATTTTTATGAAAAACATTAATGGGCTATAAATTGTCCATTTCGTTTACAAAAACGTAACTGGACTATATACGTCGTCTATATTTCGTGCAAAGAATTTAATGAAATATACATCATCCATTTTTAATGCAAAAAAATTTTTTATGAATAAAATTTAATGGACTATACATCGTCAATTTTTAAAATTTTTATGAAAAAATTTAATGAACTATAAATCGTCCATTTCATATGCAAAAAACTAAAAACACTATGCATCGTCTATTTTTCATGCAAAAAAATTAAATGGGCTATAGATACAAAATATATAAGGGGCTATACATGGTTGATTTTTTAAATTTTTATGAAAAACATTAATGGGCTATAAATTGTCCATTTCGTATACAAAAACGTAAATAGACTATATACGTCGTCTATATTTCGTGCAAAGAATTTAATGAAATATACATCATCCATTTTTTATGAAAAAAAAGTTTTAATGAAAAAAATTTAATAATACATCGTCAATTTTTCAAATTTTTTTGGAAAAATTTAATGAACTATAAATCGTCCATTTCATATGCAAAAAACTAAAAACACCATGCATCGTCTATTTTTCATGCAAAAAAATTAAATGGGCTATAGATACAAAATATAATGGGCTATACATGGTTGATTTTTTAAATTTTTATGAAAAACATTAATGGGCTATAAATTGTCCATTTCGTTTACAAAAACGTAACTGGACTATATACGTCGTCTATATTTCGTGCAAAGAATTTAATGAAATATACATCATCCATTTTTAATGCAAAAAAATTTTTTATGAATAAAATTTAATGGACTATACATCGTCAATTTTTAAAATTTTTATGGAAAAATTTAATGAACTATAAATCGTCCATTTCATATGCAAAAAACTAAAAACACTATGCATCGTCTAGTTTTCATGCAAAAAAATTAAATGGGCTATACATACAAAATATAATGGGCTATACATGGTTGATTTTTAACATTTTTATGAAAAACATTAATGGGCTATGAATTGTCCATTTCGTATAGAAAAACGTAAATGGACTATATACGTCGTCTATATTTTGTGCAAAGAATTTAATGAAATATACATCATCCATTTTTTATGCAAAAAAATTTTTTATGAAAAAATTTAATATACATCGTCAATTTTTGACGATTATATTAAATTAATCAATAATCGTCAATTTTTCAAATTTTTATGGAAAAATTTAATGAACTATAAATCGTCCATTTCATATGCAAAAAACTAAAAACACTATGCATCGTCTATTTTTCATGCAAAAAAATTAAATGGGCTATACATACAAAATATAATGGGCTATACATGGTTGATTTTTTAAATTTTTATGAAAAACATTAATGGGCTATAAATTGTCCATTTCGTATACAAAAACATAAATGGACTATATACTTCGTCTATATTTCGTGCAAAGAATTTAATGAAATATACATCATCCATTTTTTATGCAAAAAAATTTTTTATGAAAAAATTTAATGGACTATACATCGTCAATTTTTCAAATTTTTATGGAAAAATTTAATGAACTATAAATCGTCCATTTCATATGCAAAAAACTAAAAACACTAAACATCGTCTATTTTTCATGCAAAAAAATTAAATGGGCTATACATACAAAATATAATGGGCTATACATGGTTGATTTTTTAAATTTTTATGAAAAACATTAATGGGCTATAAATTGTCCATTTCGTATACAAAAACGTAAATGGACTATATACGGCGTCTATATTTCGTGCAAAGAATTTAATGAAATATACATCATCCATTTTTTATGCAAAAAAATTTTTTATGAAAAAATTTAATGGACTATAATACATCGTCAAAAAAAACTAAAAACACTATACATCGTCATTTTTCATGCAAAAAAATTAAATTGGCTATAGATACAAAATATAATGGGCTGTACATGGTTGATTTTTTAAATTTTTATGAAAAACATTAATGGGCTATAAATTGTACATTTCGTATACAAAAACGTAAATGGACTATATACGTCGTCTATATTTCGTGCAAAGAATTTAATGAAATATACATCATCCATTTTTTATGCAAAAAAAATTTTTATGAAAAAATTTAATGAATTATAAATCGTCCATTTCATATGCAAAAAACTAAAAACACTATGCATCGTCTATTTTTTATGCAAAAAAATTAAATGGGCTATACATACAAAATATAATAGGCTATACATGGTTGATTTTTTAAATTTTTATGAAAAACATTAATGGGCTATAAATTGTCCATTTCGTATACAAAAACGTAAATGGACTATATACGTCGTCTATATTTCGTGCAAAGAATTTAATGAAATATACATCATCCATTTTTTATGCAAAAAAATTTTTAATGAAAAAAATTTAATGGACTATACATCGTCAATTTTTAAAATTTTTAAGGAAAAATTTAATGAACTATAAATCGTCCATTTCATATGCAAAAAACTAAAAACACTATGCATCGTCTATTTTTCATGTAAAAAAATTAAATGGGCTATACATACAAAATATAATAGGCTATACATGGTTGATTTTTTAAATTTTTATGAAAAACATTAATGGGCTATAAATTGTACATTTCGTATACAAAAACGTAAATGGACTATATACGTCGTCTATATTTCGTGCAAAGAATTTAATGAAATATACATCATCCATTTTTTATGCAAAAAAAATTTTTATGAAAAAATTTAATGAATTATAAATCGTCCATTTCATATGCAAAAAACTAAAAACACTATACATCGTCTATTTTTTATGCAAAAAAATTAAATGGGCTATACATACAAAATATAATGGGCTATACATGGTTGATTTTTTAAATTTTTATAAAAAACATTAATGGGCTATAAATTGTACATTTCGTATACAAAAACGTAAATGGACTATATACGTCGTCTATATTTCGTGCAAAGAATTTAATGAAATATACATCATCCATTTTTTATGCAAAAAAATTTTTAATGAAAAAAATTTATTTACATCGTCAATTTTTCAAATTTTTATGAAAAAATTTAATGAACTATAAATCGTTCATTTCATATGCAAAAAACTAAAAACACTATACATCGTCATTTTTCATGCAAAAAAATTAAATGGGCTATAGATACAAAATATAATGGGCTATACATGGTTGATTTTTTAAATTTTTATAAAAAACATTAATGGGCTATAAATTTTCCATTTCGTATACAAAAACGTAAATGGACTATATATATACATCGTCAATTTTTCAAATTTTTATGAAAAAATTTAATGAACTATAAATCGTTCATTTCATACGCAAAAAAACTAAAAACACTATACATCGTCATTTTTCATGCAAAAAAATTAAATTGGCTATAGATACAAAATATAATGGGCTGTACATGGTTGATTTTTTAAATTTTTATGAAAAACATTAATGGGCTATAAATTGTACATTTCGTATACAAAAACGTAAATGGACTATATACGTCGTCTATATTTCGTGCAAAGAATTTAATGAAATATACATCATCCATTTTTTATGCAAAAAAAATTTTTATGAAAAAATTTAATGAATTATAAATCGTCCATTTCATATGCAAAAAACTAAAAACACTATACATCGTCTATTTTTCATGCAAAAAATTAAATGGGCTATACATACAAAATATAATGGGCTATACATGGTTGATTTTTTAAATTTTTATGAAAAACATTAATATGCTTTAAATTGTCCATTTCGTATACAAAAACGTAAATGGACTATATACGTCGTCTGTATTTCGTGCAAAGAATTTAATGAAATATACATCATCCATTTTTTATGCAAAAAAATTTTTTATGAAAAAAATTTAATGGACTATATATACATCGTCAATTTTTCAAATTTTTATGGAAAAATTTAATGATCTATAAATCGTTCATTTCATATGCAAAAAACTAAAAACACTATACATCGTCCATTTTTCATGCAAAAAAATTAAATGGGCTATACATACAAAATATAATAGGCTATACATGGTTGATTTTTTAAATTTTTATGAAAAACATTAATGGGCTATAAATTGTCCATTTCGTATAGAAAAACGTAAATGGACTATATACGTCGTCTGTATTTCGTGCAAAGAATTTAATGAAATATACATCATCCATTTTTTATGCAAAAAAATTTTTTATGAAAAAATTTAATGGAGTATACATCGTCAATTTTAAAAATTTTTAGGGAAAAATTTAATGAACTATAAATCGTCCATTTCATATGCAAAAAACTAAAAACACTATGCATCGTCTATTTTTCATGCAAAAAAATTAAATGGGCTATACATACAAAATATAATGGGCTATACATGGTTGATTTTTAAAATTTTTATGAAAAACATTATTGGGCTCTAAATTGTCCATTTCGTATACAAAAACGTAAATGGACTATATACGTCGTCTGTATTTCGTGCAAAGAATTTAATGAAATATACATCATCCATTTTTTATGCAAAAAAATTTTTTATGAAAAAATTTAATGGAGTATACATCGTCAATTTTTAAAATTTTTATGAAAAAATTTAATGAACTATAAATCGTTCATTTCATATGCAAAAAACTTAAAACGCTATACATCGCCTATTTTTCATACAAAAAAATTTAAAGGGCTATAGATACAAAATATAATGGGCTATACATGGTTGATTTTTTAAATTTTTATGAAAAACATTAATGGGCTATAAATTGTCCATTTCGTATACAAAAACTTGAATGGGCTATATACGTCGTCTATATTTCGTGCAAAGAAATTAATGAAATATACATCATCCATTTTTTATGCAAAAAAATTTTTTATGAAAAAATTTAATGGACTATACATCGTCAATTTTTAAAATTTTTATGAAAAAATTTAATGAACTATAAATCGTTCATTTCATATGCAAAAAACTTAAAACGCTATACATCGTCTATTTTTTATACAAAAAAATTTAATGGGCTATAGATACAAAATATAATGGGCTATATATGGTTGATTTTTTAAATTTTTATGAAAAACATTAATGGGCTTTAAATTGTCCATTTCGTATACAAAAACGTAAATGGACTATATATGTGGTCTATATTTCGTGCAAAGAATTTAATGAAATATACATCATCCATTTTCTATGCAAAAAAATTTTTTATAAAAAAATTTAATGGACTACACATCGTCAGTTTTTAAAATTTTTATGAAAAAATCTAATGAACTATAAATCGTTCATTTCATATGCAAAAAACTTAAAACACTATACATCGTCTATTTTTTTTACAAAAAAATTTAATGGGCTATAGATACAAAATATAATGGGCTATACGTGGTTGATTTTTTAAATTTTTATGAAAAACATTAATGGGCTATAAATTGTTCATTTCGTATACAAAAACTTATATCGGCTATATACGTCGTCTATATTTCGTGCAAAGAATTTAATGAAATATACATCATCCATTTTTTATGCAAAAAAAATTTTAATGAAAAAAATTTAATGGACTATATATACATCGTCAATTTTTCAAATTTTTATAAACAAAAATAATGAACTATAAATCGTTCATTTCATATGCAAAAAAAAACTTAAAACACTATATATCGTCTATTTTTCATACAAAATAATGGAATGGGCTATACATACAAAATATAATGGGCTATACATGGTTGATTTTTTAAATTTTTATGAAAAACATTAATGGGCTACAAATTGCCCATTTCGTATACAAAAACGTAATTGCACTATATACGTCTGTCTATATTTCGTTCAAAGAATTTAATGAAATATTCATCATACATTTTTTATGCAAAAAAAATTTCTTATGAAAAAATTTAAATTAATTTTATGGTAAAAATTTAATACATCGTCAATTTTTCAAATTTTTATGGAAAAATTTAATGAACTATAAATCGTCCAGTTCATATGCAAAAAACTAAAAACACTATACATCGTCTATTTTTCATGCAAAAAATTAAATGGGCTATACATACAAAATATAATGGGCTATACATGGTTGATTTTTTAAATTTTTATGAAAAACATTAATGGACTATAAATTGTCCATTTCGTTTACAAAAACTTAAATGGACTATATAAAAAATTTAATGGACTATAAATTGTCAATTTTTCAAATTTTTATGAAAAAATTTAATGAACTATATATTAAGAAAAAGATTAATTCAATAATTTTCAATATAATGGAAAATGTATATTAAGATACTCAAAAGTAAATAAAATTATTAAATTAATATTTTCAAATATTGAAATAAGAAATTTCAACATGACTAGACTTTCGTTAATGTTTCTTATTAATTCATTATAGTTTTTATTGATTTTAAGCTGTTTTTTCTCTGGGTGTAGTTTTGCAATTCCTAATAATTTATTCTGAGTTTGTTGATAAGCGTTGAGAGTTGGCAAGCGTTTTTGTTAAATGTCATTGAAGTTTACTGATGGACTACCCAAGCAGCAACGAAATGCATGTTCAAACATAAAAAAGCTTTCTTAAATTCATATTTAAAAGTATTAAATAAAAATAAGAAATACAAAAATGTAGATATGTTGAAATACGCCTAACCATAATATTATATTTTAACGTACTAATTCTCTACGTTTTTGCTTTTCCTGCTAAAGAAAATCAAGCAAAAAATTTAAGGTGCATACTATTGTTACTACTGATGACATGCATGTATGCTTGACCATTACATTGTTCTAATTGATTCATATTTTATCCTTTCAAATTGACCTTATGACATTCTTCATTTAAATTAATTCTTCTAAATATCTTCTTAATTGATAATTTACAGTAATAATTTATTGTTTTATCATGTCATAAATTAAAGTTATTATTTATTTAACAAAGATAGACAAAATAGCGTGCAAAATCAATTCTATTGTTATATTTTCAATTTGGGATCTATGTTAAGCCCTTAACGCGTATACAATACAATAGACAATTATCTCTTAATAATACATATTTATAAAAATTATTTCACAATGAGACGTAGATGAAATTAATTCAGGCAATAAATTATAGATGAGTTTTGAATTTTATTCAACTACAGGAAATTGTTTATTATGAAATATGTATGTATGTATGTACGTGTGTATGTATATACGAAAACTTCAAGCATTAATCAAACAAAACAATGACGCTTACTAGTTTTTGTTAAAATTAAATTACTTTAGTGAATACTAAATATCGACGTAGTAATATCCATGAATATAATTAAAATATTTGTATATTAAATTCAAAAGAATTTATGTCAGAGTTCAAGTGTTTGACAGTAATACTAATCCTAACAAAAACATAAATGTGAAAAAAGGCCAAGTTCCATTCCTAAATTTCGGCCATCAGAAGTAGTGAGATAAAAGTTTTGACCAAGATCTTGTTTGGTATAATACCTATCACTGCAATATGGTATAAATTATATAAATTTATAATCGTAAGGGTGTTATATAATTTCTAAATAATCTGCCTACTTGTCAACACTTTTCCTGATATAAAGAAATGAACGAGCATTATTCTCTTCTTTTTTAGAAAGGTAATAATATTGCCAAGTTAGCACATTATCTAGAAATTATATAACACCCTTACGATTATAAATTTATATAATGCATACCATATTGCAGTGATAGGTATTGTACCAAACAAGAACTTGGTCAAAACTTTTATCTCACTACTTTTGATGGACGAAATTTTGGAAAGGAACATGGCCTTTTTCACATTTATGTTTTTGTGAGGATCTGACTACTTTTTGGAAGGTTTTCTTAATAAAGCTTCTTAAACTTTAAATTTCTACATTGTTAAAGTTCTATTGATAATGTTTCCACCAGTTCAAAAGGCAGAGTTACATAAAATAACGGGTTATAGAGTGATATGTGCACCATCATAATAATGACCGAGTAATTTGATTAATTTTTCAAGAGTCATCTGAGTAGAAATATGTAAAATATAGTGTAAATTTTAGTGTAGTAAAGTCTGCTCAGGCGAAGTGCTTTAGAAAACGCTAAATTAAATGCTAGCATGAGTGAAAAGTTCATGCAAGGTTTCAATACAGTAGCTTTTAAATTTATCTAGTTGGCAACTTACCTAAGCTGTTTTTTTTGTTGCAAAATTTCAGTTCTCTCTTTAGTATAATATTTCTATAAAAATTTTAAAAACGTGGCCCTACTTCCCTAATTTAACAATCAGTGCTTTCAGATTTTTTCTGTTCGTAAATCCTTTAACTTAAATTCTAAATCTTGAGCTTAAAGCTCGTGTCCATGCCCCCAATTGAAACTTCCAGGATTTAAAATCTTTCTTGGTGATCTCTAATTTAGATTTATTTGTGTATTGAATTTAAGCTCTCTAGTGCAAATTCTAGCTTGAAATGTTATGGCCGTTACCCTTCGTCTCCGTCACTTTTTTAAACTCAAGATTTTGTTATGAGCAGCGCTCAATTTTCATCGTACCCTTTTTAAGATGATAGCTTTTAGTTAAAGCTTTAGTTAAAAGCTTCAGTTCAAAATTATCGTGACCCCTGCCACTCCTGCTTAAAATATTTGGGTGTTTAGATTTGGTTTCTCATCTTGACCTACTTGCGTATCAAACTTCAGCTCTCTAGCGCAAATTTAATTTTTATGCGTGTATTCCCGCCCACTGTTTTTAAATAATTTTTTTTTTTGCCATTGCTAATCATACGCGTTTCATTAGAAACGGATATTAATATTTAAATAAATAGTATATTTAAATCTGCTGATCCGAAATACATTAAATAGGAGGTTTAAATTGTATGGGCGTGTTAACTTCCACTTTTTTTCAACGAAATTTTATAACTTTGCATTATTCCAATATTTGTGCCAAATTTCAATAAAATCGCTTGAGATAAACATTTTAAATTTGCTCTTTTAATTGTGTGCTTTATTGGAATAGCTGCGCCGCCCTGGTTAAAATCTCCAGGTTTTCAGATTTTTCTAGTTAGTTGCTAATCTAGACCTACTTGTCTATTAAGTTTCAGCTAACTAGCGTATATTTTATTTATTTTTTTCTTATGGGCGTGATAACGCCCACTTTTTGATCCCAATACCTGCTGTGAAAACGGATGATAATAAATATATAAATATGTAGTATATTCAAAAATGCTGACCCAAAGTACATGAAATATGAGGTTTAAATTTTATGGGCGTCTTAACGCCCACTTTTTCAACGAAGATTTATAGCCTTGTATTATTGTAGTAATTTGCTAATCCATAATTACTCGTTTATCAAGTTTCAGCTAACTAGCGCAAATTTTAATTTTTATTCTTATGGGCGTGTTCCCGCCGCCTTTTTAACCCCAATTTTTTTTGTAAATAGTACACTTAAATGTGATGATTCGAAGCACATGAAATAGGAGGCTTAAATTTTATGGGCGTGGGCCCATTTTTTCAAAAAATTAAAGCCTTGTATTATTGCAACATGTGTACCAAATTTCAATAAAATCGCTTAAGTTAAACGCCTTAGAAATGTTTTTTTAAATTCTGAGCTTTATGGGCGTAGCCCCGCACCCCTTGGTTAAAATTTTCGGATTTTCAGAGATTTTAGGTGAGTACTCACTTAGTTCTACTTGTGTACCAAATTTGAGCTCACTAGCGCAAATTTAAATTTTTATAGGCGTAGCACTGCCCCCCTGGTTAAAATTTTCGGGTTTTAAGATTTTTCTAGGTCATTGCTCACCTAGATCTACTCGTTTAACAAATTTCAGCTTTCTAGCTGGTATGTCTTAAAATATGCACTTTTTGCGCCTCCATATCTCCGGAATCTTTCATTGTAAAACTTTTAAACTTTGTATATGAGGTTACATGATTTATTGATAACCTACTCCTTTTTGATGTGTAAACATCTATACGCTAGGAGATAAAAATCTTTTTTACAATACAATCACAAATCATACGAAGAAGAAGTACAGAGAAACTAAACAGCTGTAGAGAAATACACTCAACCGAATTTCAAAGCTTACCTTCAGGAGCAATATTAATTTTAATAGAAGTTGCTTGTGAAGTGTAATAGTGTTGCCAGTGGGGACAATTTAAAAAAAAAAGTTGAAAAATATAAAATAAATAAAATAATTGAAATTTATTTGCTGTTGGTTTAGCATGTCTATATACGTATTTCATTGTAGTATTTACACTTCTGACAATATGTCAAATAAATTTCATTAAAATAAATAAAATAAATATAAACTTTTAAATAAAAGAGCGTTTAAAATGTCAAATATTTGTTTAAAAGATATATGTCAGTATTTATAAGGAATTTATAATATTATATTATAACGTATCTTCATTACGTACTGTTGCCTTGCACTGAAGCTGATTCACAACAATTGGGTAACAATATCCATCTCATGCCATTTATTACTGATGGAGATTTTAATACAAAGTTTGCAAACCCACAGTCGCAAGCTTTATCAAAATTTTTATTTGACTTTTTCCACTTGCATATGAGCAATTCTCCAGAAACACCCACAGCTAATAATTCCGCTACTATAGATGCAGCTTTCCATAGATTTTTAAATACAGTAGAGTCAAAAATTCATATATATTATTTTAGTTACCATAAGTCAATACTTAAAAAATTTCCATAACTAGATGTTTACACATCTCCGCTGTGATCGGACTCAAATAACTTTTTTTGAAGTCAGTTAAAAATGGGGATGTTATCAATACGTCTATATTAATAAACCTTTTTTTTTTGTTGTGTTGAAAAATTCTTTTTTTTCTGAGAGGGTATAGCTTCTATTTGGTCCCATTGTAAAAAAGTTATATAATTATATGATATTTAGCTTGTGCGATTGCTACGATTCTCATAGCGACACAATCTCGAATTTTTAACGAACTGGGCAAATACCGTTATCTCAAAAGAAACACAATCTTGTACTGAAAAAAATGGGCGGAGACACGCCTATTAAATTATAATATTATATTTCACGTGCTTGTACACATTTTACGAAATATTTTAGATCCTACAAAGACACAATCTTGTGCTCAAAAAATAGGGTCGGACCACGCCCATTAAAACTTAATATTATATTTCACGTGTTTCTACTTCATGAGTTAACATCTAGAATTTCATGTGTACCATGTACCAAAAAAAACGTAATCACTAATTACAAATGAAAAACTGTTTGATTCAGACACATATTTATTAAGTTCAACAGTTTTATACATAATTAATAAACAATTTTATAGAATTCAACATGTTTAAATCAATGGATACATGTCTCTGAATCAAACAGCTTTTCATTAGTAATTATTGGTTACGCTTTCTTTGCCACGTAGTACACAGGTGTAAGCCTAGCCTTAGCAATATAGTAACAAGAATCGCTCTTGGGCGGCACTTGAAGAGATCTACTTGTTTCTTGCTCCCAGATTGATTTCAAAACTTAAAGCCTTATATAGCTCAATTCAATGACTGAACGAGAATTCCGACGCACATTTACCGATGTCAGTTTTAACAAACAATGTAAACAAAACGATTATTTTGTACCTTACATTTATTGACATGGTATTTACTAATACCGTGGTCAAGGTGTATGTAGCCTTATGTAGGAAGATTTTTGTGGAGGCACGTTACATACATACATAAAACATTTCAAATGTGTGAGATAACTACTGAGATTTTGTCAATTCATTTTAATTTGATATATGGCAAAACAGCAGGGAATACTATAAGCATACGAGTATGATAAATGTTTTATGATTATCGTTTATTAATAATTAAATTTAAAATAATCAAAAAACAAGAAAATTAATTCGATATTTAAAGGTTACAAAAAAAAACAAATTGGGTGTTAACATTTCTAGGATAATCTTTTTTGTATGGCACGTGTCAGTGTCCATAGAAGTACGTCAAAATTTATTTAAATTGTTTTAAATGAACAAATTTTTCTAAAAAACTTCTGCCTTAAATTATAATATTTATTTAATATTTTTTTTTAAATATTTCTACTAAACATCCATTAAAAAGGTGTTAAATTATTCAAACATAAATTTGTTACACTCCGCGAGTCTAAAGCTTTGACTTGTGTACCCGTCTGACATTCAGTTTATCAATATTTATAAGAAAATTAATTCCTTCAACATTTACCCCTGGAAATACACAAAAACTTATTTTAATTTAATTGCTGACAGACTATAATAAATTATAAATATGTTTGAAATATGAAAGTAAATACGTTTACAGGAAACATGACATGAAATCTCTGGTTATATGTATAAATAAAACTGCCCATAAAAGAATGTAAGAAAAACTTTAAATAATATATTGGACATACAAGCAAATATTTATACGAAGGAAACAAACTTAAGAAATATACGTTGTTGACATGCAAAACAAGAACGCAGAAGATTATGCATTTCATGCAGATGAACATGTTTTTTGTTTGTATATTTAATATATATATATATATATATATATATATATATATATATATATATATATATATATATATATATGTATATATTATATATATATATATATATATATATATATATATATATATATATATATTTATTTATCCTTGCAGTTATTAATTAGCTGTGTCTTTAGTTGGTAGATAGTGTCGTAGATATACTTTTAGATAACACTAAGCTATTCCAGTGAAAATTCGACAGCTTAGATTATTATAAGATCGGCTCTTATACTAACAGTACTTTTCGCTCAATTGATTTTTCAAAAATGCATAGTTCTTACATTAACTAACTATGCGATTTGAATTCTTTTACAAAAGCAGCTGCATGCAATTGAAATTAATTAAAATTATAAATAAATTAATGTGATATCAATTGAGGGGAAACTACTGTAACATATACTCTTAAGCTACGGTCAAACTTATCAAAAAAGTGTAACCAACAAACACTAATGAAAAAACTTTTGATCCAGACACTTGTTTGTTAAACTAAACAGAGTCGAACACAAGTAATAGACAATATTATAGAATCAAACATTATTGGCTACTCTTTAACTTAAGAAACTGTTGTCTGAATTGAAAGATTTTTCATTAGCATTTAGTGATAACGCCTTTTTGGGGAAATGTTTGACAAGTGTGACCGTACCTTTAGTATAGGCGTATTTAAAAAAAATCCAAAATTAAGTATACAAATAAATAATTATTATTTTCTTTCACTTCATAAGATATTAATAAAAGTACCCAAACAAAACGGATGGCAAATGTTTAAAAATAAAACTCCATTAAGGCCAAGAAAAAAATCGAAAAGAAAATACTGCAAATGACAAATATTTATTTCTTGTGTTGCATGCAATTTTATACATACAACCAAAGGAAACACATGCTACGGGCAAGTTGTCAAGCACCCACACGCAGAGCAAAGATAAATAAACAGTTTTCCAAAAATAAATGATAAATTAATTGCAATTTTCTTACAAAAACAACAGCTGCACTTAATAAATGTTGTGGTGAAATTCTCAAATCTCAAAAACATAAGAAAATATTTATTAAATCTAATTGGAATTTTTATTTAAAAATTAAATAATAAATAAGATTCCGAATGGAATTTGCCATTACATTAATATTTGTAAATGAATTTCAGAGAAATATTTAATTTATTTTAGCTGGCAAATTTTGTCAGTAGCGAATTCCTTATTTAAACAACAATTTAATATGAACGAATTTCGTTTGGCCACTGATATTTCTTTTTCAAAGACATTGCAGATTTTCTTTTCAATTCATTTAACATAATAGCCTTTATTCTTGAATCGAGGCTTAGATTGTAGGAAGAAAGTTTTAACAGGTATATGAAAGCAAAGGGTGACTTTTTAGAAGCTTTCAGATTTGATTTATAAAAACCACCCATAAAATCTAGAGAAATGTATGAAATCTTTATTGGAGTCGGTAGAGCAATCTGTATAATTCAATCCTCACAAAAACATAAATGTGAAAAAAGGCCAAGTTCCTTATCTAGAAATTATATAACACCCTTACGGTTACAAATTTATGTAATGCATACCTATTGCAGTGATAGGTATTGTATCAAACACGAACTTGGTAAAAATTTGTATCTCACTACTTTTGATGGACGAGATTTTGGAAAGGAACTTGGCCTTTTTTCACATTTATGTTTTTGTGAGGATCTGACTACTTTTTGGAAGGTTTTCTTAACAAAGCTTTTTAAACTTTAAATTTCTGGTCTGTTATAGTTCTATTCATAATGTCTGCGCCAGTTCAAAAGGCAGAGTTACATAAAATATTGGGTTGTAGGGTGATGTGTGCACCATTGTGTCATAATAAGCACCGAGTAATTTGAATAATTTTTCAAGAGTCATCTGAGTAAAAATATATAAAATATAGTGTAAATTTTAGTGTAGTAAAGTCTGCTCAGACGAAGTCCTTTAGAAAATGTAAAATTGAATGCTAGCATGAGTGAAATGTGCATGCAAAGTTTCAATACAGTAGCTTGTGTTTTAAGTTTATCTAGTTGGTAACTTTCATAAATAAGCCTATTTTTTTGTGCAAAATTTCAGTTCTCTTCCGTAAATTATTTCAATACAAATTTGATAAACGTGGCCCTACTTCCCTAATTTAACAATCGGAGCTTTCAGATTTTTCCTGTTCGTAAGTCCTTTAACTTAAATTCTTAATTTTGAGCTTAAAGTGCGTGTCCATGCCCCCAATTGAAACTTTCAGGATTGAAAATCTTCCTTGGTGATCTCTAATTTAGATTTATTTGTGTATTGAATTTAAGCTCTCTAGTGCAAATTCTAGTTTGAAATGTTATGGCCGTTACCCTTCGTCTCCGTCACTTTTTTAAACTCAAGATTTTGTTATGAGCAGCGCTCGTACCCTTTTTAAGATGATAGTTTTTAGTTAAAGCTTCAGTTAAAACCTTCAGTAAAAAACTATCGTGGCCTCTGCCATTCCTGGTTAAAATATTTGGGTTTTTAGATTTTTCGATTTGGTTTCCCATCTTGACCTACTTGCGTATCAAACTTCAGCTCTCTAGCGCAAATTTAATTTGTATGCGTGTATTCCCGCCCACTTTTTTTAAATAATTTTTTTTTGCCATTGCCAATCATACGCGTCAAGTTTTATTAGAAACGGATATTAATATTTAAATAAATAGTATATTTAAATCTGCTGATCCTAAATACATGCAAAAGGAGGTTTAAATTGTATGGGCGTGTTAACTTCCATTTTTTCAATGAAAGTTTATAATTTTGCATTATTCCAACATTTGTATTAAATTTCAATAAAATTGCTGGAGATAAATATTTTAAATTTGCTCTTTTAATTGTGTGCTTTATTGGAATAGCTCCGCCCCCTGGTTAAAATCTCCAGGTTTTCAGATTTTTCTAGTTAGTTGCTAATCTAGACCTACTTGTTATTAAATTTCAGCTAACTAGCGTATATTTTGTTTATTTTGTTCTTATGGGCGTGATAACGCCCACTTTTTCAATCTCAATATCTGCCATTAGTTATCTTTCCTGTCGAGTTTCATTGAAAACGGATAGTAATAAATATATAAAATATGTAGTTTATTCAAATATACTGACCCGAAGTACATGAAATAGGAGGCTTAAATTGTATGGGCGTGTCAACGCCCACTTTTTCAACAAAAATTTATATAGCCTTGTACTATTGCAACATGTATGCCAAATTTTAATAAAATCGCTTGAGTTTAAAGCCTTAGATTTGTTTTTTTAAATTCTAAGACTTATGGGTGCAGCCCCGCCCTCCTAGGTAAACTTTTTGGGTTTTTAATTTTTTAAGCTATAACTGAGTAGATCTACTACTCGTGTAACAAATTTCAGCTTTCTAGCTATAGCGGAAGTGCTTCATCAATTGTGACACTGGTCAGTGGTCAGTGGTCAGTGGTCAGTTGTCAATGGTCAGTGGTCAGTGCTCAGTGGTCAGTGAGTATATCTTAAAATATGCAATTTATTAGATGACTTAAACTGATTTAATGTAAATGTTTACCTCGGATACGTCTGAAATGGTTCATACGCTAGGTTAAATTTTGGCATACTCTATCCAAAATATCACCCGCTATCTCATGAATAAAGTCTTCAGTACTGTCTTCCAGTTTGTCAAATGTTGCGAAATTGTCCTAATAGACATGAGTCAGACAAAAAATAGTCTAAATACGTTAAATTGCATTATCTAGGCTGCCAATTGACCGTCGTCAAACGTAAACTAAACTGTTGATCGTACTCGCCTCTAATTCAGCCATTGTTTCGCATAGCGTGTGGCATGTTGTACCAGCTCTTCTATTTTGGGCAAACCCACAGAGGCCCGATTGCTGCGAATGGCGTCGAATCGATAATTCCCTGTCATCAACAGCACTGGCGCCCTCTGTTTATGCATTTTGCTGGTTTATTGTTCAATAGTGTAATAGTCACAAGATTCCAAATAGCCACCTCAGAAGGTCGTCCAAACTGACCATAAGCTTGATGAACTGCACGATGCACTTTCTTAACCGAGCATGCATTTTGATAATAAATGATATTTAACAGTAACATAATAAACGAAAACAGCTGAGCAGTCAAAACCAGTGATACCAAAAAGAAAGTTGCTAAAATCAACCTTTATTATAGTAAAATTTTTATTACAATACACTGTAGGTCAAATCACTCCTTTTTCTGTGAGAAATTAAAAACGCCTGCCAAATCGTTTTATTCAAACCAAATTCTTAAAGAATTTCATAAGTGAGAATAGCTCTATTAAAAAAAAATTAATTTAACCCATTAGCGACCAAAACTTCACCCATTAATAACAACAAGACATGTATATGCATTAATTAGTTTGAATTTTAACAAACCATTAGCTAATTATTTATATCTAGTTCATTAAATTAAAAAAATCCTTTTCATTTTCATTAATGAGTTGTTTTGGCATAAAGACTAGCTGACCCGGCCAACGGTTTGCCACATAAATTATTTCTAGGGAGTTTGTAGGGTAGAAAATAATAACTAATTCATTGTAAGTGTATGAGAATTTAACTTTAATATAATTTATTCTTATATTAATTGTTTTCAAATTAACTTATAACAAAGTTGAAGAGTCTTGCTATTACAGCTTTCAAGCTATAAGATGATTAGTTATAACTTTGTAGGGGGGTGCCCCTTCCGCGAGTCCTATTCTACCAATACTTTAAATTACTTCACACTTTGTTTTCAAAGGCGTCCATGCCATAGCTTTCAAGGTATAAGATATTTCTTTCGTATGGGCGTGGCACGCAGGGGTAAGAAAAATAGATTACCGGGCTATGCCACGATGTTGGCAACGTTCAACCTGTTGCACACTTATATTCAAAACAAATAATAAATATAATATTTTGTTTATGTTTCAAATGTAAGTCTGCGACAAGTTGAACATTATCCACATCGTGGGATTGGCCCTACAACCTATTCTCAGACCTTCCTAATACACATACATAATTCTAAAAAAATCGGTCAAGCCGTTTCGGAGACTTCAATTACCAACACCGTTAAAACAAATCGATATATATACATAAATATGAAACACTTTTTGTGAAAAACATTAGTACTTACTTGTCAATTTTTTTCTAATTCTCAGCATGAATTAATACTAACGCAATTCGAGAAAAACGCAATAAAAAATTACCGATTTACTCTCAAACTTATTTTCAGAAAAACTTAAAAATCTATAGACTTTGGTGCAAAAATATACGACAGTGCTTAAGATTCTCCGTGTCTTTATTTTAAAGTGTTGACAATTGAAAACAACGACAAAAAAATATAGAGGTCACTTTTATTTTTATTACTTTTGCACAGAAAAAGTAAAAATTTTACCTAATGTGCAGTGATTTTAGGTATTTAATTTTTTTAAAGTTATTAAAAAGTACCATGTGAAAAAAAATTGCAGGGTAAAAATTTTCACAAAAAACGTTCCACTCAAGATTTTACATTATACCGCTAAATAACCACTGTTATTGGTAAATGATTTTTTCGACCTTATATCAAATAATTTTATTGGGTGTGAAATGAAAATGGTTTAAATAACAAAAATTTAAAATTTTTAAAAACCCCGATATATCCAAAAAAGATGTGATATCTTCTAAGAGCATGCACCGATTATTTTAAACATAACTAACATAACTCTCGATCAAGTCAGAATTGTCGCAATGGAGATTTCTTCATTTTTATATCCCATATATATAATGGCATCGATATCCTTTTCAAATTAATTATTTACATAATACCTCACACCACAATATGTATTAATTAAATTTAAGGACAGGAAGGTATTAACTAACTCAAAATCTCTTGTGGTTTTATTAAATATTTTTGTTTGCTAAAAAACACTTTAAAGACTTGTTTGTAGCCAATTTCTTAATATAAAAGTAGATAAGAATAAAATCTTAAAAAATGTTAAGACATCGTAAAAAATATTGATAGCTACTTAATGTTTATAAAAATAAAAATATTTAATACCATTTTTTTTTTTAGATACTTTTTGAGTCTTGTCGTAAAATGTCATTAAAAGGAAAATCAATAACAAATACTTTTCGTTGATAAACATCGACGATGACACACAACACAAGGCGAACAGTTTCCCAGCAAAAGTTAAAAAAATTTATAAATAATCTTGATGATATGAGAAAGTATCAATAAATTTGTATTTTGGAATACTTAAGAAGTAAAAAAAGCATTTACTTGATAATGTCCAGTAACGTCTGGTAGATATAATTAGCCTCTTGTGGTCACAGGAAAATTATTAATCGTATATTTTTGACCTACATATTTGATTCATTAAACTTTTTTGTGCTGGGTTCTGTGTTAAACACACTAAATAATATATATATATATATATATATATATATATATATATATATATATATATATATATATATATATATACCAGTTTAAGTTCAAGGCATTATCGTTAAAGTTAACTACACCAAATGGCCTATGTAGAAGTATATTTAATTTAAAATAAGTACCAGCAATAAAAAAGAACGTTAAATGCGTAGAGATGAATGTGACTAGATAAAAAAAATATTGAATTCTCTTTGACTGGACACTTACAATAAGAATACAGACAATTTTTGTTCATAGTAAAGCCACCAGTGTCAGAAGAGACAAGCATTTGTTATTATTAGATAATGGCAAACCCATTTTTTATATAAATAGACATTAATATTACTTAAAATAGTTCTTTTATAATTTAACTTCATTGCAGGAAAGCGTGCCTTAAGTATGTCTTAATGTGCTAAAATGAAGTTAGCATTAACTCGATTAATAAAAAAAGAATTCAAATCATTAAAGTAAACAATTTGGAAACCAAACAGGAAAAATTTAATAGAAATTTAATACATAAAATAGCTGGAATCAAACAAAAACATGTTGTCTGAAGTAGTTAGCACGTTGACTACAACACCGAAAGTCTTGAGTTAGAGCCCAGTATCCTACATTCATTAAATAACAACACCTGATCTGCATTAGTGTCTCTTTGCATCAGTTGTTGTAAGAAAGTTCAAGTGATTGAAGCATAGTCAATGTTCACTGAAATATACTGACTTAAGCACATATTAATCCTGATGTAACACCAGAGCGCCCTCCTTCATCGAAATTGTGTAGCAGAATCATCGGTGAAGTAAAATAACTAATATATTGGCTACTAAACACAGTTTAAAAAAAAATTAATATGTCTCATTGACACCAGAGGCGCTGTAACTCTGCAATATTAAAAAATAATGCAAAAATCAGAGTTGTAAAAGAATGAAGCTTTCCTCTATCTCTTTCTTCACCACTTGTCTTCTCTATCACTATCACTTTCCTAAAAGAAGGTAACACCTATTAGTAGTAGTGGGCATTCATTGCCAGAGTATTACTTCTCTTAAAAAAAAGGAGTGTCTGCAGCCAACGATAGCAGGCTACCACGTGATTTGAGAAGAAAATTTAAAAAAATTTAAAAAACTAAGTCCTTACTTAAACCCAATCTAAGGTTGCTAAAAAAAAGTAGTTTACTCAATTTTGTTGTGGCAAAACAAACAAAGAAGATGCCCAACATTATGGATGGTCAGTTGAGGTTTCGACACTCAAAACAGCAATCTCACGTGCCTCAGAGGTGTCAGTTTGGCATGATAATTTGGGTATGAAAAATCTTTACGTAATAAATTCAACTTATGCTAAATACATTAAAATGTCTTAATATTCAACAAAGAATAGAACTTAACACTCTAAAATTCATACGAAGAATGAAAGCGGGAAATGCACCTAAATACCTATGCGATCAACTTAATTTAGTGGGACAAGTACAACATTATAAGCTTCGAAACGCTCAAGACTTTAGATTGGACAATGCAACTACAAGTGCAATGCAGAGATCTCTTTTTTACAAGGGCCTTAATCTATATAATGGACTTCCTTTAGAAATTAAAAACGAAATGAATGATTTTATATTTAATAAAAAATGTGCTCAATTTGTTAAGAATATTTCACAGAATGTGTATTAAATTAATTACTAAAATAATATTGTAATGAATTTTTATTTTATTTTTATATTATATTAATATAATTAAATTAAAAGTATGCCAAATACTAATTTTTATTAAAAAAAATAAGAAAATAATAAAGGTGCCGAGTTTGCACACAATCGACCACAAATGCCCTGATATGAACACTTCTCAGGAGAGTTTGTGGTTATGTTACAGATTTTTTCAAAGAGAGGTGCAAAATGATTTGTTTTAAAATTAATGGAAAATTTTGCATTTTATTGGAATTCATGCAAGTCACTAGATCGTACTAATTTGGATTGATTCACAACTTCCACTCTGTTGAATCAGCACTCTCGACTATAACTAAACCTGACCCTATAACCCCATCCAAGACATAACAAATATTTAAATACTACACGTGAACAAACAGAGAAGAATACTCTCTAGCTGTTTGTAATTTATCCCATGACAATAACAAATTAAAAGCCAAAACTTTGACTTTTTCTGAATTTCTATGGTAAGAGTTACATAGAATTTAAAAATATTAATATTTTTAAGTAGCCGCATTAATATTCATATACATATTTTACGACTTATTTAGAATAAAGCAACATTTTATAGTTGTGTTTTTTCCTCTCGTCTGTTTTGCATCTAAGTTATTACTTTTTTATTGGTCGTACAATTTTGTCTGACTTGTGCTTGCTTCAAAACCATTTCTGTTGCCATATTTGAGTAATGTATGTAAATTTTAAATTAACTATTCTAATTTGCTACAATAATTTGAGCTACCACACTCTTTCATTTATTTGAATTTTGTGGTAAAATCTTTTACAGTCCATCTGCTTATTGAAGGCAGTAAGTATAGCGTGTTTTTATTACAAAATTTTAATAAATTAAATTTAGTATTGGGGAGTTTTTTTTAACTAAGACTAAAACTGCCAATAAAACATACATATTATGACATTGAAGATATAAAAAAAATATTCAAAATAAAGAATTTATAATAAGAATATTTGAGTGATAAGAGGAAAATGTAAATTTTACATAATTTCAGTAAATCTTTTGAGTAAATTTGTTAATTGCATTTAAGCAAATTTCTCTGCCTGACATAATTTGGTTGACATCTATCTCCCTTATATAGTGCTGCTTTTAGGATATAGCAAAATTTTCACGCAAAAAAATTTATGAGATGTCCTGAAATAAGCACGTTTAATTGAAAAAAAATCAATTAAATTTTCGTTTAAAAATTTAATGTAATTAAAAGTTTAATTAAATCAATAAAATGTTTAATTAATTTTTATTTAATGATGGTTTTTATTGCAGGAAAATGTTTTTCTCTGTAAGTAAAGGTTTGCGTATGAGTATAATTTTTATTTTTAGCAGTACTTTGCATTTACTATTTTTTGACGTCCAATAGTCAAAGAGAACTTAAAGATATGCTTTTGTCATTCTCTAGTTTATGCTTCGGAATAAAGTGTACTTTTTTTTCAAAACTTTCTGCAAATGTTTGTACCACAAAAATGTATTTAAAATAGTATTCACATTGCTCCACAAGATTTTCAAACACAAAAACAAAGTGATTACTTTTTCAAATGCTTTCGTTCTTAAATGAATACATTTTGCTACACTATCAACTGATACAATACAACTATTGTAAATGAGCAACAACAGTATAAATAAATTTTATTAAGATTTATTTATTTTTTTTATTAAAGAACCATTTATGCACTATTTGTAACTGCCTCGTAAATTGTTTTAAGCTTAAAAGATATGATTTATATGCATAAATTTTTTTCTTTTACTATTTATTTTTATCTTTAAACTAAATATGAATCGTTTGTGTTCAAAAAAAAAAATTACTTTCCAGGGTTGTGCACAAAATATTCTTAATAAATATGTATAAGCAATTGCATATCGCTTTCTAAATCTTAAAACGTTCACAGTTTTATTTTTCATACCCGAATTCAAACGAAAAATTTAAATGTCGTATAAAAATCATTTTTTTATTTACAAAATTACCACATTATCCTTGCTTTTATGTCACTTTTGATTTCTTTTCCTTCGGCTCTCCCAAACATTTGGAATATTTTGAGGTGTGACTGCTTTTATTTTAGCATGCGACATGTACACATACAATTGTTTTATTTATTTTTATTTTTTAATTTAATTATGAAATAAAAATGTGCGTAGGAATTTTCTTCAAATAGACATGTTGTTTAAAATCTTTTCATTGCTTTGGTAATTTAACAAAATTTCATCAGCATAAAAATATTTTTATTTAATGATTTTTCTCTCATCACAAGTAAAACTTTTAAGCAGAATTTGCCATAACCCAATAAAATATTATTATATAAATAGAAAGTAAAATGTTTATTAAAATAATAACCTAGAGGACAATATAGAACAAAGCTGATGACAAAAATAATTGCCTACAATTTGCTGAAATTTTCAAAAGCAGACATTAAAGCAAATTTGTTAAGCAAGCAGCATTGCTAGAAACTTTGGCAATAAAATGATCATTTGTCGAAAAATAAAATTATATTTTACAAAATCAAATTATCAAAGTTTTCTGTTTTCTGTTGTAATTATTAAGAAACAAAATTATATGCACATCTATTATATAATGAATATATATTATACATTATTACTAACTTCCTCTCTTTGACAGCGGGAAGTTAATGTTTTTTTTTCCGCAAGACATGAGTACATACAAAACGTTACGCTTCCTAAATCGTTTTTTGTAAGAATAAAACCAATACTTTGTGAAAGGCAAGGAACCACAAAAAAACAATTGTGGATCAAAACACAAAAACAGCTGTTGTTCCGTTCTACTACGTGTTTGTCAGAATATTTACAATTAACTTTGGTGTTATTTGTTCATTATTAATTATTACATGTAATTTGGCAATACAAACTTTAGCCCACTAAAATCATAAATATAGAAACAAATGAAACAAAAATATTAAAACTAAAAATTATTGGTTTCATGCACCTACTTAATTCGTTATATCATTAGAGTTCTACAAGGCCATAAGCAAAAAGTGTGTAAGTCATATTTTACTAGTTTGCAGGAGAGCACTTTTATTATTCAATTTGATTTTCAAAAATGTATTTCTTTTTTAAGCAACCATTGCTCTGCACACTATAAGTAATACATTTAAGTTAAAATATACCTACATAATAATAAATTAAATTAAACTATTATTCCGAATGAGATTTGAGGTCTAAAAGAGATAAATCGCAAGTCATACTGATCTAACTTCCTGAAAAACTACACATATTAAGTGAGATTTTAACCAGTGGTACTTTCAAATATACAGATTACGAAGGTACCATTAACTCAAAATAAGCTTATCTCAACTTAAGCACATTTTTGCCACATATATTTTTGTAGGAAGTGAGTTCACATTTGGGAAAAGATTTTTTTAACAATTAAAAGTTGCGTTCGATTCTCGATGTTCGATGTTCAATTCATATTATGAGTATCGAAAATTTCGTTGACCATCGAATTTTCTATCGACAGAATTCAGCTTTCGATGAAGTATGTTGATATGAAAACTTATTAAAAGCAATTATTTTTTTATTTGTAGGTAAAATTGTTGCAAATCAATGTGTGTGATATTCACAATAAGTCATTATTTTTCAAATGCTCGTCATAATACTAAATTAAAATTCGTTCGATTAGTACTTTCGACTACAGTCGAAAATTATAATTTGCTCATAATAAGGGCCTATATTTTTTACTCATTCTTTTCTATTCCAGCTGTATCGATAAAATTTACGAACTAATGTTGGTTTAAATAACCAAAAAATAGTTCACAGCGGTTTAATATATGAATTTATTCGAAAAGGTTGATTTATAAACTCTATGACATTTCTGTTTGTTTTGCTGATTTTTCTTAATTTTTTTTCTCTTTTTGGCGATTTTTACTTTTATTGATTTTTTTTGCATTTAAGAGATTTATTTTATTTTTGATGATATTTTTCAGTTAAGCGATTTTCTCAATTTGGCTATTTTTCGTTTCGGCATTTTTTTTAATTTTTGGATTTTGTAGTTTTAGCTATTTTAGAAATTTCAAGAGTTTGCCTTTTACGGTTTCCAAGATAATATATCAAGTTATCAAAATTACATAGTGAAAACTACAGTAACTTATAGAATACCCTTAATTTTGTTTAAGAAATTTATTGTTCGGCATAATGTCTTTTATTTGATATTAATTTGCTGTTGGTTCAGCTTTGTCTATATGCATTTCATTGTTCCTGTAAAAAAAATTACTGACGATTTAATTTTAATTTTGTTTTATTTTAAGTTTCAGTGTTAATTAGAGTTGTACATTAACTTTGAAAATTGCAAGTGCCTATATAGAATTATTTGTATATTACATGACGACTTCAACACAATTCTTTGCTTGCTTTAGAACAGCCTTTAATTCTTAACTGTTGTATCGACAAAGTATTTACATATTGTGTGAAAATTTCACATCCGTAGCTTTAACGGCTCTCGATAAACAGCCTGTGATAGACATACAGATGGACATCGTAGCGAAAACAATAGGGTTCCTTTTCAACTTTGGTGTAGGGAACCCCAAAAAAGTAGCATTTCAAATGTCCTAAACTTTGCGTTTTTTACTCGAATAATTTTTTTTTTATTGACGAAACAACTAATACCTATAAAATGTTTGTAATTTTATATTCCAAGTGCATATGAAAATGTCATAAATTGTTGATAAAATATTTAGAATATTGAAAACGTTTTTTTTTTGGCATTAAACATTAAAAAGTCGATCAAATATGTTGTACAAATATTTCTGCATATTTTTTTTTCATTTATCATTTCTAAGTGCAAAATTAAATTTAAAAATGTTTTGCCACTTTGCATATTTCTTATAGTTATTGTAAATAATGGACAGATTTATTAGCTTGTTACAAATTTAAACGCACAAATTTAAAAAAAAAGAAAAGTGTAATTTAAACAAATTCCAAAATATGCATTTAGGTTGAATTTTTTTCTATGCGAAAACATTTTGTTGTTATTATTATTTTTCTTTTTTATTTATTTAGATTTTTTGGGTGTCCTATTTAAAGAACTAAAATGCGAGATAGTCATTCAACAAGGTTGCCAGATTTAAGGCATTATGAAAGAAACACTGGTCAGTTTTGCTTTTGGGCTTTCTGTTTTAGAATAACTTTTATTATTTGCTGTTAAGATAACTTAAAAAGGAAAAGGAAAAGGAGGAAAAGGAGTGAGTCGAGAAACAAAATAAAGTTATTTGTTTACATAAAAAAATAACGTAAAAAATGAAAAATCAGACGAGTCAATGACTTAAGCCTCTTTTAAAAGTGGTTAAAGACAAACCAAGGACAATATCTTTGATATAATTTTTGTTAAGTATTTCCCGAGGCATCAATCTAAATTATCAACTCCTTCTTTGCTTCTGTAGGAATTCAATAACTTCGTTCTTATTACGAGGGCTTGCAAAAAATCATTCACAAACAATTTTTTCTCTGTGCAGATCGACTTCTCAGTGATCCGTGTTTGCTGTATCTCTCTGTGGAATAGAACTAGTCACTGTAGAGTACATGACGATGAAGCTTGGTTATGGAGGATTGATCAAATTCCTCCTGCTTTACTACACCAACGTCTTTATAAGCCCTCGATGTAATTCACAGAATTGTTGTTGAATGGAACTCCAAGTAGAAGAAAAATTCTTGATTTTTGTACGGATGGCTCCAAAACACAAGAAAGTGTGGGTTATGGTGTCTTTTTAAAGGCTTTAGGCCTTCGTATTGCAAAGTGACTTCCGGATCACTGCAGTGTCTCCCAAGCAGAAATATTTGCTTAAAAAAAAGTGAGGATTACTTGAAAGTGATTGTCATTTCAACGAATTTAATTAACATATACACTGATAGTTGAGCAGTTTTTATGGCCCTTCTATTCCCGCTTCTAAGAAGATCAACAGCCCTCGACTTCCGATTATACCTAAATGAGATGGCAAAGCATTTTGATATTAATACCAGGGGAACTCTAGGGCTGAATATCCTGCCAGAACTAGGACAACCTTACAAGTTCCAAAGGATTGGTAATGTGTGGGTTTACCCTACTCCCTTGCAAACTCAGAGTTAAGCACAAGACAGATGATTTAACAAATAGAAGGTGGGTCACAAAAAATGATTGCGTGATCAGAAGGCAGTTATGGACTTGTATACATAGAAAAATATAGCTTCTTTAATTTTTAAAAATATAAAACAAATCTCGATTCTACTGTCCGTGCTAACCGAACACTATCTCATAGGTAGGCACAGATGTAAAAGGTGGGACACAATGATTTTTGGCGCAATGATTTTTTGTGTTGAACTGCAACGTATTAGTAAGCTTATATTGAGCTCTCTTTGGTTTGTCTAAGTGAGTCCAGGATTATGGCTTCCACCCTTACCAAACCTTACCTAACCTCGCTGTTCTTCACGCAAAACCGTCTGCTAACCTGATGCTCCACACTTTTATTACTTGATATAAGGCTTCGGGAAGAAAGTTAGCAATATCCATGAATTCACGCTACATTCAGTAGCTTTTGGTGGTTCATGTCTTTAGAGCGTGATACATTTCGTTCTGTTAAATTACTGTATATAAATTAACAATGAAGTATTATAGTTGCCGTTGTTTGTATCTGCAGTCTGTATTGGCTTATTCGTTTGTGTTGTTGTATATTTTTTAATAAGCTGAAGGCACAATATTATAGTTTTTATTAGCTTTGCTATTTACTTCAACATCGTCTACTTTGTTTGTTATTTTTTTGTATTATGTGGTTTAACTAATGATACCTAGTTATTATTATTACTGAAAAACATTTGTATTGAGTTCGTTCCCGGTGTATCTATGTAAAAATATTAAAATGTGTTTCCTTCTAATTTCTTTATTTGCTAACCGAGGTTGAAGATTATTTTTTTTCTTTTGCATAACTTCCCTTTGATTACACTGCAAAACAAAATTGATGAAAGTTCATCGCAATACCATAAGCTTTGGTTATTGCAGTATCTGTAGTTAAAAAATCAGGACAGAATCATGCGCATGAAAAATTGATATTAAATTTCACAATTTCAATGCAAAAACCGCGGGCTTGTAAGACTAAAACCAATTTCTAGGGAAATTTTAAAATATTTTAGGGTTTTAATATGAAATAATGTTTTATTTATAAAAGTGGAAGGTTTAGCGAACCTAAAAGTTTACTGCCTTAATAAGATAAATTTTGTATGTAAGTCAGTTTTATAAAGCTCTAATAGTTTCATAAATTGTTTTTAATACACTTCTGTTGAACAGATTACACGAAAGTTTAGTGACAATGCCTTCGTCACTTAAATTTTCCGACAACATCCAGAAAAATGTGTGGTGTTTTTACTTTATGACTGTTTGGCACTGGACTTTTATCAAAGACGTTTGTTTTAGTAGTTTTTAGTCAACGTGCTAACTACTATAGCACACTAATGGAAAACTGATACACATAATCTCCCCTTTTTATCATTCTCAACTGAAGTCACTTTGCTGTTCTGAGAGTCAAACGAACTATCACTATTGTAAATAATATTAAAATTTTACTTGAGTTTGTTAACGCACGAGGCAAAGTTATGTAATATCTTTTGCATTTACATATTTATGAACTTAATTAAAATTCAATCTTCTTGGCACCCACTAACTTCGTTCTTCATTGTAAGCAACCCTTATAATAAGATTTGTCTTAATTATAAATCGGATATATATTTTTTGTGCAAAAGAAAACTGTTTAAAAACTTTCCGGCCGGCTTAAAAAGCGATAAGGTAAAAGAAAAATATATAAAAATTTATACTTGTTTATTTTGCAAAACTTGTCAATATTAAACAACATAAAAAATTTTCAACTTATTTAAAATGTATTATAAAATGTAAAATAATTCAATGTACTTAAATTTACATATGTACATATTTTATTATTTACATATGTACATATTTTATTATTGCTATGAGAGTTAAACGAAATAATTGCCTAAACAGAGCGTATGTCAAAATTTCCAACAAAAATACTTTAAAACACTCTAACGAGGACTAATTTGTTAAATTTTATCTTGGAACTCCACGTTTTTGTCTAGTAACTTTGTGAGTATCGCGCACAAGACACATTGAACTATGTTGGCGCTACCAAATGTAAATAAAATTTTCTTTATAAATTTAATCAAAATAAATAAACATTTATTTTTTTCTCAGCTACTTTTTTTACCTATTTGATATTAATTTTAATGTTGATTTTTGTGTGCAAAAGTGAAAAAAATGTTTTGAATAAATTGTCAAAAAAAGACAATGTAATGAAAAACTGAAACTTAAACATCATTTTAAGAAAACTTAAAAAAAATGATATAAATCATATTATAAAATATGAAATATGAAATCATATTATAAAATATGCTTGGATTTGTAAAATTTATTGAATAATTTTTTTATATCTAGGTGCACAGTGCGCTTTCCAAGTTCCAAGTGAAGTTTGGTATACAAGTACCAATTACCTTGGTAAATTTTTACCAAGGGTCCGAAGCTACGCCCATAAAGCTCAGAATTAAAGCACATATCTAAAGCTTTTAACTCAAGTGATTTTATTGAAATTTGGCACACATGTTGCAATAATACATGGCTATAAATTTTTTTAAAGTGGGCGTTAACACGCCCATTTAATTTAAACCTCCTATTTCAAACACTTCCGGCCAATAGATTTAAATGTAGTATTTATGTAACTTTTATTATCCGTTTCCAATGAAACTAAACAGGAAAGATAAACACTAGCCAAAGAAAATTTTGGATTAAAAAAAGTAGGCGGGAACACAGCCATAAGAATAAAAAATAAAACTTGTACTTGTGAGCTGAAATTTGATAAACGAAAATTACTAGAAAAATCTGAAAACTCCAAAATTTTACCAAGGTGGGCGGGGCATCGCCCATAAGGCTCAGAATCTAAAATACAAATCTATGGCCCTTAACTGAAGCGATTTTATTGAAATTTGGCATACATGTTGCAATAATGCAAGGCTATAAATTTACGTTGATAAAAGTGGGCGATAATACGCCCATACATTTTAAGCCTACTATTTCATATACATTTTAACATACTACATATTTATAAATTTATTACTATCCGTTTCCAAAGAAACTCGATAAGAAAGATAACTACAGGGCAAGGAAAGTCTTGAGATTAAAAAAGTGAGTGGTATCACGCCTATTAGAATTAAAATTTTCGCTATAATTATTATAAATATGTAAGAACAGATTTGCACCTCCTTTGCACTAATTTCTTTTGTTGTTGTTTGTTTTAATGTTCGTAAGTAAACGAAAAAATTGGCAAACATGCTGTTGTTGGGTAGTAGGCAGTCTAAAAGCACTTTAGTCGGAGGGTTGCAGATTTGAATCCTGGAGACAACCCAAATAAGCTTTAAAGTTTGTGTATTTTTCAACATAACTACAATTTAAAATAAATTTTATACACAGTGATCAATTCAATCATGTTAATTGCAATTTAAGATATGTGTGATAGTATTTATTTAGTGTGTAGATTAGGTAAGTTAAGGGTATCAGTCAGAATCCCGGATTCACACAACAACAAAAATTACACATTACCATCAGAACTGCTTGCCATGTAATGAGTTATTTTTTTGATTACCGAATTTCATTACTCGCTTAAAAATCACATTACCTAAGAAAAAATTTATGCACAAGTTGCTAAATGAGAATGTTTTTTTAGAATTAATAGATAACGTGAAGAAGTTGCTAAATAAAAAAAGTAAGTACTTCTCAAGAATCGATTATTTTAGTCTCACGCCTTGTTAAAGTCATTAAGTTAGTAATTCAGTGGGAAAGAGCTTCCACCAAAAATGCTCAATTCCAAACCCGATAAACTCTTTTGAAATTTTTTTCTGGGTATTTATAGCGTGTTGGTCTATTGTAATACCACGTAGACTCTGCTTATGCGAAGTCCCCACAGTCATACCAATCAGAGCTCAATATAAAGCTACTAAGACATTGCATTTCAACACTAGTTTGCAAGAGAGAAGCGGTAAAACCACATATTCTAAATCCAGTGGAACTTGTAAGGTCCTGGTTCTTGCAAGCTCATCAGCCCTATAATTTCTCTGAAAGCCTCTATATCAAACTGGTTTGCCATCTTATTCAGAGATGATCGGCTGTCATGGGCTATTGTTGGTCTCAGAAGCGGGGATTCAAGGGCCATAATAGCTGCTCGACTATCAGTTTATATGTTAATCAAAGTCTTTGAAGTGACATTCACTTTCAACTTATCTCTTTCTGAAAGATATTGCATTGATCACAATGTTGCTTTGAAATGCGAAGACCTAAAGCCCCTGAATATACTCCATAACCCACACCATCTTGTGTTTTGGACACTTTTTTCTTCTACCTGGTTTTTCATTCATCTACAATTCTGTTGACGACATCGAGGTTTTATAAAGATGTTAGTTTAGTAGAGCAGGGGACGTTTGGTCAATCCTCCATTCCCAAGCTTATTGTCGAGTATACACAGTGCCGGTATCAGTTCCGTTTGTTGCAGCAGGTGCGGTAAGAGCATTAACTTCGAATTCAAATCGCCCCTGGGGAGGCCAGGTGAATTTCAAAATTAAATTTTTCCATGTGAATAAGGAAATTTACATCCTGTGTCCACCAGTCAGGCAGACGACTCGTCCAAAAAATTTATGACAATCACTCAAGAAAACCAGTGCAAATTTTCTGCTCAAATCGAACCTTCAGATTGAAGAAACGGGTGCTTTAAATACTCAGGAAATTATAATGGCAAACATTTATGAGAAACAGCTTAACCCGTTACCTTAAGTTATTTGCTTGATATTTTTTAACGCAAGAATTTGAAAATTCCATACAAAGAAAAGTTAAAAGTGAAGCATTTTCTACAACAATAATTCTTGTAGAATTTTCCAAAAAAAAAAGCTGAAGACGTATTGTGTTTGAAACAGAAGCATGAATAAATAAATAATATTACTCAAACAGATTTTAAGATATGAAAGCTTCTGTCAAAATTTAATATTGAGTTTCGATGTACTCAGAGACTTGTAGTAAAATATAATGTTGAGTAATATTTTGTGCAGTGCTACTAAAATTTAAGATATCTTTTTGTCTAATTTTCGAGCACCATATCTTAATGTTAAAAAAATGCTACTAAAATTTTTAAGAAGGCGAATGAACTTAAAACTCTCTTCTAAATATGACCCTAGTGAAAAATTTTAACACAGTCACACAGAAAAAAATACCAATGTAAAATCTCCATGCAAACATTTTGATTTCAAATCATATTAATTTTACAGGAAATAATATATTCACAGAAAAAACTAATTTTCCATTTTAAACACAAAATTCTCTGAATCAAATACTAATTTTTTCAATTTAGGTCCTACAAAGAAATTTGTAAATTCAAACGCAAAGTTTTGTAATAATTTGTTTGGAAAAAAACCCCGATTTTTTCAATCAACAGATTGTCTGATTCAACAAAATTTTTTAATGAAAATAAAAAGTAAATAAAATAAATAACTGTTGTGTACAGTATGCAATTTCTATATTGGAACAGAAATGTTCTCTTAACAATTTTGTTACAAGTATTACTTTATATTAATTGTATCAATTAGAATTTTTCACTCTATATTGTCTTAGTTTTGCTTAAAAAAACAAACTATTTACTGGAATAGTAAAATATATTTACTCAATCAAAATTTTATTTCAAACAAACTTTTGTTTGAAAATTTTTCGGAAATAATTTTTTCTGTGTTGTTTAAGTGTGTTCGTGTTTATTTGCTTTGTTCATAGCTGCAAGAAACTTTTGTTCTTAGTTGTGTGAGTTGTTCACTACCGCGCGATGAGTTTCGCGTTCCGCGGGAGAATTATATACATTGAAGCATATTTCTGCTGCCAATACCAATATACACACGAAATTTAAATAATTAATTAAATCACTGAATATAATAAATAAAATTCATGTTGTCCCACCTTAAAATAACTTTGATTTAATATTGTTCTTCGCGTTGTTTCAGTATCGAATTAAAGTTGTTTCAATTTAAAGTAACTTTGATTCAATATGATTCTTTGGCCATTTTGGTTTTAACAGTACTTAAATGTTAAATCAATGTGAAATAAAACATTTTCTTTGAAAATTACGGTAAATCATGTTGGATTCACATAAAAAACATATGTAGAAAATTCATTGACATAAAAGATTAAATTAACCTTGATTTGTGTAGATTTTGAGTGGAAATTTTTCTGTAAGCCGATACATACCTATGTATGTATTCTAAATGTTTTGGTTTCTTCTGCCAGAATCAGTCAGCAGAAACTTGTTGTTTTAAAAAATAGTTTATTTGGTCATACTTTAACAAACTTAAGGTTTTTGTTTCATTACATTTTATAACCCAGACTTAGTAAAAAAAACGGAAAGTAAATGTATGAGCGACCCTAATATATATATTTCTGCATTTAATGCTAAATAAAAACTTAAGTTTATTATTAGTCATTTGGCATTCACTCGCCATGAACTTGGGGTTATGCAAATTTAAGTATTCATGTTAAGCCATAATAGTAATTGCTTTTTATAAAGTTCAAGCAATAATAGAAAAATAAATATCAGAATAACGAGCAAAAATAAAACAGAAAAAATACTCAAATATTTAAAAAATTCATTAACACTCATATAAGCACACGCTCACTGAGTAAGCAATTTCCGGTGGAAAGCATACATACACAAACACACACACAAAGACACATTCTGAAGCATCATTTGCATATTGCATGGTTGTAGGGGTTTGTGTGAAAAAATAGTGTTGCCAATGAATATCTTCACGTTGTAGTAACTCAACACATTTGATAGAGGGCTCTCTAAATTATAAAAGCGTTTATCATTTAAAGACGATTTCTGTCAGGCACTATTACTGGCCAACCTTGCAGTCTCGTTAGATTCTTAGCGAAATTATGTAATATTTTTTTACCAGGTTTTGCACATCGACTCTCAATTTAACTTGACATTTCCACAATATATTGTCTTCATACTTATGACAAAATACAAGTGCTGACAAGTAAATGCTTTTTATGGGAAATTATTTTATATTTTGAATAACTTTCGCTGACATGAACACAAACACAAACTCATACAATTAATATGAATATGCTGACTGCTGGCTTTTGTGTATGTGCGATTAATGCATAATATTCAAAGTCATTTACTTGCATAAATGCAATAGGAAAACGAGGAAATGTTTAAACACAAGTTTAAAAAAAAAAACATACATATGTACATATGTATATAAGCAGCACATGTAAATATATTTCAATACTGTTTATAATATTAAACATATAAACCATAACGACGTCTTAACAAGGCCATTACACAGTTTTCTTTTATTTTGTTTTCACAGATGTTAATTAAGCAAAAATCAAGAGTACTTTACCAGTTTATTGTATAAAACTAGACGCAAACCCTCTCGTAATGAATTGAAATTAAAGAAGGGGAATATATTCAGTTTAACAGAAACTTATGTACGTATACTTAAGACTTAGGTGTTAAGAAAACTATTTGTTAAACAACAATTTAGATACATAAATTTCCTAAAAATCAAATGAACTTCATACACTGTAGTAGTTTGGAAATATTTCTGAATGGATTTTCCATTTTTCTATCCCTAACCAAACATCCCGGCAAAAAGTTAGCATGATATCTTAATTTTAATGACTTCCTACACTCATTTTTTATTAGCTTTATATATTAATAAGAACAAGCAGTAAAAACGTTCATATATGTACATGTATACAGGATGTCTGCAGGGAAGGTATACTACTTGCAGTAATTCCATTGTAATCCTGGATGTATGCGATGTGGCACCGTCGTGTTGATACCACAGTTGCGGTGTTAAAAAGTGTTCAATCACATCACGATATTGCTCCCCATGCACAGTTACTCTTACGCGATTTTCATTTTCCAAAATGTAAGATCTAATAAATTTAATACACAGAAAAAATTACGCGCAAAAGATTTTTAAAAAAATTTTTGTTTGAAATAAAATTTAGTTTCAGTAAATACTTTTTATTGTCCCAGTAAATTGTGTGTTCAAATTTTATTTCTGGTTTGTGGGCTACTTTTCGACAATTACATATATACAACACGATCAATCAAAACAAACAACAACAATAGCACAGCAGCATGTTGGACCTATCGACAAGCAAGATGAACAACAACACAACAACACACTTAAACAACAAATAATCTCAGCCGATTTCAGCTAGATTTGAATTTTTATAAAATTGTTATCAGAATTTACAAAATTATTTGTAGGACCGTATTCATAAAAAACATTTACTAATTCAATAAATTTGGTTACTGAAAATGAAATTTAGTTTTTTTTATGTATGATTATGATTTTTTCATGAAAATAGGGGTTGTCATGGGGGAGCTGTTTTAACGATTAAACCACGTTGGTTTTTCGAAAGTATTCCTATAATAAATTTGCTACGTGCCAACTTTACGACTGCCAAATATGAACTGTTAAAACTAATGTTTACCAAAATAGCGGCCCATAAATATGAGAATGAATGAATGTTTTTCTGTCCGGTTTTTTGCGAACAGCAACCATCAACTCACTCAAAGTGAAAAAATTTGTCAACTATGGTTGAAATCTAGGCGCACCGTAGTGCGCCAGGCCAAGTTCCGGCCAATGCACGCAGTGTGTATATTTAATTCAAGCTGTTTTTACCCCCCTCATAACTCTGTTCCTGCAATCGTAAAATTATGATATTTAAACCATAATTAGAATAAATTCATATAACCTCATATGCTTAAAAGTTTTACAATGAAAGGTTCCGGAGATATAGAGGTACAAAAAGTGCATATTTTAAGACATACTCACTGACCACTGGCCACTGACCACTGACCACTGACCACTGACCACTGACCACTGGCCACTGACCACTGACCACTGACCACTGACCACTGGCCACTGACCACTGACCACTGACCACTGACCACTGACCACTGACCACTGACCACTGACCACTGACCACTGACCACTGACCACTGACCACTGACCACTGACCACTGACCACTGACCACTGGCCACTGACCACTGACCACTGACCACTGACCACTGACCACTGACCACTGACCACTGACCACTGACCACTGACCACTGACCACTGACCACTGACCACTGACCACTGACCACTGACCACTGGCCACTGACCACTGACCACTGACCACTGACCACTGACCACTGACCACTGACCACTGACCACTGACCACTGACCACTGACCACTGACCATTGACCACTGACACACTAATCAAATTGATGAAGCACTTCCGCTATTGCTAGAGAGCTAAAATTTGGTACACGAGAAGCAATGAACCAGAAAAATCTGAAAACCCGAAAATTTTAACCAGCAGGACGGGGCTACGCCCATAAAAATTAAAATTTGCGCTCTTGAGCTGAAATTCGACATACGGCTAGGTCTAAGTAAGAAACAAAATAAAAAAATCTTAAAACTGCAAAATTTTACCCAAGTGGGCGTGGCTACGCCCATTAAAGTCAGGGTTAAAAAAGTTAATTCAAGGCGCTTAATGGAATTTATTTTATTGACATATATGCTGTGGTAATGCAAGGCAATAAATTTTTTATTAAAAAGTGGGCGTTGACACGCCCAAACAACCTAAACCTCATTTTAATGCCCTGCGGCTCAGAATATTTAGATATACTGTTTATGTGGTTATTATTATTCGTTTGCAACGAAACTTGACGCGAATACTAAGCGCAGGCCCAAAATAATTTTGAGTTTGGAAAAGTGGGCAGGGTGACGACCATAAAAATTAAAAATTAAAAGTTGCGCTAGGGAGATGAAATTTGATATACAAGTAGGTCTAGGTGAGAAACGAACTAGAAAAATCTGAAAACCTGGAAATTTTAAAAATCAATAGTTGCGCTTATGAGCTGAAATTTGATACACAAGTAGGTATAGGTGAGAAACCAACTACAAAAATCTGAACACCTAAAAAATTTTATCAGAATGGTCGGTGTCACGCTAATATTATTTTGAACTAAAAACTTAACATACAGCTTTTAATTCAAGCCAATTTAGTGAAATATTGCATACGCGTTGCACGTGCACAAGGGTTTCAACTATCACCTTAAAAAGTTGGCGTGATCATTCCCATAAAATGTTACCCTTGTGTTTAATCTACTTTGATCTAGCATATTTTAAAAGAAAATTAGCATAAATTATAAGCGCTGCTTACAACAAAATTTTTAGTTAGAAATAGTGGGGGAGGTAAAGCTGATAAAATTTAAAGGTATAATTCGCGCTGGAGAGCTGAAATTTTATACACAAATAAGTGTAGCTGCATAAGCCAATGGAAAAATCTTAAAATAGAAAAGTTTTACCCAGTATACGGGGCCACGACTTTAAAATTCTAATTCGCACTAGCGAGCTTAAATTTGATACACAAATAAATTTAGATCAGAGATCACTAAGAAAAATCTGAAATCCCAAAAGTTGATATCAGGTGGTGGAAATAAGCACTTCAAATTCAAAATTAAGATAAATTTTATTAAAACTTCTCACACACATTGCACTTGTCCAAAATAAAAGTTTCCTATTTTGAAAAGTAAACGTAAATTCACCCATAAATCGTTGCTTTTTCTTTCATGTACTTCGGTTTAGCAGTTATTAATTTATTACTCATATATTTCTCATTAACTTTTTAATACAAAACTTTGCATGAACCATGAGGACTAGCAGATATAAAAGTCGGCGGGGCCAGGCCTATAATTATTTTACACTATAGAGAGCTGAAATTTTGTACACAAATAGTAATTGATGTAATTAATTGGAAAATCCAAAAACTAAAACACCATCTACCCTATTGAAACTTTGCATGCGCATTGGGAATATTCTTTTGCTGACCTTAATATGTAAATATATTGAGAAAATAGACGGCGTCACGTCCACTAAAATGTACGCTGTATTTTACATGTTTCTTTCCAGACAACTCTTACCAGATACACTCGTACACACTAGCGACCTGTTGTAATGACACAACAGTGCATTTTTAAGGTCAACAATCCAAAACCCATCATGCTCTTACCCATTATTTTATGAAACTATGCCATTTTCAACTGGCACAGTGATCATTAATAGAAATAAGGCATACTAGAAATTTGAAGTTTAAATAGTGTTATTATAGAACATTTTTCAAAATGTAGTCAGATCCTCACAAAAACACAAATGTGAAAAAAGGCCAAGTTCCTGTCCAAAATTTCGCCCATTAAATGTAGTGAGATATAAATTTTGACCAAGTTCTTGTTTGCCACAATACCTAACACAGAAATATGTAATGTATTATATAAACTTGTAATCGTAAGGATTTCATATAATTTCTAGATAATCTGCTAATACTTTTTAAGTTTTTGCCAAATATTTTGCTTCTTATATGCTTGATGTTAATTTAACATAATTAAGTGTAATATTCATAGAACATTTTTCTTTCTGGAATACTTTTATGTCATGTAGATTTCATATTCCAGTAATGTAAAATGAAAATTAAAAATCACGTTGAATGAAAATTATTTTAAGTTGATATAAAGTGAATTTGATACAGAAATAACTTGAAAAAAAATTTTGAATCAAAGTTGTTTAAATTTGAAACACAAATTCAATTTAATGTAACAATTTAATTTAAATTATTATTTAACTTACTTGGTTAGGTGTATTAGCATAGCATAGTTGGTTTCCCCTGGCCAGAGTTTGAACTCGAAGTCATCGCACTTACCGCTGCAGCTACAATAGACATAAATATTCCTTAGATAGACTCTAAAAAAAATAACATCATGAATAAATTTAATTTTGATTTGATTGATCACTTGACTTTTTTGTGATATTAAAGTTATAGTTAAAATAACACAAGCTGTGAAGTTTCTTTGCCTTGTCTAAAGAATTCGAAGCTGTGGTATTCAGATTACAAAATTTTCGCTGACAATGCAAACTTTGTCGGCTAATTACGAACATAAAAACCCAGAAAAATAAAACAAGAACTAGTCGCACAACTGAGCACAAAAATTCATAGGAGCTACGAACACAGCAAATAAAAACCAATGCACTTTGATAATATGTTAAATATACTTAACATTTTTGCATGTTGATTTTACATTGGTATTTTGTTCTGTGTGTTTATGTATATGAGTTTGTTATTTTGGATCCTTTTGCTTTGAGTTGTCGAATAAGCGATGTCCGTTTGTCCAACTGTCCTTCCGTCTGTAATAAAAATTACAGTTGTGCAGCTCATGAACGAAATAGTTCAATTGAACGATTCACTTCACTGAGCACTGTGAGCCGTTCAAATCACTGAGCGCTTTCAGCAAATTTGTTGTGTCGCACAAGTACATAAAAAAAGTAAATGTATGTAGATATATTTATTAAGAAATCTCTTTCATTAAAATATTTTAGTTTTATTTATTTTTTATAATTCATCTGCCTTGTTTGTAATGTATGATCACACATACACAGTATAAATCTGTCACTTTTTAAGCTTCGGTATCCGCTATTTCTTTATGCATGTTTCACTACAAATCAACTCAGCTACTGAGCCAACTGAATGAAATACTTCAGTAAAATGATCTGAGCTGAAGAGAGCGGTCATTCAAAAGAGATGATAAGCACAACTCTAAAAGAAATCGGTATTAAACTGATGTGGCATTTGGATTAAATAGATTGGTATTGAAAATCAAAAAGTCGGTTTCAGGGCAAGAAAACGTTTTGGTTGTTTTAAAACTTATTTTTTAACTTCTTTAACTTTTTGATAGAACAACACATTTTTATATATAAAACTTCTTTCATTAAGTGCTTCTTTATCTTTAAATTTCAGCAAAATAAAAGCACATCGATACCATTATCTAGGAAAAGAACACTTTAATAGCACAATTTTATCATGAGCAGGTTATATTGAAGGGCATAACCTATTCATATTTTCATGATGATTTAAATAAGCAGCCGATTCAACATAGGCACAGAAAAACCCTTTCAAGGGGAGATGAAGGGATTGCTGTTGCGCCCCCTTTACACTTATTAAAATTGCATTCAACTATTTATTTTAAAACTACACGAAAAGAAAAAATATGGTTGAGGTAACCATAATCAAACAGCAACATACTATGATTGAATTATATGGTTGTAGTTAAATCATATTATTGTCATTACAAAATCAAACTTTTAATAACATTATTATCTGAGTTAATAATAATATTATCAACAAAAGCAATGAACTTTGTTACACCTTATCTTATTATTGTAAATATGACAATACTATTAATAGATGTGACTAAAATATAATTGAGTTTCACCATACCATGTTCTTATATTATAATAATATTGTTAAATACTACAGCAGTATTATTTAATATAATAATAATATTTTGCTTTTCAATCATATATTTATTGGTTGATATTTTGTTTAAAACAGCCGTGCGTTAAATCCGAAATAAAAATAAATTTATATTGTTGAAATAAAATGTGTGTATAGAAATATATACTTACATATGTGTGTATACTCGAAATACAGACACGTCTTTTTAAAAAGATATACATGTGTACGTATGTACATGTTTTCATTTATCTATCCTTTTGTTTGTTTGTACTTTATTTATTTATTTAACACGACCCCTGCAATACCGATAGCTTACAAACGAAACACTGAACTGACAGAAGATGTTCCTGAAAAAGATTTTTTAAAAAACTTAACATAGTATGGTTTTGGATAGCATTGTATTGTTATTTACATTATATTATTTTTAAATAATAACAAAAATTATGTTGCAGTCATAAATTTTTAACAAAATTATATTGTTAGACTCTAATCATATAAGACTTTTTTATAAATATAATAATGTAATTATTAAATTCAAACATTACCTTGTTTACCGTAACAAAATTAATGTTTCAACCAACAATAACTTGTTTTCAACGACCACACATTTGTTTCTGAGAACATAATATTATTTTCTCAACCATTCTACAACCATATCTTTTCTTTGCGTGTACTTATGAAAATAATCACTGATATCCCCCTCCCCACTCCTCATTGAAAAATTTACAACTGCGTCAACAACTGTTAAAGTTTGAAAATTCTTATTGGAAGACCCTTTATATTCTTTGAAGAATAATTTTGAGGTATTTTTTAAGGTAGTTTTTATTTCTAACTTGAAATGCAAGAACATAACTTATAGAAATTAAATTTTTAAATTTCCCCAGGCAACTCGTATTAAAAATACGCAAGTGCCAGCGAAAATTACAAGCTTGACGAAATTTTTAATTTTATATATTTGGGCAACAAATACATGCGGCTGCTTTTGTTTATTTGTTTGCCATTCTAAACTTTATCTTGAGCAGTCATAAGTCAAGATACAGTGAGATTTTGTGTGTAAGTGTACAAAAAATTTATTTACAAAAATTAAAGTTTAATGATTCAGCAGATTTGCTTTAGTTTGTATACTGGGAAAAAAGAGAAATTTTAGTTGGAATTATATCGCATATGTGTATAATTGTGTCCTCTGTTCGGAACTCTATAAGTATAGAAAACTTAATTTTAATACAAAGTATATACAATTTTATACCGGAAGGTCTTGCAAGGTTTCTTACTTAATTAAAACTTTAGCAAGTATATTTTCTAAGCACACATTATAATGTCTTCCCTAATAAAAATTACTAATGATTTTTTCCCTCAATGACAAAATTGAATTAATATATATTTTTATTATTTATTATATTTTACTATTAGAGCGTTTGACATTTTGATAACACCTTTATAATACAATTTAATTTTATTATTATGTAGAATTTCCATTTAGTAATTCTTTTGTTATCTTTTTTTACTTTTGCAGCTAAATATTGTCTACTTGCAGTGCTTCGCAACAGTGAAGTAGTCAAAAGGCTTAAAATAAAAAAGGTAATTATATTAGAGATAAGATTATAAGATTTTACTTTATAAATTTAAATGGTCAATTTATTAAAATGTTTGATAAAAACAGAAAAGATAACTCTTGCTTATAAATTACGAATTTAAAATGTCATTAATTAGATGTTATTAGTATAACTATTTACTTATAAAAAATTTTACTCCACTAGATTTACGAGGGTGGATCTGAAAGTCCCTGACTTTTAAAACAAAACGCAAGTTGGATACACAATTATTTTATTTTTCAACATTTAGTTTTAGCGTTTCATCAAGTTTTTATACCTTCCAAAAAATGGTCTTTATCGATGTCATCAGAATAGGTGTTGGTTTGTTAAATTGTTTGGAGTCAAATCTCTTTTTAACTGACCATTTTTTAGGTTTTGGAATTAGAAATAAACACTTGGGTGGATGAGAGAGATTTTTACTATGGAAACTGCACGTAGGGAAAATAAAATTTTCTGCAAAAAAAACTTTGAGTAATAAAATCAAATAAAATATGGAGAAAAAAACCTAAGCATTTACATATGCTGTAATTTTTAAGATATTGGAAGCAGCTTTTAATATTCTTAAAGTTGAGGAAAAAGCAAACAAATATTCACTTCTGAAGTTTTATAAAATTGTTCTTATAACTTTTTACCAACATACATTCCTACATAAAGTAAATTTGGGTATTTATTGGAAATGTTCCCATTCTATGTAATATTTGCAGTTGCTGTTTGTTGCTAAGTAATGAAAAAACCATTCACCACCATCAAACAACTTAAAGAAGCACTGAACATTTTTTCCCAGGGGAATAATACGCAAATTAACACATTAACTATTAGGCTAGGAAGAAGACATTTTTAAATTATTTTCTATGCCCGCATTCTTTAACGGAAAATTTAAATTTAAACCTTAAATAATTAAATATGTATGTATATCCCTATTTCAACAACTTCTCTTCTTAGTTGCCTTTTATCTCATAAAATGCTGTGCTGTTTAAATTGTTGTCTGTACACTTTGTTAATATCCTGGAACATTTCCGATGTAAGAATGCCAACATACAGATACGAATATTTAATTTATTCTTTCTTTATGTGTTAAAAAAAATGAACAAACTAGCAAGCACATTTGCTTTTTACTCAACCATTTAGGTATTTGCTGTCTGTTTAATCAGCTTGCCGGAGCAAAATTTAAATAAACAAATACAGGCAGGAAGAATATTTATGCAGTAAATATTTTAAGGCACTTCTTAAATTTTCTTTGCACTTTCGTCATGTTTAGGAAAGTGTTAATGCAAAATCAAATGAACAGAATTCGTTTCAGTTTGAAAGATGATTCACATGATTTTAGCAGTGGTTACAGAATGAGATTATTTTTAATTTGTTTGAAAAATGAAAAACAAACAATTGCGATCCATATTAGAGGCTGCAATTCTTAATCCAAAAAACTCAGTAAAGCGTAGCAACTTAAAGTAAAAAAAAGTAGATAACTAATAATAAGATAACTATTAATGGGTACAAGATTATTGTTTTTGTACAATTTTAAAGATTTATTTTTGTGAAGATAATGTTATAATAGCTATTGATTGCTGAATTGGACTGTATTACCACGACCAGATAGTTTAATGGTATGTGAATAGAAGGGATATTATAACAAAAGTATTAAAAAGTACATTATTCAAGCTATAAATAATTGATATATCACAAGTAAAAGCTACACGATTAACAAACTCATGAAGCATCTGCTTCCATTATAAATGAAATTATAAAATATTAGTAGCCCATAACGTTAAAGAAAACGTAGGTTTGGAACTGGGCATTGCACAAACGAAATCGAAATCGGAGGATTTGTATGTGCGTGAAGTTTATTTGAGATACGTGAAATACAATGACCCAAAATCGTTCAACATCGTATTCGTGAAGTTATTGTGCACATAAGGCCATAAATCTGTGGCTTTCTTGAAAAACAGCGCATCTCCAAAAGTTGAATTAGTCCTTTTTAAAACGCATTTGAAATTCAACAATTTGACATCATAAACTCTAAACAATATATATATCTAACATTTGTTAACCCACTAATAATCCAAAATTATTATTTGACTTATTCAGTAAAATATTTAATGATTTGGGTTAGAGAGCGATACAAACTTTAGCCTAATCAAATCACTAATATAGAAACAAATGAAGTTCACACAATAACATGAGATCGGATCAATAAGTCCGTGACTTCTTGAATGAAACACAGTTTTTTTGCAAAACCAAAATTTATTTTTGAACATAATCACGTTTTATATCAATACACTTAGTCCAACGCTTCTTCAGTTTTGTAACCCTTCAAAAAAATTGGATTTTTCGAAGTCCTTAAAATAGGCGATAGTTTCATAGTTTCTCTTTCCACTGAGCCATTTTTTAGGTTTGGAGATAGGAAATAGTCACTAGGTGCTAAGTCCCGAGAATATGGCGGATAAGGTACCAATTCTTAGTCCAATTCATAGATTTTTACCATTGAGACCATAAACGTGTGCATTCGTGCATTATCTTGATGAAAAAGAACTTTTTTCTTGGTCATATGTGGCCGTTTCCTTTTTAAATCCTCATTAAATCGATCTAGTAAGTTGGCATAGTATTTGCCGTTTACTGTTTTTCCCTTTTCAAGGTAATCGATGTGGATTATCCCTTGTACATCCCAAAAAACTGTCGCCATCACATTATTGGGCAACAAACTCACCTTGGCCTTCTTCGGAGAAAGTTTAGACTACTGCTTGGTCTCCGGAGTTCATGTTTCATCAAAAGTTACAAAATTCTGCAAGAATTCATTCAGATTACAATTAAGAAACTCCAAGTTGTCACGCGTTTACGTTTATGGTCAATTGCGATCAAACGCGGCACCCATCTTACAGATAACTTTCTTAAACCCAACTGATCATTTCAAATTGAAACCACACTGCCATATGGAATGCCTATCTCATCAACAATTTCACGCAGTCTTACTTTTCGATCGGCCAACACCATATCGTGGATTTATTCAACAATTTCGGGTGTACTGATCTCAATTGGCCGTCCAGAACGTTCAGCGTCATTTGTGGGACCACAACGAAATTCAATAAACCACTTGTTTACCATTGAAATTAATAACGCGAGTTCCCATAGTATTTATCGAACTTTTTCCTGATTTAATTGACGGTTTTTTTTTCATAAAAAATAATTTTTAATGAGCACACGAAATTCACTTTTTTTTTCATTTTTTTCTAAAAAGGCGAGGCAGTCTGTTATCAACGGCTGCTAAGCACAAACTTAGTGATACAGCTTTTTCAAAATTAGACAGGAATCAACTGACAATTGCTTCTTGACAAAAGTTGTTGTCATTTTAATCAAGAGGCGGAAAATTCAAAAAGACACTGAATTAATGATCCACCATCGTAATTGAAACTAATCAAGAGTTATGTTTTTTCTTCCAAAAATATACTGGAAAGATCTACTATAAGACAAAGCTTTTGTTTCTACGAATCTATTCGGAATGGCTTCAAAATATTCATAAAGTCGAAAATAATTGCTGTGCCAATAGTTATGTGAGATACTGTATCTGCAAAAATTGTTGCAAGATTTGCCAAAGTTATAGTCCCACTATCGCCAGCGATAAAGCAAAACGTGTTATTGAGCAGCGGACTTAAAACGATATAAACAAGAGAGATGTAATGTAAATAAGGAGAATGATATCGCACCTGTAGCATATCGAATATTCAAAATATTTCCATATTATTTTATGTTTGAGGCTTGCTTGAACACAGAAAAAAATTTTCCTTCAATAAACAACTTTAATGGAAAATAAAATAATTAAGAATGTATTTATGTCAATTAAACTTTTGCTTACAAATTTAATTAACTTCAAAGTGTAAGTAACTTAATTAAATTTTTTTTTTATTTAAAATTTAAGTTTTTGATAGCAGAAATATTTTTTTCTGTGTAGGTAAATGCACATATTTTGCATATTTTTAATGTTAGGTGAGATTATCAAGCACAAAAAATTAATTTATAGTTGCATGAAAGTGTATGTATATGCCATTGTATACCATAATTTTAGAATATTATCGGGTTATTATGGTACGATTGATTCCATACCCTAAATGACTAGTAATATAAAACCACAGAAACATTCACTTAAATTATCAAAAATGTATTCTTGCTTCAAAAAAAATTAAATAAATTAAGTTATGCCCTCAATCTCATTTTAAACTTTTTTTATTATATCTCTTTTTTCGAATGGGGCTCATAAAAAATTTTTGTGCGTGTTATTGTTACCTTACGAAGCAATTTCGACCTTTGCAAATGTTCATAATTTTTATTCTACAAGTTAGTTTAAATTTCAATATGTGATTTTATTAATATTATTTTGTTACTTTATACTCTGGCATCTAAAACAGCTGTTCATTATAAAATTTTGTTAAAAAAAGTTGTAAAAGTTTGAGCAAGTTTTCTACACTCATGCAAACTTGTAAATCAAATAGACCTAATTTTTTAATTGAATGTAGATGTCATAGTTTAAAGTATAAAAATAAAATAATGTAATATATGTAAATACTTACAACATTAATATTGTGGTACTTCATATTAGAGTAGATTTTTTATAGAGGTCAGAAATAATTATCTAGGTTACTTTTATTACTACAGTGCAGAAGTTAAGTAAACTTTTTGTAAATAAGGCCTTAAGATATTATTTGTATAACTTTCAGGTATAATATTATTACATTGTTAAGGAGAAACAAAAAAACAGACAATAAAAACTCGCTGGTGTTAAACAAGAAATTTAAAACTATATATTTAAAATATTTTTATGAGTTGTATTTTAGTTTTACTGTTGTTGCCATTAGAAAATAGGCAAATGAAAATTATTGTTCGCTTTTCATAAACAGGCAGTAAATCTATTTATCGTATTTAGTGAACAAAACGAACAAATTAAAGATTCTCGGAAACGACATTTCACCATTCCGTGTGTAATTTCCACAATAGATTGGTATTGAAAATAAGTACAATCACAAAGATGGTTCTAGAGCTGGAATTAGTAAACTTTTTTTTTCATATAAAAGTAACTAGCTAACACTACTTTTTATTTTTTTGTTAAATAAGCCTATAAAAAAATAAAAAATAAAAAAATATATGGAACATAAAATCATTATCGCAGGTAAAGACCAAAAACTAATGTGGAAATTCTTAATAGAAACGGCTAATATGACACACATAAATCAATCCATAAAGAAAATAAAGATAAATGATAAATAGATAGAAAATGAACTCGAACTAGCAGAGTCACTTAATAACTTTTTGTGGACAGCATCAATGAAATCAAAAATGAAATTGAAAAGATAGATTTTTTTTCTCGAGAAATATGAACTTAAATTATGAATTTGAATTTTAAGAAGTTGATACATTCATTAAGTATACTTAATATTGTAAAAACTGTAAAAAAATAAAAATTTCTGTCTGAAGGTGTTATTAAAGATTCAATGGAATACATGACATATTTTTTTGCTGGCATTGTAAACGACTGCTTACGACTTGCTCATGTTCCTAAAAAATGGAAGGTTTCCAAAGTGGTACCAATAGAAAAGGTTAAATACTGCGACTAGTAAATACATTACCATCAGATGAAAAAATTATGGAGAGTGTGGTTAAAGAACAGTTGCTAAGTTTTTTAAACCAACATGATAACATTGTCACTCAACAGTCTGGTTTTCGAGCTAATCATTCATGTGAAACAGCGTTGATGCTAGCTACCTGGAAAGATATGATGGCGGAGAAACAAGCTGTGGTAATACAGCTGCTTTAGACTTTAAACGAGCGTTTGAAACGGTAGGTAGGCATATATTGTTGATGAAAATCGGATCGGTGTACAAGGACAAACATTGAAATGGTTTGAAAACTATTTGACAAACAGAAAACAAAGAACAATGGTTGGAAATATAACTTCAACAGACCGGATAGTCGATGAGATGGTGAGAGCACCCCTGTGGTAGGGATCGGTGCTCGCACCATTACTTTTTTTAATTTATAATAATGATATACCAAACTGTTTAAAATTTTGTTAAATAGTTTTATTTGCTGATGATGCTCTTTTATATTTCAATTACTTATATTTTAATGATGCGATGAATGCTGTTCAGACAGACATGGACGAGTTATATGTATGGTGGTGTGGGAATAAGTTGAAACTGAATTGTGAAAAAACTAAATACATGATATTAAATCGAAATCCTGAGAACTGTGATAGTGCGAAACTAAAAACCGAGGACTACGAAATTTAAAATGTTATGCAGATAAAATATCTGGGTATAATTATTGATAATAAACTTAAGTGGGAGCAACATGTAAATTATATCCTGACAAAAACATAAAAGTGAAAAAAGGCCAAGTTCCTTTCCAAAATTTCGGCCATCAAAAGTAGTGAGATAAAAATTTTGACCAACTTTGTGTTTGGTACAATAGGTATCACTGCAATATGTTATGCATTATATAAATTTGTATACGTAAGGGTGTTTTATAATTTCTAGATAATCTGCTTAATCTGCTTCTTATTAATTATTGAACTCTATTCCTTTCAGTATTATGGCTTTAAATTAAAAAACTATTTTTTTGAGCTTTAGGTCAGTTTATACTAAATTTATTGGTTCAATATTTCGTTAACTTCTTCAGGATTTATATTGTTTCTCGATTTTTTGATATTTAGTTTTTTTGATATTTCGAACCAATAAATTTAGTATAAACTGACCTAAAGCTCAAAAAATAGTTTTTTAATTTAACTTAAAAAAAGGTCGAAAAACTAGATAAAAATATTTGGTATTATGGCTTTCATACAATAACAAACAAAATACAACAAAAAGAGAAAAAAATGTTTCGATCAAGAGAAATGCGTATGTAATATGTGTGCATGTAGTAGTAGCAGCTGTAAACGCTTATAGCTCCCAAACTACTAAAATGTTTTCAATAAAATATAGATTCTGCTCATCTGTACCAAAAACCCTTTAAAACCATATAAATCTTTTTAAAATCGGTGCAGTAGTACCAGCGTAAAAGGGATTACAAAAAACATGTTTGCCAATTAATTATATAGGATAATAAGATAATAATAAAGTGTAAATTTTTTCATGATGATTTGTTAGATTATTAAATTTGGTACAAAGTAGTAGAAATAACAGAAATTTCAATTATATTAATTTTCTCACAAAACTGCAAAAACTATGCAAATAAAAAATAAATATTTTATTAATTTATGTATTTCCTTTTACCATAAATTAGTAGAAACGATTGTTATGACCTTTTTCGCTTAAGCCAGTGATATTTATACTGTAGAATTCCTTCCAAATGATAACAATTTTACTTTCAACTATTTACTTTCGTTTATTACACATACAAACATACTTCGCATAACACTCGAGTGCTGGTTTATTTGTTGAACTCTTTACGAATATTGCTCCAAGTAAAAAGCAAATATTTGCAAGTTAAGTAAATTTTGCAAACTTTTTAATTCACACAAGTCACATATGCAGAATTTTTTTTGTAAAAATTGTATATGTATGGCATCAAAGAAGATAAAAGTATTCGGCTATAGAGGATCTTATACACTCTATCTAAGGTACATTGCTTTAAGATTTTTCTTTAAAATTGCTTTATATTTTAGAACTAATACATAAAATGTCATTTTGATTTTACCAGTGGCACTTATCGATAGCCATACCTTAGCTCTTAATAAGTGTTGAAACGCTGTTTTTCAAGCTTTAACAGAGAGCCACGTTTCAAATCTTATTTGTGATTAACTGTCTCAGCGGGTTTTTTTCTTTTAAGGTAATCCAGGAGAGCTACTCGTATATAACACTGGCATGTATTAATGTCTTATTTTCGTGGCGAAAAAAATGTTTTAAAATTCGACAAACTCAAAAAAGTATATACACATGTACGTCTCACTAAGAATTCCGCTAAAAATATTTTTTTTCTTTGTGTACCTGTACTTGTCATTGTTGTTAATGTCTTTTTTTCAGCAAATAACAGCGTAAGTTCTACATTTCTGTTTAATACGCCAAAATTGATGGATTATTTTTTAGGCACATCTATCAATACTTTTTATACTTGTTTGAAAAAGAATATAAAAATATTGGAGTATATTTATATAAATAAGATTTTATGCACAAGCAAAATACAGTGTGCAAACAAAACGTGACGTCGTTTGAACAGAGATAAGGTATACCTATAGAGTATTTTTCTTTTTTTTTTGTTAAAAAAAAAATTAAGCATGTTCATAATTTTGTTAACTTTTCTTCAAACTACAACAAAGCCATTGTAAAAAAAACTAATACGACTAGACTTGGCGAAATTGCGTATTCTTGAAATTTTTTTCATTTATATGAAAAATGGTGAAGGTATTCAATACCTTAATATTAATTTTTTTATAAACTTAAATGTAACCAAATATTTTATAAAGTTCTACACTAAGAGATTAATGACAATCTAAATTTAAGAACAAAATTCTTGAATTTAGATTGCAGAAATCTTAATATTTCATTATTTATTTATAGAATGAATACTTAAAATGAATTAAAACCAAAAACGTTATCTTAATTTTAAGATTATATTCTTACATTTTTAAGAATATGATCTTAATTTCAGATATTCATTAAGAACAAAATCTGGAATTCGATCTTGAAATGAGATTTTATTAAAGATTACCATCTTAAATGCCTTAAACAGACTATTAAGATTTAAATGATTTGATTTCGAGCGCAATATGTTTATTTTACCAGGTTTTTTCCTTGGTCTACTTAAATGCTTTCAACAAAACTTTTGCACATTTATAAACAGGGACATGGACTTAAGGTGTTTTTTGGGCGCTTAAAAACGACATCAATATGTCTTTGGCGAACAAAACTCGATATGGCCTCAATAAATAATTTGTTTTATTTTTAAACATATACATATGAATTCACGAAATTTTTCCAATAAAAACCAGTTTCATACTAACTTAAAAAAATAACGAAAACCGACTTTTCCTTCCCTCTCTTGAAAAACAGAGTTAATGTCACTAGTCTAGTTTCGTTCGTCTGCTCTTTCCTCAGTTCTAAAACAATGCAAGCGAATAATTTTGCAATAAAACTTTCGTATATAAGGTGGAAATTTACATTAACTGATACCATGCACAGTGGACCAAAAATAGAAGAACGCTGATGATGAAGGTTTAGTGGCCTTGAAAAACGACTAGCTGTTACGTTCAACTATGTGTTGTCAGAATATGTAAAACTAACTTTGATTTTATTTGTTCATTAATAATTATCACATGTAACTTGGCTTAAAAAAGCGATACGAACTTTAGCCCGTTCAAATCATTAATAATATTTTTTTAAATTTTAATTTTTGACAAAGTATGACACAAAACCATGCAGTTACACCAAAATATGAAACAAAAATATGCATTTATAATCAAATTATACAAATATACATTTTCAACAAAATGTGCAAAAATATGCATTAACAAATCGATGCCATTTTTACTCAAATCATTGTTTCGCAAAGATATTTCGTTCTTTTCACTATCAGGATTATGAAGAAAAACATGCATTTGCATGGAACACCTGTTCCTGCTTATTATATATTTTTTTAACACAATCAGTTGGTAAGAAATATACTCAGCTTCAGCCCAATGAATTTGAATTATTTTTAATGAACAAACACAACCCGCAAAGCGATTAGCTTGTCTTTGGAAAACTCCCAATGTCTATGGGGGGAATCGAAACCACGACCTCTGGACTGAGAGGCTAGCATCACTACGAATCAGCCACAGGAGCATCTAATGTAATGCAAATTGTCTTAAAAGAAAGTTTATATAGTGTCAATCGATAAAGGGAAAACTAAGATATTTATATATTTAATCGCACACGTTTTTTTATTTTCATTTTGCCGATTTTGTTCGGTTTTTGGCGATTGTTTTATTTTTGGTGATTTTTTTCTATTTGGAATTCTTTTTTCGGTTCTTGGCAATTTTATTGGGTTATTTTTTTAATTTTAGCGATGTTTTTAGTTTGGGCATGTTTTTCATTGTAAAATTTTTGCGGTTTTTGATGATTTTTTTAGTTTTTTTTTTGCATTTTAGCGATTTATTTTATTTTTGGTGATATTTTTCATTTCGGGAAATTTTTCCTTTCGGCATTTCTTTTAATTTTGTAATTTTTTAGTTTTAGTGTTTTTGACGATTTTATGATTTTGCATCTTACGGTTTCCAAAATATAGCAAATTGTTAAAATTACATACTCAAAAGTATATCAACTGATAGATTGATTTTGATTATCTTTAATTTCAGTGCTAAATGGTGTAACATGCATAAAAAAACTAACTATGAAAGTAACAAGTGTATACACGGAAAAAAAAATTTCATTTTCAAATTCATTGAAGCAGTAAATATTTTTATTGAATACGGACCTACAAACAAATATGTAGATTACGATAACAAATTTTTAAAAATTTAAATATAATAGCGTTCGGCTGAAAAAATTTGATATTTAAGTGTGATGGTGGTTATCTTGTTTGTTTGTTTGTTGATAGGTACAACGTACTGTTGTGCTCTTGTTGTTGTTTATTTTGTTTGATCGTGGTGTATACATGTAAAGACCGACAAGTAGCTGGCAAACGACAAATAAAATTAAAAAAATAAACAAACAATTACTGCATCGGTAAGAAAATTTAATGAAATTAAATTTTATTTCAAACAAACATCCTAGCGAAACAATAGGGTTTCTTTTCACCTTTCGCGTATGGAACTTTTCAGGCAGTCACTAAACTTAAACCTAGCCTTGCTTGTGGTCGATCAAAAATAATTGCTATTAATAAGGTACTCTTTGAAAAGGTTCCTTCAGAGTTCCATAGGCAGAAGTACGACTCGTGAAATTGAACTTTTCTTTGATTTTTGATGTGTAAACATCTATACGCTAGGAGGTAAAGATCTTTTTCACAAAACAATCACAACTTGTGAGTAAGATTGTAATGCGCTATCAAATCGGTGTCAGCTATGTATGAGTGTGTTAGTGTAATCATACGAACATGAAGTACATAGAAACTTAACAGCTGCATAGAAATACACTCATCCGAATTTTAAAACATACCTTCAGGAGCAATTAATGTTAATTTTAATAGAATTTTCTTGTGAAGTGTAATAGTGTTGCCAGTGGGGATAATTTTGATAAAAAGTGAAATACATAAAATAATTAAAATATATATAAGCTTTTAAGTATTTGTTTAAAAGATATATAGAAGTCTGTATAAAGAATTTATAATATTATATTACAAAATATCTTTATTACGTACTGTTGCCTTACACTGAAGCTGGTGCACGACAACTGGGCAACAATCTCACTCTCATGCCAATTATTATGAGTGGAGATTTTAATACAAATTTTTCAAACTTTTTATTTGACATTTTCCACTTGCATATGACCAATTCTCCACAATAATAATAAATAATAATTCCTCTACTATATATGCAGTTTTCCATTGATTTTTAAATACAGTGGAGCCAAAAATTTATATATATATATATATATCTTATTTTAGTTGCCATAAGCCAATATTAAAAAAAATTTCATTACTATATGTTTACACATGTCCCCTGCGATTGGACTCACATTGCTTTTTTATTATGTCACACCCGTCACGTAAAAATGGCGCTCCCGTTACAGTTGCGAAAATCTTTTCTCAAGCAAGTAAGTACTTAATGCAATCAAAAAGGCTCTGAAAAACTTACAAGACCAACATTATTAAGTGGGTTCTACATATACTAAAAGTAATGATACTGTAAAAACTGAGATTTTTAAGGGTACACCCCTCAGAGTGCTCTAATGGCCATCCTGGGCAGAATTCATATTCTTCAATGGTCTAGCTATTATTAAGTGTTTTGAATTAGCATTCTTGGCATTTCATATTTTTTAATTATAACAAAAACTGTAAGTATAATTCATGGTCACACCCGTTACAATGAAATTGCCTAAATCCTGATTGGTTTTATCTTCCCAGAATTGAAAGTCCAGCAACGATTTACTTCCTTGTAAACTTAGCAATTAAAATTGGTAACATTAGTCTACAAAATATTTTTCTGTGCAAATTTTAATATTTTTTAAAATGAATTCCTAAAGAATTTTTGTAAGCATATTCTCCCCCCCCCCACCCCTTTCTCACTTGATATTATTTTCGCATTAAAAACATGCAAATTACGATAACTCCACAATGGTTTATGTTGAAAAAAAAAAACAACACGTACTAATGAAACGATAACATTTACGATAAAGAGGACGTAAGTAAACAATAATGACTGCCAAATCATGTCAATACATCTAAGACGAATTTTATTTTTCTGCGAAGTACAATTTATTTTCCTATAGAAAAAACATTAAATATTTACTGGATTCTTAGATTACGTTTCGTACATATTCCTGGCACTTGATTTTTTTTTCTTACAGTAATTTCAGATGAATAATGTCAGAAATGTTTCTTGGAAAATTTTTGGGTGTTGTATTGTGTGTTGAAGAGGTTGGGAAACATCATAAACCAAAAGAAATTTCAATATGGAATTTAATTTGTTTTGTCAGTGATATAAAAAAGGAAAGATCAGAGCTTGTCTTATTTCAAGTATTTAATTTACAATAATGATTCTGCAGAAAGTTTTTCATTTAATTATACACAACGAAGTTGAATTTTATATTCTAAGTAAGTAAGATTAACACCATTAAGAGTTTTATGGTTTTGTGTATTAAAGCACAATCGATTTAATTTAAATTTTATTTTATATCTTTTTCGAAGAAACACTTAAAAGTTGTTTTTCGTACATTATATTTTATTTTATTTTCAATGAAAAATAACTTTTAAATATGAATTGATATGTAAATAGTATGGGTGAAATTGGCTCAAAGTATTGAGAGATTTACACGAAGGGCATAAAGTACTCAGCAGTCTGTTTGGATAATGTAATGTATCTTTTGCTTTCTGCTTATCTGGGTTTTCTCGGTTGTGTTAGGATAGGTTAGGTAAGCATGGCAGTAAGAGTCCTGGACTCTCTTAGATCTACCAAACCTTTTTGCTACTGTGTATACTCTGTTTAAGCGGAGTCTTCTCTGTTGAACCAACATGAAACTAGTAAATACTTCATTCTTGGCAACGTCGGAGAGTTTCCTGAACTCAAAAATTTTTTTTTATATACCTCACATCTCGATCTGGGGTGTAAAAATTAAAAAATTAAAAACTTATGGTGAGTATTTTTGTAGGAAATTTTAACCCATTTGAGAGTATTGATTTTTATTGGCTTTTGAAAGAGGAACGAAAACAATGCAAGCACAGAAAAGAGTTGAGGTGCACAGTGGAGTACAATCAGAATAATTTTGAAATAAAACAGCGATTTAGAAATAAAAATCGCTTGCATAGAGTAGAGCAGTCAGTATTCACATTAATGTTCGAAATACCAAATGTTTAAGTAGGATACTAATGCCATGAAATATTATTTACCGGTTGCCAATTTTATGGCTCTGCTACTTTTCGCGCAATACAGAAGTTCGGTCGTGATTTTCATGACATAAATAAATGACACTATTACTGTCATAAATTAAGTTCTGTTTTGATTTCTTTGTACTTAAAAGCAGAGTACGAAAATAAACGAAAGAAATTGTTTGATTTTGTTTTGAAGTGAATGAAATAATAAAACTTAAAAGAAAAATATTAAACCGACTTCAAAAACAAGCACGAAAAAACTAAAAATAATATAGATCTAGTTAAATAAAATATTTTTACAAATTTTACCTATAGTGTTGTTTGAAGTTGGTGCCAGTAATACAGGTAATAAATACAGAGGAACATGCCCGGTAAAAAAATTGCAAGTACTTTTTATGTACATACATATCTGTAGGTACGTATGTATGAGCTAAAGCGGCCCATACACTACAACAGCATGCACGCACAATCAAGCGATTGAGCATTCATGCTCGAAGCACACATTATACCAACACGCTGGTACAATATTCATTTTTTACAAAATTGCGGTAAGGGTGGTTATGAATAGTGACACAGTTTTTGCTCCAATTTATTTATTTTTTTCAGTCTATGGACAAAAAATTCTTACAATTACTATTGGTATGTTGTTAAAATTAGCAGCTATGTATAACTAAAGAGCTAAAATTCTCTTTTCCATTGAAAAAAAAAATAAAATTTCAATAAATTATATTTTTTAAATGCATGTTTACTCCATGAAAACTTTGCTCAACTGAGCTAATTGCACCATATACTACACCAGCAAGCTTGTACCATCAGCAAAATATCAAACTATATTTGACATCACTACAGCAACACGTACAATCACACAAAATGCCCATACACGACCCAACCGCTGGCACAAACACTTGATTGCGCATGCATGCTGTTGTAGTGTATGGGCCGCTTTAGTTACCAATGTTGCTGGCACCAACTTCAAACAACACTATAGGTAACACATGTAAAAATATTTTATTTAACTATTATTATTATATTATTTTTTAAGTCGGTTTAATTTTATTTTTAAATTTTTATTTTTAGCTTTTTAGTGAAATATATTATTAAATTTCTTAGGGAGTCGCTACGCCCACTTTTTTGAAAACAAGTAAGTGTATTTTTAAGAGTTTAAGGTGTGTGCCAAGTTTCTTAAATATTGGTTAAGTACAAGCACATGAAATATTATACTAAAACTTAATAGGCGTGTCCCGCCCACTTTTTTGAACGCAGGATTGTGTCTATATTTTAACTTAGGGTGTGTTCCAAGTTTTTTAAAAATCGGTGAAATAGAAGCTTGGCAAATATAATATTAAATTTTAACCGGCGTGACCCCGAAAATAATGAGAAATAAAAGAAAATGTTTCGAAATATTTGCAGAGAATTTGACATCATCATATAATATAATTTTATTGAATTGTTATTTCCAAATAAACCTTGTTTTATATAACTCAGCAGCATAGGTATGACAGGATGTCCTGAAACACCTCTCGTCTTTTTTTCTTTATCATCCGATTTCAACTTGCTTAGGGGTGGAGCTATGAAGTTTAAAAGTATGGTACTTATTCTAATAAAATTTTTTTACCATTATCCAATTTTATGTTTCTCATCCAATTTGCAATATTTTATTGTTATAGACTCAAAAAAGTTTTCTATTAACTGTTTGTAGTTGTTTCAGAGGTTTACCGTGAAGTCAAACTTATATGAAAATGCAGTTGTCCTACTAAAAAAAATTATATTTTAACTATTTATGTATGTTACTAAAAAAACAACTACAAAATTAAAATGACTTTTCGTGCAGTCAAAATGTTCAGTTATTTTCAATTGTTATTAAATAATTCTAAAATATATTATATATATTATTGCAAAAAAGTTTGGAAGTCGTATGAGAGAGACTAAAATAGTAAATGTTATAAAGTATTACACGGCATAAGTACCCTACAGTGAGATAAGACTCCGTGCTTGAGCAACTTGGACAGCTGGTATTTCAAGCATAAGCTTTGCCAGTATGAAATTTTATTTCAATAGGCCTATCCATTTAAAAACGGATAATTTACGTGTAAAAATTTTCTACAAAATTGTTTCCTATAAAATCTTATGCCTAAGTGTTTGGTTCTTATCATACCTAAAATATAAGGTATCCGTGTAGATGAACTACAATAATACTGATAAACGGGAATAAGTGGGTGAGAAGGAAGCAATTTCAACTCCATTTTTATAATAATTTTATATCTTAACGTTGAAAAAGACGATTCAAGCATATCTTTGATTTTCTTATATTAAACAGTATAATTGTTAGCGACTATATTGTTAATGGGAGTAGGATAATTTTTCTTCACGACAAAGGATACCAATAAGGACATAGTATCAATGCTCGTATCATATTAAATATTTATACATTAGCGGCTAACTTAGTTCTTAAGACATGTTTACGTACTTTGCCGAATTTTTAAACAAAAGCATTATCGTTATAAGGGATTAAAGAATTGTGTGACGTTACATAACTTTTTTTATATATGAATTCGGGTTTTGTGTCTTATCTCACTACATATATGTATATGTCATTCAATCAGCTCTTAAGAATCTTAAAAATCTTAAAAATCTTAAAAATTGTTTCCCTTAATTTTTGTTGTAGCTAAAGCACATATTATCACAGCTCTCAAAAATTCATTTAATTTGCATATACATAAGTATATACACACACATATACATATGTATATTTTTATATTTCACATAAAAATTTCATCTGCTATTAACATATGCATAAAGTTTGGCAAGTAAACAAAACTCTCCAGAGTATTACCCGCATCTCTATTCATTACAATTTATGCCAAAAACAGAAAACGCAACCAAACATGCCCACATATATTTTTGCATTAAAGTATTGCAGCAATAATAACTAAAACATTGACAGGAGCTGGGATAATTCTTTTTTAATATAAATCATCATCAATCATACGAGTATTCAGTGACTGATTGATTGGATTAGTTTTAGCTGCTGCTCATGATATTACATCTGAGGAGGGTGATGCTGTGGATATCAATATCATAATTTTCACATATCGTTCATTTACTTCAATAATGTCATAACTCAAAAACTGCGATTTTGAGACCACACATTTTTTAGTTAATAATGGAGAATTTGTCCTCATATCGCTATTCACAAACAGAGAAAAATATTCCTGCAATAAGCAGCTTTAATTTGTAATAAAACCAAAAAGCAACTACAAGTGTAATAGAGTCAATTAAACCTTGTAATTGACTTAAATACATTTTATTTTTAATTAAAAATTTTTATTTCTGGCATATTTTTTTCTATGCAGCGTGTAAAAGTTTTACACAAATATCTTGTGAACTCAAGTTTTTTGTTAATTTTACCTTCTTTTTTGGTTCCATTGTGAAAAGGGGGGTAGAGTCACCCCACACATTTTTAAATTTGATTTTATTATATGCTGTTTGTGCGATTGCTACAAAACATACACAACACATTTGGGCTCTTGTGGGTGAGGAGGGTCGCTCTTATTAAAATTTAATATTATATTTCGCGTGCTTGTACTTAACCAATTTTTACGAAACTTGGGACACATTTTCAGATCTTGCCGCACAGTCTTTTACTTAAACAGTCAATTAAAATTTAAAATATCATTTCATGTGCTTATACTTTACCGATTTTTTTGAAATTGGGCACACCTTGAGCTTTAAAAAAAGCCTAATCTTGTAAAAATTAGGGGAAGATTAGCATTAAATAATATCGAGTCATACTTTCATTATTATCGTAAGCGATATTCTATCGAAAACATACTTTTGTATTGAAATCAAAATTTTATGGGCCTACCTATAGTCTTGAATTATCAAAATGCTGAAATTGTTGTAAACTTTTAGGACAAGGGCTGTTAAATTTTAACGGAAGCGACAATTTTCGTATTCAAAATAGATTTGAATATTATAAAAAAACTTCAACCTGAAAAATTTAATTTGTTTTCTCGTACGATAAAATCGAATATAAGGCTCGATATGTATTTCTACTTCTTCAATTTCCACGAAACTTGGCAATGAGTTTCAGCTCGTGCTTCAATAAGTAGGCCGAGCTATGCCCATTAAAGATTAGTTTAATATTTCACGTGCTGACCCATTTTTTTTTGAAACTTGAGACACACCTAAAGCTCTGAAAGTGACGCGATCTTCAATTTAAAAGGGTGGTCACTTATATTTAATAAATTGGAGAATGATCACGCTCTTAAAGATATAAAATTGGCACTACAAAACAAACCAAATAATAGTGAAGTTGAGACAATGTACTAATTGTAAAATAATAAAATAAAAAACAAGTTGATTATTTTCTTTACATACTTTTACAACTAGAACTGCAAAAAGTCAGCCAATGTAGTAAAGTAAGAAAATAAAAAACATGTTGATTATTGAGTTTTTGTTTCAACTTTGTTATTGGTTGAGCTTCTCATTTGTTTAAATGAAAGTTTATATTGTAATAACTCTAGTTGTTCTAAGAAAATTTGGGTAAAGGTTCCCTGATGATCTGCATTAGCAACAGTAAATGCACATAGCATCCAGGTAATCTCCTCAATAATCAATTTCAATGTATTTTTGTTAAATAAAATTTTTACTGAATAAGTAAAATAATAATTTGGGATTATTAGTGCATTAATAAATGTTAAACTTAAATTCAAACAATTCCCAATAAAAAAACACTAATTAAAGTTTTATTTAGTTACTTTAATATCCAGAAAAAATTTTTTAATTTTTTTAATTTTCTACAACAAACTTTGACTTTTATATATCACAAAAAGTGCAAGTTTCCCTACCCTGGAACCATCCTTTTTAATTTTTTGATTTATTCACCAATCTCTTTCTTTGAAGAATCTGAATTATGTTTAATTTATAAAGAAAAAGGAACATTTTGTTTTAATAAGTTACTTTGTATAAGAAAAAAAGTTAAGCTTTTCCAACCCTGGAAACGTCTTTTTAATTTTTCTTTTTAACTTGAAATACAAATTTTATTCGTACTGAAGTGTAAAATAAGTTAATTTAATAAAAATAAATAACAATTAGTTTAGTCACAAAAATTGTAAATATTCCAATCCTGCAATCATCCTTTTTGATTTTTCAGATTTCTTACACCAATCTTTTTCTTTCAAGAATATGAGATATGTTTAATTTATAAAGAACAATTTTGTTTTAGTAAGTTACTTTTGTATTTTCCAGATCTGAAACCGTCTGTTTGATTTTGCTGATTTTTCGATACCAATCTTTTTCGGACCATTTCTGATACACCTGTTTAAGACCGAAGTCTCTAGCTTTTTCGGGAGCTTCAGAAAACGTATTTCGTGTGCAGACAGAGGACGGACGGCATACGCTTTTACGTATTCCCTATGCATAAGGATCCTGAATATATGGGTCACTTATTAATATTGTTGATATTACAAAAGGAATGACAAACCTATATATACCTTTTCACATTTTTTTGGTAAAGGGTATAAAAACTTTAACTTTAATAATAAGACTTTTTAAACAAAATTTAACTGCCTTCAAAAATCAGCACTAAAAAATCAAAAAGAATTTAGATTCAGTAAAAAAACATTTTTAAATGTGCTATCTTTAATGCTATTCAAAGTTGGTGCCAAGCATACAACGAAATAATGTACATTTTCATATTTTAAATGAAAAATGTTAACATTAAAATTAAACTTTATGCAATGAAGTGACGTTAGTCTTATATTTTTTAATGAACTATTTCATTGAACTAACAACATTTTGCATGTAAATAATGACAGTATTTAAGAACTTAGATACAACATTTATTAAAATGCCTCTGATTCATTAATTTAATAAAGTTATTCAGGGCTGTCATGAAAAAAATTCCATGTGAAAATATTTCCTTTTTCAATTAGATTTGTTTGTTTTCCCTTATCACTTGCTATTAGTTGGAATTGCTCCCAGGGAAAATATTACGCGGAATTTTATTCATGATAGCACTGATTGAATTTTATGAATTGTTTAATTTGTGTGTATATATTGGCAGAAAAATGTATGCATGACATAATTGTCATCTACGGCCAAGATTTGAACTTTGAACTCATCACATAGTAGGTAACGCGCTTACCGCTGCAGAAACAACAACCTCAAATATTATTTAGATACACACTAAATATACATATATGCACCATCATTAATGAAATTTTAATTCAACATTATTTACTTTTTTATTTGAAAATTTATAAATATATATAAAAATATATATTACAAAAAATAATTTGACTTACCTCCAGGATTCGAACCTGTGATTACAATGCTAGCACACTGCCTACTAGCCAGCAGCAGGAAGTTTTCTTCATTGAAGTTACGAAAATATTTCATTAAAGGTGCAACAAAATTATAATTTCCTTAACTATAGGTTAACTACAATTGTGGTTTGATACTTTCATTTATGTCACCTAATCAATTTTAAATACTTTTTTAGAAAAATTCTTAATAAAAACATGTATTTAAATTTTCATTATCCGAATGAAAGTTATTTCGTAAAATTAATGATACTACAAAATATAAGATATTAAGCATTAGAAAGGTTTCATTCCATTTATGAAACTTGCATCAATATAATCTAATGTTTCATTTTATTAATGAAGTTTGTCGTTGTATAAATGAAAGGGGTTCAACGTAGTGGTTTCATGCCCATTACGAAGTATTTTTCTTTCATTGTAGTACTAGAAAATTTTATATAAACTTATTTATGCGTTTTGTTATCATTGCTTTTATCACCGACTTTGAATATTATTATGGATAACACTTATAAAAATACTTTATTTTGAATTAATTTAAACTATTTTAAACTTCTTGGTGCTTATTTTTAAAGTCAGTTTAGTTTGTTACTAAAAGACTTATTTACTTATGATGTTCTTCAAGTCAATGAGCAAATATATAAATGCCTTATTCTGTATAAAAGCTCAAGGCTGGCAGACAAGCGGATGAAAGTTTGCTTTCAAACTCGTGGTATTTTATATTGATTAGCTAATAATCCTTGGTTTCTTTTCATGTTTGGCTATTGCCCGCATCATCTGCCATAGCAATCATTAAGGAATATAAAAATTAAATGGGCGGCCTGTTTCCATAAAAGGCAACAAAGAAAAAATTACAAAAAGGTTATTTAATACACTACATGTATTTGTTTAAATAAAATTTATATTAAATTTTAAGAGTAAAATCAAAATTTAGGAGAATATTTATTTTTCATCTGCCTGAGCAATCATTAAGGAATATAACAATGAAATGGGTGGCCTGTTCCCATAAAAGGCAACAAAGAAAAAATTACAAAAAGGTTATTTAATACACTACATGTATTTGTTTAAATAAACATTATATTAAATTTAAAGAGAAAAAATAATATTTTTTTTGGGAAAAAATTTTTTTATTCAGCCTAACAAGATTTTAGTTAAAATTTAGGAGAATATTTATTTTATTTTGATTAAGCGGAAAAGTAAAATTTCTTATCTCTCATTGTGTTTCGTAAGTAATTTGCAGTATTAACAAATATAAATAAGCTTACAAAAGGATTGTAATAACAATTTATATAAAGTGTTATTACAGTTCTTTTGTGCTTGTGATATGCTTGTGCAAACATATCTCATTTCAAAGTATATTTATTGCATTGTTTTACTAAGGGCTGTTGTTTCGTACATTCAAAGTAGATGATGACCTTTTTTACAGATACTTGCAGTTTAAACAGCATTATAAGTGTACACTGGAGTCGATTGCAAATAAAGGGATATTTTTATAAATATATAAATTTAAATATTTATTATGCGTTCACATCTGAGCAAGAAATATTTTGAGCAAATTCTAATAGACTTCGTGTAGATACAACACAAATTCTAGTTTGTTACTAAACTTTGTGGAAATTTAATTAAAATCTAGTAGGACTTAGTGATGCAAATTAAGTGTTTTGTTTCCAAAATTATTCTGAAAAATAAGCCGCTGTATTTAAAAAGGTATGTGAATTCGCTATGTTACTGTTGTTTGGTTGCAGTTTAGGAAAAGTTTCATTCAATCGTTTTTGTTTTGGAAAATAAATATTGATAATAAATTATTTACACCTGCAGAAATTCTAGCACATTTCAATTAAAATCTATATGAAAGTCAATATCGTTTACACCAAGTTTCTTTTTAACATTTTTCAAGATTTTGTATCGAAAACACAAACTGTAAAATTTTAAAAATACAACCAACAAACTATAATATACTCATAGTTAATTCACGCACCTTTTTATGTGCACAGGCTAAATTTTAATAACAAGTTTGAAAAAAGTCGTTATGCAGCCTTGGGCTGAAGAAGAGCTCTAGTAATTATTTATTAAGAGCGGTCAGGCTTGTTTGTGTTGTTTCGTCTCAGAGAGTTTTTCATTTAGCTTTCAGATACCACTGATAATCGTATAATCTTGCAGTTCTTTTGGGGAATTTCGTTAACAACTACGGTGCTACTTCCTATATGAAGGAATAGCTCGTGCATAGTCAGCCACAAAAACTTTTTTAAAATACCTTTAATAACATTTGGTGCATATTATCTAGTTATCCCGTATTACTCCCATACATGTATGTGCAACAATATTCTGCAAACTTACTTTGTAGAATATGTTTTAATAAATATATAAATAAAGTTTTCTTGAATTTTTTTTTTAATTTTTGCTATAATTCTCCATTACCACAAACACATGTTTGTACAAAGAAAAACGTATTCACCAATTAATATTTTCATTTAAGAATTTAATAGTATTGATCAAATTTTTAATTGTATTAAATAATTTGACTGGGAAAACTTGATTGATATTATCAAATTGTTTATAGGTGAAAATTTAATTAATTTTTTAATTGATACTACAAACATATTTAATTAATATTACAAAATCATTCATACTACTTTTTTGTATGTAGCATAAAGAAACGCAATTTTGTATCTAATATTTTCTTTTCTCAATCTTAAAATACTCCCGTGCATATGTAGGTACCTTTTTTAATACAAAAAAGTAATGAAAGAAAAATAGGATAGACAGACAGAGGAAGAGAGAGAGGGAGGGAGAAAACAAAGAAAGAAAAAACCATGGTGAATGCAAAATGGAAAAAAAATTCTTTTGGAAATTACTAACTAATTAAAAAGTTTCCTTTCTTGTGCAATTTGCAGACATTCAAAGAACTAAAAGAACATAAAGAAAACAACAACAACAAAGTGCTGTTAGCAAAATATACTAGAACATTCAAAGCTATTAGAATGTTAAGCCATCAAAACCTGAGAAAATAACGTTTGCCAGGTCGAACATTTAGTATCCTGCTCATTAAAAGTATAGAGAATATACATAAGTTAACAGTTTTTAATTTTATGAAATTGATAAGTTTAAATCAGCTAAGTACGTCCAAACCATATGCACAATGTGCAAACTTTTACAAAAGAGCTTTCCAGTGTATGTGTGTATGGACGTAGCTTGTTTAAGGAATTAAAAATAACAGGTATGTAGTATCACAAGACGAATCATTAAAAATTTCAAATTTTCTATCTTTCTGTATTGTTCAAATTAGTAAGCGAGATGTCTTACAACTAATTTAATACACTTACCAAACTACGCGTAGAGTCTAATTTTCTAAAAATAATAACACAGTATTAAAACAACACCACAACACATACAGGAGCAAACGTGCTAAGGAAAATAAAAACAATAGCATAGTCATAGTAAATTAAAAATAACAAATGCTGAATAGTAATTTCATTTTATATTGTTTTGCTTATCTGCACAGTTGTATCAACAATTCAGCACCTACAAACACACACACACATGCTCAGATGTATATGTGTATGTAACTGCAAACGTAAAGTTTTAGTACTCAAACACACTCACCAACACACATATATAATTATGCAAGACAAGCACCTACACATGTATTGTATTAATGTATTGCTTGTGCCCAGCAGACAAATTGAAGGACTTAAGGGTGAAAGCATGATGAGCTTTATGAGACCGAAAATTGATTTTATTTTTATATGCTGATTGCATTAGATTTTATCCCATCTTTACTTTGCGAAAAGGATTTCGTTTAATTTTCATTTATATTTGAGTGAGCGAAGTTCATTGCATACATAACCTTTTGGCAACCTTATACAAGATATTGAATTAATATTATAGAAGACGAACACGGCATTAGAGTGAAGTTCGGTTATGATGAATATAGTTAGTTAGGTTAGGTTAGAAGCCTGCTGGTAAGGAAGGGTGAAATTTAGAGTCCAGCTCACTTGGGCCCAATGCAATGGTCCCTTTGCGTTACCTGTTAGTTGAAGAGAAGATAGTGAGAGAGGGTAATAGGGAATGGATATTGATAGAGAATACAGGTTTTTGAAGGAAGAGATAGAGGAAAGCTTTATTATTTTACAACTCTGCTCTTTGCAAGCTTTTTTCATAATGCAGTGTTGCAGCGCCTTCTGGTGTCAAATGAGGCGTAATAAATTTTGAAGCTGTATTTGGTAGCATTTTTTATTTGTTATTTTACTTCGCCGACGATTCTGCTACACAACCAAGGAGGGCGATCTGATGTTACATTAGGATTAGTATCTGATGAAGTCGGTATAGTTTTTAGTGTTTTTAGTGGCCAGTGCCTTATGCCTGCATCACTAGAACTTTTCCCACAACAAATGATATAAAGGCACTAATGCACATCAGAAAAGTGCATGGTGTTGTTATTTTTAATGACTGTCGGAGACCGGGATTGAACCTTGGACCTTCGGTTTCGTAATGAACGTGCTAACTACTTCAGCCAATGCCACCCTCTACGACGGATATCAGTTGTAGAGAATCAACCCTTATAACAAATATTATCTGCGATACTAATGAATTTGCCTTAGTATTTTATACAAATTAGTACGCTTATGGCGAACTGCAATTGCAATTTATTGCTTGGTTGATTTAAAAATAGCTGTTCTCAAAAATATACAAGTTCGACCCTACTCGCAAAAGAATCACTGGAAATGGTAATACGAACATCATAAAAAATTCACTAAAATAAATAAAAAACAAACAAATGTCGAATACGCCGTAGATATGTATGTATTTGGCAACTGTTAAAAATAATAATAAATAATTCATATATTGTCATTACTCTACTCGCGGCTTAAGAATTTAACTGTTCAATTTGTATATAGAAAGTTTTCACTTTCACTACCAGTCTATTGTACTTAGTGAAACTTGGCTTAATGATACTTATCCTAACAGCGAAATCCTTTGTAATTAATATAGTATTCACCGTCGTGAAATTATTTACCTGATGACAATTATTGCGTTCAAACTTAACCAAACAATTGCTTTTTCAAATAAATGGTATAATGGATGATTATACAAAAATTCTTGATCTAATTTTTGTAAATGATATTGATGACTGTTATGTTAAGCAAACAGTTGCTGAAGATCGATACCATTCTGCTATTGAATTATTTGTATCCATTCTACCTGATTATGTTTTACAGCCATTGGTCAGGGTAAAATCTTACGGTTTTACACTTTTTGTTAAATGAGCTTATTCCAAATACGAACTGGTCAGATATTTTAATCCCTCAGATATTTGTTTAGAAGACACAAAATATATTCCAATATGGATCTGTACATATCGAGTATATATATATAAACTATTACACCGAAAGAGTTACATAAATCCAACGAAACAATTTCATTAGATTGTTTCCCCAAATCTAATGATAATTCCACAAATCAAATGAAAATTTTACGAATATTGTGAAAGAATTTAATTGGAATTGCTTCGTTGGTATTCTAGTTTTGTAACAATATTTCATTGGACTTAGGACAGCAATATTATATAATTATTAAGAAACCCCTTTATATTTAAGAAATAAACATATATAGAGAAGTACATACCTTAAAGCAATTAACTAAATTAAAGATTCAATTCTTTAAAACAAAAAAAAAATAATAAAATATATAGCAATTTAGAATTTCATTGTAGCTATGAAATGTATTCGTTGTTCCAATGAAAATTTCATTGTAGTCATGAAAGTCTGATAAATTAAATGTATTTCAACAGTTGTCAACCAAAAGCTTGCATCAAATATAGTTGTGTATGATGTTCTTGTACTCTTTGTATGCTTATTTATTTTGTTGTTATTAGAAAGTTATTTCATTGTTTTTGTGAAGTTATTTCATTGTTTCAATAAAATTATTTCGATATTTTAATGAAATTATTTCGTTTAAAACTATCTCGTTGGAAATTATCTTGTTGTTTTAATGAAATTATTTCGTTGTTTCTATGAAGTTCTTTCATTGCATTGATAACACTGTTTAATACATTTGACGTAGTTTTCATTAAAATAATTTTAACGAAACTGGTTTCATTAATCCAACGAAGCGTCACGTTGGATGAATTTTAATGAATTTTTTATGTTGGATTAATGTCAAAATTCATAGAACTTATGAAAAAAATTCTTTCAGTGTACTTGGACCTCCAATTACATTGTGCTAAAAATAAAATGAATAAATTTTACAACACATTTAAAAAAACTGGTTCTTCTGTCGATTATCTTAGATATTCTGTGAGTCGTACAGAATATACAAAACTAAATATCATACTGTACAAAAATTACATAACCATGACTGAAATTATTTTGAAACGAAATCCTAAGTCATTTTACAAATTCCTCAATTCAAAGAAAAAAGTTCTGATTATCCTGCTGTGATGACTTATCAACAAAATTAATAAAAGATGATGCTCTTAATAGTAGTATGCTTGCTGAGTTTTTCTCTACAACTTATCCCGTTAAAACGTTTGATGATTCAATCAAGTATTTTTATTAGATGAAAGCCAATCTATATCCTTACCTAACTTCGATATATACATAAATTAATTTTAAAAAGAAACTAAAATTTGTACCAACATGGTCCCGATAAAACTAAGAGTTTTATTTAAGTCAACTTTGCTGAATAAAGCCTTAGCTATTCCGTTGATTGTAATGTTTAATTTATCAATTAAATATGGACATTTTCCCGAGATTTATAAAAATTCCTTAATTTTTCCATTGTTTAAATCTGGCAACAAATCTGAAATTGAAAATTACCGTGGAATTGCAAAGCTATTTACTATACCTAAATTGTTTGAAAAGCTTATCAATGAATATATATGCTACCAAGTAGCAACATGGCTTTCAGAAAGGATGTTCTACAACCAAAAATCTTCTTCACCTAATGATCACAATAAGTCTAGGCCTTTTACCAAGGATGCAAGCAGATGTTATCTGCACAGACTTTAGAAAAGCATTTGACAAAGTTAATCATGTAAAAAAATGCGGTTGTAAATTTTCTAAACTCTTACAAGTTTATTTTTGTATTTTTTTATATTTTTTATAATTTATTTAATGTTGTGAAATGTTAATTTAATATCTGTTAAGAATTTCATTAATTGTCTGTAAGGAATTCAATTCCATAGAAAAATAATAAATAAATAAGTAAATATACGGGTTTATCTTTCCCTGTGTAATATCCACAATATTCATATGCGACCCTAGAAAAGATAAAGGCCTCGATCATAAACTTTTATATCAAAATTTGTCTAAAAAGGATTGACATTCAGAAAAATCAAAAACACGGTTCCAGGTCTGGAAAATTGAATCTTTTTTTACATAAAACTAATGAACTAAAACTTATTTTAATATATTTATTTTATATTTCTCAAAATTAGTATTTAACTTGTTCAATAGAATATTAAAAGCGTTATTAATTAAAAGTATTTTTAATTTAAAAGAGCTTTATAAAATAGTTTTCCATATAAACCTTTATACAACATATAAACCTTTATACATAAAAATTACACTAAAATTTATTATTAAAAGGTTATGTACTAATATGAATTTATTTTCGCGTGCTAGTTATCACATAGTTAAAAGATTTTTACAAATTAATATAACATATCGAAAATTTTTCAATAACCCTAGACAGCAGTGCTGTAACCCTAAAGCATGTTATCTTTAAGGTGGAAATATTTTTTATTCCAGTTTCTTTTCCGGCTACAAAAAACTTCTCTTAAAGCGAATCAAATCGTCAGGTCCTTCTGAGTTAGTTATAACTGAACTCCATGGTTTATTACATTTATAAGCAAGTGTTGAAAGTTCAATTGGTTAGCCATGCTGTCAAAGAGATGAAAGAGTAAAAGTGCTGAAGTGCAAAAAAATAATTGATAAAATGTTGAAAGATTCAAGCAGTAGTAGCTGTAATCCTTTAAATACTTTAATTTATTTGGTTTATTCTTTTGTATCTAAAGGTTACAAAAGGTAATTTGAAATTTTCTCTCCAATGTACTTTAAATATATGTGTGTATTGTTTATAGCAGCTTTAAGATGAAATAAAAAACCTTTACTAATATTATAAATGTGACTGTGAGTTTGTTTGTTTGTTTGCTACGCTTTTACGCCAAAACCGTTTAAACGATTTTAAAAATTCTTTCACCAATAGAAAGCTACATTCACAGCGTCAAATAAAGGATATTTTGTATCCGGTTCGGAACGGGTTACTTATATTTGACACGTTTTTTTTTTATTAAAAACTCTTTGGCCTTGCTAGGGTAATTTTGGTTTAGCGTTTAATTGTTAAGCCAGTTTTGAAACCAGTTTTATTGAGTATTTTAAACAGATCAGCACGAATAATGCCTCATGGCTCATGCTTTTTATAAATACTTCCTAATACTTCCTTATCTTTTAAATTAGCTGGAGAGACAATTAAAGTTTTCACAGTATTTGTGGTACAACCACTAAAATATTTCGTAGCAACGTGTATACTTCTCTTCAGAGGCAATGGTTATTTAATTATGTATATAATATATCAAACATATTTGGATAATAAAAATATATGATTTTTCCCCCTTAAATGCTGCATGCGCTAAGTGAGTTGTTTTATGTGTTGCATTCTATGTTGTAGGATTTTTATATCACATTACTTAAATTTTCCAAGACAAGTAAACTCCTTTTAAAAGAAGTGACTTTTTTAAAGCTTAACTTTGAGTTATAAAAATACTGACATAAATTAAAAAGTAAGCAAAATTGTTTATTGGGCAAATTAATAAATAACATTTGTCCAGTTGGCATACAGTAATGAAGGTGTAATGCATTCAACATATACAAAAAAAAAACATGATGCTATAAAAATGCAATCAAATAGCAAATACATTTAGAATTTGGACAGTAAATGTTGTTGAATTGCTTAGAATTTGAATGAAACGAAACAAAATGTAGAAATATAAACAAAATTCTAAATACGAAATAGTGTTATTCTAAACAAATTTACTGTCATTAAAACCGTGATTAGATGGTAAAGTTTCCACACGAAATATAATATACATATTGTAGATTAGAGATGTGTTCGTGACGAAAAACCTACCTCATATTCATATTTTTGTTGCATGTACAATGATTTGGGAAAAAGAAGTTTCATAAAAAGGGGGGTTGGGCTTAAGAGTGGCGTTTAGAACAAGATGAAATGAGCTAGATTTCTGATAAAAATGTATTTATTTTTTTATTTATTTATTTATTTATTCGATATTCTATGCTCAAGACTTAAAGTCTTACATTGGTTTAAAATTTGTATAACCGACGAACGGATTTTCCCGACCACCTTTGATTCTTATGAAACTAAGTTGTCTTTTTGCACGTTACTTAGCTAAGACAAATATACAATTTTGGACTTCCAGCTTCTGTTTTTCTTGAGATATGGTGTGTCAAAAAATTAATAAATCATTAAAAATACATATAAGTGGTCTGCCATTATAGCTCATATCTTCAAAAGCTTTTAAAATACAGGGTCGAAATTGGTCCCATAAATAGGTATTGAGAATAGCTTCAACATGATTTAAATTTTGGGGAACTCTATCTCAAAAAATTAAATTTTTAAAATTCTAAAAATATATATGTTAAATTTGTATATAACTTGAAAATATTTGGGAAATTTTTACACTATTTTTAAAAACAATTGTTTTCATCACTAGGAATAAAAATGTATTCCTATTTTTCTGTGCATCCAATCACAATTAAATTTTTTTATTATTTATACTATGAAACAAATTGAGACTTTTAAAAAAACACACGGTCGTGACACTATGGGTTCGACTTTGGCAAATATCGTTAGCAAAAATTTAGCAGTCCTTTTATGCTTTCCTGGAAAACTGATAAAATTTTTTCCTTAATTTTTGCTAAAAAAAAGTGCATGAAGAAATAAATCTTTTCGCATTAGGTGCAAGCAAATTTTTGCTCGGTAGACTTTTAGGTATATTATTGCTATATATAGCTAAGCGATATCACTAAGTCTGAATTATATGTTGGCCAAAAACTCTTGACACCATTTTTTCAGGATGCACTGATTTCCAAACTGGGTATAGGGTTTCACTATCCTTTAAGCCACGCTTAGGCTATTATACTTTGTATTTATACTTGTCAAAAATTCAAATAATACGTGCACGTGTGATAGTCTGAACGCAAAATGTCATTAAAGTGGCAAATAATACGATAAAATATTGACGTCCCATAAGACTTCTTCGTTTTTAGAAAATTTTCTAAACTATAATACTTTTCAGTAGATCAGGGCTGCATTTTCACACAAACCAAATTTCCAAGTCGGCTGTTTCGCCTTCGATAGCGTGTCGTCATTGATGCAATGTTTTGTTATATGTTATCGGCTCAAAATTTTGAATAAGTGAATCGTATGGAAGTATATTTCGTTGACGTAATTTTTTAACGTTTTTGTAATATTTTTTCTAAAATTGTTTCTGTTATTTACATCGAATATTTTAAACTGCTGAATTTTTTCAAGTGCCGGCTTGTCCCCATCTACATGAAAACGCTTTGCAACCGCTAGTCAATGAATAGCACAGATATTTTCATTGAACAACTGTTTTGTTTTCAGCTTGTATTATATATTTTATTTGAATTGGGATGGGTTGAACTCAATTTGTTATTTTGCATTATATTTTTTGACAGTCGCAACCAATGTATTTTGATTTCTGTATCGTAAAATGTGCTGAAAGTATTAGTACTTGTGTAATAGTCTGAAAGGGGCTTTAGTAGTATCCAGCCTATACTGTCAGGACTGTGTGGATTTTTCATTGTTACATAGTGTTATTCATTACATGTATATATCTTATGTTTAACAAATGCTTACTGCCCTATGTATAAGAATGTATGAAGTTAGCAGGAGTGACGAAATGGAATTAGGCGTTTACGAGTTCCTTCATACAATTTGACCTTAAAAATGGTCGCATTACCTAATTTTATCCCACCTCGAAGTCCTGGCATGATTTTTAATTTGAACTTTCATGGCAAAACTCTTTAAGATCATGTTCAATTTTACCACTCGTGCTAACTTCATGCCAATTTTTGCTTATACATAGGGCCGTTAATGTATAAAATTTGGAATGAAAAAAAATAATTTTCTTATTGATAGATCTAATGAATTAAAAAGTATTTTAATATCCCTTTCAAATTAAATATCCAATTAAGAAGAGAATAAATAGGACAGCGATGTAGAAAGTGTCTTTAAATCGTCAAATACGATTTTTTGGACCATAATAATGACGTTAATATTTATGGATCGATCGGATTTCACCTCGAAAATAAACCAGGTAGTGCTGCTACTGTATTTAAAATTTTTAATCATAATTTTTCGCCAATATACATCATTAATTGAAAAGAAAAATACATATAATCAATTAAAAATCCAATTGAGTCAATTAAACTTATAAGGGGTGTTTTTTATTGATGTATAGAACTTTAAGTTGGCATCACTTTTTTAACTGGCGGCCATTTTGTCAGCTGTCAAGTGATTAATATTTAGTTTGGTTTGCCATTTCATCATGAACAGGTTGACAAAAGAACAACGCTTGCAAATCGTTCAAATTTATTTCGAAAATAATGCTTCAGTTCGCGAAGTTTACCGCAAGCTCCGTCCATTTTATGGTCGACATAATCGTCCATCAGAGCAATTAATTCGGTTAACCATGGATCGTTTTTGCACTACGTTTACTCTATGTGATAATACGCATCCGCAGAGACGTCGAACAGTGCGCACCGAAGAAACAATTGCCGCTGTAGAGCAAAGTGTTGAAGAGGACCCGAATGGTATAGAGCCGGTATAGAGCCATGATAACCGACTATTTTGTTCCCGAGTTGGATGACATGAATGTGGATGAGTTGTGGTTCCAACAAGACGGCGCTAAATGCCACACAGCACACGTCACAATTGATTTATTGAAGGAAACATTCGATGAGCGCATAATTTCGCGGAATGGACCTGTCAATTGGCCACCAAGATCGTGTGATTTGACACCATTGGATTATTTTCTTTGGGGATATGTGAAGTCGCTCGTCTACGCCAACAAACCAGAAACGTCAGGGGACTTGGAAGCCAACATTCGTGGCGTTATTGCCAACATACGGCCCCATATTCTTGAAAAAGTGGTTGAAAATTGGACCTGTAGAATTGGCTTTATTCGAGCCAGCCGCGGCGGCCACATGCCCGAAATCATATTTAAACATTAATGGCATAAAATTATCCTTCCAATAAAGCCAAATTGATGGACATTAAAACGATTTTCTTGTGTTTTATTTCAATTCGAAGTTATATACCTCTAAAAAAAACAACCTTTATTTAAAAATTTAAATAATTAAAAAGTTTCATTGACACAATTGAGATTTAATAGATTTTCACTTCTTTTTTCTCTAATCAAAGGTGTTGATTGGATAAACAGTTTTTTCTATGTACATTCTTCAAAGACGATGCTTTAATTTACCTAAAGATAAGTGGCCAAACTCTAAGCGTAAAATATCTAAGACCGCAAATTTTTTCTTGCAGTAAAGCTCTTCATGTACATACGAATATGTAGCTGTTTTTATTTCTTAAACATAATTACGAATCGAATCGAATCGAACGGCTGGCTGTTCCGTTCAACTATGTGTTGTCAGAATATTTACAACTAACTTTGATGTTATTTGTTCATTAATAATTATCACATGTAATTTGGCTCAAAAAGCTATACGAACTTTAGCCCGTTCAAATCATAAATATAGATAATTACGAATCTATTTTTATTTGTTTTTTTTTATGTGTAAATAATTACATACATAAATACATATAAATATATTTTATTTTTTATTTTAACAAATGCCATTTACATATTTAAATTGATTGTCACGTCAAAGGGTGTTGAAATAATATGTTCTTTTATTTTCTTTACTTTATTGCATGTTAGTTTTAGTTCTTTATTTTGTTCATACTAATTAATGTGGCAGGCGCTTAGTCATTCTTTTCGCAAATGAAATGTAAACAATAAGTGAATGCATGCAAAAGTCATGAATTTAAATAAAGAACTTGAATGAAAATGTATGTAATTAGCGACGAATAAGAGTAAACCTCTGTTTTTAAAAAATAATTTTTACACAATCAGGCATGACATATGTATATAATATTTAAATAAATCAAATTAAATCAAATAATAGAAAATTACAGATGCGTTTAAGTTTAATCTAAATAAACCCAAGAAAAGACAAATACTGCCAGATGATGACAATCTGTAATCACAGGTTAGACATCAAAGTGTAATCATCAAAATGTAATCAATAAGACCAAAATTCATATTAACCTGATGGCAAAGGTCATTGTAAACTTTTACAATATTTTAAGTGTAAATGACAGCAGTGAAGTCTATGCAATGAAACATGTCATATGTATGTACGTAACTTAGACTTCAATCACTTAAAATGCTTTTAATCAAGATTTAATTAGAAATAGAAAGCTTTAAGACAACAAAGTTAAAATTTATTGTACTTACTTACCAATTTTGTTAAAATTGTTGTGATGCCTTTTTAGAATATTTTTTTCTTCTTGGAATTGGACTTAGTGTTTTGGTGTTTTTGAGTCCATTATTTGAAATCAGGCTCCGACAAAAATAATAAATTGTGGATTTTTTGATTATATGTCCGGAATCACCAAACTATAAGACAACATGAAACTTATGCCAACAAAATCACAATAAGTGGTGCAAAGCTTGCGGAAGAGCTTTTAATAGGCTGGTGTTAATGGAATGGAATGGAAGCACTTTTAAAGGGTGTGTTTTAAAGATGTAGACAATTCTAATTTGGCAACACCCTTTTGAATTGGTGTCCATTTCGTCAGTTTTTTAAGTGATTTTTGTTTAGTTTGGTTGGGCATTTCAACATGTATGATTTATTGCAGGAAACATTTGATAACCGCACAGTTCCACGTTTCGGTTCCGTGAGTGGGCCTCCAATATAGTGCAATTTAACGACGATAGACTATCTTCTGTACGGTTATGTGAAGTTCCTATGCTACGGCGATAAGCTGGAAACGATTGACCACTTGGAGAACAGCATTTGCCGCGTTATTGCCAATATTCTACAACAAATGTTGGAAAAATTAATCGAAAATTGGACCTCCAGATTAGACTACGTTAACGTTCACATTCAAAAATTATGGTCGCCTTTCTCAATGTTGTAACTCTTTATCTCAAACAAAATTTTCGGCAATTCAAGAAATGTTAAAAAAAATTTATTTATCTCATTTGGTGTCACTTCTCTTAATTTTTCTTAAGCAATGTAATTTTAAAATTTTTTTATTTGTAATGTAATCAAAAAACAAAAACAAATTTAATGTTTTATTACACTGGCGATATTTGGGCTCATTTGGCGACATTCGAAAACTCATTTGGCGGGAAGGCTAAAAAATCAATGTGACAACACTGTCAAATTTATTCTTAAAATAAATGATTTGTTATAAAATGCTAGTATTGTATATAGCAAAACGAAAATTAAAAAATAATACATTTATACGTGCGACTTAATCGCAACTAAAAATATTGATAATAGACCATTTTGCAGCATAAATGGTTTTTTATTTACAAATAGCTAACTCACTAAAACAATTCCTGATCAACGCACTATTCGCAAAGAAATGCTTGAGGTTGCTACGCTTATAAATGTTTGTTAACAAAAAAAAATAACAAATGGATAAATATTGCACATTGATTAGCAAATAGATAGATAGAAGCAAATAATGACAATTAAAGCAAATAGGTATTTGATATTTTAAACATTTACACTATTTTTGTCAACATGAGTAAGTTTTCTAAAAAAGTGCTACCAGGTTTTGTACTTTTGCTATGCCATATAATTTATTTGCAAATAATGGACGTATAAACGTAGTAAAAGATAACTTAATAGTAAAAAAGCCATTATACGGAATAAAAAGTCTGCTCCTTATTCTTCTTAAGTATAAAACTTTAAGCCACAAACTAAAATAGTTTTCTTACTGCTTTTGAAGGTTTCTATTTCTATTCAAATATACACAAATTAGCAATTACAACTAAATTACACTTCCAATAGACGGCATTTGTTTTTGATTGTTTTACTTGTTCTCTTTCTAATACAGTTTCATATTTGCAAATATACAATTATACTAATTTTAAAACATAATTACTTTAAACATGCCACAAACAAAGCAAACCTTAATTGCAGCAAATATAAAAAGAAAAATTTTACACATACTCACACACACACACACACACACACAAATGTAGGTAGCAGTAATAAAAACTCAATTACTAACAAAAATTATTTTAGATTTCGACACATGCTGTCATTGCACTATTAGAAAACAATGGCTGTTAGGAATTACTCAAACACTGCAGTGCATTTCCCCATAACACAATGTACTATTTATATCTATGCATGATTGTGTGCAGTAGAAGAATTTCATATTGCTTGAGGTTTTTAATTGCAAAATAATAATGTTATTTTAATACAATTAAAATTGTGGCAGTAAAAGATATTCTTGTTTTTAGCAATGAACACAATAGCTTAACATGAACCTGAGGCGATACTAGTAATTTTAAATTTTATTTTGATTACGTGTAATAATTTTAATTAAAAAGAAAGAAAATCAAATAAAGTCTTTCTCATTCAAGTATTATGTATGTGTGTGTGTACATATGAAAATATTTTATTTAACTGAATCCGAATTAATTTTAACTATTCAGTGAAAATTTTTAAAGTCTACTAATTAAAAAAAAATGTATTAATTATTAAATTTTAATTGAAGTGGTTATGCTCACTTTTGAAACCATCAGATTGTATCATTACAAGAGTTTAGATTCATGGGAGTTATTTTTTATTAGTACACATCATATGAGAAAAAAATTTAATGGGTGTGGTCGATCTCCATTTTTTAAAGAAAACTCGTGTATGTTTTAAATAGTATGTTCCAAGGGTATGTGCTAAGATTCGTACGAATCGGTTAAGTAAAAACATATAAAATCATACTTGAATAGAATAGAATAGAAATTTCATGTCATTACAGAATCTAAGGAGTGTGCCAGGCTCCGTAAGCTTTTTGTCAATAACACTAAATTAAAGGTTTATCCATTAAAATGACGATGTTATTAAAGAAGACAAATCAAAAAATACAAACGCATAGTGTGAGAGTTTTGTTAAGTTAGCCGCAGAGGGTGGCGTTGTATGAAGTAGTTAGCACGTTGACTACAAAACCGAAGGTTCTGTGTTCGAGCACGGTCTCCGACAGTCATTAAGAAAATAACAACACCACGCATTTTTCGGATGTGCGTTATTGTCCTTTGTATTATTGTGGGAAACAATACCGACTTCATCAGGTACTAATCCTAATGTAAAATCAAAGGTCACTTTCGTTATATAGAAGAATTATCGGCAAAGTATTATTATTATTATTGGTTATAATAAAATGGCTACCAAGCACAGCTTGAAAATTGAATATGCCTCATTGACACCAGAGGCGCTGCAAGACTGCATTTTTAAAAGAACGTGTAAAAAGTAGAAGGAAGTTTTCCTTTATTTCTTTTTTCACCACCTGCTTTCTTTATTACTATCCCTCTCTCACTATATTCTCTTCAAATCACGGGTACCAAAAAGGGATAGGACCCAAATGAGCTTGACTCTAAATTACACCATTTCTTACCAGCAGCCAATAAACCTAATCTAACCTAAGTCAGCCCTTAAATCATAAAGTTATTTTAATCGTTAAATTACTTGAAAATAATTATGTTTTATTTTGCACCCTTTATCAAAATGGTGATATTAATCAGCAGAACTGGAAAAATTTAATAACGTTAATTTTTCTTCAATAAATGCAATTTTAATTTTTAGCTAGACCGCAACGTTGCTCTCTCGAAATAAACTGTGTTTAATAAATTTGTCAAAATATGAGAAGATATTGGGTATAAAGCTGAATGTCCATACCATCCGTTCAATGCATACTTGCCTTTTATGCATGTGTCAAAAAAGTAGAATCAAAGTAATTGTATCTGGCAAGTTACAGAACAAAACGCAAAGAACGTATAGACACATAGGACGGATAAAGTACATCTACTTTCTACTTTTGTATTCGTCGCATGAATCATGAAAAAAGGTGAGTTGTTTTTGAGAGCCAAATGTTAGTGTGGTGAATTTAAATTTTATCTTTTTTTTTGCATTAAAACAGTTTTTAGTAAAAGAAACTGCGTTCGTAATAAAGTTTACAACTCCATACATACATATGTATATTCAAGACTTAAATAAATTAATATAAATTTTTAACATAGTTCTTTCATGAACAAAATTTGAATTAAGAACTTATCAATTAATTTTACGTACTTACCCAGTGAAAAAAATGGAAGTCGTTCTAGTGGAAGTACATTTTCATTGCTTCCAAAAAATCGATATTTTTAATTTGCCGAGAGTGAGCAAAAAACCATGTAGAAGCTTATTTTAGTCACACAAAACCTTTTAACTCCTCCATAGTGTTAGAAAATACTCACCAGAATTTAAAAAAAAATTAATTTTTTAAAGAAATTTATGAACTATTTTTAGTCTAAAATTGAGCAAATAACTTGCTTAAATTTACATGAAAACACTGTTTCGGGCTTAAATTCACATAAAAAGAAACGAATTGTTAAAAAAGGCAACTATTTACCATTTTTCCTAGAAGAAAATATTATCATAGAAAACAAAATAGGGAATTTTTCTTAATATCGCTTCCAATTCAGTGACCAGGCATCGAAAAAGAGAACTTCTTGCAATGACAAGCCTATGTAAAAATCATTAGATCGGATCGAAATTAGCACTACTTCTGCATCGTAAACTCTACATTTTCATGACTTTTTTGGAGTCTCTTTTTTTACTGTATATTTACTGACTGTCAACTCAATTGTATTTATTATTTTTAAGGAAAGTGCAATGGAAAATAATCTTATTTATGCTGTGATTAATATTATGTATTATATTTATTACAAAATACTATGTGCATTAAATCAATTAATTCCACAAATTCTTTTTAAAGTCATACCATCACTTTCATTTTTCCTCACAATTTTGATTATTTGATAACAAATATTTACACTACAGATGATCACAAGAAAAATTCCTGCGCATAAGACGTATTGCATGTAACTTGAATTTAAAAACGGAGAGAACGTACAGAAACGCATAAAACGCATATGCAAAGAACGGATGGTATGGACCTCCAGCTTTCAGTTTGTGGAATTAATTGATTATAAATGAAAGCATGCGGTTATGAATTTGTTTTAAAAAAACTAAATTTGAACTTTTATTATTTTTATTTTGCCATAAATTGAAAACCGAAGACTTTTGATTGATTTATAAAAACAAGTTAAACGAACCATACGTGCTTTTTAATTTAAAGGTCACTGTCTTGGGTTTGGCTGTCTTGGGTTTTCTTGATTTTTCCCTAAATATTCATATTAACTTTTATAAACATTTTGAATGATAATTTTTTGCATTATTTTCAAGTATTTTTTTCATTTCCTTTTCTTAAATAATGATTGTTAGTATAAATCGATTTATTTTTATGTCATCAATGAAATTTATACAACATTTAGAAAATATTTATCACGAAAATCATTTCCTCTGTTTTAACTGAGTAAAAAAATAAATTATTTTAAATTCATAAACGAAAAAAAAGAAATAATAATGAATTATTAAGCGTAGTGACAGGAGAAAAATGTAAATGACAATGAGTACTTTGAATTTCTTAAAAAAACACATTGCACCCTTAAAACTGGCAAATCAACAGCAGACTTCTCAAGATTTTTCTTTTAAGCCACATAAATTTATTGCTGAAGTTTTAGCATGGAGTTGTTTTTCTTGTTAAATACACACACCATCAATTTGTCTTGAGCAGAAGTTGCTAAAAGTGACAAAACTTTTCACTTTAAATATTCGGATTATATCTTAACAGCATTTTTTTCTGGTAATAAGTTTTGTTACTTTTAAGCATTTTAAAATTATTTCTAAAAGAGTAGACCGAAGGCATGCAAACAAACTGAAATATTAAATGTAATAAAAAGACAACAGCAAATATTTGTTAGCACTTTCCCAAAAAAAACAACTTTGCTTTAGGAATGCACGAAAAAAGCTTCGAAATTAATTCTTTTAAGTCTGACAAGACAGCAAAAAAGCCTTAAAACTTTCTACATCAATTAATTTTACTGTGAAGAAAAGGAGTCAAATTCAGTCCACTATACCACCTACAAAGTGGGCTTGCATAATAAAAAAATTCATCCAATTTTGGAGTTTCTTCATTTAACTTGGGGTTTCTGACATTAAATAAAAGCCTAAGTGGTTGTTCTATGTAATATTACGAAATTATTGAAACTCCCGTTTTGAACAAAAGAACAATAATCAATATTTAAATGTGTGTATTGAGCTCTCTAAAATTTTGGGAGCATGCAAACATCTTCCAAAAAGCATCCACTGACAAAACGTACAATCGCCCATTTATTTGAGTCCTTATGAGCTATAACAACTCACATGAATCTGTTATAAGCAATATATTTATTTTTTATAAATAAAACAATTTACCCTACCTTTGATAATTTGCTTATTCTTGGATAAATACCAAAAGTCTACCAACTGATATATAAAACTCCTGTTTCACTTAGGGGCCACTAATACTATTATATTTTGTATCAAAAATTCAAATAAGATAAAAATTTGACATCCCATAATACTTGACCATTTTGTTTAAAATGTTCTAAACGATAATACTTTTCTACTGATCAGAGTTGCATTATTACAAAAGCAAGTAATAAACACACTAAGGCCCAACTATAATATGAATAAGCGAACTTTAGCAACTGTGCGGTTACATATAAAACGTATGTGGCAAACTATAATGTACTTATGGAACTTTTCGTCAAGTCTCGTCAAATGTCATTTGCTTAAGGTAAGTACCAAACCAAACGCACATTCCGTACAGAAAACACTGCGTGTGCATTTTTTAAACTCAATCAAACAACATGAGAAAATATTCATTGATTTTAAATATTTTTTATTGTTTCTTATTTTAAGCTCAGAAAAGAAAGCAAAACTTATATTTTCATTCTTTGTTTTACACATATACACACATACAAATGAGTTTATTTATGTATGTTCATTGTTGTACTTTTTAGTAGGCAAAACAAATAAAACAAGTAATAAAGTGGTGGATATAATTATACCTGAATTTATAATAGATTAGGACATTCCAAAAAATTAATTTGATTGAATTGCATTCATTTAGTAGTTAAAAGAAAAAACAAAATTACTTAAAAATTGTGAACAATACCTATATGTGAAGCTGTGGCTAAAAAATAATTAAGTGCATGTAAGTATATTGTGGCCACCTAAAAGTCACATCTGAATTGCTTAAGTATTTGACAGACTTACCGTTCAATTCTGGCATTAGCTTAAGCCAGCTTATTCATATTATAGTTGGGCCTTAAGAAGTTGACGACGCCGATGTCGTGTCGTCATTTATGCCATATGTCTTCGCCTTAAACCGGCTTTTCATAATAAATAATATTTCATGTGAGGCAAGTCTGAAAATCAATTATTTTCTTTTTCCTTGTCTTATTTAAATCAAGCGTCGTCTATTTTCAAAAGGCCGAAATGATCACAGCTTGCATTAAACTGCACTACCACCGGAAGTCAACGATTAATGTAGGCGCGTTAAACCTCAACAGCTGTTTGCTTTATACAGGGTGGCCCAGAAAGACCGAAGTGGTGTGAATTCCTTATAACTTTTTATTTAAGACATATTTTTTTAATTTTTTGTTTTTTAAATACAGTAAATTTATAGGGAATATTTTTAGATTAGTTATTAAAAATTGTATCCCGCAAGTGGTGGCCATTTTCTGCTTCGCACAAATGTGGTCTTTCCATTTCCATTATTCATAACTTATTTATGAGTGACGAAGCCCATTTCCAATTAAATGGGTTTGTTAACAAGCAAAACTTTAGGATATGGGCTAAGGAAAACCCGAGAGTACTTCATCAACGACAATTACACCCAGTTAAGTGTACTGTTTGGTGCGGTGTTTCTTCAGAAAGGATCATTGGTCCACATTTTTTGGAAAATGAAAGAGATGTCGCCATTTCCATCAATGGTGATCGATATCGGGCCATATTGGAAAATTTTGTAAGGCCAGCCGTGGAATACCATCCGCAAATATGGTTCCAACAGGATGGAGCCACAGCGCACACTCCGAGGGCCACAATGGCTATTTTACGCGACATCTTTGGGGAAAGAATAAATTCGCGTAGAAGCAATTTTAATTGGCCTCCGCGTTCCCCGGATTTAACTGCTCCAGACTGTTTCCTTTGGAGTTATTTAAAAGGGAAAGTTTATGTTAATAAGCCTAGGACTATTGAGGAATTAAAAACCAATATTCCAGATGAAATTAACAACATAACACCGGAAGTTTTGCGAAAGGTCATGGAAAATGTGTTGAAAAGATATCATTTGTGCGAAGCAGAAAATGGCCTCCACTTGCGGGATATCATTTTTAACAACTAATCTAAAAATATTCCCTATAAATTTACTGTATTTAAAAAACAAAAAATTAAAAAAATATGTCTTAAATAAAAAGTTATAAGGAATTTATACCACTTCGGTCTTTCTGGGCCACCCTGTACTTGTGTTTTCAATGTAATATGAGGTGCGATGGTGTGAACACAAAATGTGGCTTATTTTAATCACTTCAAAATAGATTCGACTAAAATAACAATTCATCTAGGCGCACGGCAGTGCGCCAGGCCAAGTTCCGGCCAATGCACGCAGTGTGTATATTTACAGGAAGCCATTCGAGCTGTTACCCCCCTCATAATTTTGTTCTCCGCAATCGGAAAATTATAAAATTTAATACATAATTAGAATAAATCTATGTTACCTCATACGCGAAGTTTAAAAGTTTTTGCACAAAGGGTTCCGGAGATAAAGAGGTGCAAAAGTGCATACTCTTCTAAAAAAAGAGAATATAATGTATATTTGTTCATTTCTTTATATCGGGAAAAATTTTGTCAAGTAACACATTATCTAGAAATTATATAACACCCTTACGATTACAAAATTTATATAATGCATACTATATTGCAGTGATAGGTATTGTACCAAACACGAACTTGATAAAAAGTTTTATCTCACTACTTTTGATGGCCGAAATTTTGAAAAGGAACTTGGCCTTTTTCACATTTATGTTTTTGTGAGGATTTATTTAAGATTAATTGTGTTTAATCTTGTGGTTGATATATGTAGTCGTACTATCTCAAAAGCCACGTTCAGACTATTATACTTATATTTATGCTTGTTAAAAATTCAAAAAATACGTGCAAGTGTGTTCAGACGCAAAATGGCATCAAAGTGTCAAATAATATGATACAAATTTTGACATCCCAGAAGACTTTTTCGTTTTTAGAAAATTTTTTAAACGATAATACTTTTCATTAGATCAGGGTTGCATTTTCACACAAACCAAATTTTCAAGTCGGCTGTTTCGCCGCTGCACAGTGGCGTGAATTAAGAAAAAGTGGTAAGAAGTCCGCAACTTTTGAACTAGTCAAACGATTTCGATGAAACCAACTGTTTTGGAAAGTAAATTTCAAATTAAAGTAACTTTTTTTCTAAATCGAGCTTACTCATGCAATTTTCACGTAAAGTTCAGTGAAACTCAGAGCATAAGTAGTCAAAGAACAACTTATATCCAGTGGTGAAACATGATGAGAAATTTTTACACTTCTCAATAAAAAAAACTTGTTACGCTTGGGACACAAGTGGCTTAAGCATAACAAGTATTTTCATTAGAAAATGAAATAGAACACGTACAAATTCGTTAAGGAAACTGACATAATTTTCCATTAGATGCAGCATTGTAGTGTGAAAAATTAATAAACTTGTAACACCATTATTATTATTGTTTTACATATATTTTTAAAACAAGTTGTATCTAGAAACCTATTTCATAAAGTTAAATGTAACAATTTTGTCACTTTTCTGACTTACTTTTTAAAAAAAATTCCTTAGTTTTTGGTAAATTTCAATGTGTTTAATCCTTGTAATATATTAAACAGAGCAGAAAAACTACTATTTTATACCAGCGTGCATCTAAGGATAATGATAGTAAATATTGCAAGATATACACATATAAATTTTTAAGTAGATGGGGTGTTCATGTGTTCATATGTTCATATGTGCGATTTTTAATTGTGTTTGGTAACCTAAGACTATCAGATAAAATTATATAATGCACATTAAGTTGTGGCCACAAATCGCCACTTAACACGTAGATGATGACTGATGTCATAAACAATTTATTTTAGTATATTATGTCTGTATTTACAAATGAGTGTTTGAAACCGTAAATGTTTTTAACAACTACAAATGAAGCATATTAAGCAGCATAGTGGAAATTAAAAGCAAACGTGACAAAAAGAATTGAGAGTGTGAGTGATTTAATTACTTACAATTTTATGTTGAATGCAATTAGTAAAGCTTAATATATAATAATCCTTACTTCCTCACTAATACGAGTATTATAAATGTGAAAGTGAGTTTTTTTTGTTTGTTTGTTTGTTTGCTGCGCTGTCACGCCCAAACCGCTAAACCAATTTTATAAAAAAATTTCAGCAAGAAAAGCTACACTACCAGCGCAAAATAAAGGTTATTTTTTATTCGGTTCGGAGCCGGTTTTTTATATTTGGTATGTATTTTTTCCAAAAAAACAAATTTTTGGGCTAGTTAGGGTAACTTTCGATTTGTGTTTGATTGTTTATCCAGTTATCAAACAGGTTGTTATGTATTTTTTCAAACAGATTAGATAATCAGAGCATTTTTATAACGGTTTGTGTATAAATTCATTTTCTTTAATGTTTAGGTTAAAGTTTTCTTACTGAAGCGTTTCGAAAGGTAATTTTTTTGTGAAAACGACATCGCGCAATTGAGTCATCTTGGTCCTAACATGTAAAAAATGTTCTGAATTATATTAAAAATATTTTATTAGATTTTTTATCCAATGTGCTGTTTTGGCCTTAAAAATTTTCAGATCATTACATAAAAAATATTAAATAAACGAAATGCTAAAATTTAATAAAAATGATAAGTTAAAAAACAAACAAACAGACAGTTAAAAATCAATTTAAAAGTGTATACATGTGTTATTAATTAGATAATTTTTAATTTTGAACGATATTTTTCGAAGGAGTCTTTGTTTTTTGTTAAGAAAAGTGTTTCTTTTTAACCGACTTCAAAAAAAAAGAAGTAGGTTAATAATTTATCTCTATATTTTTATATATTTAGCATCGCCCCCTGCACTGACAACCAAAACTATTGGGACATACTATTGGTGTATCGTCAGATCAAATGGTGATAGTAGCGATCAAATCTTATATCGTCAATTGCATTATGCGTACTATATTTCGTACCATAGAAATGCTAAGAAATTTTTCAACATTCCCAGAAACCTCAAAGAAGTCTATAAGGCTTTATAAAAATAAAATACTATATCTACCTTACGACTAGCTTATCCCAAAAGCATGCATTCTGTTCTGTATTCCATTCAAGAATTAGTTACATATATATATATATATCGCTTGATCAGGAAAAGGAATAAAAACTTTGACAATACATTTCTTAGTTGTTATATTTTTGTCCTGTAATACTCCAGTATTTGGTTGCATAAATGAACCATACCTTTAAATGCGCTTTAATTTTTAAAAACTGCTGATACGTGGTCCGGACAACGATGCTTAAGATTTTTTTCTATCTTTCGATTTTACCAACATGATCTTTGCCAGACATATTTGAGGAAACTATTGACACTTTTGCATCACTCTAGTTACACTACCTTACACCGAAAATGTGCATTTGATGGGAGTTGATTTTCTATATGTATTCTCCGCTAAATTTCAAAATCAAGGTTAATTTTTTTATGGAACAGTTTTCGAGATATTGAAATTTTTTAATTTTTTTGAGCCTTTTTCACTTGACAGATCATATCTCGAGCTACAATGTCCGATTGGGTCGTTCTTGGCATTTAAATGCAAGATATTAAGACAAAAAATAATCGGATCTTCAATTGGTAAAGCTGTTCGATGAAAATATGGCATATTTTCAAAAAAATCTTATTTTACAGTTCTTCAATGACGACAGAAAAGTACAAATCGTTAAAAAAAGATGATACTTTCACGTAAAAAAAAGACTAACCAGAAGAAAATCAACCGAAAAATGACAAAGTTATAAGCAATTCGGTGAAAATATTTGTGTAAATGGAATTAACTCTTTATGTTGGCCATGATTTGGCTATTGCTAGATAACTCATATGGTATAACTAGTAGAATTACTGCAAAAAATCTGTCGAAATATGTTTATATGCCTGCCCTTTAATACACAACTTTTAAATGTTTCATTAATGCAGAATTTGTGATCTCAGTTGACAATTCATTTCACCATTTGCTATCTATTCTGATGACTAATTGAACTCTCCATACATCGTTTATTTGTTGAGTATGGTTCGAAATAGTCTAAAAAGCGCATGTTTAGTCGACGTTCCAGGAATTTATCATTTTACAAGGAGTTAAATAATATGGAAACTCTTTATTTTTTTTTTGCAAGGTCTTGAGTTTGTAGGAAAGAAGAAAAAAGAGATGGCAAACTAAAATTTAAATGTGAGAATGACGCCAACCTCATCAGTAGACGTCAGCTAATGTAGCAGCTAATTGTAAAAATTTAATGCGAAAATAATAATGGATTCAAAATCGAAAACAAAATTTTTGCTTGAAGTCTTTAATTTTATTCTGCCGTATTCATAAAAATCAAGTATCTGATGGGTTTTGAAATCATTTTCAAAATGATTTCAAAACAATCGTTGTGAAAAGCTGTGATGATTTTTTGAGCTAATTTTAATCTACTGATTTCAAAAAATCACGCTACAAGAACAAATATAAAACATAAAATAGCGATGTGAAAAGAAATTTTTCAAAAATGTTTGGATATGCTATTAAAAGCAAATTTTAAAATTATTGACAAACATATCACACCTTTTTTTGTCATATCACATTGTTTTTGTGGCTAAATCCGTTTTCATCAAATACCTAAATATAGAAATTGTGAACAAATTTGTTTGTTAAACGTTTTGTAGCCCAAAATAATTTTTATGAATATAACCTATTATGTGTGTGTACGTAATTCTTAATAACATATTGATATTAGTTCTATAAGCGTAGGAAGTTTTCTAGCTTATTTCAAAAAATTTTCGGTTGAAGTCTACTAATTAGTTTTTTAAGGAGAAACTTAATGCACATTATTCATACATTAAAGACTTATATTTATAAAAAATAAGATGTGCTTGAAAGTTATTTTAAGAAAAATTTTTCTAAAAAAATTAAATAAAATAAATTTTAAACCAAGTTTTAATTTTATAAATATGGGTTAACGAAAGAATATTTATGTAGCACATGTACATCCAAATTTATGTAAATTTTTTTAAATAAAATATAAAAAAAAATATTTATATTGCAATCAGGCTAAATTACATGTGCTAATTATTAATGAACAAATAACACCAAAGTAAATTGTAATTGACAAACACTTAAAAGAACGAAACAACAAACGCCAATGGCAAGACTGTTGTTAATTTAAAGATGGTAAAACTGAGCTTTCAAAAAATGAAAATGCTTTCAGCAAAATTGAAATACGATGAATCAAACCAATTTAAATATTCCTTTTGCAATAATGGCTGAGTATATAAAGCAGATATCTACATCAACTGACACCATACAGTGGACCAAACACTAAAGAATGTTCTACTGCGTATTTGTCAGAATATTTAAAGTTAGCTTTGGTGTTATTTGTTCATTAACAAATAATACATGTAATTTGGGCTTCAAAGCAATACGAACTTTAACTTTTACTCGACACTGTAAAGTAATTACAGAGTTTTTCTTATTGTAATCACTGTATTTTAATGTTAATGTATTAAAGTAAATGAAATGACACTTGTCATTTATAGCATTGTTTGCAAACTCCTGCTTGTCGCAAAGGTAAATAATGTTGATTTTGAGCTTAATTGCACTTAAAACAAAACAAAAAAATACTGACAATTAAAAGGAAAAGAAAAAAGTTTTGTCTTGTTGGGACAACTGGGCTTGTTTTGCACAAACACCAACTTACTTTAGCATAAAAAGCATAATAAAGGTAAAACATTAATAAGATTAGTATGTACAAGGTCATATATTTTGTGAATTTTTCTTTGGCTTTAAATTGTTACACAAATTTTATTTGGGGATCATTTAATTACATGATAAAAGCTTTTATTTCTATTATTTTTTATATCTATGGCTGAGTACTAAGTTTATTTTTGAGTTTTATTTTAAATTTCCAAATAGTATGCCATATACTTGATTTCATATATCAAAATGCCAGGCTTTCTTGTACAGTATAATAAATATGAAATTTAGCATATATGAGGTCATTAGTTAAGCGTTGTCATAAGCGTTGCCATAATCATTATTTTAGATTTTGTTATGCATACTATTGACATGCTTCCTGCATACAATAGAGAACTAATAAATTAAATGAACGTACTAAAATAATTGCTAATACTATTTGTATAAATGAGGAAATATGTAAATGCTACAAATATTGCATGCTTTTGCTATCACATGGACGCAAAGTATGGATATAATATTTAAAGTACATTGAAATTTATAAAGTGTACTTCGAATGAACTAAAAATATAAACCCTGCTGCTAACGCAAAGATAAACACTAATCTTTATGCCTGGATGTAAAGAACAAGCAAATGTAAAATGGTCGACCATATTAAAAAGGAAGAAACTTTCTGAAGATAGCAAGCACATATATTGATGAAACTATACAACTACTTTATTTTTAAACCAACAAAACTCAACTAAAATAATTTACTTTATTTCTTTAATCGTTCATTATTTGGTAATTTTAAATGTAATATAGTTTTCTTCGTTCTCATTAAATGAAATGTGGAATGTGTGTCGAAACATTGTTTAATTAATTGTTTAAAAAACAAAACAAAAGGTTATAAGTTATATGTATGTATATATGCATGTATATATGTATGAACATATATGTAGATAGATGAACATACAAATGTATATGAATACCCCTAATACAACTTATTTGTGTAATAAGTAATACAATGCGCATACATAATTATATATGTGTATACCTACCAGTATTATGAAATCCAAGTCATTTACATACATACTTGTATTGTATGTTTGTTGTACTTTTGTTACTAAGTTACAAAATCATGATCGAGCATGCACAATCATGTCTTTGCGTTACAAACATACATAATTCTGCATGCACGATCTTGTTTTGTTTTACTTATATTTCTTTGTACGTATTTCATTATTACTGGTAGTCGAAATAATAATCGAACTCGAATGTTCACTTACATACTTACGTACATATGTATGTACATACTTACATATGTATGTACCTATATATTTACGTACGTACGTATGCCGCGTACATACGATAAGTAATTATAATTGTTACTAGGTGAATACTTTTATTCTGCATGCCCAATTTCTTTTGTTGCTTTATTACACAAATTAGTTACATACTTATATGCATATGTACATGCATATTTATTTGCATGCCTAACATAAATACTCATACCTGCGATACGTAATATAATATACTTGTTTTGTAAGAAATCGATCATTATTAATTTGGTATTGAAGACGGTCGTTTCAAAAAAGTAAATTTAAAGTGGCCAAATAAATATAACAAAGATTATAAAATACTTATACATAATAAATTTATAAATATGTACTTAAGCCAAAATAAACATATATGTATAACATTAAAATTTAAATAAATTAAAATTTAAAATAAAATTCGTTTTAGTTTTATTTTAAAACAAAAACTTGGAACAAAACTGTTATACACTATACAGATCTTTAATGCTGCGTATACGTAATATTAATGTGAGTGATATTACTCATACAACCATTTATTACAGTTTATAAAATAACAAAACTTAAAAATTTTAAAAACCCCCAAATATATCTAGAGAAGATGCGATATTTTCCAAGCGGCTGACCGACACGGACAGACACACAGATACACAGACACATACTACAAGCTTATAACATCCCTTTTTTTAGTCGGGGGAAAAAGCAGTCGTCAATAAGTCAACATTGACATCTTCGGGTCGTCAACATTTTCGGAGTTCTTGCCTTTTGAATTATTGAAGTTGAGAACTGTTTTGGTTTAGTATAATTCGAATTAAAGAAAAAAATATTTACAAGAAATGGAACTAGGTTTTACGTACATACTTGTATATTCATGTAATTTAAACAAACTTTTTAATTGTGTGCGAAATTATTTCATAAATTCCTTAGACTAAGGATTTCTGGAATAAAACATTATAAAAATGCATTCCAGTTATCGAAAAAGCTTCTTATTTTGTTAAAACTATCGAGCAAAAAAGGAATAAAATATATTTTCAGTTGTATTAGATTAGCTCTAAAAATTTTATTAGAAGCATCTTAGAAAATTTCATTTCATATTTATATATGATTTGATTCATTGTCTCCCTTACAAACACATTTTTCAGCGTAAATGTAATATGTGAATTGTTTTGATTAATCATATTTCAATTTTTCGAAATTTTTTCGTGATGAAAGCTTATTTTTACCATCTCTAATTAACAAAAGTGTTGCCATTTTCATTTTTTCTCTACAACTTGTACTCATTTCAATTAATTTGCTTATTATTGTAGTAATTAAATGTAAATTTTAATTTCTATTACAGTTGCTTAATTCACAAGACCTCTTGTATCTCTGTATTGATTGTATTATCATATTAAATACAAGAGTGTAACATTTGTTGTATACAATTTTCATATAAAAATGAAATACACTATTACAATTTTATTCCATATGTTTGTAAAATGTTGTATTCAGAGAGAGACTCTCTGAGAAAATTTGTATGTAGCTTGTTCTTCTTTTTTCATTAAAAATAAAAAATACATTAATACACTACGCAGAGGGTGTTCACAATAAAAAAAGGTATTTGATACACAAATACACGATACAGATTGTTGTGAATTAAGCCAGTCATTGTACAAAATTTTTTTCTGTTTCAAATAATCCAATATGCTTTAAATTTTATTCGATTAAATATATATTTAATGGGGTATGACTATATTTTTGGAACATTACGTGTTACAATTTATAGGTGTTCAAATAAAAAAACTAATAATAGAGTGCTAAAAGCTTAAAATATATAAGAAAAAAATACTAATTTTTTGTCAAGTATTTAAATTTCTTCTGGCAACTTGGGAGATAAACTCTGTCATGGCGACCACTTAGTGCCAAACAAGTGAATTTAGTGGCGTTAATTTTAAGTTTGAATACGATGCAAAAAAAGTTAATTTTATTTAACTTAATTACCAATGAACGAAGTCCAATTCTGTATTTTCTGGGTATTAATTTTTCAGGGAAGTCAGGCATGCTATCGCTTTAATTTTTGCAGAAATTGAATTTTTTTAAAACGCTACTTAAGGCATTTGTGCAAAATGTTGTTTTGTGAAAATTGATTTTTATTTAAAGTTCTGCAATTGACCAATTGCCATTTTTGTAAACATTTTCAATACACAGTTTTCGGCCTCCAGAAAATTTTCATAGCAAAGATGGAGAAAATTTCAAGCAAAAACTCCTTTTGGGTTGCACGGGAAGTTAGCGGTGGGCATTAGTTTAATCAATTTAAACTTTGACCACTATTTATAGCTTTTAAAAAAATTATAAAGCCATCTATCCCACTGTGCGTCACTACCAATAATTCAGTATATTTTTTAATTTTTCAAAAGCTGCACCGTGCTTTATTTATTTTACTTTTTATGACATTTTTAGCAAAATATTAGTTAATAATGTGTTTTATAAGTAATAATACAAACAGAACAACAAAAAGACATAAATAATTTCACATTAGCTTCAAAAATTAAAAAAAAAACTTTCTAAAATATTGAAAAGAACTTCTAACTTAATTAACAGTAGAAGGGAAAAAATATGTTTTAAGCTTAACGATGAGATAAATTAAGGTCAAATATGAGATAAATTAAGTACAGCAGAATCCCAATAATTCGTAATGGAAGGGACCAAGTGCTTTTTACGAATAAGAGAAATTTTCGAAATAAAAAATTTTAAGAGGTAAAAAACAAAAAATAAACGATTTATACGGTATTTGTGAGGTTCCAATAAGGATTTATATTCTATGACATTTTTAAAAAATAATTGGTAATCTAACAGGTTAAATTAAACACCTGCAAAAAAATAGTTGAGTTCGAAAATTCGAAATTCGCCCGTAATTTTTTATTTTATTCTTCAATTATTTAGTATGGGATTTTTGCGCTTTAAAGTTTTCCTCAAAAGAGCAGGCGTTTATTTTGAATTGTTACAGCCGTATTCATAAAAATTTTAAACAGCGTTTCATAAGGTGTTTAAGCAATATTCGCTAAAAATGTATTCATAATAGAATTTTAGCTTAAAAACCGTTTTTTAAACCTTGCGTAAATTAGCAAATTTTAAAATTGACTGGCCCCATGTTTAAACCAATTTTAAGATGACGTTGTTGTATTTTTGCTTTGTGTTTGTTTACATTTTTAGTTTTGCCTGTATGTATGTATGTGTGTACTTATGTATGTACGTAGATATGTACATGCGAATGCTATTTAGAAGAAGAAAATAAAATTGTATTTTTTAGAAGCTCATGATGAAATTTCAAATGAACTCCAAATAAATATTTACCAGGGAAGTAGCAATCAGCTTTCCATTCCCATTTCGTCTTTTCTCAATGTAGATGTAAAGAAAAATAAAAATAATAATTATAGTGATGTATAAAAACTCACAACAAATAAAATAAAACTCGTTATTCTAGTGCTTCCTAATCTGCAATAAAAAAAATCATATAATAAGCACTTTTAAGAAAGATTCGCTGTAATCTATTTTTATTTTTTTAAATTTGGACGAGTTGGAACACATTTTTTATATATAAAAACAATGTTTTTCCAAAAATGGACAAAAAACAAATACAGATACGAGTACTTTGTGAATTAATAATCGTTGTTTAGCAGAACTAGGATGGAAGTGACAAATAGATAATACAGTGTTGCCACGATATTTTTAAAAAAGCAAGTTAATTGATTTTTAGTTAAAACACTGATTATGAATACCAATATTTAAAAAACCTTATTTAGCCTTAAAATGTTTTTTAACTAATATGGTTTTTAAACCTCAATCAACTTTTTTTTATGAATACGGCTGTTAAAGTTTTGAATTAACGAAAGTTCGAATGATCGTAACTCAACTGTAATGATTTCATTAAACAATCAGTCATTAAAGCAATATATTAGATTTTTTTATATTAGATTTTGATTTTATAATATTTTTATTAATAAAATTTCTTTAGAAAATTTGTTTTATAAATCTTCAATAAACCAAAAAATGTTTTTGTGAATAAAGCAGTAAAAATTTAACAATTTCTTATTCCAGTTGCTTTATGTTAAATAATTTTTTTTATATCCCAGTTTACTTCTGATCCTTTTTTCGACAGCTTCTGTTAGTTTGGTTGTCTTATTTTTATTTGTTTGTTTTTGTATTTTTCTCATTTGACAGGTTAAGTGGACACATCTCTGTGGACTAAGTAAAGAAAGTAAGGAAAAATAATACAATCAGGTCGTACATCAAATTCAAATCTATTTACATAGAGTTCATTTTTCCATAGAAGAGTCCTTGTGGCAATTGAAATGAATATTTTCTAAAATGCTCTTATAAAATATGAAGAAAATTTAACTGAATTTTATAGTAGACTTTATAGGTATTAAAGAATTTTAAGTGCTTATTTATAGAATTCATAAAGCATTTATGTATGTGTTTTAAATAAAAGAAAATAAATAAATTCAAGATATAAAAAATATATTATATTAATATAATAAATAAATTTATGCACTGCAATTGACAGATATATATAATCGATAAATAGACATGAGGGATATATTTGCATTATTTTACAAATATCCTTAGCTTATGCTTGATAAGCCAGAAAATGTATATATAATAGGAATATAATAGGAATACACAAAGTTATATTGCCAAAGCTCTTTTTTGTATTGCTGTATTTATTATCAAGCAAAAAAATATTATTTTCATATGCAAGCTATTAAACTGAGTGGAAAATCAACTTTTTAATAGATGATTTAATATTTATTTTTCAAAGCTTAAAAGCTGCGCTTCCGGTCCAACCTTCAGTAAATTGTAAAATAAAATTCTCATTATTAACATGTTTAGTCTTGAAAAGTTTCCAAATATATTATTTATTTGAGACGAGCCACGTTTACTTGTCTAATATTGATTGTTTTTCCTCACAGCGGAATCAGCAGGATTTTTAAATTTGTTATCGTAACAGACACAAAAATTAAAATAATAATATTTAACTGCTGGGACGTGGCATACTTTTTCCTCCAATGGTGACTCTTTTTTATAAAACCATTTTCGTTATTAACGTTACTGTTACGACAAATTTTTAAAATTTTTCCTTTTTTGGCTTAAAATCTGTCCTGAACCAACTGTCGCTCTTATGTGGAAAGTGCCACGCCAACTGACTAGCCTATTGTTCTTTCCAGATCATCAGTAATACGCTGTAAGATCAGCAAAATTGGTAGCTGGTATTATTTTTGAATACAAAGAAAAGTTTGCACTATACGCTCACTTGTTTAATTTCGAAAATGTTTGCATAGATAATGTACATTATCAGCAGAGTTATCTATATATTAGTTTTCCAGATATCTCAAAGGTTATGTACTCACATATCCAAATTGAATTTAAAAAATTATATGGTAAGAACCACGCCCACTTAATTTATTTTGACATTTTATTTTGTTTAACATTTTATAAGGTCAATAGAGTAACTTCCAAATCTCTGATTTGTTTACCATATTAGTACCCAAGATATTTCAAAATAAATATTTTCTTAATAGGAGGTGCCATGCCTAATGATCCATTTCTTAAAACTACTTCTTTAAATGACTACTAATATTAAAAAAAATAGTCTAACTAGTTTAGCCGTTCTCCGTTTTCAGATAAATAAAAAATAGGGTTCGTTAAAGTCGGCGTGGTAAATTTTTCTTTCCGTAGAAACGTAAACTGGGGTATACAAAAATTTAAAAAACATTTGAGAGATCGGTGCAGACGTTATTAAGTGATGCGCATACTAATGAACGACATTTGATTTTTATTCACACACATAAATGTAATAAATGTGTAAATAAATTTATATGTATATAAATGTATAAATTAAAAAAAAACTAACCCTTTTAAACATTTAAAAAAAGACTTTATGTAATTATATTTTCGTGACCAACTGTATTTTATTTGCAGTTTCTTACTTTAACTTAGTCCTAATTTACACTATGCAAGCCTTATTGCTAAGCTGACTAGTTTGTTAAGAGAGAGAGACGAGAGAAATGCAACGTTTATTTTCCCCTAGTCTCCCTTTCCAATAAACTCATCAGCTTAGCAATAACACTTGCATAGTGTAAACTACGACTTACTCCGCATAATACAAAAAAAAATTTTTATCTATCAAGTATTTGTTTCAATGACAGTTTAACATAAATGCTTAATTTCAAATTCAATGTGTGTGTTAATAAAAAAAATATTTTACTGAAGAATAAACATTAAGAAAAAGCCAATTAATACAAAATAATTCTTTTAATTTAAAAGTCAATAAAAACAAAAATTTTAAAATTTAAGTAAAAGAAAAACATAAACAACAAAAGTAACATACATTCTTCTTTGACAGCTAAAACATACAGAAAATTGAAACAGCGTGATGTATTTCTCCACACACGAGTGTCAGTGTGATGTGTTTGTGAGGTGTTGCTTGTTAGCTTCAATATTTTTTTGTAGTACTTTATATAGAATATTAACAACATGAACTGATGTTGATTGATTTATAAACATTTTCATTTTATTTCGAAATTAAATTTAATATAAAATCGTAAAGTATACGAGTATTAAATTAGCAACGTTCAATGAACAGATGAGACTAAGTGGCAGCAAAACAACAAAGTAAATGTGTACACAAATATATTTTCAATATTTGAAAAAAAAAAATTATACACATTTGGTCTGTTCGATAATTCTTTTTTCTATTTATTGCTTGTATTGTTATTTTTACACTCTACTTGTATTACTTGTACTTTAGAAAGATGAACAGGAGTGATGGTAACATAAAAGTCAATAAATGTGGTGGTTGCCAATAAAAACAATAATAAAACAAAAACAGCATTTGTTTGCTTTTCGTTTGTAAATATATTTTTATTTCTTTTATTGTGAAATATGGAAAAAAAATTCATTTAATAACATAAATTTTTTTATCTTATAAATACATATGTATATATTTTTTTTGTTGCTATTTTGCAATATTTGATATTTAATAAAGCAGAGCTGTTAAATTTAATTTACGCTTACAAATCAATTAAATTAAATTTTAAAAAGAATTGTACTCATTATATAATTGCATTTAAAAGAATTTCTGATTAATAAATAATCAAAAATAATTTAATGTAATCCTTAAAAGTTAGTAAGTAAGATTAGTTTTTGCTTACTTTTGATTCTTTTGGATTATTTTTTATAATATCAAGTAATTCAGATTACTTTTCCATTATAAGAAATCGTAATCAATTAGTAATCATAAGTATCTGAATATAATCGTAATTTAATCATTACTTCAACTTTAAAAAAAAAGTAATCGAATTAGTAATCAGTACGATTAATAATAATTACCTAACAGCTATATAATAAAGTTGTTTATCGTTGAAAAAACATGCCAGAAATATTTATGATCCCAGTAAAAAAAGAGACTCCAAAAAAGTCATGAAAATGTAGAGTTTACGATGCGGAAGTAGTGCAAATTTCGATCCGATCTAATGATTTTTACATAGGGTTGTCATTGCAAATAGTTCTCTTTTTCGATGCCTGGTCACAGAATTGGAAGCGATATTAAGAAAAATTCCCTTTTTTGTGTTCTATGATAATATTTTCATCTAGGAAAAAGGGTAAATAGTTGCCTTTTTTAACAATTTGTTTCTTTTTATACGAATTTAAGTCCGAAACAGTGTTTTTATGTAAATTTAAGCAAATAACTTTTAAATTTTAGACTAAATATAATTCATAAATTTCTTTAAAAAAATAAATTTTTTTTAAATTCTGGTGAGTATTTTCTAACACTATGGAGGAGTTACAAGGTTTTGTGTGACTAAAATAAGCTTCTACATGGTTTTTTGCTCACTTTTGGCAAAATTAATAATATCGATTTTTGGGAAGCAATGAAAATGTACTTGCGCTAGAATGACTTCCATTTTTTTCACTGGGGATTTAATATTATATATTAACATTATTCCTTTAATGTTACAAAGTTCCAGTGATCTTTTAGTTTTGCAGTTTACTTTAATAAAGGAATTCTGTACTTTCAGTAACACGAAATAAAGAACGATTGTATATTTACACTTAACCTTTTTTTAAAGAGAAGTTATAAGAGGGCAATGAAAGCCTACTACTTACTATTACTGGGTTTTACCTTCTTTATGAAAAGGGCTATCCCAGAGAAGACAGATAAACTTCATGCTTTTTAATAATCTGCTGTTTTGCACGATTTTAATTATGCAGTATTATATGTGATTTACATTTTTAAATCTGCGTATAGTAGCAATTTCATTGGTTGCTACACAATACCGACGAAAAAGGGCGCTATGATGTTAACATTATAATTAATATCTACTCAAGCCAATGTAGTTCAGTGATCAGTGTCTATGCCTTCATCACTTGAACTTTCCTACTTTCCTACAACAACTAATACTAGGAGACTCAAGTGCATATCAGAAAAATGCATTATGTTATTATTTAATGACTGTCGGAAAACTGAGTCGAACCCAGGTCATTCGGTTTCGTAGTCAACGTGGTAGCTACTTCAGCCAATGCCACCCACAGCTTAAAACAGTGATGACAATTAAAAAAAAAAAAAAAATTATAAGTAAAACAAGTAGGAGTGCTTTATTCGGCTGTACCTGTAGATGTGCGCAGAGGTGGCTTAAACTCAACGGGTGTTTTAAGCTTTTTAGCAGCGCGCCACAAAGAGTAATTAGATGCTGGTGTGATATCAATACCTTCCAGGTAATTCTTAAAAGATGCAGTTTTTTCAGATGCAAGAAACTCTTGGAGACGTTTAGTGCACTCTTTAAATCTGATTTTATGTTGAGGTGATCTGTGCTATTGCCATTCCCTTTTAGCTCTTCTTTTTTAACGTACGAGACGTTCAACGTCTGTAGAATAAATTTTATTGAACCCAGTATGCCGATGGGTGGTGGTGGCATGTTCAGAAGCTTCTTTAATATTCTTGTTAAGATTTGCAATGTTAGATTCAATATCATCGGGTGTTCTTAGAGTAATATTTTCCGTACAGTGACAACTAAAATATTTGTTGAATCCCAGCCAATTAACACGATTTATCATCTTGACATATGGGTGAGGTAAAGCGCTTCTCAGTGGGCTACAGATTGTAACAATCGTAGGAAAGTGATCGGACGAGAGATCTAGGGAAGCTTCAACGTGAATTAATCTATAATATCCGGAATTTTTCGTACGTCAGTAGGCCAGTAAGAAGGCTCTCCACTTGAAATAACATCCAAGCCCATTTCTGAAATTGTGTTGAACAACGCCCTACCTCTAGGCATAATAAGACGCTAACCCCAGAACGTATGCTTAGCATTGTAGTCGCCAGCTGCTACGAAACAAGGTCCAAGAGATTTGTAAAATTTCTCGTATTGATCCTCAGTGATTGAAAATCTGGGAGAAGAGTAAATTGAAGATATCACGAAATTTGTACAAAGATTTTCAATGCAGAAATTTTTTGCTTGTAGATGTTCTTCACAAATGTTGTCAAGAATATAGTGCTTGAGTCTTGACTTTATTAGAATTGCTGATCCACCGCATGCTCTCCCTCTAGGGTCCTTTGTATCATATAAAGTGTAGCCATTAATTTCAAAGAGGCTTCTAGAAGTCAAATAAGCCTCAGAGACCAACATTATATCAATATTTTTTTCCGTAAGGAAGTGTTCAAGTTCATTTTTATCTTGGCGAATGCCGTTTGCGTTAAGTAGCAGTGTAGACTGCATTCGTAGCATTTCTTGCATCATGCTTGTCAAATTTGTTGTAAAGTTGTTGATAAGTTGCACAAGATTTTCAATAGTGCCTTCAAGGCAACTGAAATTAAAGCTTGAGTTAGCATTTGTTGAATTACATGGTGGGGACACTTTCTGCGCGGGAATAGAATTTGTCTTGGCGGAATTGGCATACGATACACGGGAAGTAACTGGTTGGCTCATTTGCACAAAAGTGGCTGAGGAAGCGTTTGGTGTTTGAACTGGAGCTAAATTAGGTTTTTGCACCATAGCCTGCTTAACGAAAGAATACAAAGGACAACCTCTTTAGTTAGTGGTGTGATTGCCCCCACAATTACTGCATGTTTTTTCCGCTTGATCTTTTGGTTTAGTACAACTAGCAGTACCAGTACTTTTCTTTGTTCAATATGTTTGATACATTCTTTACCTTAAATCCCTGGAGGACAAGTGCATCTTTTATTTCTTCAGGGACAACATAAGAATCTATGCCCTTCAATACGATCTGCAGGCCTTTAGCACTCTTAAGCTGGTATGTGTAGAAGCTTGTTTTATTTGTTTCAAAATCGTTATCGTTCTCATCTTGCAAAATTTTAAAGCCGTTTTGACGATTAGTTGAGGATGCGCTGTTATCCCTAGACATCTGTAATTTTTTTGTTACCAAAAAATAATATTTGTATCATTTTTCATAATTTAGCTGTCAAACAAATCACAAAAAATTTTAGCATAGAGTCCAAATAAAGTATGAGTTATAGAAAAAAATAGTTCTAATAACAACAAAAAATACTAAATACAATGAAAATCTATATTAAGCTGTGTATATTTTTCTAAATGAATGCTTGAATTGCTCACTCCCTGGTTCATAAAATTTAAAATGAACTTGAAATGAATTTTATTTAAAATTTTCCATTGAGTTTTTTTAGTAGATTTTATTTTTTTTTATTCCGTCACTGCTATAATTTTGTGAGTGTGATTTTTTGGTTATACCTAAAAAACTATTTTTATGACAAAACGAAAGCTTTTGAAAATGTTTTATAAAAAGCAAATTTTAAACGTTATTGTTTATAAACGAAACATAAAAACGAAAAGGCTTATGTTTTCTAAAAACAGGCTGTTAATATTAATATGTTTCATTACATAATATGTTTATGTAAAAAATTATATTGATGTAAATACTTACAAACAAGTTTACAATTTTCCAGCTCTGGAACAATTTTGTATTTTTTAAATTTTTTTACCAAACTCAAATAAAATAAATTTAATTTACAAAAAAAATCAATTTGACTAGTTAAAAATGTTCAATTTTTCATCAATGAAATCATTCTTTTTGTGATTCGTTTTATTGTTTTACCAATCTTTTTATTTTAAAACTATAAGATGTGTTTAATTTATATAGAAAATGATAAAATTATTTTAGTTAGTTACTTTTACATACAAAAAAAAATGAAATTAGCACCCCTGGAATCATTTTTCTCTTTTATTTTTTCTCTTAAAATTTTCAAAAACGGTAAAATTAAAAAATCCGAAAATTATAAAATCGCCAAACCAAAAAAAAAATTGCCAAATATTAAAAAAAATGACAAAAACGAAAAAAATCGCCAAAATTAAAAAAAAAATTCTAACACTTAAATAAATCGACAAATTCGAAAAATCGCCCAAGAGAAAAAAATTTTTAAAGTGAAAAAAATCGTCAAAATGAAATAGAAAAACGCCAAAAACCGAACAAAACGCCAAAACGTGAAAAATTTACGAAACCCAAAATAATTGTTTATATAAAAAAAATCGCCAAAATGAGAAAGAAAAGTCAAAACTAAAATAGCACCTGAATGAAAAATGTCGCCAAAATGAAAAAACGCCAAAAACCGGAAAAAGTCGCCAAAAATAAAAAAATTGCCAAAATGAAGAAAAGCCAAAGACCCAAAAAAATCGCCAAAATAAAAAAAAATCGACAAAATTAAAAAAAAACGTCAAAAACCCAAAGAAAATCGCCAAAACCAGAAAAAAAGTGCCAAACTAAAAGAGCGACAATAAACGCAAAGAACCCAAAAACTAATAAAACCCTTTAAACCAAAAAAAAGTGTTTTAAAAGTCACTTGATCGGGCATATTTTAAACTAGTGCTGAAGAAAATCGGTCTATTTTTCTATCTATATTCAGGGATTTTTAGAATTTATGAATTTTTTTATTATTCTTACTTAAATAGAAAATGTATTTATTTAGCAAAAAAAAAAAAACGAATAAAAATTACTTTTTTTATTTTTTTTTTTCGATCAAAAGAAAATGAAATAAAAGAGGTGACCGTGGTTGGAAATTGTCTATGTCATGCGTCGGTAGGTAGGTAATTCAATCATTTTAACATATTGTCATTTATATAATTGCTGCGAGTTCGCGGGCTGGTACAAGGGTTAAGAGCACTGCTCAAAGTGCTCAATGAGAAATATCATGAGCTGGCTGAAACACACACATCTCAGTGCAATTCGAACTCGAAACAATATGGCGGGACAACGCCCATTAAAATTCTATATTATATTATACGATTTTTTTTAGAAACTTGGCTTAGACCCTGAGCTCTGAAAATGATATAATCTTTGTATTTAGAAAAGAGTGTGCAATCGCATTCACGAATTCAAAATCATAAGAGAAAATCTATTTTTATTCATAAAGCAATTTGTAATATCCCAGTGAAAAAATTGAAGTCAATCTAGTGGAACTACATTTTCATTTCTTCCAAAAAACCATGTAGAAGCTTATTTCGCTCATACAAAACCTTGTAACTCCTCCATAGTGTTAGAAAATACCCATCAGAATTAAGAAAAAAAATTATTTTTTTAAAGAAATTTATGAAGTAATTTTAGTCTAAAATTTAAAAGTTATTTGCTTAAATTTACATGAAAATACTGTTTCGGGATTAGATTCGTATAAAATGAAACGAATTGTTAAAATAGGTAACTATTTACCATTTTTCCTAGATGAAAATATTATCGTAGAACACATAAAAAGAAATTTTTCTTAACATCGCTTCCAATTCAGTGACCAGGCATCGAAAAAGAAAAATTCTTGCAATGACAACCCTATATAAAAATCATTAGATCGGATCAAAATTTTCACTACTTCCAGATCGCAAACTCTACATTTTCATGACTTTTTTGGAGTCTCTTTTTTACTGGGATTCATATAAAAATTTAAAAAAATTGCTACTATGGCAGCCTATAGCATTCGAGTAATGAACTCTGCGAATGAAGCAAAACTTTTATAATCGTATTTATTTATGAACAGAAATTAGATTTAATATGTTTGTTTAGAAAATCATAATAGATTAATTACGACAAATTTAAAAATATCAGGATTTTGCTTGAGGTAAACATCTGAAAGTTTTCTTCTTTTATAAAGCCATTAAACACACTCCTTTTGCTCATTTTTCTTATAAATATTTTTTGGGTAGCTAGATTTTTTTCTTCAATTATAATAAAAGCATTAAATACTCCTTGTACCGATTTTTTTCTTTTTTTGTTGCCGCTATACATTGCTTTGCTTGCATTGTTTCCTGCCATTTAAGTAGTTTTATTTTTAGAAAAATATTAGGACAATTTCCAAATTTTTTATATAATTTTTCTCCAGGAGACATGCGTCATCACTAGGATATATTACATTTTTCTATTAAATATTCAGTAATTTATGAGGAAAGCACAAACACAAGAATACTCATACAAATTATGTCATGAATATAAAAACATTATGCATCAGTTTGTTTATTTGTGTATGCAAAGCCATTAATATGTATGAAATGAAAATATAAGTATACAATTTTATTTCGCTTTTGCATGAAATAATACTATTACCATACTTTGTAATAAGTTATTACCAGCAATCAAATTTTATTTTTGTTAGTTTTGTTAGTTTTTTTTACAAAAAAAAAATACATATATTGAATTGCTTATTAAGTAAGAAATGGAACTAAATTATCCTAAATCATAAATGAATACAAAATTCAAGTTGTAAGTTGTCTGAAGTAATTTGGTCAACAGAAAGGTTATAACAATTTTTGACTCTGTTTCGTCATTATTAAATCAAAATATGCCAACTAAGTGCATTACTAATAAACACAATTAACATAAAATAAATATTTTCTTGATATCTAACACAGAAATATGTCATTATTATGACTATTGCACTAAAATATTAAACATTATTATTATAAGCAGTATATGAAAATAATCCAATCATTACCCAAACATTTATTATAAGGATAAAAACTTTTTAAAAATTTTTTACTAGTTTTGTTCAAAACATATAATTTTCCAGCAACAAAGAGTGCAAATAAAACAATTTACTTTTGCGCATCTGCTGGTTTTGATATTTCATTGTGAACAAAGTACTGTGTTCAATCATGTATTTCGTTATTATTGCTTTTGTAGTCTATTTAATTATATAAGAAATAAAAATGATATATTCATTATACACACAAAAAGTAATGTGAATAATTTTGTAACATCAATTAAAATATTTGTAACATTAATTAAAAAATTAATTAAATTTTGACCTGTAATTAATATGATAATATCAATAAAGTTAATACAATTAAAAATGTAAATGAATTAGTTAAATTCTTCATTGAAAACATTAATTGGTGAATACTTTTTTCTGTGCACAGAAAAAAACAGTTTTTTCAATAAAAACACAAAATTCTCTGAATAAAATAATAATTTTGTTCAATTTAGGATCTACAAAGAAATTTCTGAGCTCGAATGTAAAAATTTTAAATAATTTCCTTGTAAAAATTGTGATTTTTTTAACACATTGTTTCATTGAAACAATTTTTTTATTGAAATTAAAAAGAAAATCAAACGAATATCTGTTCTGTACATTATGCCTTATCTAAGCAATCTTGTTTAAAATTTTACTTTATATTACCTGCCTCTTGCATTATGTCCAAAGAATGTCCTCATGCGCATTCTAAGCGAAAGAAAACTGATTCATTTCTCTATCTTACTTCTGTAAAAACTTGAACTCGAATGGAAAATCTCAAGAAGACATATGTAAGTGTTTCATAGAAATTTTCATTTGAACTCATTTAAATGAGCAATATCAAAATCAAAAACTTGATATCTTTCTTTCGATTAGTCAAATTTGTTTGCAAATAATCGAATATGTTATTTTCGAAACTATACTTAAATTTTATGAATAATTTTTATTAGTTATTCATCAGTAAATATTAAAAAAACAATAAAACCAAAAACAGAATAAAAACCGGCTTAAGAAGTATTTAGTTAAATAATTAAACCCCAAACGAAAATTGTCGTCATCAGCCCGAAAAATTGTTGTTTCGGAAAAAACCGTCCCAAAAATAAAAAAATAGGCTCTCTTCAACTCTAGCTTTCCATTGGTGAAAGATTTTTCAAAGCGTGAAAGCATAGCAAACAACCAAACAAACTCACTCTCACATTTATAATATTAGTAAGGATTATTCAATCACTTTTTTTATTCACATTAATTGAATTTATATTTTATTTGTAGAAACAAGTCATAAAATATTTATTAAAGTATTATTGAACACTTTGGTTTTAATTATTATTTTATATTCCTAATACAAAGTACCCGTATCTTTCTAAAAGAACAAACGTAGTTGTAAAGAAAAGCAATAACATGCTGTTGCTGTGCGGCTATTTTGTTTAATTATTTTTCATTGCTCAATATGATTGTATTTATTTTCATTTAAATATTAATAAATTTACAAAAATTGCTAGAAGTACTTTAAATTAACAAATTTTGGAACAAAAATTTATTATAATTCGAGAGACTAGTTTTCTTTAGCACGTGTTTTCTGTTGACTTAGTTGAAAATGCAATAAAAAAAGTCAAAGCTACAGGGTTAACGGATTAGTGTTAAAACAGAATTATTTAACATGTGTTGACATTTCTGTGTACTTTGTGGAACGAACTTCTGAATTTTCTTATAGGTACAGGAAAAACTCGTTATAACGAATCTCACTTTAACGAAAGTCCCATATAACAAACGTAAAAATTGTTTACACTAACAACCTTATATAGCGAATACTATCCTAATTTTATACTGGGTATAATGAATGATAAAGAAAAAATTGCAAAATAAAAAACTAAAACTTGCTAAGTACATAATTTTAACATTTATTTCTAGTTTATATAGCTAATGTTTTGATAAATGTGCGTCCTGTAAAACGAACGGCAAAAAAATGTTAAACAAAATTTACATCAGCAATGCAAATGCAAAAAAATATTTGACACGATTGGTTTGTATTTAGTAGATTTAAAAAAAAAATTGTCCTAATTATTTTTGTTGTATTGTTTGTATCTTGTCTACAATAACAATAGTTAAAATAATACTTGAAAAAAACTTTGCTATATAACGAGTTTTTCGGTATAACGAATAGGCCTGGTATTATATCATTCGTTATACCGGGATTTGCCTGTATTCGTATTATATAATTAATTTTATTTATTTATTTATTTGTTTATTTATTTATTTATTTATTTATTTATTTATTTATTTATTTATTTATTTATTTAAGTACACGAACTGAATTTTCCGTGTATTCAATAGTAGCAAAGTAGTTGTGGAATATGATTCTTTTTACTCGAAAGTTATTGAACCTTAAGAACCCAAGAATTTAAGAAAACTGAAAAAATATTGTATTTTGCCGCAACATTTTATTTTAATTCTAGTTGATGCCTGGTCTGACTTGGGGAATAATGTGGCTTCTATAATAATAAAAGAAATATTTTACTTTTTTTAGATTTTTTTTCTAAAAAAAGACGCGCAAAAAAATAAACAATTTTCGAACAAAATAAAAATGAAACACTTGAAAGAAGAAAAAGTCATTAATGAAAAAGAAATCTTGTTCTTCACGAAGAAAACAAAAAGTTTTTGCTGCAAAACTTCTTAAAATGTTTCCTTCAAATAAATATATACATTAGTGTGGAAAACAAAAAATATCTCGTCACCTTAAATACAAAAGGACGTAACTAGGCTTTTATTTTTTTTAGAAAAGAGGAAAAAAACGTTTCAAAATCAATAATAACAAAGTATTCTTGACATTTTTTTTCGAAATTTATTTGCAATATGGCTACTTTTATAGTTTTTGATAATTTAGTTTCTTTTTATATACATACTCTAAAGAGTTTATGATGCTTTTCTCTGAAACCACACGACGTAACTATACTAAAGTAGTTTTTAGTTGTACAACTAATAATGTTATAAAAATAAAAAATCTTCGTTGTGTTAGTATACTTTTCAAGGTGTTTTGATAAAATTGCTTATTTTTCGATTATCCTGAATTTTAGATTTTTACATTCTATGATATTCTAAATATTTCCTAACGTAAATATTCCGAACAAAATGTACAATGCCGAATTAAAATTTCTTTACAAACTTGTACAATGTTCTTCCATATGCCACGGCATACTATCACAAAGAAAATTTTTGATGGACAAACCTTCATAATTTTTTTCGCTACGATGTACGCCTGCATAAGTCTTTCTGTTTGTCTGTCTTTCGGATGCTATTTTCTCGGGAATTGTAAAGCGAACCATCCCTTAGACAATATTATTGCATATGTTGCTTTACATATTATTTTCACTGTGACATATAATGAAACAATATTTTCAAAAAAAATATTACCCAATTTTCCTGACAGTGAAAAAGGAAACAACATTAAACAATGTTGCCACCACATTACACAATTGTCTTGATTGTACAATAAAAATTAAACGTGTTTTGATATTTGCCAATATATTGTGCCACCTTCGAATATGACATAAACATTGTCGATATTATTGTACAAATACCAAAAATTGCACAACTATATTGCAAGCTTAGGAACAACTATCCAGAGCATGCACGCTACAACAACAAATATGTCACAGCTAAAAATTAAAGGATGTTTTAAAGCGAGCAACGATACATGCTGAAATCCTAATGTATTGTACCGACAATTATATATAGACACTTGAAATTACGAAGTAAGTGTATTTTTATTCAGACTATATCCATCAACACTGAATTAAAAAAAAATCAAAATTAAAGGGTATTTTATCATTTAATATCATTTCGACTATATAGTTTTGACAACTTGCTGTGTCTCGGAAACCGTAAGAGCCAAACTCTTGAAATTTTACAAAAACGCTAAAACTAAAAACCTAAAATTAAAAAATATCATAACAAAAAAACGTCAAAAACAAAAGCGCCTAAATTAAAATTATAAAAAATAAAAAAATAAGGCAAATCGCTTAAATGCAAAAAATTAACAAAATTAAAAAATCGTCAAAAACCGAAAAATATCAAAACGAAAAAGTGCCAAAACTTAAAAAAAAACGCCAGCCAAACAAAAATTTAAAACTATTTACATCAGGTATGATGTTCTATTAAATAGGCATATGTAATATCTATCCGGATCCCTTCGTGTGCAAGTCAAAATCTCAATTCACTGAATTTAATTTTGTTTTTTCAAGTTTTTTTTTTATTTTTTATAAAATTTTTTTATAAAATAGAAGTAATACAGGGTGGCCCAGAAAGACCGAAGTGGTGTGAATTCCTTATAACTTTTTATTTAAGACATATTTTTTTAATTTTTTGTTTTTTAAATACAGTAAATTTATAGGGAATATTTTTAGATTAGTTATTAAAAATTGTATCCCGCAAGTGGTGGCCATTTTCTGCTTCGCACAAATGTGCTCTTTCCATTTCCATTATTCATAACTTATTTATGAGTGACGAAGCCCATTTCCCAATTAAATGGGTTTGTTAACAAGCAAAACTTTAGGATATGGGCTAAGGAAAACCCGAGAGTACTTCATCAACGACAATTACACCCAGTTAAGTGTACTGTTTGGTGCGGTGTTTCTTCAGAAAGGATCATTGGCCCATATTTTTTGGAAAATGAAAGAGATGTCGCCATTTCCATCAATGGTGATCGATATCGGGCCATGTTGGAAAATTTTGTAAGGCCAGCCGTGGAATACCATCCGCAAATATGGTTCCAACAGGATGGAGCCACAGCGCACACTCCGAGGGCCACAATGGCTATTTTACGCGACATCTTTGGGGAAAGAATAAATTCGCGTAGAAGCAATTTTAATTGGCCTCCGCGTTCCCCGGATTTAACCGCTCCAGACTGTTTCCTTTGGAGTTATTTAAAAGGGAAAGTTTATGTTAATAAGCCTAGGACTATTGAGGAATTAAAAACCAATATTCCAGACGAAATTAACAACATAACACCGGAAGTTTTGCGAAAGGTCATGGAAAATGTGTTGAAAAGAGATCATTTGTGCGATGCAGAAAATGGCCTCTACTTGCGGGATATCATTTTTAACAACTAATCTAAAAATATTCCCTATAAATTTACTGTATTTAAAAAACAAAAAATTAAAAAAATATGTCTTAAATAAAAAGTTATAAGGAATTTACACCACTTCGGTCTTTCTGGGCCACCCTGTACTTAGGCCATGAAGGCCTACTACAATAACTAGGTGTTACCTTCTTTAAGGAAAGGGATAGTGATAGAGAAGAAATATGGTGAAGGAAGAGATACAGGAAAGCATCGTTCTTTTAAAACTCAGCTTTATGCAGGTTTTCTTAATAATGCAGCTTTGCAGCGCCTTTGGTGTTAAATGAGGCGTATTAAATTTTTTTTAAACTGTGTTTAACATCCATTTTATTAGTTATTTTACTTCGCCCATGAGTTTTGCTACACAATGGAAACGAAGGAGGGCGCTTTGATGTTACAGTAGGATTAGTATCCGCCGAAGCCGATGTAGTTCAGTAGTGACCAGTGTCTATGACAACAACTGATACAAAAGGATATCCTTATGCACATAACAAAAATGCGTGGTGTTATTATATAAAGAATGTCGGAGAGCGCGCTCAAACTCCGGACCTTCGCTTTTGTAGTCAACATGCTAACTATTTCAGCCTGATACCTTGCGTAATTTTTTTGAAGTCACTATTTCCAAAATTGTTTTCAAGAATATATTCGCAGTAGAAATTAATTGTATTCACTTCAATTACACATAATTACACAAATTAATTTAAATGATTTTTTCACACGAATTTTTCGTATTTGAACTTTCAACTTATTACAGTTTTGTAATTGAAGAAGAACAACTAGTTCAAAGAATTGTTAAAGCTGCTGTTTATAAGCTGAAGCCAGAATTAGTTTTCACTTTCTGTTCTGTTACGAATCAGCTGACTCTTTTTTGTTCATAGAAATATAATACAAGTCGTTAGTTTTTCTGTTTCGTTCTGTTCCGTTTTGGTTTTTTTGTTTATAGAAATATAATACAAGTCGTTAGTTTTTCTGTTTCGTTCTGTTCCGTTTTGGTTTAACCTGTGAATATCAAAAAATGTTTAAATAATCAATGAAACTATTTTTTTAAGCTTTAGGTCAGTAAATTTCATAAATTTCTATATATTTTTATTTTTATAACGATATTTCGTTAACCTTTGGTTAACTTCTTCAGGATTATTCTTGTTTTTATATTTGGATATAAAGAAATTTATGAAATTTACTGACCTAAAGCTTAAAAAAATAGTTTCATTGAACATATAAAAAAGGTCAAAAAATTAGATAAACAATTTGTTTAAATAATTAAATAAATGACATCACTAATTAAATAAAAATATTTTGAAAAAAAAAATTGGGATTGTGTTTTTAGAATTAAAAAAAAATATTTTTAAGAGAAAAAAATTAAATTATAATGTAACATAACAATGGCCGATGCAAAATTCATTGCTTTAGTGCAAAACTGCAACCTTTTTGAACCGAAACAGCTGACAAGATACTACAGAAAAAATAAGTAATTAAAATTAGAAGCAGAAGGGCACAGCACAATAGTAACAGAAAGCAAAGACTAATGAAGCCTTTACACATACAGATATTTTTTATGCATGTAAGTAATAGATCTCATATTATAAAATTTCAAAGCTAAATTGTAGATAAAACTGATTTGTGGAAATTATTTCTTGTAGTGTTTTCAAAGCCTAAGTTAAAATCTGGTTTAAAACGTTATTATTTTGCGTTCACACTGTAAGTTTGATATATTCAGGCTTTAACTCACAGCATGTCTCACAAATTTGTTAAAATTAAAATAAATCTCCTCGTATGTCTCGTTGTATTTTTTCTACTTTTTGTAACACTTAGTTAATTAAAAAACTGTACAACAACTGTTTTGGTTTATTTGAAAAACTCAGAAATTTTACAATACACTTAAAATGAAATTTTTATTTTTTAAATACCCAGCTAAAAAAATTATATATGGTCCATATATTTTTAATATATGAATGTATATAACTATATATGAATATGTATGAATTCATGTATGGAAATATATGGGATTATATATGGCAAAACTATTATATATGAACTAATATATGGACTAATATATGAAATGTATTATAATATATGAGCTCATATATGAAAATTTAATTATGAAGCTCTTCATATGTGGATCCATATATAAATATAAGATTTTATATATGAAGCCATATAAGAATGTATACATACATGATATCTCACATAAGATCGGTTTTGCAATCAAAAAAGCTTAGAATTATATCACTGCTGGATTGGAAATCCATTAGAAAATACATCAAAGTTTATACATATGCATACCCTCAACATTTAAAAAAGAAACACTTTTTCTTGTATGATTTTATACATTGTGGCCCCATTTAATATATGAAATAATCAAAAGGATAATCCAGTCATTAATTTTATAGAAAATAACAAAATTCTCTAGATAAGAAACAAAGTTCATATTACTGTATTGAAAACTATTGTTAGACGGATTATTTTGTCTTTTATAATTAATTGCCTTAGTTTTTAATCTGATTTCTTAAGATAAATGTTATGTACGAATATGATTTATGTGTTTTTTAAATAATTGATTCACCGTTTGATGGATGAAATGACTTTTATTTCGTTTTGAATTATTTGTCCAAACAAATGTTTAATTAAATACAGCCTCTCTCTCAAGTCTAAAAAATTTAATTGTAGTAATTTAATTTATTGCACCGCAGTGCGCTTTTGTAAATCAAGAGTGTATGAGTATGAACTTTGCATACTGTGGAGGGAATTTACACATACATGTATGAAAATTTATGAATATATATAATCATATATGCCCATATACACTCATTTTTCGGATCCGAACCATATATGGGATATCATATATGCTCCATACATATTTTTTTAGCTGGGTAATCATTTTAAAATTATGGAACTTCTTATACAAAGTGAAGAAGTGCTTGAAAATCAAGTAATTGTATAAAAAAATGCACATATACAGTATTTAATTAAATTTTTTATCGGCAGATCGATGTCAGTCATATCGGTATTTTTGCTTACCAGAAGTCAATGAAAATATTTCCGTTTTCTACTTTTTTTTCTGTAATATTTTGATTATTATTGCTCCTGCATTGGTATATTTTATTATTCACTGTCATACGCATTATCACCTGCTTCCAGCGATTTTGACTTGGCAGCACTGAATTTAGCACAGCAAAAACAAGGTTGCATTTCATAACACCAACTGAATACTCTTGAGTGAGTGATTTCTATATAGGTGGATGATTTAGCTGATGTATGTATGTAGGATGTATTGATGTATGTATGTAGGATGGCTTCCACTCACAAGTCAAAGTAGTTTCTTTTATCAATCCAATTTAATTAGAATATTCACATATTTACACACATATGGATGTATGCAAGTATATAAGGATAAATACAATTGAAGTGTTTAAATTAATCTTATGAAATTTTTACGAATTTAATTCTAATTTAGCAAATTTTAGATATTTACGTATTAACTTTAGGATAATTTGAATAAATTTAAGTACATATGTAGGCAAAGTTAGAGCAATATTATGCAATTTTAGTTAAGATGAATTTTTAATAATGTTCAATAGGTACACATTTCACTTTAATTTTAGATAAATTTAGGCATTAAATTTATAGTGAATTTAGTAATTTTAATTATTTTAATTGTAATAAGTACAATTCTAGACCAATACTTTAAAGTGGTTAGCTCAGTAGCTGAAATGCAAGTAAGCCTTCCAATTTAAACTGTTTCTTTTAGAAGGTTCGTTTTAGTTAATTTTTTTTTCTTAACGAAAGACATTATTTAGTAAACTGCAGGTCGCCACATTTTAATTACAAATTTCATTTGATTTTACTATTTTTAAATCTTTAATTCTATTGTTCAAACTATGTAGTTTGAACACCAACTTAACACCGGTTCAAAAACAGTTTCAAGTTAGTTGGTTTTAACAAAATCATTTTGTATGATAAAACCATTTTTTAACATTAAAACCAACTTTTATTAAAACTATGTCAGTGTGAAAACACTACAATAGTAATTTTTTATATACAAGAGTACTTACGTGTTTTGGCAGTTAGAGAAAGCTGTATTCGCAGTTACGTGAGTCTGAATTTTTTTTCTAAATATTTGCGTTAACAAGTAGTTTGAAAAATCGAACCACAATCAATCAAAATATTTCAAATTTTTGTGTAGTTACGTCCGTTTGCATTTAAGGTGACGCTATGTAAGAATTTTGAATTAATTTTATTAAATCAACATTTTGTCAGATAGTCAAAGAGAACATACAAGTTTATGTTTCAAATTTAAATTACTTAAGCATATTTAAATAATTCTTAAAATATTTTGCTGTCATGAGTATAACATAATCTTTCTTTTATTCTTTTTAAGAAAAATATTGAATAAAATATTTATAAAAAAGTAAAATAGAATTTTCTTTCTATTTTCTTTAAATTTAAGATGACATTTTTTTATGAATATGTCGAAAAAATTTTGACATGAGCAAACGATGAGTTTGTATTTTATATTTTAGAAATTTATTGGAAATAATATATTTTAATAATAAAACTATTTGGCATCGTGTTTTTATTTGGGCAAAAAGCTCATCATTGTTGTGTACACACACACAAAAACCATGACAAACTGTGTTTATGTTGTGCCATCATTAGGTTACTTGTTTCTTTTATTTCTTTTATTCTCTGGCAGTTGTGACATTTGAGCTGTTGTTGGCATTTGTCTTATTGTTTGTACATATATACATACACCCAGGGAAAAAACAGCATAAAAACCATGTTGAATTAATAATAAACATTAACGAATGTCTAGTCATGTTGAAATTTTTTATTTCTATTTTCTAAAATATTAATTTACAGTATTAATTTATTAATTTTAGTTATTTTTAAGTATCTCAACATACATTTTTTATTATATTGAAAATTATTAAATTAATGTGACGCGTTCTTATTTTTAAGTTGCAGCTTTTCCCTGAGTGTACATACATTCGTACATATGTATGTATGTATGTATGTGTGTGCATATCTTTGTAGAAAAAGATAAAGATGAAATGGTTTGTCTCGGTTTAATGTCAAACATTTAAATCAATATATTTTATAAAATGTGTATGTATTTTTTTTTTGTAATAGTGGGTGTTTTTACAAGTTTGTCTTTGAACTTTACACATTTTGCTTTGGATATTATCTAGGGATTTCAGATATGTAATATGATTTCGATTTAAGAAAATAAGTAAGAAGCCATTGGTAATTACTTTTAAAAACCGACACGTGTAGGTATACAACAAATAATTTTGCACAAGTTTTGTCAAAAATTTTTGTTATAAGCATGATAAAGATTTAAATTTTAATTGAAAAGATTTAACTTGTCGAAAAAAGATAAACGAAATGACGAAGTCATATTAAGCAAAAAAAATCATAAAGTTACGAGGGCCGTACCCAGACTAGCCTACCTAGTATATGTATAGATGGCGGCGAGTTATTCGAAAAGAAATTATTTTGCTAAAAAGTGGCAACGTTACAAAGCATGTATTTTTATAGTACGTTTCAATATACGTGTTTTGGAGCAGAAAACTTGTTTTGCTCAAAACCAATGTTTTGCTACATGTTTTCCCATAAATTTTTCGTGTCAACAAAACACCTCAAATAAGTTGTTTTCCTCCAAAACATGACAAAACTTGTCAATGCACATTGCGTTGCTAGCTGAAACTTCCAAGAAAAACCGTAAAATATAATATTAAATTTTTTAAACAATTGCACAAACCACATCAGTTGCATTTACAGTAATTTTGACTTAGCTGCACAATTAACTTTGCACGACTTTTTGTGCAGATAAGTCAAAAATGCTGGTATGTAGCCACATTTTTTTAAAATGTGCAGCTAACTTGAATTTTTTATATGAGAATAATTTAAAACTGCCTAAAAGTATGTTTTACATTCGCAGGTATACAAAGTGCACTTAAAAAAGGATTTTGAACAATAATAAAAAAATAAATATATTTTGTGCAGATAAGTCAATGTGCAGCTATCATAATTTTTTTGTATGAAAATATTTTAAAATTGCCACTTATATGAATGATTTTGTAATATTAATTAAAATATTTGTAGTAGTATTAATTAAAAAATTAATTAAATTTTCACCTATAAACAATTTGATAACATCAATTAAGTTTTTCCACTCAAATTAAATAATACAATTAAAAATTTAATTAATACAATTAAATTCTTAATTGAAAATATTAATTGGTGAATACTTTTTTCTGTGATGAAATATGAGGTTTAAATTGTACGGGCGTGTCAAAGCCTACTTTTTTAACGGAAAATGTATGACCATGCATTTCCGCAATATATATGCCAATAAAATCGCTTCCATTAAGCGCCTTAGATTTCTAACCTTTATGGACCTAGCCCCGCCTTCCTGGCTAAAGTGTCCGTGTTTTCAGATTTGTTTAGTTGATTGCGCAACTATACCTAGTTCGGTATCAAATTTTAGTTCACTATCACACATTTTAATTTTTAGATATACTACACACAAAAATGTAATATGAATGATTTTGTAATATTAGTTAAAATATTTGTAGTATCAATTAAAAAATTAATTAAATTTTTTAATATCAATTAAGTTTTTCCAGTCAAATTAATTAATACAATTAAAAATTTAATTAATATAATTAAATTGTTGATTGAAAATATTAATTGGTGAACACTTTTTTCTGTGTAGATATACTTGTATTCCAAATTTCAGCTCTCTAGCTATAACAGAAGTGCTTCATCAATTTAATGAGTGATCAGTTAGTGAGTCAGTGTATATGTCTTAAAATATGAACTTTTTGCACCTCCCTATCACAGGAACCTTTAGTGCTAAAACTTTAAAACTTCGTATATGAGATGACATGAATTAATTTTAATTGTGAATTAAATTCCAGATTGTTACGACGGCGGGTAACAAACTTATCGGAGGGTAAAAACAGCTCGAATGGCTTCCACACTGTTTGCATTGGCCGGAATTTAGTCGTGCGCACTACCGTGCGCTTAGATTTGATTATATTCATATGTATGTACATAAACATATACATTTATATATACTATTATATACTGAATTTCTTTTCAGTGTTGTTTCCAACAGATTTAAATTTGTGTGTTCTTGTTTCTTGCCATTTACAAAACTAGCTTACATATGTGCCCTTAATTATGTAAGTGGTCTAAGTCATGTGCATTTTTGATTCGAAATATTACATGATTATTAAAAAACTTGAATAAATATTCAATAAATATTATATGTTTTTATTTTAATCGAGACCAGGATAACTCTAAATTAAAATGTTGCATGATTCAAATTTTTTTTTTTTGATTTTGTAATCTGCAAAATATCTCTACCAAAGAAATAAATGACTTAGACCACTTTCATAATTAATTATTTTATTATGCAAATGCAGCTATGCAAACAAATATTTTTGGTCTGCTGTGAATAATCTACCTCTATATATAAAAAATATGAAGCAAAATGTCAACAAAACTAAAAAAACACTTTTTACAAATGGATTTTGACATCAATTGCACACCATAAACCTAATTTAATTCTTCTCTGCTACCACCTCATAAAATAATTTCGTTTTGATTTCATGCTTCAGTGTTGCACAAGTGCTGCCCAGCTCAAAAAAAGTCTAGAACTTATACACTGAAAAAAAAATACTTAGGAAAATCAACAGCGCACGTTGGTCTAAGTTTTTATATATAGTAAAAAACTAATTTTATTGCAAAATATACAAATCGTGGAGTATTCGACTCTGCCGGTTCTTAAATTGTAAAACAATCGGGCTATTCGACATTCGAAAAATCAACAGTTTGAAAAAACGGTTGCCGGTTTTTTATTGTTGAAAAACCGAGTCCCTCACTCTAATATCTAATGAATTGAATGAAATAAACAAACTAAAATTTTTTCAACAGGTAAAAACTGCGTTTTTTAGCGTACTAACAAGCGCTAAATAAGTCCCAAATTTTTCTCTCAATGAAAAATGTTACATAAGAAAAATTATTTCAAAACTTACTTCATTTTTATTTTTTTTTAATTAAATAAGTACTGTAAGCATTTAGGAATTATTTCACAATGAAATAATTCACTTTATTAATGCAAATTTGTATAAGCTATATTTTTTTTAACTAAAAATTTTATTGAAATAATCTTCATGATTTGCTATTTCACAAAAAAAGGTTAAATTTAATAAATTAATAATACGAGTATTGTTTGCCTACATTTTTATTTTATGTTTTATTTAAACATACACATTAATCATGTATTTTTACACACAAATGTTAAAACAAGTTTAGTTTGAAAAACTCCCCTCTACTTTCAGTCTACCGCGCATACATCCCATGTAATTATTTTAACTGCTCTTGAATTTTATTATATTGTCTAAGTACAAGGAAATAACAAGAGCTTATATTAAATAGTAAACACTCAAGCACCAATTACCTTTAATATTTTTGATTACGAACTAATGTATAAATAATAGATAAACTAAAGAAGTTTTAGTGTATGTACTTGTAAAACAACAATATAATTTTAATTAATTTTAGATAAGAAGCTTTAATAATTAAAAATTTCTATCATTAGGGAAGTAAAAAAAATCTCAAGAAATTGAAATTAATTAGGAATATGGGAAACAAAACAAAAAAAATATATATATTATATATAATATATGAACGTCAGGCATCTTTTTATAATGTTACATATTTTAAATTTTTCTCGTAAAATAAGATTTTCCTTTTTTGCAATACGAGTTCGTTGAAACTTGTATATGGTTTGCCACACTTATATATATAGTATATTTTATATTTAATCATTTAAGGAATGAAAGTAAATATTTTATTGAGACATTGTAATTATTTTCACAGTAATACATGTCAACCGCTTTAATGCTTAGGGGTAGAACTCGTAAGACCTTTTAAATAAATTAAAGTTACTTTTTGGAATTAAAGTCAGGAACTTATAAAATTTTCCTATCGGTGTCAAAAAGTATATTAACGAAATATTCTGCCACCTAATTGATATGAATTGGTTAACAAAAAATAAAACTAATTTATTTCGTTGGATTTGTGTTTTAATTTTGTGTAATAAAATATTAACCAAACACTGAATTTTATTGAAATGATTCCTTTAATGTTGTATTCGTGGGCATATTTTATTTATTTATTTAATTGCTTTCTGTTTCTTAGCGATAATTTAATAAATAAGGGCCCTAAATAAAGGCCCTAACCCTAACACTTAGCTACCTTTTAAGTCGACTGTGGTACTCAAGGAAAATGGGGTGGTGATTTCGTTTAGCAAAAAAAAAAATAGAATGCACGCTACAATAAATTTAAGGATACAGGTGTATTTCTCTACAAGAATATCTAATGTATAGAATAAAATGCAAAAAGTTGGATTAAGAAAAATAATGAGTTAGGGCCTTTGTGTATTAAGGTAGCGTTGTATCGAATTAAACACAAACAAGTTCCGTGTTAAAGTTTACGTTTCATAAAGAAAAAATTATATAAATAAAGTAAGTTCAGAAATAATTAAAATATTTGAACAGCTTCGACAGGAATTTTGTGAATAAATAATTATGCCAAAAAACCGACTGCAATGCAAAGACCTGATAGCACATTTGCAAAAAAAACTCTTTCAAACAAAAATTTTTTCGGAAAATCTAAATTTTTAATTTTTTAATTCGTGCCTTGTGTCATTTTTTAAATGCAAGGTTGTGTGTTTTTTAGAGTTCAGGGTGTGTGTTACGTTTTGTGAAAATTTCTAAAGTAGAACGAAGTAAAATAATATATTAAATTTTAATGGACGTGACTCTGTCCATTTTTTTTTTAAATAAAAGATTGTATATATTTTACAGCTCCAGGTATGTGGTAAGTTTCGTATAAATCAGTTAAGTAACAAAAAATTTAAAAAAAAGTAATCGGGTTTGGAATTAAGCATTTTTGGTGGAAGTCTTTCCCTATTGGATTACCAACTTAATTATTTTAACAAAGCGTGAGACTAAAACAATCGATTCTTGATAAGTAATTACTTTTTTTATTTGGCAACTTGTTTACGTAATCCATTTAATCTAAAAAAATCATTCTCCTCATTTAGCAACTTGTACATAATATTTTTTAATTTTAGGTAATATGATTTGTAAGTGAGTAATGAAATTTGGTAACCAGAAAAGTAAGTCATTATATGGCAAGTAGTTCTGATGGTAATCTGTATTTTTTTGCTGAGCATGTGCAATATAAAAATTAATAAAATCTAGTATAATTTTTCTTCTCGTCTTAAGAAACTCACATTAAATAATTAAAATATTTTATTCAATAAGAATTGAAAATACTGAACTTAAGCCCGATTAAGAAATTATTCCTGACTTTAAAAATTTGTTTAAATTTAAAATTTTCAACTTTAAAATTAGGTAATTATTAGAACCAAAGGTTTTTGCTATTTTTCGAAGCAATAATAATATCAGAAAAAAAATTCCAGCCGGTCTAAACTGTACCGAGTTATGAAGTAACAATGTCAAAAAAAATATACAGACGAATTTAAAACCTCCTCCTGTTTTTGAAGTCAGTTAAAGATCAACAAGATAACAAAATAAAAACAATAAAATTTATATTTTTTATTATGGATATTAAAAAACTTATATTTTAATTTATAAACATAAGTTTTGATATCATGAAAATAATAAGTGCCAAATTTATATTTTGCGTTTTCCATGAAATTTAATGAATTTTTTTGTGCAAAAGTTTTTCTATTGGCCAATCGTCGTGCTAGAGCTTACAGTGATACATCAAAAAATTACATATCATGGATCTCGGAAACATTTTGTCAACTTTTTTGATCTGATTTCCATCTACAGATCTCTTATTGACGAATGAAAAAAATTTCATGAAACTAATTTCTTGAAACAAATTTCTTGAAACAAATTTCTTGAAAAAATCCATAACTTATCCTATGATGAGACATGGAAGATAAGGTGCAAAAAGTGCAACTATAAAAATCTAAAAATCTGGAAATTTTAACAAGGGAGTTGTACTTATGTGAAGCTAAACATTTTTGTTTTGAAAAGTAGGCGTCATCCACCCCTAAAATGTTTGTCTTTTCTTTCAAGTTTATAAATTTTTTTATATTTATATTTTTTATTAATGGTTTCCTATCAACTTGTACACGAATGATAACCAAAATCATAAATTTTTAAAAGAGAACGAGATTACACCTATAAAAATTTAAAACTAAAATTTGCGCTAAAAGGTTGAAATTTGATAATTTAACGTTTTATTCTATGGTAAGATTTGTAATTTGGTACAAAATGGGTCTGAGAGAGAGAATCAGCAGAAATATCGGACACCCAAAAATGTTAAACATAATGTTAAACTTATACTTCATCTAAGCAAACTTTAATATATTTATATATTATTAGAAGTAGGTGGAGACACGCCCAATTAAATAAATAATTGGTTATTCTAAATCAAAAATTATAAGAGAAGCCTAAGGAAGATTTTCAAATACCTGTCGAATTATACCTATTTGGATATAGTTCACCGACTGTTTGTGTTTGAAATCATAAAACGTGGTCTTTTGGCCGCAAAATTCAATTTTATCGAATGTCTTAGCTTTAGCAGCACTTTCGGTATTAAGACAAATCGACTTACGTAAGGCCCGGTTTACATCTGTGTTCCAAATGCCACACAAGCGTAAAAAAAGCGTAACCAACTAATTACTAATGAAAAATTATTTGATTCAGACATGTATTTAATAAGTCAAACAGTTTCATACATAATTAATAGACAATTTTATAGAATCTAAAATGATTGCAAACTGTTTAAATCAATAAATATATGTCTGAATCGAACAGTTTTTCATTAGTAATTAGTTGGTTAGGTTTTTTTTGGGAAAAGGACACACAGAATCAGCCTAAGAATCATTGGCTAACGCGTTCGGTTTATATGGCACTGCAAAAAAACACATATACATGCATGCATATATCTATTTTCTGATAAACACAATACCTTTCTTTGCGTCGAACAAGCGGGTAAAAAAAAAAGAGTGAGATCCTCACTGTGAAAAATTGAAAAACCCTAATTTTGACCAAGTTCTTGTTTCATTATCTGTAATGTGTTTTAAAATAAGGAAACTTATTCAAACACTCAGACACAATAACAGGTATAGAAAAAGAATTTAAGCAAAATAGTAAATTAAATTAAATGCTACAAAAGAAAATTCTTTGCGTTGGTGTCTTATTTTATTAAAAATATGTATATGAAACTATTAAACTTAAAAAATACGTGTCTGAATCAAACAGTATTTTATGATCCAATTCTAGTTACATTTCACGAGAGGCAGAAATTCTTCCTATGAACTTGCTCTTGCTTCTTGGATGTAAAATGAAGGGGGAAAAAAGTATGATCCGGGTAATTGTATGTGGCAAGGTACTGAGCAAAACGCATAGAACGTATACAGGCATAGGACAGATAAAGTAGGTTTAATTTCTACTTTTATATCCTTTTATTATTAAAATTATATTATATTTTCAATGATTTCGATAAAAAAAACTCTCTTGTGGTGGATGTAAATTTTTTCTTTTTTTTTTGCATTAAAAAAGTTTTTAATAAATTTCGCAATAATGTTTACAACTATATTTCAGACTTAAATACATTAATATAATTTTTTAACATAGTTCTTTCATAAACAAAATTTGCATTAACTTATCGATTAATTTTATATACTCAGTGTCACCTCAGTTGTGTTTATTATTTTTTAAAAAACTGCAATGAGAAATAATATTATTTAAGTTAAGAAAAATACTATGTATGTGTTATTTGTTTTAAAAAATATAATGTACATACATTAACTTAATTAATTCCACTAATTCTTTTAAAGTAGTAAGTTAACTTTCGATTTGTTACCAAAATTTTGTTTATTTGATAAGAAATATTTACACTACATTTACACTACAGCAAAAATAATTACCACATTAAACGTATTGCATGTAATTTAAATTTAGAATCGCATAGAACATACAGAAATGCATACAACGCATAGGAATGGAACGGATGGTATGGACTTTAAGCATTTTTATTCTTTGAACGAAAGCTATTGCTTTCATAGTTCTCATCTTAAACGATAATAAACATTTTCTGAATATAGAGGGATTACTGTTACTGGACCTTATTCTAAGAATTTTATTGTAGCCTTATATAGCCTAAGTGCGTTAGGAGGTTCACTTTTTTTTTTTTTGAAAATCTGTCTGGCAGTTCCGGAGATTGCATATAAATTTCTTAACTTTATATAAATGGTAAAGGTAAAGCTTAAACTTCATTCCTTTAATTTGCCACAGTAAGTGTCATAGAGTTTTTATAGCATATTTACAAGATATAATTAACAGCAGACAATTATTTTCAAAAGCAAAATGCGCCATTAGTGTTTGCTACTTTATTAATACAAACTAATAACGTGTTTTCATTGTATTCAAAAAGGTGGTTTAATGAAATAATGTCCATGAAAATAAAATTATTTATCCAAAACATTTCCATAACTTCAACAACAATTGAAGTATACTGAAGTGTTACTTAGCAGCAACGAGAATCATCTAGACAACAAACAAGTTTTTTAAATTCATATTCATTTTGACACACGTTGAATAAAAATAAATTATTTAAATAATTGGTCCACAACATAATGCATAATGATTGGAATACAAACATTATCTTTGTATGTTCATAAACATTTATGAGCTATTAAAGCCATCGAAATGATTCACCGTATGAGTTTTTCCCTAAAATAAAATGTGTAATTCACTTCAGAGTTTTATTTAAAATAAAACCAAAATTTAAATAAGTATACAAAAAAAAATTTTATATATTAATTTGAACATTACATTAATTTCTAGACACTTTTTTAAATCTACACGTTATTATCAGAACTCACAGTAAAAAAAAGGTTTATCATTTTCAAATGACTGAGAATGTAATTAATTTAAACCCTAGATTTTGTGGCAAACGAGTAGAAGAGGAATAAATAATTGTCATTAAAGATGGTAGATAAAACTAAACAATTAAGATTTTAGCTTATTCTAGTAAAAAAGAGAAGGAAATGAGCTTTAAGATTTAGGGAACTTAAACGATTAATTATTAATTGCTAAAAAGATTTTCTTTTCATTAATTCAAAATTGGCATTTTTGGGAAAATAAATGAATTTATTAAGTATTCATTACCCTTCCAACCGCTATATTTACATGCATACATTTTAGGATTTGCATCCTAGAATATGCAATTATTTAACTTAAAATAAATATTATATCAATTTATATTTTTTTTATTTTCATTTGGTTTGTGAATTTTTTATGCAAACAGACAACAACAACATGTAAATAAAAGACTAACACGGCAAATATATACACGTTTACATATGGATGTCAAATGATTAAAACATGATTAATTTTTTTACACCATACACTCACGAAAGTTTTCACACAGAAGCATAAACAAAAACTAGTCAACAAATCTTTTCATTAATACAAAAAAAAATAAAAATCTGTTTTAGAAATAACATTGCAAGCTAAAAAACATCAATTTAACTAAGAGCGGATATTACAAAATGAATGGAAAATAAATAACAAAAATCATATATGGAAGGAAACGGAAATGCATTTCATATATTAGAAGAAAAAAAAAACAAAAAACCACACATGCACACGAATGTACATATTTATATAAAATAAAACATATATGCACATATATAAAAATGCTGCCAAATAAACAGCTGTATATTCATAACAACAATATTAAAAAAAAAGATTTTAAAACAAATGATTTTATAAGTACACACTAAAGTCCTGCACAATACCACTTACAAGAACTTTTAATACATGAGGAATTTTTCAAATGCTTTAGTACAGTGAAATATTTTACAACAACTGCTAAACAACACTTTTGGCAAGACATTTGTTTCAGTTATTGTAGGTATAGGAGTAAAGAAGGAAATACTTGGTGATGCTTGTTTCTTCATACGCATGAGCTCTTATACAAACGTCACGCATTTACATCTAGGGTGTTCAAACTGGCGACAGAGTGCCGAACATCAATCGGCTTCTTAAACAATTGAAAACACATACCTTAATACATTTCACTCGGTTTTCTGGCCAGCTTTGCTGTATGTACATCAGCGATTTTCAAAACCATGCACGCGCGCGTGTGCTCTCACAATAATGAAGAGAGCAATCAGAGATAATTTGTATTTTTATATAATGTGTACTCAATTGTTACTTTGTTACTACAATCAGGGTTACCACTTTAATCTCAGACTATTCATATGTGCCGGTTGGGCAGTCGTATGTTATTAGACAACAACGGATTCTTTTTAAATTAGAGCTTGAATAATTATATCTAGAACTAAGTCATTATATACTATTTAAAATACACCAAATGTTCATTAATCTCTTTTTGAACACAATAAATTAACTCAAATTTGAGTTTTACAAATATATCGTGGCAGTCCTGCGTTAAGAAGAGCTCAAAAATTAAGCACCAACTTAAGTGTGAATTTAAATGTGTGGGGATCGCTGATGTAAATACATATGAACACACATAAGTTGTGTGTATGCTCTTTTATTTTTCTGCGCACATACAAACGCACACATGCATTGACATTACTTGTGTGCGCTTGCTTTAAAAAGCCAACTTTAAACCGGAAATCAGCGTTGTCAACTCGGTGCTTTTCGCACCGTTTTTAGTGCTTTTTGAAATTTTCGACGCGGAAAATTTTGTAGTTAGTGCTCAGTGCTTTTTTAAATTCATTTTCAGTGCTTTTTTTTTCGAGGCGGTGGCACTAAACCAAAAATTCAAAGAGAAATTTCCTAACCTATAATTTAAAAAGCAGAAGCGCTTAAGTTAACTGGAGCATTTCAAAAAATTCTACTAAGATTGTCAAGGCTTGATTTAAAAAATACGTGACATATAACCCTTAAAATTTAACATTTAAACGCAGAAGTTGATCGCGTTTTGCTCTACATAAAAAATTTTCCAGAAAATTGTGTTGTGAATATAGCCGCCGTTTTTGGTTATTTGTAACCAAAACTGATTCTTATGTGTACACATAATTAAAACGTGTATCGCATGCCTCAAATTTTAAATTTTAAGAATGGAATGCAAGATCAACAGTTTCGTATATTTTTATATACATACATACAAACATATTTATGAATAACAACTTTATTAATATAATTTTTTTAGTGCTTTTTTACTTAAATTACGCGCTTTTTTTTCTGGTTTCAGTGCTTTTTGGAATTTAAAAGTTGACAACGCTGCCAGAAATCATCAAAAAGCCGCCCGTGGGCACTTTATTATGCTATTTTTTACACGTACATTCGTACAAGCATGAATTTTACTCTCTTTTATATCATAAATGTCAGCGTTGTCAACTTTGAAATTTCAAAACGCATCAAAATGGAGAAAAAAGTCCGCCATTTACAAAAAAAAAACGCACCAAGCCTAGAATGTCTTTTTTATTTATTATTCCAAATTAATAAAGCTAATATTTTTAACATTATTGTTATCATAGGGTAAAAAAAAATTTCATTTCAAATTGTGATGTTTTGTAAACGTCATTACTATTAATATGGTAATTAACACTATAAGGAAGTTGGTAAAAGTTTCACAACAAAAATTTTCCAGTTTTAACCCACTGTCGTGTTCAATTTGCATTGGTGCAACCCAAAATTTAAAAACGAAACAAAATTAAAAAAAGCGCACCACGCACCACCTAAGGAATTTTTCGCACAAAAAAAATCAAAAAACACCTAAATGGTGCGAAACACACCAAGTTGGCAACGCTGATAAATGTATGTGTTTGCTTAAAGGTAGGATCAAAAGATTGACGCAAATAAACCAATCTGACTCAATTTTTATTGTGCTGAATTGATGCACAATAACTAAATTTTCCCAATTAAATACGTTGACGCAGATTAGTGAAGAATGAATATGCGACAATAATTGCCGCAGCCCAGTCATAACATGCGCAATAAAATAAGCAGCTGTTTAGTTTTACGTGCAAATAGTTTTATTTAAGAAATAATTTTTTTCTGTTTTATTTTGTACGTAATAATGGGTTGTTCGCTTAAAATAAATAAAATTGTATCTGCTTTCTATATTTATACAAAGCAGAGGCAGTTTTCTTTCTTTTAAACTAATAAAAAAGATTGGCCCGCAGTTCCATGTTAACGTTTCAAATATGTTATAACTACCAGTATATTGTAACTACCTATAAAGCAAGTTAAAGTTCACTGTACTTACAAAACCAATTGGCATACACGAAAAATTAAAAAATCATGCTAACCTAAATAGATAAATGAAATAATGGAAAAACAGAAAACGAATAGTAGTGATACTTATAAATGTGTTTACCAAGGGAAAATTAGTTGTATACACAACAATCATTTCTCATATTCCGTTTCATAGAAAATTTAAGTTAAATAGCTGTTGTTAATAAAAATTTCTACCCAAGTAGATAGACTAGGGTGCTGATGAAGTACGTGGCTGCACAGAAAAGTATCGGTATTTCCCCCAGCTAATAAAGTCTAAGTTTAATTTTTCTTCTCTTCCTTAGAAACTCGCAATAAAAATATTTCATTCAATAAGAATTGAAATTACTGAACTTATGCTCGCATAAGAAATAATTTTTGACTCAAATAAATTAATTAAAAAATGGTTGCGTATTGACTACTTTGATAGATGCTCGAGAACACAATAAATACTGGCGCATTTTTAAAATTTTTATTTTGGCATGAACGCTATCAACCGTTCACACGATTGTCGTACCCAAGTTGCATATGATTGCGACAAATCATCAGAATATTTTTTTTCGATTGTCGTATAGAATAATAAATTGTGAAATCACCTGATGGGCATATAAAATGGGTCAATAATAGGTGCATTGCGGCAATCGTGTGATCCTACCTTAACTCTGCCTTAAACACATAATAACTAACAATATACATCTTACACACACACTCACACTCAAACCTGCAATACGCAAAATAACAAGCATACACTCATCAAAGGTGAAGCCACTACTGCTTTTGATTGTTTGTTACGAACAAGAAGTAATCGTAACATCGCACAGTGTTTCGACTAGTACAAGTTAGCGGGACAAAATTATTTTTTTGCTTATGCATCGCTTGTTAACACACATATACACGACATCAATATGATAGAATTTATTATTGGTTTAGTATAATACATACCACGAGAATACAATTAAAAAACAAGACATGTTTACATTTCAAGACTATTTACACAGGCCTCCAGTACACACATATAAAAACAGAAATAAAATAGTTAAATATTCAATAAAACTGATAACTATGACAACGGAAGTGAGTTTCCATGTCATTTTAAGTTATTTGTTTTTCTTTATTATTTATTATTTTTTTGCAATTTTTTATAATACAATATAAATTTTAAATTATTACATGAAAAATTTTGCATTAAAAATGAATATTTATATATTATTGAACAAAAATAGTACATATTGTTACCTTGATATAGAAAGGCTCTAACTTATTATTTTTTGAAATAGAGTTTTTTGTATATTTCGATAGAAGAACCTCTAATGTAATGTAGGAATTAGGGCCTTTCTATATTAAGGTAACAATGTATAGGTTTGTCATTTCGTGTGTTATTTCCACAATATTCATATGCAACCTTATAAAACATATATGTTCTGAGTTCTTACTTTATGGACTACCGTATTCAGTCGAATAATCGATATCCATCTGTCCGTGATGTCAATTTTCCGAAGACCTTAGAAAAGCTTTGATCCTTGCTTATGGTTTAGTTTCAAACGTTATCGAAGTAAAACCTTATATGTATATCGTTATATAATTAGCAGGAAGATAAACTTTCTGTGCGAGCAATGTCAAACTTCCGCTTAATAACGCAAAAATATACTGGAGAGCTGGAGTAGTTATATTACTCACTCCTTTCATATTAGAACCTTATCTGCATTTATAAGACTTCCATAATTAAATCCAAAACTACAACATCTGTGCAAATAATATTTTTTATATTTTTATACGCGTTCCGTCTTACAATTCCTATGCTTTGAGGGTAATAAAATGAAAATTTTGTTATTTTCATTTGGCAAATTGCTTTTTTTTCATTGTAACTGTTTGATATCAAGTAAAATTAACTTTTATGCCTTTTGAAACATGCTACAATGTTATAAAAATAAAAGATTTATATTATATTTTATCCACAGGTGTTTTGCTCTCCATTTTTTAAAATAATAAAAAAAAACTTTTATAAAAATTGTTTGCATTTAACTGAGGTAATTTCAAGAACAATTATTGTACTTTTGCAAATGTTTTGATACTGGTTATAAATAAATTATTTAGTTTTAATGTGAAAAATTTTATTGCTAACTTAATGTTTACGTTTATAAGTAAGTTTTAATATTTATTGCTGTGAATTAAAAAAAAAAATCGAAAAAGAAGTGAAAGATTACTATATCCGACTTTGATGTAGGCCAAATAATCTCCTAAATCAAAACTGTTGTAATTTTAACTAACCGATGAAATTGAAATAAGGCCTGGTAATTGACTTCTCATTGAAGTATCATCATTTTAGTACCGAATTAAATTTTTCAGTACAAACTTGACAGACATTTATGTGCCCAAACTTGTATATTTAAAGCCCACTTAAGTTTTACGGGCATACCATGTGTTATTGTGCTTGTGTGTGTTTTTTGAACCCACGTACATGAACATCATGTGGTCGTATTAAAAAAAAATCGTTTAATTTTCGTATCATATCATGCAAAAATAAATAGAAAAATAAGTTCTGATGCTCTTTTTGTTTCATAAAATCTGTTTTTATGCAATTTTAGTTCACCGCATTTTGATCTAAATTTCTTGTTTATGATAACCAGCTGTTTAAAAGCCTTACATTTTACTGGGAAATTTTGTAGTGCTGCCATACTTTCAATGTATTTTAATAAGAATTTTAATTAATCACTGATAAAATTAAACTACATTTAAATGACACATAGATTTGAGTGACAATTAGCTAAATGACATATAATTGCGAAGTCAATTATTGGTCCTAAGTCTATGAACTAAGTCCACTTCTGGACTTTATAAATCATAATTAAAGTTTATCTGCGGGAAAAACATCCTGGGAATTCCCAGGAATAATTTTTTTACAAATACTGGGAAATTTTCAGCAGGAATTTTCGGGAATTTAATATTTAAGTTTTTAAAATTTGCTCTTTTTACATTGCCGTTCGTTTTTTATTACTTAAAAATACAACTCTGTAACGATTCATAATATAAGCATGGAAGCAAATACAGGATGGCCCAGAAAGACCGAAGTGGTGTGAATTCCTTATAACTTTTTATTTAAGACATATTTTTTTAATTTTTTGTTTTTTAAATACAGTAAATTTATAGGGAATATTTTTAGATTAGTTGTTAAAAATGATATCCCGCAAGTGGAGGCCATTTTCTGCTTCGCACAAATGTGCTCTTTCCATTTCCATTATTCATAACTTATTTATGAGTGACGAAGCCCATTTCCAATTAAATGGGTTTGTTAACAAGCAAAACTTTAGGATATGGGCTAAGGAAAACCCGAGAGTACTTCATCAACGACAATTACACCCAGTTAAGTGTACTGTTTGGTGCGGTGTTTCTTCAGAAAGGATCATTGGTCCATATTTTTTGGAAAATGAAAGAGATGTCGCTATTTCCATCAATGGTGATCGATATCGGGCCATGTTGGAAAATTTTGTAAGGCCAGCCGTGGAATACCATCCGCAAATATGGTTCCAACAGGATGGAGCCACAGCGCACACTCCGAGGGCCACATTGGCTATTTTACGCGACATCCGCGTTCCCCGGATTTAACCGCTCCAGACTGTTTCCTTTGGAGTTATTTAAAAGGGAAAGTTTATGTTAATAAGCCTAGGACTATTGAGGAATTAAAAACCAATATTCCAGACGAAATTAACAACATAACACCGGAAGTTTTGCGAAAGGTCATGGAAAATGTGTTGAAAAGAGATCATTTGTGCGAAGCAGAAAATGGCCTCCACTTGCGGGATATCATTTTTAACAACTAATCTAAAAATATTCCCTATAAATTTACTGTATTTAAAAAACAAAAAATTAAAAAAATATGTCTTAAATAAAAAGTTATAAGGAATTTACACCACTTCGGTCTTTCTGGGCCACCCTGTATAATAGACTTGTCCAAAGTGACTCCAACAAACTCAAGCGTTACGAAATATTTTCAACCAAAAAAGTCTCTAGAGGAAATGAATATATTTGTTTGTGCGTTGTTTCTTAAATATGTATTGTTGTTCATCAAATGAAGGAATAAAGTTGTTTTCTTTTATTATTTTATTATTATTTTAGGTCGTTTAATTAAAATCATCGACCCTGTTCTGTAAACCGATCGATTTGAAAACGCACGATAAATAAATAAATAAATAAAATAAATAAACAAATAAATTCAGTAAAGTGCGACTTTGACCCGCGCACGAAGGGTTCCGTATGGACACGAGATATGTAATTCAATACGAACTTTAGTAGCCTATATAAAATATAGTTTGTGAATTTTTTTTCGTTTTTGACGTTCTTTTTAATTTTGGCGATATTTTTTTTCCATTTTTTTAGTTTTGACATTTTTTTCTCGTTTTGGCGTTTTTTCGGTATTTGGCGTTTTCTTATTTCTTGGCGATTTTTTCGTTTTGGCGATTTTTTTTTTTAATTTCGGCGATTTTCGGTTTTTGGCGTTTCTTCATTTTGGAGACTTAATTCATTTAGGCGGTGTTTATTATTTTGACACTTTTTTCTCATTTTGGCGATATTTTTTTTTTGGTTTTTGGCGATTTTTCAATTTGGCGTTTTTATTTTAATTTTGGCGATTTTTTCATTATGGCGATTTTTTTCATATTAACAATTATTTTGTTACTGGAGCCTTTTTCGCGTTTGGTGATTTTTTTCGGTTTTTGGCGCTTTTTTTTTAATTTTGGCGATTTTTTAATTTGGACGATTTTTTCGAGTTTGCGACATATTTTAGTGTTAGAATTTTTTTATAATTTTGGCGATTTTTTTCGTTTTGGCGATTTTTTTCAATTTATAGGGAACACCCTATAATTTTTGATTCTCATGTATTTGTTGTTGTAGCGGCCAAGGTTCTACATAATATGTCCAAATTTCAGGTCCGTAGCTCTTACGGTTCCTGAGGAAATACCGTGTGCAGGACAGACGGACAGACGGACAGCGTAGCGAAAACAATAGGGTTCCTTTTTTCACTTTTGGTGTATAGAACCCTAAAAACTAACTTCGACAGTAAAAATATTTGTTTTATATTTTTTTAATTATTTTATTACATTGATTCTCAAATACCATATCTGAATAAAAATATCGTGTATGATTTTAAAGAAGTATGCATGACCATTATAAATTTTAAGAAAACAAGAAATTTACTCGGATTCGGTTTAGAGAATAAGGGTGCATAAGTTTTTGAAATTCCCTGGAATTCCCGGGAATAAAACATTTTATTTCTCGATTCAAGGGAAATGCAAATTAGAAACCCTAGTTATAATACACTTTGGCTAAAATTGTTATGATAGTAATCATTACTGTTGGGCCTATAAAAGTCAAAAGTTTTTCTTGCAAAATTTAAAAAATTTATTTTCTGGGTTTTGCTTATTTTTCAAATTTTCAAGATATTTATTAATTGTAAGCTCTCAAATAGTTTTCTTAAGTCTTTGCTTAGGATAAAAGGTTTGTGGTTGTTCAAAATGTGTGGTTGAATATAGGGCCAAAATTTCTAAAACGACACACAACAAATGGAACACATTTATATTACAAAAACAAAATATAAACAAAATTTTTCCATGATGAAGTTTCTATATAATGAATTGAATTTTTAGGCACATGCACATTTTTCTTTTCTTACTTAAATGCGCCTTTAGTATTAACATAAGATACATTAAAGATTGAAAGTATAAATAATAAAATAACACTTTAGCGTCTCTTTTCACAATGTGTGGTTAAGAGTTAACGTGAACTTTAACTGACAGTTCTTCATACAAAACTTGCCGTTAAAGTCCCTGTTATCTTTTAACCATATATTGTGAAAAGGTACGTAAATGAAAAATAATATTTGAAGAATAAAAGGCATATCCTGAGTACAAAAAAAAAAGATAAAGAAAATAAGTTAAAAGTATAGAAGATTTTTTTTCATATTTTGTAATTTCTAAATATTATTTGATTACCCTTCAGATGTTTTTCGTAAAAATGTGCGGTAAGTGGCCTGGAAATTTTCAATTGAATTTAAATTACAAGTCAGGGTTAATGTAAAATGTTATTGAAGTAAAGGAAGTTATAATTGCAAGCAATTTAGACTACAATCAAAAGCAAAAGAAAATAGGATCTCTATTACCAAAAATAAGTAAATAATCTTAATCGGGAATAATTTTTTTAGTCAGGCTTAAGTTCAGTAATTTCAATTCTAATTGAATGAAATATTTGTATTAATTAATGTAATGTTCTAAAGAAGAGAAGAAAAATTTTACTACATTTTTTTAGCTGGAAGAAATACCGTGCTGCCACGCACTTCATCAGCAGCCACGCCTATCTAGTTGAGTAGAAAATTGTATTAACATTAGCTTCTTATGTGAATTTTTAATGAAATAAATAATATGTCTCATATTAGTAAACAATAGTTATTTGAATTAGAAAAAAGTAATTCACCAGTATTGCGTATGTCGAGACGATTATTCATCAATGAGAGTTTTTTTTTAATAGATTAAAGAAAACTTGTACACGTTTCCTTTAATCTGGTGGAAAATTCTTGTAGACGAATATTGGATTCGATATACGCAATACGTCTTATTGTGTGTGCCTTATTGGGAATTTTTTAGATTAAAATTTAATATTTTATCAGAGTTTAAAAATAAATTTAAAAAATAAAAGAGGTAGCTTAGGACACCCGGTTATAGCTATGCTACTTAGTTATATAGCACAAATTCCATGCGTAAAATAACAATACAAAATAATTATATTATATGATGATCTGCAAATATTTCAAAACTTTTAAATTATTTCCCATTAATATCTTTTTTAGCGGCGTACCATTAAATTAATGCATTGTTTGTGGCCGGGGGCGTCTGTCAGCCGGCTTACAGCCGATCTTTGGTGTCTGTTTGAGTGCAAAAACAGAGCAAAAATAAAATGAGCAATCGTTCTCATTGTTTTTATTTTCTTTTGTTTCACTCACTTCAAAGAACGAAACAAAAAAAAAACAAACAATCTGCTTCGTTTATTTTCGTAATCTGTTTTTAAAAAATAAATTAAAATAAAAATAATTTTAAAACTGTGGTAGTGTCTATTAAATTTTCTAGGAAAATCACACCCTAATTCATGTATAGCTATAAAAATATTGGATATTGAGTTCTTGTTTCAACTATGATATTTGCTGAACTCCTCAATTCTTTAAAATACATTTTTCTTTTTTCATTTATGTCGTCGAAGTGCTAAAAATTTAACTTTTATTTCTATCAAAAAGCGAAAGCTAAATATTTGAATTTGCCCAATAATTGATGCATTACTAACTGTGAGTCTTATTAAAATATTGGAGGAAAACTTATGTGAGTTATTCATATCATTTATATTTTTATTTCTTGAACAGCATTTATCCCATCATCAACCCTAAAATATATTATTTCTTTGTCAGCGTAATTTTTTCATTATTTCAAAGAATATTTTCCCATTTTGTTAGTGAAGAAGGTGCAGTATTATTTTCCATTTTTATGTCTTTTTTATTATCTTATGTAAGCAATTACTGATATTATTTTATATCTAAGCAGTGATTATATTATAAACATTTCTCTTATAATAAAAAATACAAGGTTTAAAAAACTTTTCAGTATATAAATTATCATATTAATCAAAATTTAATACGAGCAATTTTTAGGTAAAAGTAATTTTTAAACAGCTTAAAAAGTATTCCCTAACATATATATACATATATGTATGATAATAATAATTCCATCATATCCCAGTAAAAAAAGAGACTCCAAAAAAGTCATAAAAATGTAGAGTTTACGATCCGGAAGTAGTGCAAATTTCGATCCGATCTAATGATTTTTACATAGGGTTGTCATTGCAAGAAGTTCTCTTTTTCGATGCCTGGTCATTGAATTGGAAGCGATATTAAGAAAAATTCCCTTTTTTGTGTTCTATGATAATATATTCATCTAGGAAAAATGGTAAATAGTTGCCTTTTTTAACAATTCGTTTCTTTTTATACGAATTTAAGCCTGAAACAGTCTTTTCATGTAAATTTAAGCAAATAAATTTTAAATTTTAGACTAAAAATAGTTCATAAATTTTAAAAAAAAAATTAATTTTTTTTAAATTCTGGTGAGTATTTTCTAACACTATGGAGGAGTTACAAGGTTTTGTGTGACTAAAATAAGCTTCTACATTGTTTTTTGCTCACTCTCGGCAAATTAAAAATATCGATTTTTTGGAAGCAATGAAAATGTACTTCCGCTAGAATGACTTCCATTTTTTTTTCACTGGGATCATTATACATGTATATGCCAAGTATGAGATTGATTGCGCGGTTGTGCTAAGAGCGGGTATTGACAAAACAACTGGCACCCTATTACAAATTCTCAATTTATAAGGAAATAACAGGTAAAATTAAGTATTATTACGAGAGTTATTTCCGTTTGCATTACTTTGAGAATGGCGGCCTTAAAATTTAAACTAAATGTATGAAAATTATTATATTGTAAGGAAATGTTGCAAACGACACTCCATAAAACTCGATATATGTAGATATGTATATCTAATCTAATCAACATTATTTATGTAAATAATAAAAAGAAAATAACAAAAGTGTTTCATCTTTATATTTTCGCATATATTTCAACAGTTACTTTTAGCATCATCAGTATTAATAACAAACATTTTTGAGCCATAAAACTTTTTATTGCCATTTTGAAAATCCAAATTCACCTGAATATATCGTACGTACATACAAATAAAAGTTTTGTCGTAAACGAGAAGTATTCTTTCCAAGATTAATCAAGTTTCTTTTACATTCCTTCAGCATAAAAAAATGTTTTCTTTTTTCAAGTAGACATTAAAAGTGCACATGATCCCAGATTATGACAACAAACAGGTAATAAAATTTAACACTTCGTAAGTCTGAGTACTTATGTAAGCTTTCAAAGGAAATGGCAAAATATTAGGTAATAATAATAATAATAATAATAACTATGCACATGTATTTTCACATAAACTAAGCAGGAGGCCACAAAATCCAGCCATTAAATTGATTTAAATCGAAATTTTATGTAGCAAAGGTATTTTATGTATAGCAATAATTTTTGTTGCGAAACTGCTCCATAGTTACACGTTGCAGAATATTCCGCGTTCCTTCAATTGAAACAGGACAAAACTGATACTAGTTTGGGATAAAGTCAGATGATACAAACACGAGGCATTACGTAATAAGTTAAGCATTTTCCTTTTCCATACAGTGAATTATCTGCACCAATAGGGTAAAAGAACAGTCAGTCCAACACTACTTATATGGCTATTAGGCCCTTTAAAATGCTTAAGATACTGGACAATAAAGTTTCTGTGGAACTGTCCTACTGCTACAAGGATGCATCACTAAACGGTTGTATAGGTTTTGTGATTTTTAAGAGCCAATAATCACATAAATCTCGTAGGTATCAAAATTAGGAAATTATTTTCAGAATGGTCTGCTTAATGTCTAAAAGTTTGCCGAATTTATACTTTTACTTTTTTAAATCCTCTTAAAGCAATAAGAATGAGCTTTGTTTCGTGAAGCTTTAACTTTTTATGAAGCAAACGGTCAAGTTACTTTTTTCTTCTAATTTCAATATGAATCTCATTAACCTTTTGTAAATAAAACTTAGTGCTACTTTGCAAGCAAAAAAAAGCAGCAATTATTTTAAATGATTTGTAGTTTTTTTTAGAGAAAACGAAATAAATAGAATTAGGCTTTAGATGAAATAGTTTGTTTGAAACTTCAGCACTAAACACATTTACCACAGCAAGCTACTGACTACAAAATTGCGAGAATGGACTATACAGTTTAAATGAGAATGGCTATTTTTAGATTTGGGTTTCCCTCGTTTACTAGTTAATTCTGCCACAAATCGATTAGACCCATTTTAATTATAGGTTTATTGCAAAAATGAACTAGTGAACGAGTCTGACCCAAGTCTAAATATTTCGACGACAGCAAGGCTATTGTCCATGCTGATTTTGTCGATATAGTAAAATAACAATAATTTCTATTTTAGTTGGTGTCAATGAGCAGATAAAGCGATGCCAGTATAATTCAAAATGTTACAGAGAGAAGATACCGGAATTTATTTATGTAAAGAAATATATTAATTCTTTTTTATAGTTTACATGATATACTTAAGTAAAAATAGAGACTCCAAAAAAGTCATGAAAATGTAGAGTTTACGATGCGGAAGTAGTGCAAATTTCGATCCGATCTAATGATTTTTACATAGGGTTGTCATTGCAAGAAGTTCTCTTTTTCGATGCCTGCTCACTGAATTGGAAGCGATATTAAGAAAAATTCCCTATTTTGTGTTCTATGATAATATTTTCATTTAGGAAAAATGGTAAATAAGTTGCCTTTTTTAACAATTCGTTTCTAATTATACGAATTTAAGCCTGAAACAGTGTTTTCATGTAAATTTAAGCAAATAAATTTTAAATTTTAGACTAAAAATAGTTCATAAATTTTAAAAAAAAAATTAATTTTTTTTAAATTCTGGTGAGTATTTTCTAACACTATGGAGGAGTTACAAGGTTTTGTGTGACTTTGCTCACTCTCGGCAAATTAAAAATATCGATTTTTTGGAAGCATTGAAAATGTACTTCCGCTAGAATGACTTCCATTTTTTTCACTGGGACATTATATAAGATGCAAAATATTTGAGGTCGACAGCATCGAAATATGTATTTACACTTGAATATGAGGTGCGTATAATGCTCCGTACGGACAGTAGATATGTAATATTATACAAACTTTAGCATATATAAAATATAATTTTGGTATTTTTTCTTTATTGGGAGTTTTTCCAATTTTGAGTGCTTTTTTAGTTTTGGCATTTTTTCATTTTGGCGATTTTTTTTTTGGTTATTTTTTTTCATTTTGGCGATTTTTTCTTATTGTCGCGATTTTTTTTTTTCATTTTATCGATTTTTCCGGGTTTTGTTGATTTATTTTATATATTTATATATATTTATATTATAGTGGGTATAAGTTTTTAATTACAATATATAAGCTTCTGCGGTAATATGCATTCTAGCATGAATATAAATTTTGCTCTTACACAAATAACATATATTAAAAACGTAACTTAAGCACAAAAATAAATAAATAAATAAATTCAGTAAAGTGCTACTTTGACCCGCGCACGAAGGGTTCCGTACAGACACGAAATATGTAATTCAATATGAACTTTAGCCTATATAAAATATAGTTTTGGCATTTTTGTTCGTTTTGACGTTTTTTTAATTTTGGCGATTTTTTTATTTTGGCGAGTTTTTTAATTTTGAAGATTTTTTTTTTGGTTTTGGCGATTTTTCCGGTTTTCGGCGTTTACTTATTTTTTTTTGGCGATTTTTTCGTTTTGGCGTTTCCTCATTTTAGTGACTTTTTTCATTTAAGCTCTTTTTTAGTTTTGACAATTTTTTTTTCTCATTTTGGCGATTTTGTTCGGTTTTTGGCGATTTTTCAATTAGGCGATTTTTTTTAATTTTGGCGATTTTTTTTATTTTGGCGATTTTTTTCATATTAACAATTATTTTGTTACTGGAGCCTTTTTTTGCGTTTGAGGTTTTTTTCGGCTTTTTGCCGCTTTTTTTCATTTTGGCGATTTTTTCATTTGGAAGTTTTTTCGAATCTTGCGACTTATTTTATTGTTAGACTTTTTTTTAATTTTGGTGATTTTTTTCGTTTTGGCGATTTTTTGGAATTTTTGGCGATTTTTTTTTGGTTTGGCAATTTTATAATTTTCAGTTTTTTTAGTTTTACCGTTTTTGAAAATTTCAAGAGTTTACCTCTGACGGTTTCCAAGCAAATTATCAAAATTACATAGTCAAAATTGCATTAACTGATGGACCACCCTTTAATTTGATTTAATTTAAATTTTAGTATTAATTGTTGTAGTCTATACAAAAATACACTAGTTTTACATATTTTAATTGTCAATATATGTAGGTACACACAATTATATTTATTTTACATGGGATTTTAACATTTTTCGTTGCTCGTTTTGGAACACCCTTTAATTTTTAATTCTCAAGTAATTGTTGTTGTAGCGGCCAAGGTTCTACATACTCTGTCCAAATTTCAGGTCCGTAGCTCTAGCGGTTCCTGAGGAAATATCGTGTGACGGACAGACGGACAGCGTAGCGAAAACAAAAGGGTTCCTTTTTTAACCTTTGGTGAAACCCTAAACACTATATAATAAATAATTCAGCTATTTACACTTGAAGACATTCTCTTTAACATCAACATTTCAATCTCATTTCTTATTATTTTCTTTACGCACAGCTACATTTTTATTATAAATTAATAAGATTTTTAATTACATTATTTTCAATGTAAAATATAAAATATGAAATAAAATGAACTAAGAAAAATATATAAGTATGGATATTCAACTATAAATATCAACTGTTAGCGGAGATTTTTAAAAGGGAAATAGTCAGTCACTATTTGCATATATTTTAAGCTCTAAACTGATGTAAGAATATAAACTAAAACAAACAGCATTGGCCAGCTTTTCGATGTCGAGCCTTTTCTTTTCGAACTATTTCAGGTGATGTTGCGTTTTGTTTAAGTCCGCCACTATTGGATTTAAGAATGTATCAACGACTTGTGGTGCGATAGAGAAACATTTTATTCATTTTGAGATGGCTCAGTTTACGAACAATAGTTGATTATGATTGTCCTCTGCCACATATAACACAATCGCACTGATACATTTGAATTCAATTTACAATAAATTTTGTTCTATAAAACTAAGATGCAAAAGTTTGTGATAGCTTGTAAAAAATAAGAGCAGCTGTGATTGGTACAACTTTGACATATCTTGCGTTTTACCTAACTAAATTCGTAACATATCAACTGCTTAATCCTGTATGATTAACAAATCAGCCAGCAAACCTTAACGCGTTATTAATTTTCAATATCATCAAAATTTGTTCTCCTTTAAAATAGAATACACCATTAAAAAAAGTAAACCAAACTAAATGCTAAAATCGTTGTAATTATTTTTTCACTTTACTTTTGCTTGAATCATTGCAAAGAACAACACAAAAGCAAAAATTTCGTTTTGTCTATTTTCATACTCTGTTGAATATCCACACTAATTGATATCTATAGTATACACATGCATTTATTATATTGAATATGTTCGTTTGCATGATTTTAAATTTGTTGGTTTGAATTATATTAGTTGCCATACAAGCACTCGATGATCAAACGCCAAAAGCTTTTTTTACAAATACAAAAACTTCTTTGCAACCTTATACACAGTCAAATTCGCTATTCAGTAATTCATTTTATAGAATTTTATTGCATTAAAGGTTTTATTTGCGTTTCATGTTTGTAAGCCCATTCATTTATTCATGTTCAAATGCCATTTGACGGAAATTGTTTAGAAATAATATTTAAGTTCGAGTGCGAGTTTGTACGAATGGCAAAATTGTATCTGTGTATTTGTAAATAATTTAAGTGTGCATATTTCAGCATACACCAACATATATCAGCATGCAAAATGCTAACAAATATTTACATAAAAACACAGAGTACAGCTCTTACCCACGGTGTATTTGTTTTTCATATAAATATTTGAATTTTTAGTGAAGAATTAGTTGTTAGTATACAATGTTCAATAATTTTCATATAAGAATAAAATTTTCGAGCTAAAAATATAATCTTGCTTGGAAAAGCTAAATAATTCAATTCCCACATATTAGCATGATATTTTTTATATTAAATTATTCAGAGATTTCTTTTAAAGTTCCAGGATTTTCAAACAAACAAAAATTTTCAAGGTTTAAAAAAATTAACAAAGGACCGTCCATCAAAATGGGAATGGCATGTTAATAAAAAATTAGGGACGTAATTGTTTAACGTTTCTATTCTCAAATTTGGTTGTCTGAGAGTCAACCCAACTTTGAACGGCAATATCAATTTGTAGGTCGACCTTACTCTCAGACAACCTAACTGAATTAAGTTGTGAATGATAATAGGGGTTTAAATCACTTCAGAAATTTTAAATTTTTAAACCAGTTTCTATCTTCAACATAACAAAATTATTATTTATTTAACGAAATTACGTTAATTGGTTCTCATTTATTTTTAAATCAAGAATCATCATTTTAATTAACTTCAAGTTAGTTTTATTCGTCATTTGGGTGTTTACGTAGACCATGACTTGGCTTTTCTTTATTTCTAATATATTGCAAATATTGCTTTAAGTTTATTTGTATATTTTCTATTAACTCTCGTCGCTGCTGTTCTTCACATTAAAAATAGCTATTCACGAGTTTCAAAGAAATTTCATTATAAAACTAAATTGATTTAGAACACGAGTACATAAAGCAATGTAATATTTCTCACTAACATTAATAAAGAGCGAAAAATATAAATTTGCAAATGCAAAGTGAATAAGCGTAAATTTTTTTACACTTTCATCACCTTGCAAAACTACCGAAGGGTCGTACAATGGGGATGTAAATGACATAATTATATTTTATTTTATTATACCCTATTTTAGTATACCCTTACCAAAAAATGGTAAAAGGGTATATATAGGTTTGTCATTCCATTTGTAATTTCCACAATATTAATAAGCGAACCATAAATTATATATATTCTGGATCTTTTTGCATAGGGAAGACGAACAAGCGATGTCCGACTGTCCGTCTGTCTGTGCGTAAAATCAGTTTTCCGAGGCTCCCCGAAAAGTTAGAGACTTTGGTCTTAGCCTGGTGTGTTGAAAACGGTCTGAAAAAGATTGGTATTTAAAATCAGCAAAATAGAGCAGACGGTTTTAGAACTGGAAAATTCAAACTTAATTTTGCTTTTACTTTAATTTTTTTTATTATTTTTTTTATTAAATAGAGTTATTTTATACTTCAGTGTGAATACAATTGTTATTTCGAATTAAAAAAAATTTAAAAGTCGTTTCCACGGTTGGAAAACTTAAACTTTTTTTCTTATTCAAAAGTAATTTACTAAAACAAATTTTTCTTTTTCTCTATAAATTACACATATCTTATATTATAAAAGGAGAGAGATTGATGTAAGAAATCAGAACAATTAAACAGGATGATTCCAGTATTGGAAAATTGGTATTTCAAATAAAAAAAATTTAAAAAGACATTTCCAGGGTTGGAAAATTTAAATTTTTTATGCAAAAGTAACTTAATAACACAAATTTTTCCTATATTTTCTATAAATTAAACATATCTTATATTCTTAAAATAAAGAGATTGGTGTAAGAAATCAGAAAAATCAAAAAGGATGATCTCAGGGTTGGAAGAATACTGTCGTTATGCTCGAGTATGATGCTTAATCTCTCTGAAGCAGTTGGCTCAGAAGTTTCACTTCCATTCAGAAAATATATTGCTTGATTAATCAGCCAAGCCTTAAATGACACAGCTTGTTCAAATTTAGATAGGAGTCAACTGACATCTGCCTGCTGACAAAATCAGTGTTGACATTTCAATTAAGAGGCGGAAAATTCAAAAAGACACTGAGCTCGTTTTTGGACTGAATCACGCGATTTAAGTCAAATTTGAAGCAATTCTTTTCAGCTTAAGAACTAATTTCATTTTAAAATGGATCTGCGTAGTAGTTTAAAGTTTGCTTAACATAATATTTTTGTGAAAATTGTTTAAATCTACCAAAGCGAATAGAATAGAATGCAGCTAATTTCCTTCGGATCTGTTGACTCTTTCTGAAGTAATGAGATGTTACATCAATACACAAAAGCACATATATACATACAAACACACATCACACATCCTTACGCACATCATTGCAAAAATACTCAGAGCCACCTCCGATGACCTCAAAATATCGAAATATGATAAAAACTCAAAGTTCGAAAATTTTAGTAAATTCAGCATCAGCATTTTTTAACTCCTGTTATCAATTATACAAATTAATAGAAATAAATTAAAAAATTAATTCCAGAAATAATCTAATATGGAACATATTCTCCAGTTATGTAAAACTTTGTAGCCTTTTTACACTTACTCACATCTTTCATCAATTCGCCATAAGATTTATACAGGGGTGACTGATGTTCCTTACTCACTTTGTTCCATTCAACATCTTTCGATTATTTTAGTGTCATCACTGGAAAAAATATATACAACTATATACATACATGCATACATACTATAAACATGTGTACATACACATATGTATGTATATTTACATGCGAATGTACATACATACATTCAGGAATTTTGGAATATGCTTCCCCCAGAAAGATGCTTAACTCCTCCAAGAATTGATTATATACATACATACATATATATATATATATATATATATATATATATCATATAATAAAATCTTGTATATATTTTTCCAAATCAAAATAAATTACGTAAAAGTAGTTGCAAATATCTACAAAATGCTCGAACGCGAAATATTTGCGCATTAAGTATGTAATATTTCTTCCTCATCATCGTCCGGTAGCATAATTTCTACTAATTCTGCATATTGTAGCATTATTTGTTTTTGTTTTTCAAGACCAGCACATAAATCAAGTGCTGCTGAATTTTTAAATCACATTTTTTTATATAAATTTTAATTGCTCACACTCGAAAAATAGTATAATGTGAATGTGAACAGGTTTTTTCAATTTTCAACATATTCCACACATTCCTCGAAGATGTGAGTAAGTGTGAAAAGGCTATTAGTATGAACACTTTTATGGAACATTTCATCCCTTTAAATATTCACCGTGCCAGTTTTATATCCGTTTCCTAATTTTTTTCGTTTGGTCTGTTTTGTACTTTGCGTAGGAAAAAGACTATAAAGAGTTAACATTTTCTTAAAATGTATTTGCCACAAAGTTTTATATTATTATATCTGAAGATGAAAGAAATTCCTCGCATATGGTATTTATTTGTAAAATATAAAATTGTTGTTGCATTTTTTAGCTTAAAGAACTACTGTGCCTCAGACATATTACAGTGGTTCAGACTATGTTGACAAGTTAAGTGCATAGTTGCACGCCTAAATGTGGTATTTAGGTTATGTCCTAAGCACATTTGTCTGTGTAAAAATTATACTCAAGGTTATCAATGAGTGGATGAGTGAATTATGACTAAAAATGTGTCTCATACTGCTGACGTATGGATTTGAATGAAGTACAATAAACATATTTGAAGATTTTTACATACGTTTGTATATAAATATCAATAATTTTCTTGAATAACGTCATGATTTAAAAAATGCGATTTTTGATTTAATCCTTATATAACTTTTGTGCAAAATTTGATACAAACTAAATTTCTTTTATCCTTAAAGTTATAAAAAAAAACTTTAAACTTGATTTCTCTGAAAGTATGACGTAGTTCAATTATATGAGCCATATATAGAATTAGAAAATACCGTAGATTTTGCATATTATGTGGCATAAAATTTTTCCTCAACTGTAAACGCAAATAAGTGCATTTGAATAAATGAATGTTTTTCTGTTGTTAATCAAATTTAAAATAAATTTATGTTTTCCATCACCTTTTAGTTTTCCCTTTTGTATAATTTTCTTACTGTGAACTTTTTTCACTGTTTGCGGGTTTTCTCCTTTTTGCTCGCACTTTACGGACTCAATTTGTGCATGAGTTTTAATTAAAGTTAAAAATTGAGTTTAATCTGCGGGGTACTACAGTTGGAGGTATTTGCGATGAAAATAAAAAAAATACTTATTTCTTCAGAAATTTATCTTTTTTTGGAATTTTATGTTTTAAATACTGTCTGACTAATTTTTTTGCTGGTTTCGACCAGCTTAAAGCCTCACAAATACCACAAATAATAATAATATAATTTCAGAATTAATATGAATTAAATTGAGTCTATTAAGCTCAAATTACAAAAAGGTAAAGGCTTTTTTTGTATACAGATGTTAAGCTGGACTTAATATTTTCGTAATAAAATATCTTACATTTGCATAGAAAAATGCTATTGGAAACTATTTCTCAACAATAAATAAAAATATGTGATTATTAGTGCTTTAGCAACTGTTAAAATTAATTGTAACCATTTTTAAAAAAGTACCAATAATAAATATTTTTGTGGCATCTTATTTATTTTGATATTTAATTTTTTTCCAGTGAATACTGCGATTAAGTGCATAACAAATGCAAAATAAGTGTATCATTACTTTAAGGAATAAAACTCAAATTATTTGCTATTGCTTTGAATGAATAAATTTAATAAAGAAGAAACCAAAACAGCACAAATTTTTTAATTTGCTCTGAAAGTTTCTGATTGAATAATTAATGAAAATCTTATTCAGCATAAATAATAAAGTGTAGTGTGTTTGGCTATGGAATATATCTGTCCGCATACTTATGTGTTTGACTGTGCCAGTAATTCATATTTGTCCACATACTTATGTGTTTGACTGCATCAGTTATTTGTCATCAGCAAGTAACTTGATCATCTGGCTTATTTGAATATTTTATGTCTACACATACAATGCACCTGGTCGGCGTGTATTTATGCCGACCAAGCATTTTCTCACGATAAGTTTTAAGTTAGTTTTATCTCATTATATTTATTAGTTTTTATTTAATTCATTATAAAAAGTGTGGTCGACCAAGATGGGTCGACATAAATAAATACACAAACAAATAAACGAATTTCATTTTTAAATTAATAACATGGCGATCCTGCCAAAATACTTTAGAACATTGTAGTGCAAAAGTACAAATCAATTTAAAATTTCTTATACATAACAAAGAAGTGTTGCGCAAATATAAAAGATTATCAAATTATCTTCCGTCTCGCGACATCTCTGTATATCCTCTGAGGCTGTGAAATGCATAATAATAAAAAAGATAAATAAATAAAGAAAAATCAAGTGCCTTATGAAAATATAATAAAAAAAAAAGAAATAAATAAAACGTTTAAAATTGGGTATTTTTTTATAAAATATTAAAAAAGAATAAAATATAGTTTTCTAACGTTTTTAAAAAATTAGTCCCCCTGCCGCAAAACAAAAACTTATAAAACAATCATGAAACGTTTAAAATTTACAGTGTAACAACAATTCAAATCAATGTATCGTTGAAGTGCTGTTTTTTTCTAATAATAATTGGCAAATAAGTAAAAATTACACCTAATAATAATAATTATAATAATTGGAAAATAAAAAAGTTTTTGTAAAATTTGAAAATCATTAAATACCTATCACAAGTTTGAAAAACCTAAATTGAAACTGAAATTATTCAAAAAAAAACGTTTGGATTACTTTTGCCATATCTTCTTATATAACTTACGCTTTAAGGAAATAAAATAAAAATATCTGCAAAAAGAAAAAAAAAATGGAAACAATTCCCCAGATTTCTCTGATATCGGTCCCTTTCTTAACTGTTGACTTCAGTCTCCGACAAAATTATAATTCACCGTCACCGCCATAATCATCATCAAACTAACCATAATAGTCTATACTGATAGAAGCACCTAAAACTGATAATAATAAATATAAATTTGATGAAGATTTGGCATCACCATCATCAACATCAGCAATTTCTTATGACAACACCGACCTGACAAATTACAACACGGCAGTAAGTAATACCCAACAACATACACAGTATAATCCACACAAACTGCAGCAACAGCAGCAGCATTTACATCAGCATGCTCAAAAACATCAGCACCATTTAAAAATAAAATAAAAGAATCGTGAATCTTTTAGTGTTGTTTAGCCAAACAACAACGAAAGGATGTTTTATGTAAATAATATAAAACTATTAGCATGAAGATTATTATTATATTTATACAGAAATGTCTCTCCAATGCTGCATTAACAGAGTAGTATCGCATATAAAAACAAAAAAAATTAAATTAAATTTTTTTCAATACATTTTATAATTACTAATCAATACATTATATCAATATTTTATTATAAACATATTTCTTTATTCACATATTTTTAAATGTCCCTACAAGCACTCTAAAAATAGAGTTGCAATTTTTTCAATACATTTTTTATATTAATGCATATATTAATTTTTTAATTTCTTTACTATTCATATATTTTACATATAAAAAAAAGATAACATAAAGATATACTAACAAATAACTTACTACTGAGATACATAAGTGTCCCTCCAGTGGTATAACATTAAAGAATTAAGAGCCTAATTCAGATATAAATTGGCGATATCTGGTTTATGCCATGGTACTCTATTGACCATCAAAAAATGGTCACGGCATCCGTGACATAAGCACCATTTTTTTTTTAACTAACACGTCCTTGATTTTTTTTTTACTTCATACCTTAAAATAATTTTAGGCATCATGGGTGGCCGCGAATCAAAAATAGAAAACCCTAATGCCAACGTAATCAACGATATTACGGTAAAATTGGAATATCCGGTCGTGTATCTGATAATTATCATTTCCTTAATGGCGCTGCAAATCCTTATAACGCTATACCAGCTTCATAAGAGATCATTACGAAAAAATTATACGCGTGCAGCATCACTAGCCAGAAATTTAGACCAAGTCTAATTGTTTAATTTCCATTTTAAATAGACCTAAAGAATACATTTCTTAAAATTCCATAAAAATCTCAATTTAAACCTCATGGAATGGGAAATAATAGTGAATAAGGCCAGAGCAATAAAGGAAGAATTCATCAAATCATATAAGTGTCTCAATCTCAATAGGGAGATAAAACCAGAAACAATTAATAAGCACATAAATAATCTCGTGCGCAGATTCGAAAAAATTAGAGCACTCCTTAATGTTAATTATAACAGATTAACACATGCTCATAAAGCAGCAGCTGAAGCTTTCTTCGCTGACATAAGAGATAAATTAATAACGATATCCTTAAAGAAAGGTATCGTACTAAATGTACCTAACTCTTTACATGAGGAAACAAATTTTAAATATCTACCAGAACTAGTTTTAGACCCAACTTCAAATCTACCAAGTACAAGTAGAGCCTCTCCCAACATGTCACAAACAAATATAGAATTCCTAAATACAGCATCCAAACTGCTACCTGACTTCGACGGAAGTCCAGAAAACCTACAAAGCTTCATTGATGCTTTGACACTTGTGGAAAGCATAAAGGGTACACATGAGGCTATTGCGGTAAGCCTTATTAAAACAAAACTAAAAGGCACTACTAGGAATATAGTAACAACGGAATCGACCATTTCAGCGATAATAGTAAAACTCAAATCGACTATTAAGGGTGAATCCGTTGACGTCATCAATGCAAAGTTAATGAATATAAAACAAACGGGCAAAAATGCCAATGCCTATGTTAAGGAAATCGATGAACTTGCAAAAAAATTGGAGACCGCTTACATATCTGACGGCCTCCCAAATGAAACTGCAAACAAGTACACAACACGTGCAGCAGTTTCAGCAATAATAAAAAATGCATCCAACGAACGAGTAAAACTGATCATGGAATCAGGAACGTTCCTAAACATGGATGAAGTTAAAACAAAATTTATAAGCAGTTGTACGGACGCATACGGACAACCTAATGCTATATTAACTTTCCAAAACAATTACAACAATAACTCTAATAGTAGAAATCGTTACTCTAGAAATATTGGTAACAGACCCAATAACTCTAATAGGCCCCCTGATTCCCATAATCAGAATAATGGTAACAGGAATCCCAATAACAGAAATACAAGTGACCGGTATGCACCTAGAAGCTTCAATAATAACGGAGTAAGGAATCAATTTAACAACAATAGTAACCGTTACAATAGTAACAACCGCAACGTGAATAGAAATAATAATATACGTTGCATGAATGACAATAGTTCGGGAAACGAACTAACACCCCTAAGTACTCAATAGACAGAAAAATCCACAACATAAATACAAATTTATACAGTTATCTAGTCTCCAGAACCACTCTAAATGACAATAGGTCCACATTCTTAGTAGATACAGGTGCAGACATATCAGTCGTAAAACACCATCAAGTTTTATACCAACCAATAGACATTACTAGTCAAACCAGAATAAATGGCATTGGGCAAGGTATAATAACTACAACAGGCAAAGTTAAAGCTGATTTAAAACAAGAGGATCTGCTAATAGCTCACGATTTTCATGTCGTAAAGGATGATTTTCCGATTCAAGTAGACGGAATAATAGGAATGGACTTTATTCGAAAATACAAATGTATTTTAAATTACGAAAATAATCAAGATTGGATCACCTTGAGAACTAACGACGTTCCGTACGATATAGCAATCGCTTTAAGAAACGGTCCAAGCATCAATTCCATATCACTGCCAGCAAGATCTGAAGTTATAAGACCGATAAACTTCATATCCAATGAGGAAGAAGTATTGATACCTCAACAAATTATGCAGGATGGCGTATATATTGCCAACACAATAACTACTAAAGCAAGGCCATTGGTAAAAATCATAAATACCACAGATAAAGACCTAGTAATTGATAACATTCAGGTAAAATCCGAAAGTCTAAACGACTATAAAATTGTCAATTGCAGTTCTGATACTAATGCCAAGCTAAATAAGGAAAAACTTGAAAAATTAACAAAAAACTTTCCCGAATACGCTCATAAAGATTTAAGAAAATTATGCTTAGACTACATAGATATTTTTGCTCTGGAGACTGAAAAAATAAGTACTAACAATTTTTACAAGCAGAAACTTAGACTTCATGATACACAACCAGTGTACATCAAAAATTATAGAATCCCTCATGCTCACAAAGAGGAAGTTAATGCCCAATTAGATAAATTAATAAATGATGATATAATAGAACCATCCATCTCGCAATATAATAGCCCTATTCTAATAGTACCAAAAAAGCCATTACCCGGCTCAACACAAAAAAGGTGGAGATTGGTCGTAGATTATAGAGGAATAAATAAAAAACTGATAGCTGATAAATTCCCATTGCCTCGTATAGATGACATTCTTGATCAGTTAGGAAGAGCCAAGTTCTTTTCATGCCTGGACTTAATGTCGGGATTTCATCAAATAGAATTGGAACAAGACTCTAGAGACATTACATCTTTTTCCACAGAAAAAGGCTCTTTTCGCTTTAAAAGACTGCCATATGGTATTAAAATTGCCCCGAATTCATTCCAAAGAATGATGTCATTGGCTTTTTCTGGATTATCTCCAACCCAAGCCTTTGCATACATGGATGACTTAGTAGTAATAGGTTGTTCTTCAGAACACATGCTACAAAACTTAAAACAAGTGTTTAATACTTGCAGAAAATACAATCTCAAACTCCATCCTGATAAATGTACATTTTTTTGTCGTGAAGTAACATTTTTAGGTCACAAATGCACCGATAAAGGCATCTTACCTGACGACAGCAAATACTCAATTATACAAAATTATCCAACACCTACAAATGGTGATGAAGCTAAACGCTTCGTAGCATTCTGTAATTATTACAGAAGATTTATACCAAATTTTGCTGAATCATCGCGACATATTACCAGATTATCTAGAAAAAATGTGCAATTTGAATGGACTCAACAATGTGAAAAAGCATTCCAATATCTTAAAAATCAATTGCTGAGTCGAAAAATTCTCCAATATCCGGATTTTTCTAAAGAATTCTGCATAACCACAGACGCAAGTAAACATGCCTGTGGTGCCGTTTTGAGCCAAGAAAAGCAGGGTATTCAGCTACCAATTGCTTACGCATCCAGATCTTTCACAAAAGGTGAAAGCAATAAATCAACAATAGAGCAGGAATTAACTGCAATTCATTGGGCAGTACAATATTTCCGACCATATGTTTACGGCAGAAAGTTTGTAATTAAAAGCGATCACAGACCCCTAACTTATTTATTTTCATTAAAAAACCCGTCATCAAAATTAACCCGTATGAGGCTGGACTTAGAAGAATATGACTTTGTGGTGGAGTATATTAGGGGTAGAGAAAATTACGCCGCGGACGCGCTGTCACGTATAAATATTAATGATATAAAAAATATTGACGCTAATACAATACTGAAGGTAACTACGAGACTTCAGGCAAAAGCAGGTAGGCACTGTAATGACAATGGTATAACGGCTAATACAAAATCGGTTGAACTAAAGGTTTATGAGGCAATTAATGCTCAAGAGCACAGTAAAATGCCACAATTGCATTTTACCAAAAATAAAGTTATAATTAGAAAAGGAAAGAAAATTCTTTCCGAATTTTTGTTGAAAGACACAGTTATTGATGGAAATGTAGACTTAGGTCACCTCTTTCTAAAGCTTGAAAAAACAGCTGATAATATGTGTTTAACAACCATGCGACTACACTTCGATGATAGTCTGCTTAAATTCCTAGGAACCAATGTTGAAACCTTTAAGAATAAAGGCAATGAAATACTGCAAGAAAGTAAATTAACAATTGTGCTCACGCCTAAATTAACAACAATTTTCACCGATACAGATAAATTACAAATCATGCAAAAATATCATGATGATCCTATTTCAGGAGGACATCCGGGGATAACACGTATGATAAAGAAGATTAGACTTCGATACCATTGGAAAGGCATGACTAGAGACATAGCCCAATATGTAAAACGGTGCAAAGCATGTCAAGAAAATAAAACAGTTGTCAACGGTAAAGAGCCATTCATCATAACTCCTACACCGTTAAAGGCATTTGACAGAGTAATAATTGACACCGTAGGACCACTACCACGGTCCGAGTCATTAAACGAATACGCTGTCACTATGATATGTGATTTAACCAAATATTTAGTTGCAATACCCATTCAGAATAAGTCAGCCAGAATGGTTGCCAAAGCAATTATGGAAGGATTTGTTTTGACTTACGGTCCAATGAATACAATACTAACGGACATGGGAACAGAATATATGAATCAAGTTATGTCGGAATTATGCTCAATGATGAAGATAGAGAAACTCAATTCTACTCCGTATCATCATCAGACTTTGGGTACTGTTGAGAGATCTCACAGAACATTTAACGAATATCTGCGAACATACATCTCATCCGATAAAACAGATTGGGATTTGTGGTTAAAATACTTCGTATATTGTTACAATACCACCCCATCTACGGCTCATGGTTATTGTCCATTCGAGTTGGTTTACGGAAAGATACCACCAACTCTTGATTGTACAAAAGAAAACATTGTAGAACCATTGTACAACATTGATTCATATGGAAAAGAGGTTAAATTCAGACTTCAAGTGGCGCAGCGAAGAGCTGCCAATATCATAGAAAATGCTAAGTGGGAAAGACAACAACTTTCCACCCAGTGGGCAGATCCAATAGAATTAACCCTCGGGGAACTCGTTTTGATCCGCAATGAATCGGGTCATAAGATGGATTCCGTATATAAGGGCCCCTATAAAATATCCAATATGGACAACAATAATAATGTAGAACTCCAAGATGAACATGGGAAGTCATTCACTGTTCATAAAAATAGGGTAAAGAAGTTCACGGGGTAAAGGGTCTTGCTAAGAACAGGGGAGGAATGACACATTTTATTCTGATTTTTGATTTTCTTTTGTCTCTGATTTCGTTCCAAAAGATGTGTCGGTTATACTTTGCTTTTGGCGCTTATGGCGCGGTAAAATTAAGAATTTTTATAATTTTTAAAACTATTTTAATATTTATGAAGGCTTTTTAAGAAACATTTTGTGTTAAATTTTTTATGAAAACCCTTTATAAAACCTTAATAAGTTTTATAAATAAATCTGATAGTTTCTAACACTATGGTAAAAGAAAACATAAAAAACCAAAAATTTACTACATGTACCATATAAACTTCATATGTATGTATGTCCAAACAATTTCATTTTTAAATTAAACTTAAAAATTCTAAGCAAAATGTCAAAAAAAAAAATCCAAAAACATACTTTTATTATTTTATACATAATGCATACATAAAATAGCAAACGATTTGTGTTCCCATATTTAAAAGAGAAAAAGTTTAAAGTTTTATTTAAGAAAAAAAAAACACCATAAATTGGTCTAAGAGGAACATAACTTGAACAAGCTTATAGACATAAAAAAAAATACTATCTGTAATATGTATTGTACAAAACAAAAAAAAAATTACCTTATTTAAAAAAAAAAATTATTGTTACTTGAAATTCACAAGTATATTATGTGAGAAGCCCCCTTCATTTTTAAAACCCATTGTAACTAAAGAATGATCAACTACCTCGCATTGATCATTCTTTCTGAAAAAGGGAGGTGTAGTGTGTTTGGCTATGGAATATATCTGTCCGCATACTTATGTGTTTGACTGTGCCAGTAATTCATATTTGTCCACATACTTATGTGTTTGACTGCATCAGTTATTTGTCATCAGCAAGTAACTTGATCATCTGGCTTATTTGAATATTTTATGTCTACACATACAATGCACCTGGTCGGCGTGTATTTATGCCGACCAAGCATTTTCTCACGATAAGTTTTAAGTTAGTTTTATCTCATTATATTTATTAGTTTTTATTTAATTCATTATAAAAAGTGTGGTCGACCAAGATGGGTCGACATAAATAAATACACAAACAAATAAACGAATTTCATTTTTAAATTAATAACAAAAGAAATAAATTATCTTGCTTAATGAAAGAAAGTTTTCCTTTTATACCACATCGAAAAGAATTAATTATATTTTTTTGCAAAATTTGCTTTGCAAACTCATACTTATTCAGTTATAAATTTTCTTCAAGTTGGCATCAGTTTTATGATTTATAATTTTTTTTATAGTTATCGCGGAGTTGGTATAAGCAATGTAGAAGTTTATAACTTCGTTAGTTTCTATACGAATTTTTTTCTATGGAGAACTACACTAAATATTTATTTTATTATTCACTCTTCACTATTGTAAAATACTTTCAAGTACTGTATACTACGATAAAAACTATTATTGGTAAAACAAAGTTTTCTGCGAAAAGTTGTTTGATTCTGCAATACTAGTAAATATATTCTGTTGTGCGGTAGCAATAAATAATAGCAAATAATAACAAACGAAGGAATGCAAAAATGCCTACGAATTTTTAAAGTTGCATTATAGGTTTGTTTTATTCAACAGAAACTGCCAAAAGCTTAAATTGCATTACAATATTTTAATATAAACAAGTAATATTATGTTTCCACCGGCATAATTTAGACAAATCATGATGATTTGAGAAAATCATGTTAATTTAGAAATGCTTTACCGTACATATTGCATATGGCCAAATCACCTGAAAGTAGTTGATTTATTTTTAATCACATCTAACAATAGTGTTGACATATTTACATTAATAAGATTAGGTGTCACAAAGTTTATTGTTTTTGTTGATAATATTATTATAATCTCAAATAATAATATTATTAAAAGTTTGATTTTCTATTGAAAATAATATGATTTAACTACAACTATATAATTCAATTATAGTATGTTGCTGTTTGATTATGGTTACCTCAGCCATATTTTATTTTTTCTTTGCGTGTAATTATGCATATGTTAGTTAATTTGCTTATTTTTTGTTCTACTTAAGACAAACTTTTTTGGTTTGTTACTATTAAGTATATTTATTTAATTTTTGCCACAGGCCCCTGGCTATTAATTTAAGTTAATTTTTAACTATTATGAGTAATATTTTTTTATTGTAAAACGTATACGGGCAGATATTATCTAGCTGCTGGACATCATTTGTACGATTAACCATAATTAAGTCATCCTTCACTACACTACATCATTGTTGTCAGTTAAGTAACAGAACTGTGCTAGATCAAATCACACACAATCTTATTCTCTTCCATTTAGTCGTCAATGAGACATTGATGATAACAACTACCTTAATACACCCGATTAACTTTTTTTCTAGGTACAGTGAAATAAAAAAGTGGTATGCGAAAAATATCCTATGATAACAATTGCTTTTCGCGATATTCATACGTTTTATGTTACAAAAGTTTAAAAAAAGAGATTCAAATTTCTTAAAAAGATATTTTATGTGAGCTGATTCACTAAAATGCATTTTCTCACAAAACTTTAAAGAACAATAACTCGGAAAAAATGTACCAACCAATTTTTTTATTTAATTATTTTATAATTTTCCAATTTTCAGATAAGCTGTTTAGGAAATTTCTGTGGAGATTTTTCACAGTTTCCTATGAAAAGCCACCACCAAATTTTTTTTATATATTAATTTTCTATCACATAGGCTTCTTTTAATTTATTTTGGAGCTGATTCATTAAACTGCATCTCTTTCGAATATTAATTTTTTTCTGTGTACTTCAGAGACAAATAAGACAACTTTTTTCACACACACAAATTTCGTTTTATTTTTGACATCACTACATTACATACAAAAGAAATAGAATAACATAATGAAACACACACATCGTGTACGACTGTGCAAACCACGGCATGCATTTAATTTTTCTTTTTCCTACAACCTTGACACAATTAGTTGCCTATTGGATAAGATGATGATAATATTTAAAAGCAAACTGATAAACAAAATGTTGAATAGACTTGGGTCGAACTCGCTCACTAATTTATTTTTGACACAAGACTATGATCAAACCCATGTAATTTAAATCGGTTTGATCATTATTTAATTAAGGTGGCACATGTCCCAATGTGTCGACAGAAAATGTTCGATCTAATAGAAAACATGAAAAAATTTAAGCTGAGCTTACATCTGGCATTTCTTGTGTGTCGTTTGCATAAAAAAGCGTAACCAACTAATTCCTAATTAAAACCTGTTTGATTGAGACATGTATTTATTGATATAAACAGTTTGCAATCATGTCATATTCTATAAAATTGTATATTAATTATGTATGAAACTGTTTAGCGTAATAAATTCATGTCTGAATCAAACAGTTTTTCATAAGTAGTTGGTTACGCTTCATTACGCTTGTGTGGCACATAGCACACAAATGTAAACCCGGCCTTATTATATTGTTGCTGTCTCTATAAGTTGTAAATAAAACGTTTTCTCTCGACCAGGCCAATTAAATTAAAGAGCATAAAAAACAGATTCAACATCGAATAAAAATGTTTGTTGTGAATTCAAAGATCGCTGTTTGAGACCTTCCAGCTTATTATGTTTATGAACATATGTAATTCTTAATCCTCACAAAAACATAAATGTGAAAAAAGGCCGAGTTCCTTTTAAAAATTTTGGCCACTAAAAGTAGTGAGGTAAAAATTTTAACCAAGTTCTTGTTTGACACAGTACTCATCACTGTAATACGCTATGCATTATATACATTTGTAATAATAAGAGTGTCATATAATTTCTAGATAATGTTCTAACTTGACAATATTTTTTCCGATATAAAGAAATAAACAAGTATGCATTATTTTCTTCGTTTCTGTGAAGGTAAAAATTATGCCTATTTTTTTTGTCCACACTCCGGACAATTATCATCGTCCTAGATAGCATTTTGAGAATGTTTCTATAAGCAAAGCTCGGTTTTTCAGCTTTCTTCAAGAAATCTTAAGTTGAAGTCCTTATACTTTCTTAAGCAGAAATGAAATGCTTATGGACATTTTTAGCCAACAACAAACAAACATTCTTCTTTAATTCATATTTTTGTTAAATGTTTTTTTCTATGAAAAAAATTGTTGCTAATAATATATTATATTATTATTCAGAATAATTATAACAATACTAAAGTTTTATGTTTTTTTCTTTCTTTCCAGATGAATTCATAGTATCAATTTTACAAAGAAAATGTAAGTTTTATACGTAGTGTTATGAAATTCTTGAATATTTAAGAAACACAATATGTATTAAGAGTTTGTTCCACGATTCCAAATGAAAGTTCAGTAAATAATTTTTGTTAAAGATTCTTTAATTTACTATAATTATGTTTACAATGAAAGATATTTAGTTATTGTAAAAATACTTTTGTTACATCTACAATATTATATACAAAAAAGGAATGCTACACTTTACAATAAAATTTGGTAAAAAATTTAAAATTAATTAAATTAAATTATAAATTAAAATTACATAAATTCGACTCTCCAAAATGAGAGCAATTGAGAAAGAAGAGGTCTTACAAAGAAAAATTTCGACAACTGAGTATTAATAAAACAAAAAACAATATCGAAAAAAAATGTATAAGCATCAATAAAATGGAAGAAATGAAGTTCATTTCATAAAAAAGTTTATATAAAAATTTGTTTGTACAACGTTTTGTGAACCAAAAGTATTAATGAGCACTACTTAGTTATTAACTTAGTATATATTTAATATTGAAAAATTTAAAAAATTAGTTACATATTGTCAATCTTCAATGGATAATTATATTGGTAAAAAACTTTGAATATTAAAATTCTTTAATTCGTGAATCAATTGCAAACAAGACTAATTTTTTTTAGTCATCTATGTTGGGGCGTTCAAATTATTTTCGCATATTTTCTTGTGAATTCGGATATCAAAACGCATGATGTACCTGTTTAAGTTGAAATTTAGGAATAAAATTAAAAATAGTAAAGCATAACTATTAAGAAATTAGTGGTTTTAAGAGAACTATTTTCAAAACATTTAACAAAATAATAATTTTATTACTAGTTGTAATTTTTTACATGCAACTATTCCATAAAGCCGTATTGTAAGCAGTGCCTTGCTTTGATTTAAACAAAAAATAGTGTTGCAATTCGCGTCTTTTTATTCTCCATCGTATTTTCCATGTCCGTACTAATGTCACAAATTGGTGTTCAAGTGTATATATTTATTGTCTTATTTATTGAGTGTTAAAATTTCATTGTTCTTTCCAGTCAACTTTTAGATTTAAAGTGAATGATAAAAATCTCCAACAAATTCGAAGGATATTAATATTATTTTTTTAACAACAACAAGTATGAAAATAATTTTTGTAAGGTTTTGGTTGGTAAAATTCTACGCATATTATATAAGCTCATGCATGAATGAAATTTATAGTAATTAATTTTTAATATAATCTTTGCCTCAAATTGCTTTTTAGTCCTAGCTTAGAGCATTTAGTGGTAAGGTTTTTCACATTTTTACAATATAAAATTTACGATATAGCTAATAACACACGCAAAGAAAATTTATGGTTGTAGAATGGTTGAGAAAGCAATATTGTGTTCTCAGAAACAAATGTGTGGTAGTTGAAAACAAGTTATTAATATTTTAAACATTAATTTTGTTACGGTAAACAAAGTAATGTTTAAAATTAATAATTCCATTATTATATTCATAAAAGAGTGTGATATGGTTAGAGTTTAACAATAAAATTTTGCTAAAAATTTATGACTGCAACACAACTTTTGTTGTTATTTAAAAATAATACAATATAAATAACAATATAATGTTATAAGTGCTAGTTTTAGTGTGAGTGTTAAAAAAATGAATAAAATACAAACAAATAAAAGGGTAGATAAATAAAAACATATACATAAGTACATATCTATATTTATCTCTCTTTACAGACGTGTGTATTTTGAGTATACACACATATGTAAGTATACATTTCTATATTTACATTTTATTTCAACAATATTAATTTATTTTTATTTCGGATTTAAAGCTCAGCTGTTTTGAACAAGAGATCTACCAATAAATATATGATTGAAAAACAAAATATTATTATTATATTAAATAATAGTGTTGTCGTATTTAACAATATTATTATAATATAAGAACATGGTATGGTGAGTCTCAATTATATTTTAGTCACATCTAACAATAGTGTTGTCATAGTTACAATAATAAGATTAGGTGTAACAAATTTCATTGGTTTTGTTGATAATATTATTATTAACTCAGACAATAACATTATTAAAAGTTTGTTTTTCTATTGACAATAATATTATTTAACTACAACCATATAATTCAACCAAAGTATGTTGCTGTTTGGTTATGGTTACCTCAACCATATTTTTTCTTTGCGTGCATGCTCTATATATAATTCATCTTGCCTGCAAAGGCACCCACCACATTTGTATTTTATCTCCAATCATATTATAAAATCTCCATATCAACATAAAATTAAAAAGGTGTAAAAAAGGACACAAAAATGTTCAAGCATAAAAGGGACATACACAAAAATACATGACTTTTAAATTTGTATAGAAACTATATGCCTAAAAAGTTATACAGAAAAGAAAACAACACACAAAATTATGCTCAGCGATAGACTTTTAGAATTGATTTACATTTGGGTTTGTACTTATATTTACATTAATGTAATGCAAATGCTGAGAAAAATGAGAACATATTTTTTTCCAGTTTTTATGCAAAAGTATGTACATACTTTCCCCTGCTTCCTAACAAAATTAACATATTAAGTATTCGTGTTGGTTGAGGTCATATGAAAACGGAATTTATGCACAAAAAAATTATTTTATACGATTTTGCAAAAAAAAAAGACAAAATGTAATTTATTCAAAAAGTTGGTAGTAGGAAGACTCTTTATATCTGAACATCAGTGAAAGCATTATCCTCGAATTAAATAATTCATTTGACATATTGAAACGCACAATTCTTGGAACCATATGTTATTCATGCGAACCTGTCAAATAGCCAACTCGGGTTTCGTTTTGATTACATGTGGGCAGCAAGCATGAATTGAAAACTGAAAAATGTTTTAGTAAAATAATTAAAATTGACACGTTTAAATTACGAAATACTAAAACACATTCCTACCAATGATAATGAGATAAATTTTTTTATATCAATCAACCCTAATAATAACTTTAAGTATATCCTCAAAAAAACATAAATGTGAAAAAAGGCCCAGTTCCTTTCCAAAATTTCCGCCATCAAAATTAGTGTAATACAAATTTTTACCAAGTTCTGGTGTGGCACAATACCAATAAATAAAATATGGTATGTATAATATAAATTTGTAGTTGTAAGGGTATTATATAATGTAGAGAGTCCTGCATAAATATTCAAACAATGTTTGAACCTAATAACATTTAAAGATTACGCCCAAATTTATCTTCGGTGAAAATAAATTGCACAAAAAAAATTATTAAAAATGCAAAAGCAATAAATATGTAGTTGCTCTCTTTAGTGCTTCAACACGTGATATTTGGCTTTACTACATTTTTTTTTGCAATAGCATGCCTACATAATTCTGGATTTAAAAGCAATTTTTTCATAAACGCGTTCTTTTTATTTCTACTATTTTAAATTGTAAAGAGCAACAACTTGCTATGAAATATAAGTTTGCAAAAATAAAAAAAAAATAATAAAAAATAAAAATTGTTGTAAAAATATATAAATAAGAATACCAAAGCAAATAAGAGACCGATTTAGTGATAAAAGCATAACTTAAATCGAAAAAAATATTCCAGGTATTTAGAAATGCATTATATTATGCACAAATATACTTTTATGTAAAAGTGTAATTTTATTTAAAAAGGGTTCTGCATTATTCTTTTTTTGTAATAATATGAAATCCATTTTATTTTTATTTATTTTTATTTTTTATTTAATTTATTCCATTAATGTAATACATGTGGCCTATTGGCCATTTAAATTTATTACAAGGGTTTGAAAAGAACTGTAACGTACTATGATTAGTTTAAAAATCAAAATAATAACTAAATTAATTTATATTAATACAATATGCATACATTTATGATATGTACAATACGCACGAGATCAAAGAAATGGACTTATAAAATAGAATTTTGTACTAATTCATGATATATACACAATATGTACTGCATAATTCACTAAAAATATTTCAGGTTTGTTAAGCGCTTATATATTAATAAAAAATTGTTGAACAATTTTACAGTTAAATAGTTTAGCAATGTTTTACAAAACTGTAGACCCAATAAAATTAGCTAGACATTTCTCGTGTTAAAATAATTTATTAATCGCCGCTGTAGTGATGACCTAGACATAGCAAAGTGACGTAAGTTTCTAGGCAGGCAATTCCATAGGCGAGCTGCACGTACTACGAATGATTTTTCATAAATAGAGTTGTATATACGGGGTATGAAGATCTGAGGATTTCTTGTCGACCTAATAAACGAAATCAATTCAACAATATAAGTAGGCCTTTGATTTTTTATAATATTAAAAAGGTAAATAAGTAGTCGAAATTTCAAATAGTCATCAAATTTTATGTTAAGGAAGTTTTGTAAGTAATGCGAAACATGCGCCCTAATCCTAAGGCCAAAGACAAACCTCACAATCTTATTTATAAGAAGCCTTATTCTGTTCAAATTACCCAAGTTACATCCAGAGTATACTTCCACACCATAGTTTATCTGAGACATAAGTAAGGTATGACCTACCGCCTTTTGAACATGTAAAGGAAGAAACAAGTTCAGGTGATACAATCTTTGCAAACTAAAACAAGTCTTGGAATAGACTTTATCAATATGTTGATCAAACGATAATCTACTGTCCAGTATCACTCCAAGACATTTAATATTGTCAACAAGTTCAATAGAAACATCTAATATTTTTAGATCCAAGTAGAGGCTACCCGAACTGTTTGATCCAAATATTACAGCATTGGTTTTGTCTGGATTTATTTTAAGTCTATTTGCCTGCATCCAATTTTCCACTACAGCTAGTTCAAAGTTTATTGTAGATTGTAAAGCATCAGAGAATTGATTTTCTCCAGACCATAATAATTGTATATCGTCTGCAAACGCAAATGCTCTTCCAAAGCTCAATTCATCAAATAGATCATTTAAAAACAATGTAAATAGAAGAGGACCAATAACTGAACCTTGTGGAACCCCCGACCTAACCTGTTTAACTCCCGAACTCAAACCATTTATGGAAACAAATTGCTCACGACATGTCAAGTAAGACCAAATTAATCTACAGGACGAAGTAGAGAAACAAAATTTAGTACTTAATTTCTTAATCAATAAATTATGGTCAACCTGATCAAATGCCTTGAATAAATCCAGAGAGACTAGTACAGTCAGTCTGCCCATATTGAAATTTCCTCTAATGTAATCGGTAAGTCCAGTCAAAAGAAGTCCTGTATTTCTGCCACTACGAAAACCATATAGACATTCATTTAGCAATCGCTTATTTTCTATCCATCTTGTGACTTGATCCTTTATAATAATTTCAACAACCTTTGAAAGCGTAGGTAAAATTCTAATCGGTCTCACATTATCAACCGAGAGTTTATGACCAGTCTTTGGAATAGGTATAATTCGCGAAATTTTCCATGCACTGGGAAACTTTGAGGAAGTGAGTATACAATTTATAAAATAGAGAAAATGTCTGTCCATAAATGGAAATATAATCTTAAGAAACTTTATTAAAATACCATCAACACCAATCGAAGCAGACTTTATACCAGACAAGGCCAAAACAAGATCCGAAAGCGATATGTTCGAAAAAGAGAAACCATCGGTGGAATTATTAAATAACGAGAAATCTAAATTATCATCAATAGAATATAACTGGCTGTTTATGAAATTATCATTAATTGCATCAACATTGATATCAGAGTCTACATAATTGTTTTCACAGATACCAGCATTATGCAAGGTCTTCCACATTTGTTTAGTATCGCCTGAGCGGAAAATACGGGCACTATACCTCCTTTTAAATTTCCTTATCTTTGACTTAGTAATATTGCGAAGCCTGCTATATATAGTCCAATTTCTGCCACATCTATCAGCATAAAAAGTCTTCAAAGCTATGTTAGTTAGAGACCTGTGATACATTATGTCACTGTTAAATTTCGGTCGGAGTGGGCTATCATTGCGCAAAAATTTTCTTAAAGGAACATAATTTAAAAGAGCATTTAAGATGTTATTGAGAAACGAGAGTTGTTCGTCTGTATCTCCTGAAACATATAGTTCTGAAAAGTCGGTTTGAGCTGAATGTCTCTCAATGGGTGCAAGGTCAGTATTTGAAAAGTCTCTGAAAAAATAGGTTTTAATGTGGTATTAACACAAAAATTGAAGGATGCACAAACGAGTGAATGATACGAAATCAAAGGAATTTGAAACTGAGCGGATGTATTGACTAGCATACTGTCGCTTAATAAAAAGAAGTCAATTAAGGACACAGATTGATGAAAGAAGTCAACATGGGTTGGCATACAGTTATGCCAACTCTGATCATTAGTTATTACATTTCTTTATGCAATTATTTTCTTGTTGATAATGATCATTAAAGTTGTTCTTTGATCTACTTTTGAAATCAGTACATAAATTTTTATATGCTTTTATATTTCAAAATTATACAGGGTAATTAGTTTAGTTCGTCAGAATTTTTTTTCGTTATATATTTAGGTTTGTAATCAAGCATCATGTAATATAATTAAACTTTAAGTTTGAATGAATTCAAATTTCCTAATTATTTTAGATATTATGATTAAGATATTTGATGTTGTCATAAACATTCATACAATGGATTATTAAATTATTTGGTAAATTTCTTGTAATACACTCGTTTGAGGAATAGATAAAGGCATTTGGGATAACCTGTTAATGCAAGGTAGGCACAAACAATATTACTGGGTAATCAATGGTTGGGTTGGGCGATAGTGTTTTAATAACATCTGGGAACATACTATTATTTTGACGAAATACTTCTTCGATTGCCGACGAGCCAGAGCCAGATTTTTATGCATGCTACGACTATAAAATCTCGTGAAGCAATTTTATCCTTAGGTTATATGCTACTATAACTCATTAATATTCTGGTAACTTGACAACATTTTTCCCGATATAAATAAATGAACAAATAATCATTAGTCTCTCTTTTTTTTTAAAGTAAAAATATTTCCAAGGTAGCACATTACTTAGAAATTATATGACACTCTTATGTCATATAATTTAATAGCCCGTATGGATATATTTTCCGGGTTTTCAGATTTTTCTAGTTAGTTTTTAGCTTAAACCTACTCGTTTATCAATTTTCAGCTCACTAGCGCAAATTTTTATTTTAATTCTTATCTTCAATCCCAAAATTTTCTTTGGCTAGTGCTTATTTTTCGTGTTTAGTTTCATTGGAAACGGATAGTAATAAATATATAAATATGTAGTATATTCAAATGTGCTATCCGAAGTACATTAAAAGGAGGCTTAAATTTTATGGGCGTGTTAAAACCCTTTTTTCAGGAAAATTTAAAGCCTTGCATTATTTCAAAAAGTGTGCCAAATTTCAGTAAAATCTCTTGAGTTAAATTTGCTTTTTCAACTCTCAACCTTATGGGCATAGCCCCGCCCCCTGGTCAAAATCTTGGAGTTTTTAGTTTTTTTAGTAAGTTGCTAGTCTAGACCTACTTGTTTATCAAAATTCAGCTTACTAGCGTACATTTTAATTCTTTATTCTTATGGGCGTGATACCGCCCACTTTTTCAATCACAAGTTTTTCTTTGTGTATTATTTATCTTTCCTGCTGAGTTTCGTTGGAAACGGATTGTAAGAAATACATAAAGATGTAGTATATTTAAATAACCTGATCCGAAGTACATGAAATAGGAGGCTTAAATTGTATGGGCGTGTTAACTCCCACTTATATTATTGCAACATATGTGCCAAATTTCCATTAATTCGTTTGAGTTAAACGCCTTTCGATATTGGTTTTTAATTCTAAGCTTATGGGCGTAGTCCCTTCCCCTTGGTTAAAACTTTCCGGTTTTCAGATTATTTTAGGTGATAATTTACCGAGTTCTACTTATGTACTAAAGTTTAGCTCAGTAGCTCATAGTTTAATTTTTATTGGCGTAGCCTCGCCCTCCCCTGGATTATATTTCTGGATTTTCAGATTTTTCTAGTTAATTGCTAACCTAGGTCTAATTGTGTACCAAATTTCAGCTCTCTAGCAATAGCGGAAGTGCTTCATCAATTTGATGAGTTATCAGCAGGGAAACCACAAATATGCAATTGCATGTTTTTTCTTGTCTGATATATCAATCCGGAATTAAGATATTTATCCGTTTCAGAACTTTTAATGAATTCTGGCATCGATTTGTTAGTGCGTATTTTTGCATATTTTACCTTTTAAAGCATGTTTTTGCATATTTCAGTCTAACGTGCATATTTTGAGCATTTTTCGAATTTTTAGAGCATATTTGGCGTTTTTATGGCATATTTTAGTACTTTTTAAAAAAAATTTATTTTAATAATTAAAAAAAATTTTTTTTGGTAAAATTTTCTACTTTTTTCTGTCAAAATTTTATTTTGTAGTGAAAGAAACAGTAGTATGGGGAAGCAATATTTTGCTATCATTATGAAGTAAGACTTTAAAAAAGAGCATTGTGCATGTTCTGGCTTCCGAATCGATTTCACACGTTTTCTTGTGAGTTCTGATGTTAAATCACATGCTAAACGTGTTTAAGTTGAAATTTAGAATGTGCCAATTATTAGTATGTGTTTTGACAACCAAATTTAGAACAAAAGAAATAAAATTATTTTAATTTTCACTCACTTGTAAGAAGTCTTGTAAAAGAAAAACGAAACAAGAAAATTAAAAAAATTTAAATCTTAAATATCCAATTTTATTTCTGCTAAATTTTAATGCTGGAACAAATACTATTGATTTGCATATTCCAAATTTCAACTTAAAAAGGTGTAACATGTGTTTTAACATCCTCACTGGACGCTAATTTCAATAAATACTTGGTTTGGCACGCTGTTCCGATTACATCAGTTGAGGTTGAAAAAGAAAATTTTCAATGTATAAAAGTTTATTTAGATGTGACCGGCTGCGATTTTTATTTAAAAAGCTATGTGAAGAGTTTTTGTTTATTAAAATAATAATTATAAAAAAACCTTATCTTATTCTTCAAAATACAGTTCATGATCGCTTTTGAAGTAAAGTTAAATTTTCGCTCTTAGTTAATTTTTTTATTGTTTCCTTTTTCTGTTTATTTTATTTTTGTCTTGTTTTGTAAATTTTGTTGAATTGCTAAATTAAAATTCGTTTTTCATTTCCAAATAATCCAATTTATGTTATTTTTAAGAGCATATTTTTTGAGTTTTTAGTGCATATTTCGAAGTTTTTAGTGCATATTGAATGCGCATAAAACACTTTTTTTGGAGCATATTTCTGGTTTCCCTGGTTATCAGTCAATAAGTATGTCTTAAAATATGCACTTTTTGCACATCCATATCTCAAGAGCCTTTCGTTCTAAAACTTTTAAATTTCGCATAAATTAATTCTAATTATGAATTTAATTTCAGAATTTTTCGGCAGCTGGGAACAAAGTTATCAGGAGGGTAAAAACAAAAACTGCGTGCATTGGCCGGAACTTGAAAAATATATTAACTTTAAAGATTTCAATTGTCTATATTAATAAAATTTTATCTATATTTCATGGGATTTTAACATTTTTCGTTGCTCGTTTTGCTGTTGTAGCGGCCAAAGTTCTACATACTCTCCAAATTTCAGGTTCGTAGCTCTAACGGTTCTCGAGCAAATTGCCAGTGACGAACAGACAGACAGACGGACAGCGTAGCGAAACCAATATGGCTCCTTTTCACCTTTGGTGAAGGGAACCCTAAAAAGTAAAAAAATATACAACTTCATATAACTAAATTCAATAAAGCGCGAGAAGGGTTTCGTACGGACTCTTAATATGTAATACTATACGAATTTTAGTCTATCCCTCTAAGTACAGGCGGTTTTTTTGCTTTTGGGGTTTTTTTTTTGTTTCTGGAGTTTTATTTTGGTGAATTTTTGGAATTTTGGCGATTTATGTTAGTTTGAGAATTTTTTTTTATTTTTAACGATCTTTTTTGTTTCAAAGATTTTTTGGGTCTCTTTTTATTTTGAGATTTTTTAGTTTTAGGAGCATTCCATGAAAAAGTGGAAGTCTGAACGATTTCATTAACGTTAATTTTTTAAATATTTTTGCGACTACATTGTAGGATTATGTTTTCATCTGAAATAATTTATATAAATTATAACGAATGTATTACATCCCAGTAAAAAAAGAGACTCCAAAATATTCATGAAAATTTAGAGTTTGCGATCTGGAAGTAGTGAAAATTTCGATCCGATCTAATGATTTTTACATAGGGTTGTCGTTGCAAGAAGTTCTCTTTTTCGATGCCTGGTCACTGAATTGGAAGCGATATTAAGAAAAATTCCCTTTTTTGTGTTTTATGATAATATTTTCATTTAGGAAAAATTGTAAATAGTTGCCTGTTTTAACAATTCGTTTCTTGTAATACGAATTTAAGCCCGAAACAGTGTTTTCATGTAAATTTAAGCAAAAAACTTTTAAATTTTAGACTAAAAATAGTTCATAAATTTCTTTAAATAAATAATTTTTTTTTAATTCTGGTGAGTATTTTCTAACATTATGGAGGAGTTACAAGGTTTTGTGTGACTAAAATAAGCTTCTACATGGTTTTTTGCTCACTCTCGGCAAATTAAAAATATCGATTTTTTGGAAGCAATGAAAATGTACTTCCACTAGAATGACTTCCATTTTTTTCACTGGGATATTCTCGAAAAACCGTTAATTTTTTGAGACTAACAACAACTAGACTTTTTAATTTACTTTTACAACATATTTTGCTACGTGGCTGTCACTATTTTTTTGTGAGATAAAAACAAAATTTCGTTTGTCACTTCAAGTGACCAGTGAGTAGTGTTAAACTGCAAAATGATATTTTTTGTCAAGAACTTTGTTGAGGAGAAAGTAATTAAAACGTGAAGGAAAGTTTATATGATCCACACGTGATGCATAATTCCTTTTTATAATGACAATTATAAACACAGTGAAGTGTACAAATTGATTTTTGTTTTTTTAAAGTTAAGTTTTTGTGGTCTAAAAATTATGTATGCGTAACATCGAGTAATAAGTATTGTCCTTCGATTTTATTTCTGTAAACTGATTACTGCCTACCAATTTTAAATAACATAAATATGGGTGGCGAACAACTTTCAATCAGTTCTAGCCATGTGCGAAAATTTCGCGAATAGCGTGGGGAAGAACATTTGAACATCATCAGTAATGAAACTAAAATAATATGCAAGCGAAGAAGAGAAAATATTTGGTAAAGTGAGTTAAAAGCCTCATCGCTTAACATAGGCATAAAAAGGATATTCCGGGGCAGAATTTCTTTTGCCCTTCCCCCTAAACCTATTAAAAATTGCCAGTAATTATATACTTTAATATTATTCAGTACCAGCCGTAATGCCAACCCACCCCCGTAGGAACATTTTTTAGGTATTCCATTGAGGATTAGTGAAAGATGTAAGAAGGCATTGCAAAGCGTCTAGAAGTGCGTTCAATATCAAAATGTGGCTGGAGCTTCTGTAAGTACCTAATTTCCAATTAAGTTGAAAAAACTTTATCGAAAGCTGTTTCAAAAACAAAAATATTTCAATCACAAGGCAAGGAAAATAGAGGGGGTAACCGAACTAGCGCACAAAATTGAGATTGGTCAAGCCGAAAGACGCAATAAGATTTTATAAAAGTTTTGTAGTCTGCTACCGAAAAAGGCCACAGTCCTTTAGATCAGCAATGGTCCTTCATCAGAATTTAAGAACCGTTATGTGGTAAAACCAACACAATGTTGAATGAACTGTTTGCTTACTTTATGTATAAAAATGTAACTATGTCCCGTACGTGACATCATTTGTCTAGAATTGATATAATATAAAAACCGATTTTTATATACAAATATGTATGTTAATAATTTTTTTTCGCCACCATCAAGCTTGCTTCTTAGTAATAATTTTCTTCTCAGATACTTTTTTCCATGTGTCAGAGTTTCGCTGGTAACCATATTCATTTAAAATGTTGGTTAACTCGATTGCAAAAATTACTATGAAGATTTGAGGATTAGTATGCAGTCAATTAAAAAACAGAAAAAACTTACATAATTGCCTTATCATTTAAGAACTATATGTAATACAAACACCTAGAATAATTTAAATTTGTCTGTACGTGACAATGGAATGCTCCTTTAGCGTTTTTGAAAACTTCAAGACTTTGTTCATTTCCAGGATATACCAAGTTACTAAAATTACTTTATAAAAATTACATTAATTGATAACACACCCTTTAATTTTTTTTTTATTTCATAGTTAACTGTTGCAGTCTGTATAAAAATGCACTACTTTTGAAATGCCTATGTATATACACAAAGAATTTATCCTTTTTCACTGCTCGCATTAGAAAACCCTTAAATTTTTAATTATAAAGTAATTTTTTTACTTAGATCTTCACTTCTCACGTGTTTATATTTTATTAAATTTATCTCAATTTCTACGATTTTTCTGCAGCAGAACTGTTTTATATTTCGTATTAATTGTAATTATTTATTTTGTTTTATTCAATTATAATCTATTTTCATTAAATATGTTAGTTATTTAAATTACAAATTGTGGTTTGTTTTATGTATTATACTCTTACATATGCGATGCAGAAAATTGTTATACCAAACACGATGTATTTTGTAAATTTAAATTGTAGTTAAACCACAGCCAGAAAAAAATTAACAATTTTAATAGAATTTTTTATATTTTTTTGCTATTTCTCAGATAATTATTTGGTTGATTATTTTTCATTAAATTGGTTTGTGCAAAAATAATTATATGCAAAAATTTAAATACAAATGTTTTTTTTTCAAAATAAAATAAGTTTATTTGACACTCACTTTATTAATTGTTCCCTTAGCAAAAGTAATTAGCAAAAATAATTATTAGGGTTTAATTAGTAAAATTCATTGATTTAAATATAAAAATCATTAAAAATATTTCATAGGCTATATATTTCTCAAATATTAGGTCTGCTCATTTACTTTCCCAGCAGAAACTAGCAAGGAGAAAGTAAAGCAAAAACTTACTAAATTACTCTCCCAAATATGAAAAAATAAATGAACGCTTTACTTGTAAGAACTTGCAAGAAATTTTTATTCATAACACAACCATAGATGGAAATCATGATACAATTGTACTTTTTGTGATGTATTTTGTTTCATAATATTTTAATTTGCAATTTTTTTATAAATTGGCATTTAATATGAAATTCTTTACACAGTTGTCACGTATTTTTACTATTCTTATGCATTTTTCATAATATTTTAATTTTACTTGTTAACAAATACAAAAATTCCACTTTCCATCTCTGAATATATATGAGGATCAAACAAAATTATTTGCCATTAAAATTGAATTTATGTGGCTTAATGAAAGAAAAACAATAAATTAAGAAAACATGCTTTCCTTTTTTCATACAAGCACATGTTTTTTAACAAAGAAATTCACATTTTTCAGTTTTCCTTTTTCAAATATTTTTTAAATAATTTATTTGGCAACAAAACACACAACATGTGGTTGGATAATTCTTGCAAGTAAAATTTTTACTAGTAATAATTTGTAGGATTTTTTTTGTCTCTCAATTTTCTTTTCTCTTTTGACGCTCTCTCCTTGCAAATTTTTTGTTACAAATTCGCAAAAATTTAATTTTTAGTAAATGAACAAACCTATGGTGTGAGGAAATTTGACATAATGAATTTGTTGGCTTAAGAAAAATATTGCTTTAAAATAACTTATAATCTTCATTGAATCTCATACTTTTTTCACTCGAAAAAATAATGTTTTAAGCAGTCAAGAGAAATATAAAGTTTTTAGACTAAAAGTAGTAGCAGGTTTAATATTTTATAATAATCGTTATACATTACTTGATATATCTGAAATATTAAAAAAAAATTAAAACCAACAGGTAAAATTTTTCAAGTTCGAACAATACTTTTCAACAGACAGCCTAAAAATGCAAAAAATATTATTAATTTTTTTGTCTGAGAAAGTATATGTATGTATACATATAGCTTCCAATTAGTTCCATTTGTAAAAAATGGGCATTAACACGCCCACAAATTTTTTTATTTGATTTTATGAAATTCTACACATTTGATTGCTGCGAAACCTAGCAACTACTTTTGTTTTATATAATTACACCAATTTAAAGTTGACACAATAGGTGGGGAACGGTTATTAAAATTTATTGTTATATTTCACATTTTGCTACTAAACCGATTCTGTTGAAACTTACCACACTTCTTGTGCTCTGAAATAGACACAAAATACTATTTAGTATAATGAGCGGAGTTACGTCCATTAAAATTTAAACTTTCATTTTAAGTGGTTTTACTTTACCGTTTTTGACAAAACTGAACACAAAACATGTGCTCTGAAAAACACAACAATGATGCACTTAAAAAATTAGGCATAGGCACGACCTTTAAAATTTAATCTAGGCGCACGAAAGTACGCCAGGCCAAGTTCCGGCCAATACACGCAGTGTGTATATTTACACGAAGTCATTCGAGCTGTTTTTAACCCCCCCTTCATAACTCTATTCCCGCAATCGTAAAATTATGATATTTAAACCATTATTAGAATAAATTCATATAACTTCATTTTTGCGAAGTTTGAAAGTTTTACAATGAAAGGTTCCGGAGATATAGAGGTACAAAAATTCCATATTTTAAGACATACTCACTGACCACTGACCATTGACGACTGACACACCCATCAAATTGATGAAGCACTTCCGCTATTGCTAGAGAGCTAAAATTTGGTACACGAGAAGATCTAGGTGAGCAATGGGCGGGGCTACGCCCATAAAAATTTGTGCTATTGAGCTGAAATTCGCCATAGAGCTAGGTCTAGGTAAGAAACAAAATAAAAATATCTGAAAACTCGAAAATTTTTAACATGTGGGCAAGCTACGCCCATTAAGTTCAGAATTAAAAAAGCTAATTTAAGGCGCTTAATGGAGTCTATTTTATTGAAATTTGGCATATATACTGCGGTAATGCAAGGCTATAAATTTTTTATTAAAAAGTAGGCGTTGACACGCCCATACATTTTAAACCTCATTTTAATGCCCTGCGGCTCAGATTATTTAGATATACTCTTTATGTGGTTATTATTATCCGTTTGCAACGAAACTTGACACGAATACTAAGCGCTGGCCCAAAAAAAAATTCAGTTTGGAAAAGTGCGCAGGTGCGCTTGGGAGATGAAATTTGATATACAAGTAGGTCTAGGTGAGAAATCTGAAAACCTGGAAATTTTAGTTAGAGGGCTGAGGCTGCTCCCATACAAATTAAAAATCAATAGTTGTGCTTATGAGCTGAAATTTGATACAGAAGTAGGTCTAGGTGAGAAACCAACTAGAAAAATCTGAAAACCCTAAAAATTTTATCAGAATTTTCAAGTTAGCAGATTGTCTAGAAATTATATGACACCCTTACGATTACAAGTTTATATAATACATAACATATTTCTGTGTTAGGTATTGTGGCAAACAAGAACTTGGTAAAAATTTATATCTCACTACTTTTAGTGGCCGAAATTTTGGACAGGAACTTGGCCTTTGTTCACATTTATGTTTTTGTGAGGATATTAATTACACCTATTTTTTGTTATAAATATCAAATTCCAAAGCTGTAAGCAAAAAATGTATTATGCCACTTCAAAACAAGATATTATTTTAAATATGTTTTTCCAAAAATCTAATCTGCGCCCAGAGAAAAATAAGAAGAATACTGCAAGAATACTGAGAAGTCCCATTTTTAATTTAATTTTATTGGAAATTGCCGGAAACTCAAAACAAATTATATTACTAATATCTGTGTATTTGATTGCATCATTTTCTACCTAAGAGAAACTTTTAAGCCAAAAATATTGATAGGCGAAATTGTTTTATAATGGCAAAATAATTAACATGATTTCTTCTTCAAAAAACGGCAAAAGTCGACTTTTTTCAAAATGTTTAGTTTAAATTGCGTATAACTTTTGATTTAATTGCGATTTTGATTCCAATAGCTCTTGGATAAAAAAAAATCCACTTGCAAAAAATCTTTTTTATCTGATCAAAAACAAGAGCTTGGTATCGATTTTAATTTTTCATTAACCCAAGGTTGCCCACTTTGGTTTCATAACAATCGGACAGCTAGTTTAGAAACTGCAGAATTATTTCCAATTTTTTTACAAAATCCCCACTGTGCATCGGGTACTTTAGGCCCCGCTGGGCATTTATGGCAGCAAACCTCATATTTAAGACAGAGCAATTTTAGTATATCAATTAAAGAAAATTATCTTTGCAACCAGTTTAATGTGCATATATTAAGAAAGCATACTTCAAAACTTTAAATCTTCGCATTAGCTTGAGTATCGGGAGCAGCCAATATAATAATTTTCGCACAATAACTGTGGCTCTTTTCACCAATTCGAAACATTTACTATATATGTCTAGAGATACGTTCTTCGTTTCCAAAGGCATTAAGCAGAACACGAACTTTGTTAAGCCTACAGTACACGGCATGTAAAAATACACATACAAATGTGGCTCTGGAAATGTGTCATATTTAGATTTTGGAACAAAAATACTATCAATATTTTGCGACATGTAGCAACTACAAATAATTTAAAAAAATGCAACCAACATGCTGAAAATTCTCGTGACGTCATATTCACATGCGCATGTGGATTTTTACATGTCGTGTACTGTAGGCTTTAGTATTTCGCACTATTGATGATTATGATATGATTGCACTTTCCGGTTGATTAACAGCGCTTCATAAGAATGTGTAAAGGAGAAGAAAAACGTGTTTATTAAAGAAAGTTAATTGAAGTATATTTTTGAAATTTTAGTTTTTGTGGGAATCGGTATACCGGTACATACCGGTATAGACGTAAAAGGTTTTCTGGATACGGGTATTTTCTAACCGAAATGAATTTCAGTATCAATATCGATACCGGTATCTAATTTTAGCGGTATTTAAATCGGTATCGGTTTTTTTAACTGGAAAAGCTGTCGCAATTACTTCAAATAAACTTTTTATTTCACTACAATAAGCATATGCTTATATAAAACTAAGAATTAAAGCTAAAATGTTGGCAACATTTCAACATAAGGCAAACTTTTTTTGTATTAAACAAAATCTAGGAAAATTTGTGTTTTTTTATTTTTGCAAAACTACTGCCGGCCATTTTGGGCTGCTAGAAATAAATTAGAAGCTTAAGGGGCCAACTTTATTTTTAGACAAACCGTCATTCAACAAATTACCCGTGCCAAATAAGTATAACAAATTATTGCAATTAAATAAATTATAACTTCAAGGCAAGCAATGGCCAGTGCGAGTTGGAAATGGCGTTACACGTGTAATAAAATGTCCAAAGTGTTTGAGTGGAATTTCATTAGCTTTGGATTTAAATAATAATAAATTGTTTCGTTCCTGCGCACATTAAATAAAATCTTAAATGGTTGTATGTTATGTCTAAACCAAGTTCATGAGTTCAACTAAATTCTAATTTATTTAAAAAAGGTTGTTAGATGTTCGCCTCAACTACACAAGAAAATAAATTTAAAAAAAGTGTCTGGATTAGTTAGTGATTAGAATTTTGGGTTAGCAAAGATTGACTACGTGTGTTTGTCAGATACAAAGTATTTTATCATTAAAAAGTCTTTAACAAAGCATCCCCAAGTGATTTAAATAGGGAATTTTGGGTGCAATGATAAATTACTTACCTATTAACATAAATCCGAGATTTATACTTGAAATTTAATCTTAAAGGTATTACAAAGGTTATTGATGGTAGGACGCTGTAGTCAAGTTGGCATATGATTTATTTCACAAGGATATGCAGATTTTTTTTCAAATACAATTACTTAATTCACCAAGCCTTTTATATATTTGAATCGATTGTTTTATCATATTAAATGAAATAGTTTAAAATTTGTTTTTGGTAGTTTTTATATCAAAAATAAATACACTATTACATTTTTATTTCATAAGTTTTTAAAATGTTGTATTTAGAGGGGGACTCTCTGAAAGAATTTGTACGTAACTTCTTCTTCTTTTGTCATTAAATATATAAAATAAATTAATACACTACACACAGAGTGTTCACAATTAAAACAATGAAATTGTGTATGATACAAAATACGACGACACAAATTGTAGTGAACTAAGCAAATATAAAGTAAGGTGTATTTTTGTGTATTTGTAATGCCTACAGGACCAAAAATTAAGTAGGATTCAAAAAATAACAGAAGTGAAATAAGTAATTGTTCACTTCCACAAGTCAACCAGAAGACTCTTCAAGAAAATTTTTATGAAAATTTTCCAAAAACTTAGTGCTTTTTTCATATAGTAAATATTTATACTGAAATCGATCGTCTGTCTTGTAAAAACTGCACATAAATGAAAAAATTTCTAAGTTTTGGTTTTCTGAAAAAACCAATTTTTATATATCTTTACACAAAATTTCTGAAAAACTTTTTATTAAAAAAAAAACAAAATTTAACTGACTTTAAAAATAAGTAGTTAAAGGTTGAAAATAACCTGCGAAACGAACTTGCGGTCAAAATGATCAATATTTGCTTTGTTGCTGCAAAACATGTTATGATTAGAGAACCTTCCCATGCCAATTATATTATAATATATATATATATATATATATATATATATATATATAATATATATATATATATATATATATATATATATATATATATATATATATATATATATATATATATTTATATTTATATATTTATAATATTATATTATTATATATTTTATATATATATATATATATATATATACATATATATATTTATATTTATATTTATATTTATATTTATATATTATATGCATTTCTCATTTTTATACATCACAAAAGCCATAACTTATAACCCTCGTTAAAGAGTCTTAAGTTGTTGTCTGTTTTTCTGATTATATTGTAAAGTTCGTTATAAAATCTACTGTTAGTAACAACATCTTAGTTCATAAAAGATATTCAACCTTAAGCACTCTAAAAATCCTACAAAATCTCTAAAACTATTTTTTTTTAACAAACTATTTGTATCCACATACTTAAATATGTAAACATATAGTATATGTAAGTATAACCAAATGTGCCTCAAGATACTTCTTTGTCCTTTTAAAATAGATTATATAATGCGTATAATAGATTATATTTATGTAGTTCTTAATTTAAATTAGTATTGTGATATAAAATATGGGTTTTTTAAAATAATCTTGTGCTTATTTTCAGCTTAATGTACCACAAAACGTTTAATTTTGGAAATATTTGCAAAACTAACCTAAATAATATACATATGTATGTAAATACATGGCAGCCAATAGCAAAGTACGAAGTACCTCTTCACTCCAAGTAGCCAAATCAGGCACCATAGTTCTGCTTGTATTGCAACAGGATGCCCAGATATAAGCGCTTGTGAAAGCTTAGTGTTTCTTGTAAATGTTTTCATAATCAATTCAATAGTTGAGAAGATATACGCCCTTGTTCTGTAAACCGATCGATTTGAAACCACACGATTTTAGAAAACTAAATCCGACAATATAAATATTTTTTTTTAGATATTGTTTTTTAATTTCTTTATTGTATAGATTCTCAAACATCATATCTGAAAGAAAATTATCGTGTATGATTTTAAACCCGTCTGCAGGACCATTATTAATTTTTGGAAAACGAGATATCTACTCGGATTCGGTTAACAGAACAGGTCCGGTAGATTTACTACCATTATTTACTATTTAAGAAATTTATTATTCGACATATTGCCATAATCACATCCCAATCCGAAATTTATGGTCTATATGACCAAGCTGAACCACCAACATTTCATTGTTGCTGTAACAATTCATCAGTAGACTTCAACCACACATTTTGAATAGTCACAAACCTCTTGTCTTATGCACAGACTTTCAAGAACTATTTGAGAATTCACAAATAATAATATTTTTGAAAATCACAAAAGAAAAATAAGCATAGTAGGCTTAAAAAGTTATACAAAACCCAGCAATTAATTTATGTTCCATATTAAAAATAAAATAGATTGATGAGAAGGATGCACTCTAGGAATTAAAAAAATGGGTAGAGCCACCCCCATTTTAATTTTATTTTATATTTCAAAATCTTCATTCTATCTAAGCGATTTTTGCAAAATTTGTCATACACTCCGAGCTCAGAAAAAAAATCCAATATAGCATTAAAAAAAACGGTGCGGAGCAATGCCCACTAAACTTTAATATTACATTTAATATTACTTAATTGATTTTGCATATACCCTGCGCTAAGGAAACGAATCAATCTTGCATTAAAAAAAGTGGGCGGTATCAGGCCTATGATGGCTTATATGATATTATATATAATTCGTCTCATACTATTACCAAAAAAAAAAAATAGTTCCAAATAGTGTCGTCTCTTAGAATGAAATAATTTTTTGTTTAAAAAAGTTATATATTATATTCCACGTGTTTTTACTTGACCCATTTTTAAGAACCCTGTTGCATACCTTTACAACAGAAAGTGGTGCGATGTTTAATTTAGAAAATTGTTTGCAAGCTTTGGACGCTCCGAATATATAAACTTGGCACTAAAATTATTAGAACAAAATTTACCCACTTTAAAAATAAGCACTAAAAAGTTGAAAATACTTTCGATTCAGTTAAATAAACTTTTTTTTTATACGTAATCTTAAATTATATTCAAATTCGGTAAAAATATAAATTATAACTAAACGAGGATTTTTTAACCAGATTGTCACCGACTTTTAACAGAATTTTAGGTAATACATATAAAAATGATTTATTTTTAACTTGTTCAACTGAGGAGCTCCGTAAGCAGGAAATGCTTAAGAAAAAAAACAATTAAAAATCCGTAGTATTAAATAAATTTGTATTTGTACTTTTATGTAAAGAAAAGAAACCTTAAGCTGATATAATATACATACATATTAGTGTCCTGCACAAGACCATTTTTAAGACCTTTCAAAACATGAGGCATTTTTCAAATGCTTTACTACAGCGAAATATTCTAAAACAAACGCTTAACAACACTGTTGGCAAGACAAGCAACTGCAACAAATGTCTTGCCAACAGTGTTGTTTATGATTTGTCTTATAATATAATATCTCTCATGTCTTGGAAGGTCTCAAAAATTGTTTTGCGCAGGACTTTAATACACATGAGAAATATTTAAGTTATTTATAATAAAATCATTTCATTGCATTTACTTGCTTTTCTGTCAAAAGCTAAAGAAGTAAAACAATTTATTTTTTTATCTTCTCTTTACAGAATTTGGACAATCAATTTAGGGTTTCGATTTAATGGTTTCAAAATAAACGGAACAAGATTTTCAGACGTAATATTTAATAAAACAAAAAATAAATATATTATAAATAACACACAACTCAGAGGCAAGAAAGAAAGAAAACCATATTACACACTTGGTCAAAACAAAAAAGTCAACTCAAGGCAGCATCAGCAGTAGCAAAGGAAAAGCGGCAATTGAATGAAACTGTCATTTCAAAACAGAAGAATATTAAAAAGTGGAACAAGATAAAATGCATGCAAGGCAGTTATAAATGTTTACATGAATGAATAGAAGTAGAGGCTGAAAACAACAACACGCACTTACAAGAAGATACAAAAACAACAAACAATATCAAACAAAAAGTAAACAGTCACTCCAACGTAATCAATTCCACGTACGCCAAACAAAGAACAAAAAAAGAGGAAAAGGAAAGACCTTAACACTGTAAAAATGTCAGATGTTAAGAGCTGCTTCAAGTAAACATAAAAAACAGAAGCATACAAAAAGCATTTATTGAATGTACTCCCACATACAGGCGCGCCATTACGACGACCGAAATTGTTTGCCTGAAATAAAAAGTTTTGCAACTTATGAAACAAAACCAAAGTTTTCATTTTATTTTTAAATCAAGCAAATAAATGGATCTTTCCAAAGACAAACAAGTAAAATATTTAAAGAGAAAACTTAAAGCATCTTTAACTTCATATTGGAGGGCAACTTACACGAATCGAATGTTTGATAGAAGTATGAAGGGAGCTTAAGCTCTGAAATCGCAACCTTTACATTTATTTCTACTAGCAATAATAACAAATCAAACAGCAAGAAAATCATAGAGTCTTCAGCATTAACATTTTATAAGTTTTCCCATTAAAACTATATTTCCCTGAATTTAGGCACGATAAATATTTTATATGGATTCTTTAGTTGAAAACAAGTCGAACAAAAGCTTAAAGTTTTCTTCTTTAAACGCTTGTGGCATATTTTATACTGCAACACTCACAGACACTAAAACTTCCAAGGCTACAAAGGCTTTCATCACATATGCTTGCACTCTAAATTCTACAAAAGCTGCTAGAAATTTCAGTTTTAATAAAAATAATCAGACATCTGCGATATTCCTGCGCAGGATCTCAGAAAAATGTATACACTGCATGGTGACAACTGCACGTTTTTTACTCTACATATTTCTGATACTCATACTAACAGATGGTTACACATTGAATGCAGTAGTGGCGCTAAGTGAAACTATAACAAGCCCAGCAGAGTCTGTAAATATTTCGAAGTTATCATCTTCTTTATTGCTGACAGCATTAACGTCTTCTCAACTGCCAGTAGAGGCTCTCGTTTTAGAATCCAATACAAATTCACAAGTACACAATGGCTCTAGAAACCATCAAACAAACAGCAGTTATCACAAACTATACGGCAATGCAAGCAAGATTAGTAACAGCAGCAGCAGCAACATCAAAACAAATACACTACCTACTTGGGCAACACTTAGCAATAGCGATACCACCAATGGCATTACCATCACTACCCTACCATCACTATCAGCACCAACATCCTCGTCGCCATATTTTTACAATGACAACATGTCAACGACGACTCCCCAGTCACCTGCAACAGCGTTCACAACAGACCTGCCATCTGCTTCATCGACAACACTTATGGAATTCACCATGCCTGCAGTCCATACAGTGCTCGTCTGCATCATTTTGCTTATTGTCATTTTGGGCACTATTGTTGGCAATATTTTGGTCTGCATTGCCGTTTGCATGGTTCGTAAGCTACGACGTCCTTGCAATTATTTGCTTGTATCTTTGGCTCTATCGGATCTTTGTGTGGCTGTTTTGGTCATGCCGATGGCACTGCTTTACGAAGTATTGGAAAAATGGAATTTTGGCACCGTCCTATGTGACATTTGGGTGTCGTTTGATGTGCTGTGCTGTACAGCATCCATATTGAATCTGTGTGCCATATCAGTCGACCGTTATTTGGCCATTACAAAGCCTTTGGAATATGGCGTCAAACGTACACCACGTCGCATGATGTTGTGTGTGGCTTTAGTTTGGCTAGCGGCTGCATGTATCTCACTACCACCGCTACTTATACTGGGCAATGAACATGTAGATGAAAATGGCAAACCAATGTGTTCAGTTTGTCAAAATTTTGCATATCAAATATATGCAACGCTTGGTTCCTTTTACATACCTCTGGCCGTTATGTTGTTTGTATACTATCAAATATTCAGAGCTGCACGACGCATTGTGCTGGAGGAGAAGAGAGCACAGACACACTTGCAACATGCTCTAAATGGCACTGGCTCACCACCTGGCCACACCGACTTGGATGGTGGCGGTAATGGCCAGCAGCGTCACAGTAGTTATGGCAATACGTCGCTTAATTATTCCACCTGCGGTGGTCTTTCTGTCAGCCAGGGTGGCGGTGGTGGTGGAGGTGGTTCGGGCTCAAGCGGTCTTTTGGGCTCGCCACACCAAAAGAAGCTGCGCTTCCAACTGGCCAAGGAGAAAAAGGCCTCCACTACACTGGGCATTATCATGTCTGCCTTTACTATTTGCTGGCTGCCATTTTTTATTCTAGCTCTTATACGTCCATTTGTGGAGAATGAGACCACTCATGTGCCACAATCACTATCTTCGTTGTTCCTATGGCTAGGCTACGCCAACTCATTGCTCAATCCCATCATCTATGCCACCCTAAATCGTGATTTTCGCAAGCCCTTTCAAGAGATTCTCTACTTTCGCTGCTCTAGCCTTAACACTATGATGCGTGAAAACTACTATCAAGATCAATATGGTGAGCCACCCTCGCAGCGTGTTATGCTGGGCGATGAGAGGCAGGGTGCGCGAGAAAGTTTTCTCTGAAATTAGGCATTATAAAGGGTCAAGAGAATTGACCGCAGCGTTTACCACAGGCTTTGAATTCCTAAGCCCTTTATATTCCTACAACTGCACACATAATAAAACGTCATTTACTTATACGCCTTAAGCCAAACTAACACACAATGACATCACATATGTATTTCCATAGTTATTATATGAATTAGCGTTTCATCATCATCTTTTTCCCACTCGCAGCACTACAGCCGCTACTACTATTACTCTGAGTGATGATTTTGCTTTTAATTAAGTTAAGAAAATAACTTATTATTTAAGTTATTAATTAAAGTATAATAAATAAACTGTACACATATTTTAATTAAGCAGAAACATAATAAATTAAGAAAACACTATGTGACGTAAATAAATCTTAAACATACTCTCAATGTAAATTATAAATAAAAAAATTATATATATTAATATAGAATACTATAGTTCTAAAGGCCAATCACTAAAATAAATTAAAAAAATTAAAAACTCAAAATCAGCTATAGTTAAAAACTATTTATAAGAAATTGAAGACAAAACGAAAACTTTAAAAGGAAAAACTTGTACTGTTTTAATATTTAGTAATTTTTATGTATAAAAACTGTTAAAAAATATTAATTTTTTTAATTTTCTATGTTAACATAAGCATCAACAGCCAATGAACTTCTACAAAACTTTTATACGCACTAAAATTATTGTAGATTTGTACATTATTTTATTAAATGCAGCAATGCATCAAATAAATGAGGTTCAACAAGATTCAAAAATATCCTACTACGAAACGACTTTGAGTCTAAAAAGGCTACTCGATTGCAGCATTAGCAAAAAAGTTTATTGCACAAATCCTAGTTTTATACCCAAAACATGTGGAAAACAATCAATCCTATGCCAGTTATCGTCGTCAACGTCGCTGTCATTTTAATGTCAATAGTTTTTATGTCATCAATTCATTCAACTTTCACGCGTGTGTGTGTGTAGTAATCAAACAGATATATAAAATGTTCAAAAACAAATTTTTTTGCTTGGTGTACGAGTAACAACAAATTAATTGACCAAAGAAATATGAGGCCAGTTTCTTATTATTATTTTGAAAAAAAACCTTCAACTTTAGTTAGGACAAATATTTAACAGTTTTCCGATTATAATCCACCAATAATTATTGGTTTGAACTTCAATATTATAAAGTACTTGCAATAGGGCTCTAGTGTCAACCAAATTTCAATATATCCTATTAGAGTTTATATTGAAAAATTTTCAAACTTTTTAATAAAGAAAATTAAAACTTAATGAGAAGAGAGCCAAAGCAAGGCTTCATTATTATTATAAACTCTACTTTTGGAAACTTTTTGTGAGAGCGCCTCTGATATCAAACAGGCGTATTAAGTTTTTGAAGTTGTGCTTAGTAGCTATGTATTTTATTGATTATTTTACTCTTGCGATGATTTTGCTACACACTAAAAAAGGGCTATCTGATGTTACATTTTGATAAGTATCCGCTGAGCTTTCTAACAACAATTGACACAAAATCATATTAAAGCAATTAAGGAAAATGCCTGATATACAAATAGTTTTTTAAAGATTTTGTAGGAGACTAGGCTTGAGACCAATATCTTCACTTTTGTAGTCAACGCACTCACTAATTCAGCCAATACAGAGATATTAAATGGATTGAGCACTCGTAATAACTATTGGGACACGTGCACGCTTAGAAAAATAAAACCCTTGAAAGTTTTTCAATTATGTTAGAACGTGTGCAGTTTGGTAATTCCCTGGGCTTACTGCACAAAATAAAATTTTTCCTCATAAAATCTATTTATTTCTCAGCTTAGTTGTCACACTTAAATCAGTATCTTCCCAAGTTTTTATTTGCTTTAGAAAAAAAGTTTCTCAAAGCCCCAAAATAGTCCTTTGTTTCAATGACGACTTTTTCATTTGGTTCAAATCTCCTATCAGCCAGCCATTTTTTTGGAAACAAGAAATAGACGAAAGAATCTAAGTCTGTTGACTATGCTGGATAGAATAGCAGTTCATAGTTCAATTGATGGATTTTTTGCAAAAGTGACTTCACAGGTGTAAACTAAAGACCTGCATAAGACGTCTTATAAGAACTTTTAAGACATGAGGGCAATTTCAAATGCTTTACAACAGTGAAATCTTCTGAAACAAACGCTAAACAACATGTTCGGCAATACGTTTGTTTAACTTATTGCAGGTATAAGAGTAAAGAAAAAAATAGTTCGAGACTGAAGAATTTGTGGTGCTTGTGCTTTTTTCTCTCATTGAAGCGTATACTAACGTCATGCATGTACATACATACATACCTACATAATTTTTGTATGCTCTCTCTTTTTTTTCTGCGCACATGCAAACACACACATGCATTTACATAAGTTGTATGCGCTTGCGTTAAAAAATCTCCCTTAAACACAAACATAATAGCTTACCATTTCAATCTTACACACACACCCAAACGTACAATATGCAAAATAACAAACATACATGTATAAACAGTACTTATTTTCATTGTTTGTTTCAACAAGGCGTCTTGGCGACATCGCTTGTTAACAGTTATTAACACGTACACCAATACATTCATCATGCTTCGTTTATACTGCGACAGCATTTATTATTGGCTTAGTATAATGCATGCCACGAGAGTACATTTAAAAAACATGACGTTTTTACATTTCAAGACTGCTTACGCAGGCCACTAATGTAAACCTACACATTGTCTTAATGAAACTATATCACAGTGAAGAACGACAAAAAAACTAATAAGACACATTTCTTTTGCATTTCGTATTTCTACCGAGTAGGAAAAAGAAGGATTATTGATGGCTTCGAAAAGGCCTTTGTACTCCTTCTTTTGGATATACAAGGACTGCCCGCTTCATCCCATGTTCATATTAATTTTAACACACGTGTTCATTGCGAGGTAGGCCTTTCGTTCTCGCTTCTTTCGCACATATACTAAAAGGGTTTCCAGAGAATGGGTTTTAAAAAGACTTCCAGAGAATGAGTTTTTTGAGGTTAATGTGTTGATCAAAAGCGTCTAACATATTGAAAGAAAACTTCTGATAATAGGAACCGACATAGTTGGTGTGTTCCACAAGATTTCGTTCAAGTTCAGACTAATGAGAGCAAAAAGAAAATTACTCTCTGAATATGCAAAAGATATCCAAAATTGCTGGAACTCAAAAAACCATTATTGCCCATCATCATCATCATCATCATCAAATATTAGTGCTGCTTACTTTTAAAATTAAATTTTATTTTAGTGATTTTAGTCGCTTAAAACGCATAACATAATAATAAAAAATTTGCATCATTGGCAACAGCTGTAAAAAGTAAATGAAAATAACTCCAAAAAAAGTGGAATCTACATGAATTATTTTAAAAAAAAATCATAAAAAGTATTTTTTTTTATTTTATAAATACAGAAATGTCAACAAATGTACTTACAACTTTAACTTTGTTCAAAAGCCTTTCATTTTTATTTTTAATAAACATCTTAAGAACTGTGACCATAATATTGCTAGCACACACAGTGGGATTACACATATGTTCCGGAGAAGAAATAACATTGTTATTGTTCTATTTTTAGCTCTGGTGTATTGAAATGTATCGATATTTTGTTTACAGTTACAAAATAATGCAGAAATTTGTTCAACTTTCACCTGAACATTTGAAGAACACTCTTTTGAAGTGTAAATAAGACTGCGTTCATTGTCTTATATGAGAAATTGTGGCACCAACCTCACTCGGTTGAGATGACTACAACCTCGGCCATATTATATAGCTTATCATTCACGGAATTCATGGAATTATTCCATGGGTTCTATCAATTATTTCTGTCGTGCTGACTTCTTTAAGGCGAATTGAAGGTTTTGCGTCAATTGCGTTGACACTAATATTTTTGACCATTGAAATTGATAGTGCAGAGCCCCACAGTATTCAGCACGACTTTCTTTAGTTCCGACTATGGTTTATGTTAACCGAATAAAAAAAGAACAATAGCAAATTATTTCAACCTCTAACCCAAATAGAATTTGCATCCGGATTCTTTCTAATAGCAGTTGCTATTTGTTGCAGAATGTTGTTACCTCAAACAACACAGCAAAATTAACTGAGGATTGTGTTTGAAAAGAGAAGCCTAATATTTTAATAACAAACATCCGCATTCTACGTAAATAATTTTTGTCATCGCACATGCATCCAATTATTTTACTCTCGATTTTTGTAAACAGCTGTTTTGCAGTTTTTTTTTGGCTTTATATGTGTTTCATGTTAATTCAACAAGATTTGCAGTAATCTTGAGAGATAATTTTTATCTTTGAATTAATTTTATTGATTTAATATTCCATTACTGTTAGGTTAGATTAATTTGGGCTAAAAAGGGGAGCTATTGTGCTCATTTACGAGGACCTACACATAAGCCAGTATAGGTGTGTAATGCGGCGCCCTCATATAAATTAACAAACAAACTCCAATTTTATAGGAACTCGTTCACCTAATCCTTTTAACTTGTCCAGTCAATACATCTAAGGTCAGTAATCTCTGATAAAGTGTCATCCCCAAAATAACGGGATCTCGTCTGCGCAAAAGCTGGACAATCACAAAGGAAGTACTTCATTATCTCGATGTTCTGCATTTATATTCATTCGTGGCTATAATCAGATACAAATGTGCTCGTAATTTAGAGTGCCCCGATCAACTTTCCTAGCACGGGCTTGTTTACTTTCAACAGTTCCTTGTTTTTCCTTCATACCGGTCGTGCTTTTCAACTCAGTACTGTTAAATTAAAATGAAGAACCTTGTTGAATCAAAGTTATTTCCATATGAATTTAATTTAAATTCTTATTGCGTGTATTGGCGCAAGTTCAGACAAATTTGTATGTATTGCTATGTAGATAAGTTCCAAAAAATGTTAACTTGAATTCACTACTGCTTACGTAATTGAAACTAAAGTTATAGTTTAAAAATGCAAGCAAAGTGCAAAACTACTTTGGCTTGTCTGCAGAAAGTTTCTTCTAGGGGTCACACCAATGATCCTATGACAGCAATACTAGTACACAGTGTACTAGCTAGCAGTAGGAAGTTTTCGCTGGTAAGGAGAAGTCTTTCGGATATTTAAACAACACGAGCAACGAAACAAATAAGAACAATATAAGAAAAATTCACACAACTGAGCACAACACCAACACATTTAAACAAGTTGTTTCTTAATAATAATAAAAATGTCTGCATGTTAATATTACATTAAGTGACTGAGCTGGAGATACAAAATGTCACGGAATTATCAAACTACCCTCGTACTTGTAAAAATTTGTACAATTATACAACACGAACATTATTCAAACTAAATTGAATAAATACATAAATACATAAGTACTTACGCACATATGAATATTTATTTGGGTATTTGTTTATTATTATTCTTCTTGAAAAACTTGTAAACACATTTGTAGTTACAACGATTTGTATTCTCAACGATAACAAAAGCTTTGGAAAAATCTAATGTTAGTTTATTGCTACATTTCTTCTTTATAAATATACACATCAGGCAAGTAATTCAATTGTTACTCATCAGCCCGTCATTTTAGGGAAAAGTGAGGCAAGTCAAGTTTTGAAAAGTTTTCACATTTAAGAAATTATAACAATTTTAATCTACAAATACCACTAGCTAGATATTTGTATGAAATTTAAGCCGTCTCACTTTAAAAATGAAAAGCTCATATACAGAATTAATTAAAGCTCAATAAGCGTACATAATTTTTTAGTCTCAAGTTGGCTGTTGTAATGTATTTATAAAAGTATTTTCATTTTATATTAAGTTTAATTTTTATTATTAACTTTAGAAATTAAGTAATTTTTTTAAGCTAAATGGGGGTTTTATTAAAAGGATTAGTTTGTCATTCTCACTGTATTATTTTTATTTAATTTTTATTATTTTTTTTTTTTGATATACATAGATGTGTATAGTAAAATTTATGCCCCGCGAAATAAAATCCATATCATTTTGTAAAGCTTTTTTGTACCTACAATATTTTCATAAATATTTACAGAAAAAAATTTTGTTAATTTCGTATTTATAAAACGTTTAGTAGTTAAAACCATGACATTATTAACGAAGTTATATATATAAATACTAGACTATTAAGATATTTGTATGTTTTATTTATTTGAAATCAATTTGTTACTAGTACAATTTTTTTCCTCAAAAGTTGTTAATTTCTTTTTATTTAAGTTTTTATGTATTAACTTACACACAAATAAACAGTCACGTCTCTCTGTGATACAAAATATTAATTAAAACTTTTGATATATATAAAATTTATAAACACAATAAATGTAAAAAGTATATATACATACATACACATATTAAATGTCCTTAGAGTAAAATGGATTATCTATACGGGTCAGATTTTTATTGAAAGTGTTGTTTATAAGTTCTCATCAAAAAAAAAATAATTAAAAATCCAGTCAGCTGCTGAAATTTAATACCGACATTCATACATGATTGTTAAAGTTAAAGTATTGTCATATAATATTCGCATATTAACACAAGGCTTTAACTAAAATTTTTTTCACATGCATTTGCTACTCGGTAACGAAAATTTATTTAGTACCACTAGCCATAACAGGGTCTGTTCTGAAAATTAATATTTGTGCAAGTTATTTTAAATTCTAAAAATGCGTTCCTTAAAATTTTTATTGGTTATTATTAATAACAAATATATTACTCTGTATATACCCTGCAGGAAATGGAACGGACACAAGACTAGTCAGGTGGCCGGTCCCCAAGTGATGTGGACCAGTCCGAGTTTTAACATTTCCTATGAAGCAGACCAGTCACTTTTATATGGGAATTTTCTAGGATTAGGGTTAATTGATACTTTGTTTGCACCTTGTGACTTGTCACTGAACTTTCGTAAAGGGACCTACTGGGATTAGATCTGACAACCTCTGGCATAACAGGCTTGCACACTATCTGCAAGACCACAGGTGCACTAACATTTCAAAAGCATAAACACTAGTTATGCTTAGGTTAATATCTAACTTTAGTTACGGGACTGGTTCCAGAGTCTTGTTGTGGGGAACAATTAAAATTATATTTATACTATTTATATGTCCTGGATTCAACTATATCGAACTTGTTCAGTGCCGTTTACTATAATACTAGAACAGTTATCAATTAAATTGACAAAAGATTAAGACGATACATCACACCAATTATTTACACGATGTCTTTTTTCACCATACACTACCAGAAAACAAGTTTGAAGTTTTCGATTTACACATAATTGAAGAACGATTTGAGGATTAATTCTGCATCACTAAGTTAAAATTTTATTTTTTGAGTTATGACGTTCTTTGAAGAACGATATTATGATTAATTCAAAAATTTTTTATTTTTGAGTTATGACGTTCTTTGATTAAATGAGCCATGTGTTGCATTTATTTAAATTAGTCAAACAATACCACTAAACCTCAGTTTATTCATATTGAAAATTGTTACTTCCCAGTTAAAAAAATATATGATATCCCATAGATGGCTCGGAGCCGAAGAATGAGGGTATATGGGCATATATAATAATATATTTACATACATTTTCATACATGTATGTGTAAATATTCCCTATACAGTATGCGAAGCTCATATGCATAATCCATTGATTCAAAAATGCTCACTGCTCTGCAATAAAGGTTGTGTTTAATGAAACATCTCAATCGAGATTATTAAAAAAACACAAAATTCATATTCTGCACAAAATATAATTTAAGAAATCAGATTAAAAACTAATGCAATTATAAAATAAAACATAATCAATTTTTATAATAAAACTATTTTTCAATATAATTTTGTACTTTGAAATTTATTTGCTGGTGGTTCAGCTTGGTCTATATGCATTTCATTGTTGCATAGCAGGCTTATTTTTCTTTTGTGATTTTCAAAAATATTATTATTTGTGAATTCTCAAATAGTTCTTGAAAGTCTGTGCATAAGATAAGAGGTTTGTCAAAATGTGTGGTTGAAGTCTACTGATGATTTGTTACAGCAACAATGAAATGCATATAGACCAAGCTGAGCCACCAGCAAATAAATTTCAAATTAAAATATAATTATGACAATATGTCTAATAATAAATTTCTTAAATATAATTTTGTACAGTAATATAAACTTTGTTTCTTAAAAATATCTATAGAATACCATTATTTTCTATAAAATTAATATCTGAATTATCCATTTGATTATTTGTTACATTTATTTTTTGTTACACGAGTTTTCATTTTTTAAACCTTGACGTTCTACGCATATATATTTTGCATACCGTGTGTATTTTCTAACAGACTTCCAATTCACCAGTGATAAAAAAGAGAGAAAAAGATCGAGTTAATAAAATGCAAGCTGTTTTGATTGCAAATGCAATCTTATGTAATATTTCATGTATGCATTTTTATATGGCGCCATATAGTACATCTTATTTCTATACATATATGGATTCACATATGAAGTGCTTTATAATTAAATTTCCATATATGAGATCATATATTATAATATATTTTATATATTCTTCTATATATCAATTCATATATAATACTTTAAACATTTATAATCTTATACAATTCCATACATGAATTCATACATGTTCATATATATTTATATACACTGATATATTAGAAATATATGGACCATATATATTTTTTTAGCTGGGTCGTACTTATATAAATCTGCTTGAGTATTAGTTTAAACGATAGATAAAAACGAAAATTGTACATTGACAATGTACCGTGCTGCCGAGTTTACTGTGTTTTCATTTCAATATAAAATTATCGTTTGTAAAGCTGGGTTTACCCATGTTGTAAGAACAAAATTTTTTGTACGCACAAAATGTTTTAATATGTAACTTGACGTCTATTTTCTTAGAGGTAACATATTTTTTACGAACAATTCTCAGCTTGAATTGGTTTAATTTTATATTTTGTCCGGACAAAATTGAACTGACTGATCTTATGGCAGTTTTGATTTTTCGGATAAATTTTTTCAATGAGTGAATCGCAGAAAACTGTCAGCAAAAAAATTTTCCGGAAAAAATTTTTTATTTAATTTTTAGAAGAAAATTTAAAACAACAAAATTTACACTATTGTATTTAATATCAATAGAAATGAAATCGGTACAAAAATACCTCTTGTATTTGAATTAAGAACTTATTTCTAAAAAAAATTCATTTTAATTTTTAATCAAAATTGTTGACATGTTAATTTTACATTGGTATTTTTTCTGTGTATAATTTTTAATAAAAATAATATAATTTTATTCATTTTTAATTATAATAACACATAATTTTGAATAAATAACGAAAATGGCTGCAAATGAAAAAAAAATAATCCGTTTCCAAAATTTAAAATCGAGTCCAAAATTCGTTTAATTTACAAGGCATATTTTTGATCTAAAAAACAATAAGTGATTTCCAGAATAGGCTCTAATCACATTGCCCAACAAATTGAAATTCTAACAAATAATTCTGTTAAAATAGCTAAAAACTAAAAAACATATGTTTATGTATTAACATTTTGAAAATTTACGTTAGAGTCTTATTTAAAAGGAGTATGAAGTTCCCTCATTTTTTTGCAAATTGTCATTGTACATCGTCATTGGAAACCATGTAAGGTTTGAATTTTGGGTATGAGTTGTATTGCGCGGTTTTAAGTAAAATTCTGCGAGTTATGTATTTGTTTAAGAACATTTTAACCTTTATTGTATTAGTCTTTTATATTATTTTATTTTAAGTTAGTGAGGACGCCAGTAAATTATTCATTTTAAAAATTTTTTAAGGATGCTTGATCTTCTGACATGAGCTATGAACAGCACTTTCAATATAAATATATCTTGTATTAATTAGTGAAATAAAACTAAATAATTGAGCACAGATTATAAATAAAACATTTTGTGACAAAAATGAAATTTTTAAGTGTTTGGTTTCTCAATGTAACGATGAAGGCCTATTAAATTTTCAATCTTTTAAGACTTTTGTAAAAAGTGATTTTATAATAATTTATAATCAAAACTTTTCACGTACTAATTGAAAGCATGTCACCAAAGCAAATTGAAATATAAAAAAATGCAAGATTGCATTTCAGTTGAAGATATTCACATATTACATAATGATCTAGGAGAAGGCGGTTAAGGATTTGTTACGGTTTAGAAAATCTATACAGAATTTTTTTCTTAAAAGCGTGGGGAGTTTTAAAAACTTCAAAAATAGCCTTGCATATATTTTTATAAATTAATTTTTTACGATCCTAAAATTATTTCCGCTCTTTAAAGAACCATCAGTAACATTACTCTTTGCAGCAGAATTCTCCATTCCCAGCTAAAAAAATTATATATGGTCCATATATTTTTAATATATGAATGTATATAACTATATATGAATATGTATGAATTTATGTATGGAAATATATGGGATTATACATGGCAAAACTATTATATATGAACTAATATATGGACTAATATATGAAATGTATTATAACATATGAGCTCGTATATGAAAATTTAATTATGAAGCTCTTCATATGTGGATCCATATATAAATATAAGATTTTATATATGGAGCCATATGAGAATGTATACATATCTGATATCTCACATAAGATCGTTTTTGCAATCAAAAAAGCTTGGAATTTTATTACTGCTGAATTGGAAATCCATTTGAAAATACATACGGTATGCAAAGTTTATATGCGTACCCTGAACGTTTAAAAAAGAAAAACTTTTTGTTACAAAAAAACCATTCTTGTATGATTTTATACATTGTGGCCCCATTTAATATATCAAATAATCAAAAGGATAGTCCAGTCATTAATTTTATAGAAAATAGCAAAATTCTCTAAATAAGAAACAAAGTTCATATTACTGTATTGAAAACTATTGTTAGACCGACTATTTTTTCTTTTATAATTAATTGCATTAGTTTTTAATCTAATTTCTTAAACTATATGTTATGTACGAATATGATTTATGTGTTTTTTAAATAATTGATTTACCTTTTGATGAATGAAATGACTTTTAGTTCGTTTTGAATTATTTGTCCAAACAAATGTTTCATTAAATGCAACCTCTCTCAAGTCTAAACAATTTAATTGTAGTAATTTAATTTATTGCACAGCAGTGCGTTTTTGTGAATCAAGAGTGTATGAATATGAACTTTGCATCCTGTGGAAGGAATTTACACATACATGTATGAAAATGTATGAATATATATAATCATATATAGCCATATACCCTCATTTTTCGGATCCGAACCATATATGGGATATCATATATGCTCCATACATATTTTTTTAGGTGGGTTTTTAATTAAAGGGACTAACATATCCAATACAATAGTGGCATTAACAGTTTCTGGGAGACATGTGAGTTGGTTTTAGTCTTAGTACCTTATGTAATTTATTTTTTAATTGCGGGAATACCAGAGAAAATGCTTAACGCCAGTTTTATAATTACTTTAAAAAAAAGATCTACTTACCTTTAGCTTTCATTTTTACTGTTCTTTTTTATGTGCTGTCAATTTTCTTTCGCTAAGTTTCTGAGATCAAAGCTTTTTTTAAAGAGTGCTGCAAAGTGATTTATGTCGTGCTTGTGAGAGGAATAAAATTTTTTGCAAATATAGTCGGAAAAAAAGAAATAGCTTTCATAAATATGCTTATTTTTAAAATTTAATTACTAGCAAATGATGTTTAAGAAGATTTTTTTTTACAACTCTACTAAAAAAAGTAAACATCTACTTATTTGCTAATTTTCAAAATTTAATTTCTGATATTTTATTTAAAAATAATATTTTTTTTTTGTAAATCTGCTCACCCACTTTCAATATAATTGTGCAATTTTTCGTATTGTACAGGGTGGCCCAGAAAGACCGAAGTGGTGTGAATTCCTTATAACTTTTTATTTAAGACATATTTTTTTAATTTTTTGTTTTTTAAATACAGTAAATTTATAGGGAATATTTTTAGATTAGTTGTTAAAAATTGTATCCCGCAAGTGGTGGCCATTTTCTGCTTCGCACAAATGTGCTCTTTCCATTTCCATTATTCATAACTTATTTATGAGTGACGAAGCCCATTTCCAATTAAATGGGTTTGTTAACAAGCAAAACTTTAGGATATGGGATATTGAAAACCCGAGAGTACTTCATCAACGACAATTACACCCAGTTAAGTATACTGTTTGATGCGGTGTTTCTTCAGAAAGGATCATTGGCCCATATTTTTTTGAAAATGAACGAGGTGTCGCCATTTCCATCAATGGTGATCGATATCAGGCCATGTTGGAAAATTTGGTAAAGCCAACCGTGGAAAACCATCCGCAAATATGGTTCCAACAGGATGGACCCACAGCGCACACTTCCAGGGCCACAATGGCTCTTTTACGCGACATCTTTGGTGAAAAAATAATTTCGCGTAGAAGCAATTTTAATTGGCCTCCGCGTTCCCCGGATTTAACCGCTCCAGACTGTTTCCTTTGGAGTTATTTAAAAGGGAAAGTTTATGTTAATAAGCCTAGGACTATTGAGGAATTAAAAACCAATATTCCAGACGAAATTAACAACATAACACCGGAAGTTTTGCGAAAGGTCATGGAAAATGTGTTGAAAAGAGATCATTTGTGCGAAGCAGAAAATGGCCTCCACTTGCGGGATATCATTTTTAACAACTAATCTAAAAATATTCCCTATAAATTTACTGTATTTAAAAAACAAAAAATTAAAAAAATATGTCTTAAATAAAAAGTTATAAGGAATTTACACCACTTCGGTCTTTCTGGGCCACCCTGTACAATAATGAATTCTTAATGTACTGTGCGGCAAACCAGTAACCATCTGGCGATATATTGGCAAATATCAAAAGACTTTTGATTTTTTTTTTGTACAATCAAGACAATTGTGTAATGTGGAGGCAAAATTGTTCAATGTTGTTTATTTTTTTACGTCAGGAAAATGAAGCAATATTTTCTTTGAAAATATTCAAAGTTTAAGTGATTTTTGCTGTTGTAATAATTATTGTAGAATTACGGGTATCTGATTGGTTTGCTGGGTATGAAATATCAAATTCACTGAGTTGACCAGAAACTCGACATATTAAAAATATGTACCGTTTTTAGTGTTGCCAGCTTATTCCAGTTTTAAATGATTATAATTTATATTATATTGATGTTAAAATTTTTGGATTTTCTAAGCAAATATAACTTATAAGGTTTAAAGAATAAAAAACTAGAAATTTAAAAAAGGCGAATTCGGGACAATTGAATAAAACGGAAACTTTTTCGAAAAAAAAATTCAAAGCACATCGTGTAAAAAAAGGACTGTCCGCTTAAAAAAAGGAATGGTCACGGGAAGTGTCGCTCAAAATGACAGTAATATGCACAACATCATATGCAATAATATTGTATGATGGCTGGGCCGCTTAAGACAAGTTTTGATAATTGCAACGCATTTATGCAGCAAATTTTAATAGAAGAATTTTCGCTCTGTCGTTCGTCCGAGCATTATAGTTGAATTTAAGAATTATTTATAAGAGCGATTCTCATGCGAGTTGTCTAGTTTATAAAAAACCTGAGTAATGTATCATTTAGGAAAATTGGTTTTCTGGCACACCAAGTTTTTTTATTTTGATTTTTTTAACAAACACAATCCGCAAAGCATTAGCTTGTTTGCGGAAAACACCCAGAGACTATGGCGGGAATCAAACCCACGACCTCAAAGCTGAGAGGGTAACATCGCCACCACTCAGCCACAGGGGCGCCCAAGTGTAAATTTCTTCCAATCTGTAATTGCTCTACACTGAGGGAATGCTGATATTGCCAGATCAGCAATAAGTGTGGTCTGTATGGAAACTATAGCTTGCCAGTCGTGTTGTTTATTTCTATAGTAAAAAGGTCGAGATAAGCTGATTTTGAGATAATAGTACCTCCGCAATCTGCATATTCAAAAGTACCCCTGGTCAAAAAATATAAAAGAAATAAATTTCTGAAAATCGACTTGAAAGCTTAAAAGTGCAAAACAGTAAAATAGTATTTAAGCACTTTTTCGTTATTGCCTCAGATTTGTTTATAATTTGTTAAAATGTGTATAATGCCGAATACACTTTTTGGCATTTTTTGACATCCCAATATTGTGTCCTAGTGGCAACGTTTATCGTTTCCAATATTTTTCGTTGTGTGGGATTGCTCTCTAATGTAAACGGCGTGGCACTCATTTTGAAAATGACAGCACAAGACATGCAAGCTGTGTACTCACAATAAATCTTCCATGACCATATTTTTAAACTCTCAGCATTCATGTACAATATGACCACATACGTTTATTAATACAGTTCTAATGCAAAGTTCATTATGCAAAATTCTATGGCCAAACACGTAATTTTTCACTTGATATTTCCCTCATATGAAAATATCAAACGTTAAAGAATTTCATCCCAACAAAAAACTAATACAAAAAACTTAAAAGTAAATCAAAATTTAATTTTAATAAATTATCTCTTCCAAGAAGCAATTGGAATTAAAATTCTTAGAATCATAATTGATAAAATGTACATTTAAAAAAAAATAGCAAATAAATATGTAAACTTTAATTTCCAGATCACAATTTAAGTTTTAACTGAAACATCACAGATTTAATAGATAACCGAATACAAACATAAAGTAAATGTGCATATATAAATTATAAGTGACATTGACTTAAAAAATAAAACTGCATCAAAATAGTATAAAAATAAAACAAACAAATTTAACACACTTCTTCCTATAATAGAGATTCTGTGCTAAGAAACTAAATGATGAAATTTTAACATAAAATAATTTTTAAGAAAATAGAAAATACAATGTAACCAAACCGTAAAAATAAACACAACAAAAAAACAATATGATATTGTTTTAAAATAAAGAAATGAATAGAAGAAAATTCAAGCGAATGAAAAAAGAGCGATATAACTAAATGACTATTTAGCAACTAAAAATACAATAAATGGTAAAAATAATTTAAAAAATATTATGATTATAATTATTTTGTCCAACTAAGGGTAAGTACAAGACCATAATAAGCAACAATAAAATTTTCTCCAGAAAATACCGCGTGAAGGCTCGTTAATTTTTTACATTCTCTTTCATAAATATAGAATGTTTCGAGATGTTGGCAAAAAGCATTTGCTTTGTTATTTAATGTTATCACCCTATACGAAGGTAAGTTTGTTGAAACATATATATCGTTACCTTAAAATAGAAAGAAGGCCGTAGCTCATTATTTTTTTGAAATCGAGATTTTTGAATTTTTTTAATACATTAGGTGTTCATCAATGGAAATATACAAAAAAACTTGAATTAAAAAAAATAATGAGTTAGGGCCTTTCTATATTAATGTAACGATATATTTTCATCGTTGTAAATGTTTTAATTAAATTAAAAAATTCTTGTTGTGTCTTACTTTAGAAGTCTGTCTCTTGTTAATCGATTTCTAGATTTTTATTTTTATGTAAAAGAGAGGGGTTTAAAAAAGTGCATGAATCCACACTCCCACGCTAAATTAATATAGTATTTTAAATAGTTTTATCCAACAGTTTGCTGGAAAAACCCTATGAATTTAATAATTATAACGTTTTATATACACCCCTTTCATGAATATAAATGTTCACATTTTGTTCCCATGATCTTTTCATTCCCATTTAAGGAAAATTTGCTACCGCGAATTTCATGGGAACGTTTGTACCCCCTATCAATCAAAAAACGGGAAGAAGATTTGTAAAGCTTAAAAATTAATTGAAAATCAGAAAAATTTACGGCCTGGCCCACGATGTCGACATTTTTATCGCTTGCTTATCAAATTTTCTTATTTTGTTTTTGTTCTCACAATTAAACAAATTTTATGTTTAAAATTAAATGTTTTTGAGTGCAAAGTTCAGTTTTTAAATATTTTAGTTGATGTGGAAAAAATTCGTTGGTGTACCACAGTCATTAAATTTACTGCATGTAAAGATGCAAAGAAATTCATTCCAATATTAGAAGTTGAGGAAGGGCTGTGTTATTTAATTTTATTTTTATTTGCAATTAGTTTTTACATTATGTGTTTTATGTCGCACATTTTATTCTTATTAAAATACATTTCAGAAACTTAAAAACAAATTGGAATTTAATAAAATAACTACCCCTGAAGATGTTGGAAAAGCCCAACGAAACTCCGGATACATTAAAAGTGGTATGAAAAAAAAGTGAATAAAATATATTCATATCGAATATAAATTATTTTTTGGATTTTGTACAAGTTTCTAAGCCTACTACGCTTATTTTTCTTTTGTAATTTTCTAAAGTATTATTTGTTGAAAGTCTGTGCATAAGATAAAAGGTTTGTGGATATTCAAAACGTGTGATTAAAGTCTACTGATGATTTGTTACAGCAACAATGAAATGCATACATACAAAACTGAACTCCGAGCAAATAAATTCTAAGTTAATATAAATGTTTTGTTTGAATAATTTTATTTGGGAATTTTTCACTCTAATAAATTTAATTCGAACAATTTTGTTTAAGTAACATTTACTAAAAATATTTTATTTTTGGAATTTTTGTTCGAAATAATTTTAATCGGATAATTGCAATCGTTTATTTTTTTTATTTGTATAAATATTTTTAATTTATTTATTTATTAAATGTTACAAGTACAATTACAAATTATATCATAACTTAATTTAAGCGAAAATAGTAGCAAAGATATTCACTCGTTGTAGTGAAACAGACCAGAGTCTATATAGGCAATCGAAGCGACAACCTCCACACTGATAGGCTAGCACACTACCCACTAGCCTACCGAGGCACCCTCATATAAATATATTATTTAAATAACTTTTTGCCGTAATTTTAATCTATTTTTTAATAAAGAATACAAAGCGTAGAAACTTTAAAAGAATTCTGTAAAAAATTGTTCTTAAAGCATATGTATATATTTTGTGCCATAATAAGAACCACTACGCACACATAAGTTTTAAAAGCAACTCACACATTTTCAAGCCCAAGTGAATATAAAACGTGTTACAAAAATTGTAAAAGTAACATAAAAAAGTTATAAAACCAACACATTTTGCATACGAAATGATAAAACAACAAGCGAAGCGAAAACCCAGTGAAACTAAAGAAAGAAAACTTGAATCAGGTAAGTGTATGTGGATAAAAACAAAAGGGTTTTTTTCAAGAAACGCAGATTGGTGATAATGCTGATGGTTAAAAGGAAAAAAAACAATAATATTTTCGTTGAAAATAGAAGCTAAATACAGGCAATGGCTGAACGGAAGCCATTGACATGTAAAGGAGTATGATAAAAGTAAAATATGTATGTATTTGCAATTGTACACACATCCTGTCAACCAAGCCTTTATTTAAATGGAAAAACAAAGAACTCCTAGTCCAATGAATTTAAATTACATGGTTTATATTTTCACTTCGTACTTTTAAAAAACATACATAAATAAACAACAACAAAAATTTTTTTTTCGATTACATGGCATCCTAGGATTTTTTTAACCGACCGAGGAGTAAGGTTCTAAATTTAATTGTATATTTTTAATGTGTGTTAAGTTCATAACAAAATATAGAAGTGTGAGTAATATACATATATAAAAAATGTTTATTTAACTGAGTCTGAAATTTTTTTAATACTTATTCACCATTCACCTGCACGACAATGGTAAGAGAATATTTATATGTATATGTAGGTTTCTCATTGCGTTTATAATTTGAATCATACTTCTATGCCATCCTATGGGCTATAATTATATATTCTGTGTGCTTGTGAAGAGAGTAGTGCAATAAGCGATGTCTGTCTGTAACTAAAATCGATTTTTGGAACCCACCAAGAAACCCACAGTCTTCGTTGTAGGACTGCTATGTTATATTATAATGATTTTAAATATACAGTATCGGCCAAAACCTAAGCACCCCCTTAGTAAATTTTTTTTAAATTATAATTTTTTTAAGAAAACAAAGTTATTAAAATTTTTATTTTTATTTTTTTATTTACTTATATCTTTATTGTTGAAAAACACAAATTTAAGGAATTCAGAATTTAATTAAAAAAAAGTTAAAATACAAAAAACATTTTAAGTCGCAAATATAAGCGGAATAAACTAAAGCACCCCCAATTTAAGGTGCAAAAAAAACTATTGAAATCAATATTTCGTTGCGAATCCTTTATTCTGGATGACACATGCACATCTTTCAGCCATAGAGGATATTAAAAAATATTAATTATATCAGGTGTTATTGCTTCCCAGGCTATTTTTGCGCCTTCAAATAAATTTTATTTGGCGTAGCAATTTTTTCTTGAGTTTTGGATGAGTGGAGAGCCGGCTTATCCAGACATCAATTGAATGCAAAATATTCGATCAAATGATCAATTATTTTTAGGCTAATTGAAAAGTTTTTGCAGACTGGTCGCACGTCTTCTAGTCATTCTGGAGGAAGGCCACGTGAATATTCGCGACATGAAGACTTCTTAATCAAAACGACAATCCAAAATGATCCCAAAGCATCATCTAATCACATACGAAACCGCTTAGATTTAAAACTCAGTAAAAGAACGATTCGCAGAAGGGCGGTAGAGGCCGGATTATGCAGTCGGCGACTAGCCGACTACCGTCAAAAAATAAAAAAGCCAGACTTGAATTCGTCAAGGCCGATCTCAACTGGAGTGTCCAAAAATCTAAGACTGTGAAGTTTTTTGACGAATCTAAGTTAAATTTAAAGGATTCAGATAGCATAAGGCAGACCAAATGAACAACGGCTGAATCCTAAATATTGCAAAGGCACTGTGAAGCATGGAGGCGACAGCATGATGGTCTGGGGTTGTTTCTCTGGGCAAGGGATTGGGCCAATTCATAAGATTGATGGAATTATGGATGGTTTCTTGTATCGTGACATATTCAAAGACGTGATATTGCCTTATGCTGAAGAAGAGATGTTACTTAAATGGACATTCCAGCAAGATAACGACCCAAAACATGCGTCAAAATTGGAAAAAAATTAGTTTTTCCAGAACAATTTAATAGAAGATATCCGTTGGCCTACCCAAAGTCCCGATCTTAACCCAATCGAGAACTTGTAGGAGATCGTCAACTTAAAAATTAACCGAAAAAATTGCAAAACCAAAGAAAATTTATTTGAGGCCGCAAAAATAGCCTGGGAAGCAATAACACCTGATATAATTAATATTTTACAATATCCTCTATGGCTGAAAGATGAGCATATGTCATCCAGAATAAAGGATTAGCAACGAAATATTGATTTCAATAGTTTTTTTTTCACCTTAAATTGGGGGTGCTTTAGTTTAGTCCGCTTATATTTGCGACTTAAAATGTTTTTTGAATTTTAACTTTTTTAATTAAATTCTGAATTCCTGAAGTTTGTGTTTTTCAATAATAAAGATATAAGTAAATAAAAAAATTAAAATAAAAATTTTAATAACTTTGTTTTCTTAAAAAAATTATCATTTAAAAAAAATGTACTGAGGGGGTGCTTAGGTTTTGGCCGATACTGTAATTATACAATTATAATCGAACAAGAAACTAAAATAATTTAAGCAATAATTCTTTCTGCCAAAAAACCGACTTCAATGCAAATATCTGATAGAAGAACATAAGATGTATGTGAAATATAATATCAAATTATAATGAACGTGCCTCTGCCCATTTTTTAAATTCAAGATTTTGTGTTTTTCAGAGCTCAGGTGCGTGTTAAGTCTCGTAAAAATCGGTGAAGTAGAACCACTTAAAATAAACTATTATATATTAATGGGCGTGATTCCTCCTATTTTTTCTTAAATTGATGATTGTATTTCCTTAGAGCACAAGGTATGTTGTAAGTTTTATAAAAATCGGTTAAGTAGAACCACGTAAAATATTATATTTAATTTTAATTAGCATAGCAATTTTCAAATTGTGTAATTACGGTAACCAAAGGTACTTGATAGGTCTCGCAGCAATCAAATAAGTAAAATATCATTAAATTAAATTAAAAAATTGTGGGCGTCTCTCCGCCCACATTTATGAGTTATGAAGTAACACCCCCGAAAAAATAGACACGAATTGGTAAACTCCTCCTTTTTTCGAACTCGGTTAAATATACAAATAGTAATGTGGTTTATCAACATCATATGTAATCACACAAATTTTGATAAACTTTTCCCGTCCGGCCATAGTTTTGCTGATTTTCGTAAGAACCATAGCTAAATTTAGTGAGATTTTACATGCATCAGTTTTGGCTTCCAAAATTTTTGATTTTTATGATCATTCTCATGCAAAATCATATAAGATACGCGATTCTTATGAATCTTATCAGTGGAGTCCACAAAGAAAAAATTATTTCCACCATTTTAACTATAAAATAAAACCCAAAAAAAATTAATTAAAAATTGATTTGTGTCAATTAAATAAAATTTTTATTAATTTAATTTAATTTTTAATTTTAGTTTTATTCGATTAAATTTTTAAGCAAAGATTTAATTGGCTTAATAGAATTTTCAATTAATGAAAAAAAAATAAATAAATTGATAAACAAAAGTATAAAATAAAAATTTTGTGAATTGAAATTAAAATTAGTTTATTTGAATCAACAAAATTTTTAACTGATTATTTTTATAGTTTTTCAATTACTATTTACATAATAAATCTGTTTGGTAGAGCGCTACTTTAAGTGTTCAGTAATCTGAGATATATAATATATGCCAAGCAATGTTCTGTCAAACAGTTTGTTGTGTCACATGAATGTTTGTAGTAGTGTGGATCATTACCTCAAGAAAAAAATTTGCTTTAATTCAAAAAGTTACGGATTTGTTGATCCACCCTCTTAAAATAAAGATATGAGAAAAGCTAGATCGTTAGTGGAAGAAGACAAATACAGAAAAAATTTTAATCAGAATTAATTTCTTACTCGGGATTAACTTCAGTAATTTCAATTCTTATTGTATGAAATATTTTTATGAATTAATGTGAGTTTCTAAAGAAGAGAAGAAAAATTAAACAAGACTTTCTAGCTGGGGGGAAATACCGATACTTTTCTGTGCAGCCACGCACTTCATCAGCACCCTAGTCTGTCTACTTGGGCAGAGATTCTTATTAACATCAGCTATTTAACATAAATTTTCTATGAAACAGAATATGAGAAATGTTTGTTGTGTATACAATTGATTTACGTTTGGTAAACACATTTATAAGTATAACTATTAATTTTCTGTTATTTCCAGTTTTTTAAAGTCTATTTTAATTTTTATTCTCTTCTTTAGAAACTCACATTAATTAATAAAAATCTTTCATTCAATAAGAATTGAAATTACTGAACTTAAGCCCGAATAAGAAATTAATTCTGAATAAAATTCACTACAGTTGAAATATATCTAAAAATTTCTAATTTATAAAAAAGAAAAAACTTTATTTTATATTCAACTAGATGAATTAATAACTCAAATAATTTATTATTTTTTACCCTATATGTTTTATTTACGCTGATCTATCTATGATTTAAATTTCATCAAAATTTATTATATATTTGTGGTAATTCTCAATTCATCCTATCCAATGCACCCAATCCAATTCGATTACGACTACAATATCTTTGTAATAGATTAAAAAACACATAAAATTGTTATGTAATCTAGAAAAATGTCGCAGTCAAAGTCGAAATACGCCAACCAGTATAAAACTCAATATGTTGTCCTATTGCTTCTTGTTGGCAAAATCAAGGGAGAAGATAGTACGCACGTAAATGGCTTTGTGTTTCTTTTCATTATAGGAACTAGTCCTTTAATAAACCCTTTTTCTGAGTATAAATGGTTTATAGCCCCAGAACTCTATCCTAAGCAATTTTATGGAACCTTATAAGGCCTACTCCCATTAGGAGGTTCCACTCTTAATTTTTACCTCTTACAAACATCTTAGCATAAATATAAACTTACAATCATACAAACTTTTCAGCTTTATAATTTTGGTATAGATTACTAAATTTTAAATATCAAATAATATTATATCTGGCTATTGGCCAATAACTGACGGCACCACTTTTTGAGGGTACACTGATTTTCGAAATCTTTGAAGGCTTATAAAACAGAAATTGGTACTGTCGATTCTATATCCTCAGGACCGTGTGGATTGTAATAGAACCTGGGTTTTGCATAAATTAATAATAAGTTATATTTTTTTAGCGAAATACTTAGCATTATTGACCTTAAATATGTGGTTGTAAAAGTAAATGTTTAACAATGTGACAATTTTTTTTGTTAATACATGTATTTATTTATTGTACCTTCAAATACAAACTAACAATAAGTTTTCAAATCTTAAATCTAAAACATAATTACTAGGCCCAACCACTTTCGGACATAAGCTTGTTAATAGTTATTAATAATACATAAGTAGTGATAGTCAAAAAAGGGGGAAAAATTATATTTAAGTAGTCCCATCTGGAGTGTTGAGTATAAGAGGCCGTGTGTCCCTCTTTTTTAGGCGGATGTATTGAAATTTTTCATGTACCATGGAGCCAATGTTATTAACCGTAAAATTTTGTTTTTCCTTCCTTGGATTCTCTCGACATTGGAAGCTGAAGCAGTGCCCCATAACTGAATTCCGTAGCATTATATTGGCTTCAAAAGCGACTTGTATAGTAAAAGTTTGCAGTCTAGGCTAAGTCTTGAATTTCTGCCAATCAACCAATGAATTTGATTTAACTAAAGTTTCATCTGAGTTAACTTAGAGTCAATATGATGTTTCCATGTAAGCCTTCTATCAAGGTGTATACCATGATATTTTAAGTGGGAATGTTGAGGAATATTTTGATTATTGATTTGACTATGGGAGTAAGTATCTCTTCTTAGGATAAACGTAATATGGACACACTTTTGTTCATTGACTTAAATTTTCCATAAGTTCAACCATATTTCCAGCTGGGTAATATGTTTCTGAAGATTGCGGGATGCCTCATAAGGGTTTTCGTGCACACTCATAACGGCTGTATCATCGGCAAATCTAGAGGTGTGGGTATTATTGCTAACAGACATATCACAAGTATATATTAAATACAAGACAGGACCCAGAATTATACCCTGTGGCACACCATAACATATAGATGAGGGCACACGCGTAAACTCTCCTTCTACAATAGTGAACTTCCTTTCAATAATATCACTTTCCAAAAGCTTCTGAATGTTTATTGGCAGATATGTCTTCAACTTTAAAACTAGGCCTTCGCGCCAACAATGTGACAAATGTGTGATGTTTTTTAGTTGGTTCTCTTTACTCTAGAACAGCTAGTTCTGAATAAATTTGGGAAAATGGACATGGTTGAATCTAGGATACCATATGATCTCTAATAAATAAAAACATACTAACAGACATAATAACAGAAAGAAAAGAAAAACTATCAATTTCTTTTTTTTTTATCAAGTTTATTGTCAATTATCCAATATATAAAAATGTTAATACATGTATCTATATGTATATATTTCTATTTGTATCTATCTGTTTTACCTATTCTTTATTGCCTAGGCTTACACATGTTTATTCCACACTTATTTGAATTCATATACAACATTGAGCAAAAATAAGTGTTTCAATTTATCTGTATGTCTGACTGATAAGAGGAAGGTACTACACACATACTTGAATTCTTGAATACGCACGTGTACAATTATAACGAGAAACCAAACAATTACACGGCAAACTTTTTGTTGTTAAAATGTTGTCAAACAAGTAATGTTATAAGAGTCTATACATATATGGGCATTTCTCTGAGAAATCCCATTTTTTTGTAGCGGGCAACAGCAAGCAATTAACCTTGTATTTCTGAACAAGGTGACTCGATTTTTTTTTAAATTTTACCTAGGGTAGAACTGTTGGTGGCCTACACAAATATAAAAAGAAGTAAAAAAAGTTTAATTTTCTTTGAAAAAAAAGCATATTTGCTGGGTGTCGCATGCTACATGTAAATGTTGCATGTAAATGTGTAAATCCCCATATGAAAGTACATCTATAATGCTAAACGTGTGTTTGTATATGTCCACTTATGTCTAGATATTTTTTACTTTAACAAACACAAAAGAATACCAAAAAATACCAAATCACAATGCAAAAATTTTAATTTTAATTTATAAGAAATAATAATATTATGTTGTTTAAGTGTGTTGATCTTTACACTGTTGTGTTTAGTTGTGAGAGTTGTTTTTGTATTATTGTTGTTAATTTTATTTATATTTGTAAACAGCCGACAAATTGCTGGTATTCGGAGAATCACAAGTTCGAATCCTGGAGACAAGTCAAAGTATTTTGTACTTTTTTTTTTAAATAAAATTTTTCAAATAAATTGTATTTTAAATTATTAAATAAATAATGTTGAATTAAAATGTTATTCATGTTGGCATTTATTTAGTGTGTATCTAAAGAATATATAAAGTGTTTGTGGCTGCAGGGGAAAACACATTTACTACTACGAAATGAGATCCGAATTCAAATCAAATTTGTACAAACAAACATATTTCTGATGCCTGTGCCAAACTCACGTAAGTTACTTAGTTAATAATATAAAATACAATTATTACATTAAATTAAATACATGCTATTCGCACTTAAAATAACTTTGATTCAATACGATTCTTTATTCTGATTTTAACAGTGTTTAATTGTTAAACCAACTTTAAATAAAGTTATTTCAAAAGGAAAAATTTTCTTTTAAATTTACTATGAAGCAAAATTATTGCCGAAAAGGATTAAACTAACCTTCTTTACGTAGATTTTAAGTTGAAATTTTTTTGTGTGAATTTTTGCAGAAAATTTATTTAAGAAAAAAGTGTATGAAAAACTATTTTATTTTATTTATGCGGGTCAGAAAAATCAAAATAAATTTTGTAGAAAAATTCTGGATATAAGTATATCGTTAACTTAATACTATGTTTTTCATAGTTTACAGGAGGAGGAAAAAAGTTAATAAAAAACGATGCAATATTGATACAAAATTTTTTGAAACGCAATTTTTATTAAAAAGACATTACAAATTTAGTGTTGTATTAGTTTTATTAATATAAAGGAGGCGTATCTACTAATGGTCTATCCAAATATGTAAATATATCGATTTCGAAAAAATTGGGGCCTTTTCGTATTAAGTTAACGATATGTAGATAGATATATATTCTATCAGTTAATATAATTTTGACAACTTTCTGCATCTTGGAAACTGTTCAAAGCAAACTTTTGAAATGTTCAAAAACGCTAAAATATTCCAAAATTAAAAAATCGCTAAAAACGAAAAAAATCAAGTAAAACAGAAAAAAATCGCCAAAAAATGTTTAAGTAAAATTAATCGCCGAAAATGAAAAAAACGCTAAAACTAAAAAAGTCCCAAAAACAAGAATAAAACACAAGAACGCACAAAAGCGCCAAAATTAAAGAGGGCGCAAAATAAAAAAAAATTGCCAAAACATAAAAAAATTTAACGAGTACTTACAATTTAATTCTACATCACGTAATATATTCGATTATCGTTGGTGATTATTTAGAATCTTTCGGATTTGACTAAAAAAAATTGCATACAATTTACAAAACTTATGTAATCTTTATCTAAGTCAGTAGAATGATCTATATAATTTAATGTTTGAAGACGATTTCATGTAAATGTTGACCGCAAATACGTCAGAAATGGTTCATACGCTGGGTCCAGTTTTGGCTTTATTTTTGCATCATATTCCCCGGTACTTTACGAGCAAATACTTTAATATCGTATTACAGTACGCCAACCGTTGCGGGTTTCTGCCTTTAAATATTAACCTTAACATAGCCCGACAAAAAGTAGTCTAAAGGCATTAAATCGCCTGATCTAGGCGGTGAAATGACCGGCCACAAATGTGCAAAAAACTGTTTACCGAACTGACCTCTCAATTGGGCCACAGTTTTGCGAGATGTGTGGGACAGAGAACAGACTGAATGCCTTATTTCGTTGTTTTGAATGCAATCGCAAAAAACTTGCATATTGTTGTCAATCCACAACATTTGAAATAAACAACGCATGGCACAATCTAAGGAAATGAGGGCGGCGAATTTTGTTGCGTGCATTGCTTGTTTTATATAAATGTTCAATGGTATTGTCAAAAGCAACGAATAATCAGTGAATGGTGCGAATGGTTTTTACTGTGATTGACCACAACGTAGTCTTTGTACTTGTGCTTGTATTACATTGGTATTGATAAAACACGATATAGATTGGATATGTATTTTATATCGTATTTTATATGATACAGTTATTTGAAATACATTTTAGATATATTTTACAATTGCAAAATTTTTTTTTTGCATTTTCTTTTTTTTCTAAAACTGTAAATATCAACATTTGTTTTTTCTAAAATTTCCTCCCTCACACTGCATCTTTATTTTATTTAAAACCATAAAAACTACTTAAAATAAACTCTTTATTTGAACGTGATATACAAAAAATAGCGAATAATGAGTGAATGGTATGAAAGAAATACATTCTTTCATGCTGCATCATTTCATTTCGCTGCTTGTGTTATATCGGCATTGTAATAATAGAGTGCGTATGAGCAATTAACAAATCGCAGTGAATGGTATCATAGCAATTACATTTGTTATTCTTGTCGAATAAGTGCATCGTAATAGCAACGAATTTATGAATTGTTAGCAAATGCGAATGGTCTCATTCTCTTCTCTGGTGTGTAATATGACAATATCTGGCTATAACAACATATCAGCCAAGTCCAGTTCTTTCATTTTGTGCAAAAACAAAATTAAAATAAAAAATAAAAGTGGTCCAATTGCTGCGAACAGTGTCGAATCAGTAATTGACTGTCATCAACAACACTGGCGTATACAATTGAAATATTTTCCTCTGTCCGCACTCTAGGTATTCCAGTTGGTGTGTTAATTTTCAGTTATGTTATTTTGGTGTTAAATTTAATAAAAAGATTCCAAACAGCCGCCTCAGAAGGTCGCGCAAACTGACCATAAAACGGCATTTTCTTAACCGAGCATGAATTTTGATAACAATAATCGTGTTCGAATAGTATTACATATGTAGTGTCCATACGTAACCCTTCATGTATACTAAAAAAAAGATATGGTTGTAGAATGGTTGAGAAAACAGATTGTTATTGAATTAAATGTGTGGTCGTTGAAAACTAGTAATTAATATTTTAAAGATTAATTTCATTACGATGAACAAAGTAATATTTCAATTTAATAATTACACTGTACAACAGCCAAAATAGCCTTTAGATAAAAGTATGCGGACTATATGGATTTCGATGCGTTAAATTCAAATCTGCTTTCAGTTTTTCTCTATCACGTAGAGATTTTTTTTATGGGCGTGGCTAATTTTGCCCCCTAAATTAGTCGGCCATACTAATATATTTTACTATAACTCGAAACCCGCTATTTCGATTTTAATAAATAATAAACCAAAAGACGCGCCACAAAATTTTGTTAAAAAAAAATTAATAATCATTTTTTACCTATCTTTTATGGTTTCGGAGTTATTTAGAATTTAAAAAAGAAAAAAATTTTTTTTATGCAAAAATCTCGTAATTTTTTTACATGAAAATTGCAATAAAAAAATCAGAAACTCAATAGTTTTATATTTTTTACATTTTTCTTAAAACCACATATCCTAGGAATAAAACAAGCTATAAAACGTGAAAATCCAGCAATAAAAAAAATTTTTTCTTTTTTAAATTCTGAATAACTCCGAAACCATAAAAGATAGGTAAAAAATGATTATTAATTTTTTTTAACAAAATTTTGTGGCGCGTCTTTTGGTTTATTATTTATTAAAATCGAAATAGCGGGTTTCGAGTTATAGTAAAATATATTAGTATGGCCGACTAATTTAGGGGGCAAAATTAGCCACGCCCATAAAAAAAAATCTCTACGTGATAGAGAAAAACTGAAAGCAGATTTGAATTTAACGCATCGAAATCCATATAGTCCGCGTAATTTTATCTAAAGGACAGCCAAAAAATGTTATTTTGTTGTACAGTGTTATCTTATTACGAGTATATTCATAAAAAGTGCGATATGATTAGAGTTTAAAAATACAGTTTCGTTAAAAATATATGACTACTACTTAATTTGATTTTTCTGTAAGAATAATATGAAATGAACAACAATATAATGTTATTCAAAAACAAGCCATATTAAATTTTTAAAACGCAGTGTACGCGTGGTATTAAAAAATAAAGTAAAAAAAAGGGTAGATCAGTAAATATATATACATAGTTCGAACTTCATTTGTTTCTATAGTTATGATTTTGAATAGGCTAAAGGTCGTATCACTTTTTAAGCCAAAGCCTTTGAAAACAGCTAGTTGTTCCGTTCAACTATGTGTTAGTCAGAATATTTACAACTTACTTAAGTGTTATTTATTCATTAATAATTATCACATGTAATTTGGCTTAAAAACCGATACAAACTTTAGCGCGTTCAAAATCATAAATATTAATTTATCTTTAAAACCTGATATTGTTAGTCTCAATTTTATTTCAGTTTCATCTAACAATAGTGTTGTAATATTTACAATAATAAGATAAGGTGTTATAAATGTCATTATTTTTGTAGATAATATAATTATTGTTTAAAGTTTACTTTTCTACTGACAATAATATGATTCGACTAGCACCATATAATTCAATCAGAGTGTGTTGTTGTTTGATTATGGTTACTTCAATAATATTTTTTCTTTGCATATGCCAGTCTTATATCACAAAAAGGGTAACAAGAGTACAGAAAATGACTTGAACTTTTTGAAGTTGATAGATCTGACCACAGTTTATCGATTTCTGGGTAAAACAAAAGAAAATCCCAAAGCTTTGACTTGAAACGATCTAGTGTGATATACATGCGTTTAAATAACAAATGTTCTTATCAGGTAGAATTGTCCATTATAAACAATATATTTTATCTAAGAATATGAAATATTATTGCAAAGCCCTTTTAAAGTTTCTTTTATAAATTTGAGGTTTACATTCGGATATTAAAGTGTGATATATAGGTGTTTTCGTTTCAATAAGACCCTAGTTAAGTTCTGTAGACTACTGACCTAGCACATAAAGTACAAAATTAATGCCAGAAACTTAAAGCTCGCAAAAAAACTTTAAACTTTTCTAAAGAAGATATTTTCTAGTTGTAGCAGAACAGTTTCAAATTTATATATTTAAGTTTGTGTATTTTCTGGACTGATTGCATTTACAGAAATCATACTATGTATCAGCAATCAGCTAATTCACATTTGCAAAGTAATTAAGCAATTAAATAATTAAACAGAAATTTTTTTTTTATTTAAATAGCTGCAGGCTACACCACTTCTGCGCTGATAACCTCAAGTGAAATTATTTCAGAAATATTTAATAAAGTTTATCTGAATATTTGAGAAGTTAACTGCTTGAGCCCACACATAACTTCTCAAATATTAGGATAGACCTTAAACTTATTTAATCCGGTCTTACAAAAGTTGTCAAAAATCCATACGTAGAAGACTTATAACAAAATTATTCTCTGCTTATTTTATTTAAGTATGAAAAAATTTTTAAATAAGAGTTTAAACCTTAAAACTATTTCGAAGAAGAGTCAAGTACTTTAAATAGTCTTAAGATAATATAAAAATACATAAAATTAAATAGAAGAAAACCCATACACTGCTGTATGATGCTGTGTTCTGTGTACCTACAACCATCGTTTATAAAATTATAGTTATTTACGACCTTGTTAAATCTCTTTATCTTAATTTGTTGTCATTGTAGCCGAAGGTGCAGGAAACCACAATATCTAAAAGTATTTTAGTATTTTTGGGTTTAATACCAATAAAATTACAAAAACATATGTAAGTTTACGTTTCCTTTTTAACCACACATCTGCTACCTATTTGATGTTGTCTCATCCAAGCTTTATCAGATAAATATTATTACAGAATAAGCAATCAACTTTAAATAATTTACAGACAAAAAACCCTAACCCATTCAAAGGTAAAATTATTCTGCAACATTTACGGCTGCACTATTATCTAGATATATTTTTTATACTATTTTGTATTCTGGACAGCATTTGCATGCCAAACCAGTGACTTAGAAAAGAGCCATAACTCTCTCGTTGCTTAAAAAATTTTTGGTAATAGATTTTTAGTCGGCTGTGGTATGCTTCATTGGGCTGCTCAATGAAGAAGAGTGTTGCCCACGATTAACAGTGATTGGAATCACAAGCATTTGATTAACTTTTTGATTTAACTAAGGCCTTCGTTAAATAGAATAGAACGAAAGGGAAAAGTATAAAGTTTTAAAGGGTTATGGTGTATATTTAAATTAAAAATATGAAAAATTTTTTGTGGTTTCCCTTATTCTGTCTTTTTTATTTTCATTACGTACGAGTTTTGCCTAAAACTGCTGGTTTATTAACTGACTTCAAAGAGAAGATAGTTAGCGATCTATAAAACGGGTTAAAAATTTCGTTACCTTGAAGTTAGACTGTATTAAAAATTCCGAATAACTAAGATTAATGGACGTATGTTGAATACACACCGCTTAATTGCATATTAAGTATACCTATGCAATCACCTTTTAACAAAATTGTGTGCATGTGTACACAGAGAAGGGACGTCAGGAAGAACATTTATTGACTTATAGAATAAATTTTTGAAGCAATTAAATTTGTTTCTTCCATATAATGATTTTAAAAATCCTTAATAAACACAAAACTTTAAACCAGCAGTATGTACATATATACATATGTTAGTTTCAAAATTATATATTTATATATTTTGAAAGTAAGTAAATTTTGTAAGATATACTTTTCTGTGCAATTATATTTTTTTGAGTAGTTTTTATTGCAAAAAGTAGATTTTAAAAAGGTATAATTTACAAATAAAAATGTATGAAATAATTACCTTCTGCAAACAGTACCTTTTCTAAAAAAATTTTTTTGAATACCTCCTCGAATAAAGTAATTTTTAATAAAAAGTTACATTAAAAAAAGTAACTTTGAAAAAATATTTTAAAAAAGTATCTTTTTGGAAAAATAGTTCTTTTTGAAAAAAGTACCTTTTTTGGATAAAAGTATTTTTGTGGGAAAAAGTACGTTTTTTGACAAAAAGTTCCGCTTTGGAAAAAAGTACCTTTTTGGATATAAGTACCTTTTTGGAAAATTACAGAGGGTTATCTGCATATTCAAATGAAATATGAATGCAAATAAAATTTTATTTTTTAATGACTACATATACATACACACATACGAGTACGACTATGTATTTGTTATTGTTTACCCGTTAAACATTCCTATTGTATCATTTTTATTTACACGACTGTGTTGTATTAAATGATTTTCTTAAAAGCAAAATAACAATTTGGCCCACGGAATAAAAAAGTAAAGTAAAGTAAGTAAAAAATATTTATTTATATATTCCAATGTTCTATATTCGCTATCAAATTTTTAATCAAATGTACGATTTTTTCATATTTATAAACAAAACACTATAATTACAATACAAACAGCAGTCTCAGAATATTTTATAAGTAATATCAATTGATTAATCTCATTTCTAATAACTATTTTAAATTATTGATAGACACAACTGAATAAAATATAAGTTAGAAAGTAACTTGACTGAATATTGGATTTTGAAATTAAGAAAGCTATTCTTGTAAACAATATTTAATTTGAAAAAAAATCGGTGATTATAACTTACTAATCATTTGCAACCGTACTGAAATTTTAATGTAAAATAAAAGAAAATGAAATACAATATTGATATTGCTAACCGAATAAAATATTAACCCAAACAATTTCTTATTCTGAATACATTTGTGGAAAAATTTATGGAATGTAATAAACTAAAAATAAAAATTAAATAGAAACGTCATAGGATAAAACAAAAAAATATCTTTTGAAGAATAATTACACAAAGTCCTGATATAAAAAAAGGTAAGGACATTATTATATATGTTAATCGCAAAATATTGTGTTACAAGTTCTATTATTCTGAAGTGAAATTATTTGTGATTTCTTGCTTGTGTTTAATTTGTGTAAATACGAATACATTCGTATTCGCCTGAAAATGGCCGAACTTTCGACAATTCGAATATGAATACGAATATTCGTGCATCGCTAGTACATATGTATGTATGTATGTATGTATGTATCTATGCATGTGTGTACATACATATGAATATGAGCCAAGGTGTATCTAACTAGGTGGCAGCGCTACTTCAGCTGATAATTTTTTTTTGCTCTATGTGCGTTGTAGCTGTAGAATGTCCAAAAATTTGGGTTTGTTTTGGTTTTAGTACAATTATTTTTGTGTTTTTGACATTATTTTGTTCTTTACACAGCTTTGGTTACCGTATTTTTGTATAACAAATCCTTACGCACTCACCTGATTCCACCAATGATTCCTTTAGAAATATCAATTATGTATATTGGTTGTATCAATTAATTATTTAATTTTAAATTTTCTGTTGCAATAACCATTTCATTTTAAAAAATCACATGTCGCTAATGAAAAAATGGTGCTAACAAAAACTTTTATGCGCTCATTACAGCGGAATTGTGAGTTAGTGTTAGTTGTTGAAACCGACCAATATCGATTGGCTACAAATTCGGTTATCACAACAAATCTGTTTTCTCTGTGTATTGAAAACAACAACAAAATATGAAATCTAAAGTTTTCTATGGGCATCGTAGGATAGGCTGAAAATTCATTAAAGTAACTAAAGATTAATGATTATCGACTGGCATAATCAATATAATACAAGTGTACACTGGTTTTCTTCAAATTTAGAAGGTATAGTTAGTTTTTTTCTCTTTGAATATAATATTACATTATTTGCTTTAAATAGAAAACTACATAACTGAAACGCAATAAAGCAATGAGTAAATTACAAAACAAACTTGATTCATTAACTAACCAACCACACCAAAAAAATCTAATACATAACGATATCTAGCAGCAGTTGCTTATTAACATCGTCTTAAATAAATGTTTAGTTATCGTAAGCACGTGTTTGTATTCTAATTTTCCCCAAATGTGGGTTTTCTCAAGTCATTGGGAAACGCCTTAAGAAAATTTATAGCCACAATAAGGGCAGAGGCAATGACATGACAAACCAAAGGACAGTCAACAAAACTAAAAATATACGCGCATAAATCAAAAGGAATACACTATCAGGGAAAAGTTGTAGAAACTAAAAAATTATAAGCAGTTTTAAGCAAAAAGGGATCATCGTATTAAACCTAAGTGAGCTGGATCCCTAAATTTAAACAACAGTTCATATATATTTATTTTTTAAGTTACTACTAGTTTAATTTAATTTCTTTACATTTAAAAATAATATAAAGCAAACGGCACCCTTAATTGAAAAAAAGTAAGTCTAAAAATATGGTTGAGTCATCATGTTTAAACTATTAAATTAATAATGAAACTCACTCTGCAGAGACTGTCACTTGGCAAATATTTGCATCACTAACTGCTAATAAAAAAACCTTTTATTCAGGCTAAGTTAAACAATAATTGTGTATCTAATAGTTATGTATGAAACTGTTTAACTTAATAAGGATTTGTTTTAATAAAAATATTTTTCATTACTATTTAGTGGTTACGCTTTTTTTAAGCAAATGTTTAAAAAGTGTGACCGCACCTTAATAAGAGACAACAAGAGAAATCTTCCAACTTTTAAATAAGTTTGTATTTACATTACAATTGTATAACGGAATAATCTCTTCTCGATACGCGCAATGTATGAGAGTATTAATTTAAACTTGCTCTTATTCCTCTCCATGGTCACCACATATTGATCAGTTAAGCTTATTTAGCCATGTACTGTAGAGAATATTTCAATGGAATTAGACAGTCGCAGACCAGTTTTAAATACTCTTGGAATATTGGCTATCAAGAAACTCCAAATGCGCACCATTAAAAATAAAAGCCACATATACACTAGTAAAAAATATTCTGAGTGTTTATTCGAATACACATGAGTATCGTCAGAAGTATTTTTTTTTAAATACTTCTAGCATCAGTGCTGCCAGAACAGTGAATTGGTAAAACGCTAAAATGGTAATATTGTACCAATAGTGTATGCTTAAAATAATTTCAGCTAAATATTAACTAAAAATATATTTACCAAGTTACAAATACCAGTTCTAGATTTTTTGTAAAATTTACAAAAAACATTTTATGTATATCAGTTAATGAAAGGTTATGAAAAATGCGTACATGGGCGTTTTATTAATAAATACTCTGAGTATCCGAATAAATATTCATACTCTGAGTACAAGGTTAGTGAAAGTATAAGTATGACGGACACTATCCTGATTTTGTATAAATATCGAAACAAGCAATGTGAGTTCGATCACTAGGGAGATGTGTAAACATATATTGATGAAAAGTGTTTTTATACCCTTTACCAAAAAATGGTAAAAGGGTATATATAGGTTTGTCATTCCGTTTGTAATTTCTACAATATTAATAAGAGATATATAAAGTATATATATTCTGGATCCTTATGCATAGGAAAGACGAACAAGCGATGTCCGTCTGTCCGTCTGTCCGTCTGTCTGTACGTGAAATCGGTTTTCCCAAGCTCCCAGAACAGCTAGAGGCTTTGTTCTTGGACTGGTGTGTCAGAAATTTTCCGAAAAATTTTGCTATTAAAAAGCTGGAAAACTCATACTCAATATTCCCATAGAAAATAACTACCGAAAACAAGTTTTTATTACTTTTTTATTAAATTAACTTATTATTATACTTCGGATGAATAAAATTGGTATTTATAATTATAAAAAAAATTGAGAATTTAACAAATTAAAAAAAACGTTTCCAGGGTTGGACAACTTTAACTTTTTTTCTAATAATTAAACATATTTCATGTTTTAGGAAGAAGGCTATTTTCACAGGAACGGTAAGAGCTACGGGTCTGAAATTTGGACAGTGTATGTAAAACTTTGGTCGCTACAACAACAAATATATATATATACTAAAAATTAAAGGGTGTTCCAAAATGAGCGACGAAAACTTTTAAAATCCCATGTAATATACATGCAATTGTATTATGTATGTATGTACATATGCATATTGACACTTGAAATTTGTAAAATTAGTGTATTTTTATATATGCTACAACAATTAACACTGAAATGAAAAAAATTTTAAGTAAAGGGTGGTCCATCAGTTAATGCAATTTTGACTATGTAATTTTAACAAATTGCTATATCTTGAAAACCGTAAAAGCTAAACTGTTCAAATTTTCAAAAACGGTAAAACTAAAAAATCCAAAAATTATAAAATCGCCAAAAATTTAAAAAAAAATCGCCAAAACGAAAAAAATCGCCAAAATGAAAAAAACGCTAAAATTAAAAAAAACGCTAACAACCGGAAAAAATCGCCAAAAACGAGAAAAACGTGTCAAAACTAAAAATAAATTTCCACAATGACAAAAAACGCCAAAAACCGCAAAAATCGCCAAAACAAAAAAAAAAGATTATATGAACAAAAATCGCCAAAAATTCAAAAAAATCGCCTACATGAAAAAAAATCGCCAAAATAAAAAAAATCGCCAAAACGAAAATAAAACGCCAAAATTAAAAAAAACGCCAAACACTGAAAAAAATTGCCAAAACAAAAAAAATTGCCTATGTGAAAAAAAATCGCCAAAAATTAAAAAATCGCTTATATGAAAAAAATCGACAAAATCAAAAGAAATGCCAAAACGAAAAAAAAATCGTCAAAATTAAAAAAACGCAAAAAACCGAAAAAAATCGCCAAAACGAGAAAAAAGTGTCAAAAGAAAAAAAAATTCACACAATGAAAAAAATCCGCAAAAGTCGCCAAAACAAAAAAAATGCTTATATGAACAAAAATCGCCAAAAATGAAAAAAATCGCCTAAATTAAAACAAATCGCTAAAACCAAAAAATTGCCAAAACGAAAATTAATCCCCAAAATTAAAAAAAACGCCAAAAAGCGAAAAAAATCGCCAAAACAAAAAAAAAAAATCACCTATATGAAAAAAATCACCAAAAATTAAAAAAAAAATCGCTTATATGAAAAAAAATCGTCAAAATCAAAAAAATCGCCAAAACGAAAAAAAATCGCAAAAAACCGAAAAAAATCGCCAAAACGAGAAAAAAGTGTCAAAACTAAAAATAAATTTCCACAATGACAAAAAAAACGCCAAAAACCGAATAAATCGCCAAAACAAAAAAAAAATCGCCTATATGAAAAAAATCGCCAAAAATTAAAAAAAAATCGCTTATATGAAAAAAAAATCGGCAAAATCAAAAAAATCGCCAAAACGAAAAAAAATCGCAAAAAACCGAAAAAAATCGCCAAAACGAGGAAAAAGTGTCAAAACTAAAAATAAATTTCCACAATGACAAAAAAACGCCAAAAACCGCGAAAATCGCCAAAACAAAACTAAATGCTTATATGAACAAAAATCGCCAAAAATTAAAAAAAATCGCTTATATGAAAAAAAAATCGGCAAAATCAAAAAAATCGCCAAAACGAAAAAAAAATCGCAAAAAACCGAAAAAAATCGCCAAAACGAGAAAAAAGTGTTAAAACTAAAAATAAATTTCCACAATGACAAAAAACGCCAAAAACCGCGAAAATCGCCAAAACAAAAATAAATGCTTATATGAACAAAAATCGCCAAAAATTAAAAAAAAATCGCCTTAACGAAAATAAATCGCCAAAATCAAAAAAATCCCCAAAACGAAAATAAATCGCCAAAACTAAAAAAAAACGCCAAACACCGAAAGAAATCGCCAAAATAAAAAAAATTATTAGTTGTGGGTAGTGTTTGCAAATAATCGCAGATTTTCATACTCGCGATTACGATTAAAAAATAGGCAATTAATCGCGATTATCGGTTAAACGCGAGTAATCAAGAAAATATACTATTATAATTTTATCTAAAATCATTGAAAACGAAAAAATCAATTCAAAAATAATTAAAAACAAAATATAAAAAATTACATAAAAAAGAAAGAAATATCCTGAAGAAGTTAGCCAATGGTTAACGAAATATCGATAAATTAAAAACAATATATGTATATTAAATTGACCTAAAGCTTAAAAAAATAGTTTCATTAAATAAAACATGAGTTTTATTCGAACTTTATGGGTTAAGCCAAATAAATTTATTTATTTATTTTGTCTTGAGTTCGCATTTTAATTTAATTTTTCAATTAAATTTTATTTTTATTTTGAGAAAATTGTAAAGCGCGAAAGATGGAGTTCGTAAATCAGAGCTTATAAGTATAAAAAACAATGCACTAACTGAAAAATACGTGCTAAAATCAAGATTTTACAATCGATATAAAATCATTTCAATCTTAAATGATAAATGCAAAAATTCTTGATTCAAGAATAAAATCTTAATAGGAAAAAACGGATTTAATGTTCAAACTTTGCTAACATAAAAACATATTATATATTAATTTTATTTTTATTCAAACAAAAAAAATATTTTTTCTAAGGGCACATAACGTATTCTCTAATTTACAATTTAATTTACTTATTTATCCTTTTTCATTTTAAAGTTACAGAAAAAATATTCAAATAAGACCGACCATTTTTTTCAAAATACAAAAAAGCCCATTAAAGGTTAACAATTTTTTCACATTTTTTTTAAATGCTATTTTTTTTTTGTATTTATTAATAATCATCAATAAAAAATAACAGCATTTTAATATTAGTGCTTCTATGAATTAATTGCCAGTTTCTCTACCATTCACCCCACTGTGCAGCGTTAGCAATTACTAAAAGTTGGCAACGTACGGTGGTTTTAATTTGTATCAGTTGTATTTGTTGGTTTTATTCCAATTCAAATAAAAATCAAGTACTAAGCTAGATAAACTTATTAATAATAATATTCGACTCTTGAAATTTTAAATTTTTCGCATTAATCTTAAATAGATTGTCTTAAAGAATAAAGTTTAGTTCTTTTAAACTTTTAGCAGAGTTATTTTAAAATCTTTCATCGACTCTGCGACATTGAATTAAGAGTCTAAAAAGCTTTTAACTTATTAATTTTCGTGACGAACAAAATAAAATCATGTTGTTAAAAAAGAATAAGAAGGCGGAGATATTATTTCCCTTATTTTCTTTACTTCATTAATAAGACATTAATGAGTAGAATGAATGTTCTTCACTTTCATTTTATGAGTTCGTATGTTATTTCGAAATTACATTAATTTATTATACAAAATTCAATTATTTCTTAAGAAATATGACAGCATATTATTAAGATAATTGAAGAGGATATAGAAGACAGAAAAGTAAATTTTATATTAACGACAATTTATTTCGATTATTTTTAAAGAGACATTCTTAAATTTGCAGGAAAATAAAAATATAGTTAATCTTTTTTGTTTGATCCCATTATTTGATGTGAAAATGGCTGTGTGACATGCAAAGACGATGATTAAGATAATATTTCTTAAATTTTATAGTTACTTAAAAAAAATCAAGAAAATATTTTTAACATGCTGAGAATTGAATTTCATTGAAACTTAATTAAATGGGAAATATGACAGCAGTAATGAAAATTTAGAAAAATCAGATACTAAAGCTACGGTCACACTTGCCAAAAATGTTCCCAAAAAATCGCAATCACTAAATGCTAATGACAAATTTTCAAATCCAGAAAAAACTTTGTCAAAATTAAATAGTATACAATAATGTTGGCTTCAATGACATTGTCTTTTAGTTGTGTTCAAAACTATTTAATTTGATAAACAAGTGTTTGGATCTAAACTTTTTTCATAAGTGTTTGTTGGTAACGCTTTTTTTTGGCAAATGTTTGACAAGTGTGACCGTACCTTTAGCTTACAATGAACTTATTTGTCTTAAATATATAAAAAATGTTATCAAAATGATTTGAATAATACGAAATTTGGTGAATAATTTTTATGTAAAAATTCAATTAAATAATACAAAGTAAAATAACATTTAGCAAAATAATAATATTAAAATATTTTTAAAGAATATTTCGCATGAAATATATAATATATTTTTTTTTACCTTCTCTGCAGGAACTGGAAGAAGTTAGTTTTTTGTTTGTGTGTGTGTGTGGAAGACTTTAAGTCATGTTGAATTTTTTTATATCGCGTCACCATTTATCTGCTTGAAATACAGTCGTGCAACATTTTATACTCAAGTCTTTGAAGATTTTTTTTAATCTGACTTAAAAATGCAAGTGCCACTTCTGGCAATAAAGCTTTTGTTTTACATGCTTAAAGTCAAACATTAGCCTCCAGCCCTGCTACAGCTATAAATTATTTTGAGTGCGATAGAACAACAAAGTAAAACAAATGCAAATTATAAGCCCAGCTTATATTGTAAATATTAAACAATAGATTTTCCTCTACTTACGTACTTATTTCCAACCTTTCCAAGTTTCAAATACTTGCGTCTTTTACTTTTTTCTTTTTTAGTTTTTAGTTTCGGTGTAAAGATTTTTTCTCTCTCGAGATTTTTTATATCTTTATTGTAATAGAGTAATAACAAAGATAAAAGTAAAATTATTTATTGTATTGTATTGTATTGTTTTTGTATGAAGAGTTTACGAGTATTGCGTTGTTGTTTGTTAATACAAAATAAGTAAAAAAAATCCATACAGATACAGAAGAAAGAGATCACATTTAAATTTTTTTCTTTTCAGTTATTTAAATTTTATAATTAAACCGCGTTAAAATTACACGGTGAATTAAGAATACTATTTTTCATATATCTAACTTACCGAAATTCTTTTATACTAAATCCAATCTTCCTAACCTAACCCAACCTAATCACAATGGACCCAATTGTGCGTTTTTGGCACAAAACACAAAAATATTTTTCTATATAAATAAAAGTCAAGTTTTGTTTGTTGGTAATCGCTTCAATCAAAAACGGTTGCACCGATTTCCCTATTTTTTTTTCTTCTCACGCCCACCGATATTTTTCTGTGCAGGCACGCAGTTCATCAGCACGCTAGTTTATCTACTCGCATAGAGATTGTTATTAGCATCAGCTATTTAACGTACAGTATGGAAATTTTAAATTTATTTGCTGGTGGTTCAGCTTTGTCTATATGCATTTCATTGTTGCTGTAACAAATCATCAGTAGACTTCAACCACACATTTTGAATAGTCACAAGCTTCTTATCATATGCACAGACTTTCAAGAACTGCTTTAGAATTCACAAATAATAATATTTTTGAAAATCACAAAAGAAAAGTAAGCATAGTAGGCTTAGAAATTTATGAAAAACACTGCAAATAATTCTTATTCGATATGAATCTATTTAATTTTTCTAAATTTCAAATTAAAATATAATTATGACAATATATCGAATAATAAGTTTCTTAAATTTATATTATGGATAGTTCATATTCGTAAGCCCTCAACTTTAAAAAATAAAAACTCTTGTAATTTAATAAATAACTATAATACTTTTATTTTGTGTACGAATTTAAAAAAAGAGGTTCTATTTAATAAATCAAATAATCAAAATGACAATTTTATCAATAATTTTATAAAAAACAGCGGAATTCACTACCTTTTTTTTAAGAAAGAAAATTTACATATGAACACTAAAATAATCCTAAAAATCTTTGCTAAAAACTAGTTTTAGTACGAAAAATTGCTTAATTTTTCTTTTGTAGTTTCATCAATTTCTATACTAATTTTTAAAAAAATTTAATGTGTACAAATATGAATTTTGTTTTTGGTTGTTAAGTTCTACTATTCTTTAAAAGAAATTTAATAAAATTAAAATTTAACTTTAAACAAAATTTTGCTAGATATTAGCAGGTAGTGAGCTTTTTTGATTGAGGGTAAACGAATACGAACTTTGCATAGTGTAAATTTTAAATGAAACCGAATATGAGAAATGTATACAATTATTGATTTACCTTTGTTAAATACATTTGTAAATATCAGTATTCATTTTCAACTTTCCTATTTCTCCTCTCAAGGCTTTATTGTATATGTATGGTGAATTAAATTTATTAATAATATAATATAATATAAAGATGTAATGAAAAAATGCCAGAATTAAAGGCATAAAAACTTTGGAAAATTTACTAAGTTTGGGATAAAAAATTAAAAAAAAATTTTGCAAAGCACAAAATTTTATAGGGCAATTTTACTTAGTTCTAGAAAAATTGCACTTAAATATAAAAATAGAATTACTGTAAGCTACTTCATTAATGAACTAGAAGTTTAGTAAATGTTTTGCAGGTTTCAAGTAAAAAAAAACTACTATGGCACCATACAACAACAACAACTCAAATTTAGAAAATTTTCCAAGTTTTAGTTATTTTTTTTAGTGATGTTTTTGTCAAGAGTAGGCACTCCCATTTCCCATGAAACCCGTACAGACCCATTCAATTCATTCAACAGACAACATAATTTATGACTTATATATCATTTTTTTACTACATTGTCACATTTCAGTACTGTTTATTTATACAGGGTGGCCCAGAAAGACCGAAGTGGTGTGAATTCCTTATAACTTTTTATTAAGACATATTTTTTTAATTTTTTGTTTTTTAAATGCAGTAAATTTATAGGGAATATTTTTAAATTAGTTATTAAAAATTGTATCCCGCAAGTGGTGGCCATTTTCTGCTTCGCACAAATGTGTTCTTTCCATTTCCATTATTCATAACTTAGTTATGAGTGACGAAGCCTCGTTAACAAACAAAACTTTAGGATATGGGATATTGAAAACCCGAGAGTACTTCATCAACGACAATTACACCCAGTTAAGTATACTGTTCGATGCGGTGTTTCTTCAGAAAGGATCATTGGCCCATATTTTTTTGAAAATGAACGAGGTGTCGCCATTTCCATCAATGGTGATCGATATCAGGCCATGTTGGAAAATTTTATAAGGCCAGCCGTGGAATACCATCCGCAAATATGGTTCCAACAGGATGGACCCACAGCGCACACTTCCAGGGCCACAATGGCTCTTTTACGCGACATCTTTGGTGAAAAAATAATTTCGCGTAGAAGCAATTTTAATTGGCCTCCGCGTTCCCCGGATTTAACTGCTCCAGACTGTTTCCTTTGGAGTTATTTAAAAGGGAAAGTTTATCTTAATAAGCCTAGGACTATTGAGGAATTAAAAACCAATAATCGAGACGAAATTAACAACATAACACCGGAAGTTTTGCGAAAGGTCATTGAAAATGTGTTGAAAAGAGCACATTTGTGCGAAGCAGAAAATGGCCACCACTTGCGGGATATAATTTTTAATAACTAATCTTAAAATATTCCCTATAAATTTAATGTATTTAAAAAACAAAAAACTAAAATAATATGTCTTAAATAAAAAGTTATAAGGATTTCACACCACTTCGGTCTTTCTGGGCCACCCTGTATGACTAATGTCTTACTCTGAAAAAACGTATCATCAATCAGCCATGATAAGCGTCAGTGTTGGTTGAAATTCTGTTACATTTCCCACTAAGCCGTAACGTATACTTCGTGTAGTCCTTCTTTTTTGCTTCTTCCTGTTCTGATTATTTTTGAGCACCATTTTATCTTTATTCGAAAGAAGACAGATACATCTTTAATTTTCTTGAAAAAAAACAGTTTGGCAAAATTAGGAGTACAAAAATTGTTCTATTGGAAATCAACGCTTAGGCGCAAGAAATGCTAGATGTATACACACTAGCATTTCTTGTGTGCAATATGCCAAAAAAGCGAAACCACTAACTACAAATGAAAAATTGTTTGATTCAGACGTGTATTTATTGATCATAGATTCTATAAAATTATCTATAAGTTATGTATGAAACTTAACTTAATAAATATGTAACTGTGTGAACCAAACAGTTTTTCAGTAGTTATTAGTGGTTATGCTTTTTTTTACATTCTTACTAATGCGTCAGAAGTAGATGTAGAAATTTCATCACATGTTCACTAAAAACAAACTTTGTTTAAAAACATTAAGATTTGTAATCGTGGCACTTAGACAAAATTGGTCACGTTCGACATCGTTAGTGTAAAACTAAAAATTAAATAAATAATTTTTAGAGAGATAATATATGCTGAATTCCTAAACGTAAGTTGCAATACATATTTACAATGCATATACTTCGTAAACTCATATGTAAACTTTCTGGCAACATCCAATGATCCTAATCTTTTAGCAACTCATTTTAATGAGGATCAGTTGTCAAAATCACGCATCATTTCTATTTTGTAGGCAAAGATATGTATGAGTTGCATAGCGACGTTCCTAAATGCCGATAAAATGCAAAAAATGTCTCCGCAACGCAAGGTTGCTCTTAATACATGCTTAGCATTGCAAACGCATTTTATTAAATTTTGCATTGCAACTTGCGTTTAGGAAGTCGGCATTATTTTTACAAAAGCAGAAATTAAAAAACAAGAAAATAACAAAGAAAGCTTGGAAAAATTTTAAAGTATTGGCTTGAGGAAAAATATTTAAAAAAAAATTAAAATAAATTAAATAATTATGAAAATATATTAGGGGTTTACATGAGAACTCCTAAGCTTGTCATTTGCGCAATTGAGCAAACTAGCAAGACTTGTTTCGTGAAGCTCCTCTTGAACTTTTGCGCAATTAGCTTATGTAAATTTGAAACAAACATCCCAAATTTCATTTAATAAAAATAAAATAAGAACATTTAAAGCCATTTTTAATGTAAAAAAACATATATTTATATATATATATATATATATATATATATATATATATATATATATATATATATTTGTATATATAATTAAAAAAAGTTTGTGTGTGTGTGTCTAAAAATGCCTAAAAATGCAAAAAAAAAACAAGAATCTATTATTTACAAAATGCACAATTGCACAGCTCTAATTTATGAGCCAAAATGATAAGGCAAACTTAACAGATTTGTGTAAGTATATTTCTATAAAATTGTTGACATTTTATTTACTAAAAATGCACAATTACACAGTTCGCGATACTTTTGAACATTCTCATGAAAAGCCGTTTTATTTATTTTAAAATAATATATTTTTGCAAAATATTATTTTGCTTGTATAACAAGACTTGTAAGTTTTGAGAAACAGGTATAGCGGAGTTGCACTTTTTCCAAAAAAAAAAGGATGTAGTACTCCTGATATTATTTTCAATTAAATTCGTTTTAGTTAGTTTTATTATTATTTTTCGAACTACTTTTCTGTATTTCTGATTAATTTAATTAGGCTAAATTTGGTATCGCTCTGTAAGTTAAATTACATGGAATAATTATTATAACACCAAAGTTAATTGTAAATATTCTGACAAACACATGGTAGAACGGAACAACTAGCTGTTTTTGAATTTCACTACACCTTCATCATCATCGTTTTTTTGTGTGTGGTTTCTTGAAAAATTACTGGTCGAAAAATATGATTTTTGGCACCATAATCAACTGTTACTTTGCTGATTACATATTACATGTTAAATCTAAAGTTTAAAAAATTTTAATATGACGATTTAAGATAATAGTCTGCACACTATTTCTTATTTAAATTTTTTTTTCTTACTTTACCAGAATTAATCGTCTCACTGTTCTGGAAGAGACGTTTTATATGAAAAAATAGAAGCACCAATATTTGGCGGTCATTCTTCGAAAGTATGAGCAAAAATTATTCAAAATAATACTAAGAAAAAATTTTTCCAATTTATCCATCGCTTAATGCTAGGAACAGAACTGGGACGAACGACGAATTTTTCGGTGCGAACTTTCGTCATACAAAATAAAACACATTTGTGCATATGAAAATGAACACAACACTGCCGTACAACGCAATTCGTCGTGCGTGACGAACTTTGAGATAGATTTATTTATTTATTTATTGAGAGAAAATTCTCTTCCTCTCTCTCTCTCTGTTTTTGTACACACAACAACCAACTTTATCAAATATGAGAGAAAAATTCGGTGAGTAAATTCGTCGTTATTGTACTTGACAAGACGAATTTACGCAGCGCATGCTTATAGAGGAATTCGTCGACGTGGACGAAATTCGTCGTTCGTCCCAATTGTGTTCCTTGCATAATTTGGAAGTATTTCGGAATCATAACTTTTCTACTTTGTTTACTTTATTTATTCTCTGTGTACATGTGCTCATATACCAGCACGTGTAGAAGTGTATTAAAACAAAAGAATTTCAAGTTGTAAAATTTTATTTATTTTACTCTAGTCTATGCCAGAAATGAGTTGTGCTGAGCTGACTTTATGACTGACATACACTTTGAACAAATATGCTTTACACATGCTTTTCTATACATTTGTATCTTTCTCTATGGGCTGGTGTGTGTGTGTGTGTGTGTGTGTATAGTGTGTTGTCTACTTCATTGTAAATATCTTTCTTAGGGTATTAAGTCCAAGAGAATGTAAGTATTTCTACTTTTTTGTCCTGGCATGTGTTTGAGGTTTACGAAATAAGTGTGAAGTTAAGATCAATAGTAAATAGCTGAACTTTGAAGTTTTCATTTGTAAATTTTTGTTTTGTTTTATCTTTTTTTTCGTTAAGGCTGTCAATTACTTGTCGTGCTGCTGCTGCTGCTGCTTGTGTCTGCTATTTAAGTTTCCCCCTCCATTACTTTTTATTGTTTTCTATTGTTTTAGCAATTCTTAGTAGAAAGAACAAAAAAATTTAAGAAGATTTGTACAGCAACCATTTTGCGACGTGTATAAATAAATTGTTTTTCTTTTAAGTTTTTGTGCACAAATTCAAAAAACAAAATTCACAACTACAAAATCTTTTGATTTCTTTTAGTTGAATAAATCAAAGTTTCAAAGTAATTGTTTGGAAAATAACTTTTGTACTTTAACTAAAGACACAAAAACATGCTCTTTTATTAAGACTAAAATTAAATGAATACACCTATAACCTGTTTTACAGTGTTGTGATTTTATAAACATGCATTTAAGTTAAAAAAATTTAATTCAGTGAAAATAAAATTAAATATTTTTTGTGTTTTGATTACAAGGACAAGAAAGATATTAAAATAAAAGCCAAAGAGTATTGGGCAATTTACATTTTACTCATTTACGGCCTGCTCCACGGAGTCACCAGCAAATCGTGCGATCTACAACTTGTAAGGCAAACAACAAGAATGACCGGACCTTTATTAAAGGATAAAAAAATAACTGTTTATGAACAAAAATAAAAATGACCGTATTTTTCTCTGTGATATTTGTTACTTGTTTCTTACCAAAAGGCATAAGTTAAAATTTTTTGTTAGAAATTTTTGCACTGGCACTTAGGGCCTTTAGAATTTTGTAGATAAGAGCGCTATTTTTAATTGCAGGGCTTAGGGCTTAGGGCTTTTTTGAAATGATATGACGATGTATTGCATTGTATTTATACTTACACTTTTGATGTGCTAAAAAATGTATCTTACTTTTTTCATCTTTGATACTTATATTGTGAATTATTGTAATAACTTAACGAACTTAACGAGCCTTGTTAGTGTTCGAGTTAAATTAATTAAAGATTTTTTGTAACTCCACTTCCTGTTTAAAAAACTCAAAAAGACCACACAGACTCAGCTATTCTAATGATTAATTTCCATACATCGTTTTTTTTTTTTTTTTGAATCATCATATTTTGTAAGTTAAACCTAATGTAGTTGAATTTACTCCAGCTAGTTTTATTTATCCCATCCAATCCAGGCACCCCCTTTCGGATATTATAATATTTAACTCCAATATATATTTACCCTTAATCCCTTAAGCTTTCATGGTTGATCAATGGTCCCCTTCAAAATTTTATTATTTCTCCATTCGCTCATATCTTGAGAAATTACTTTATTTTTGCAACGTTAGCAAATATTGGTAGCTTTTTGGCATATTTTTATTAACCTTAGAATATCATACTTATTTTTATATCGCAAACGTCGAATCGACTACGACCCATTTCAAGAGCCAATAGAAAACGTCGTGAGCAAAAATAAGTACCAAAATAGATTTATTATTGATATTTAATTATTATATAACGGAATTCATATATTTTTTTTAATTGTTTAACGTAAAATTAACATTGCACAGCCGTCTTTCAATTGGCCTTTTTTCTTAAAACATAGAACTTATAGCATCAATTGTATGAAATATTACAATTTTTTCCATTAAGTTTTGTAGATTCTTATAATAAACTTATTAAACTAAAAAAGCAACATTAGTTTCTAGTAACTAATATTAGCGGCCAACGCTATACGAAAAACGAATCCAAAACAAACACAAAAAATATGTTTTAATTTGAAAATAAAACCGAGCGTCGTCATTACGACGAAGTATGAAGGTGCAGGGTTAATAAAGCTTTGATTGAATTTATTGTTACTTATAAAAAATCTACTGGCAACACTGTTTTAAAATCAATTGTAAAACTGTAACGTCTAGAATACTGTTCAGTTCTTAAACTTATTTATTTTTTTTTTTGTTTAAACAAGCATTAACATTTCATTTCGTCGCTTACTGAAATTACAACAACAAAGATTGTTTACAAATCTCAAAAATCTTTTGACTTGTTTTTATAAAAACAAATTGCATTCACCCATAAAAAATAAGTTAATAAAAAAATGCTTCTAATCAAATAAAACTTGATAAAACTCTGTTTTATTTTTAATTTTACTTTCCTCCTTCATGCTGAATAAATAAAATGTCATTTGTGCAAATAACTACTAATTCATGAGCTTTCCAGTAAATGAAAAAAAAATAGATTCAGCAACATTAAATAGTCAGATACTTTAAAATGATAACGGGATAATTTAACGCTCCGCTTCTGCTTAGGGTTTTGTGTGGTGGCTCTTGATTCTACACTTACTTTTAAATTTTATGGTATCTGAGTGTAAATGGTAATTTCAGTTGTGTAGGCGATTTTAAATTTTCTCTTTTATGTGTGTATTAATGTTTTTTGTTTAGATACAGTTAGTTTAAGCCAGAACAGAGCAAAATAAAAAAAACATTGTTAAATTTATGGTATTGTACACGAAAAAAAGGGAACCACTGTTGTTTTGTTGTGGTCAATTTAAAATCTGCATGAAAGCATTGTAGATTTGTTGGCATTTTTTTAATATACAAATATGTACACATGTACATATCTGCGAGTATGTATAAATAATTTTACTCTTTACCACATCAGAGGACAAAATATGGGATTTAGAGCAGAGTATGTATTGTTCAGGACTAATTCTTTTATATAAATTTTGTTAGAAAAAATAAAACCAAAATCTGTTTAACTTTGTTAAAAAGTAAAAAAAAATTAATTTTGTATACTCTTTGCTATTTGCAACATTAATGTATATTTTAATACATAGAAGTTTTGATAAATTTAATTTATTTTTTATGGACAAATTTAATAAATTTTTTTTTTAATTTTAGCTGAATCTTCCTTTATTCTTAGTCTATTAAGTGTTACAAATTAAATTGCGAATTAAATACAGGGTGTTTTTTTAAAGGTATAGAACTTCGAATTGAAATAAAACACAAGAAAATCGTTTTAATGTCCATCAATTTGGCTTTATTGGAAGGATAATTTTATGTCATTAATGTTTAAATATGATTTCGGGCATGTGGCCGCCGTGGCTGGCTCGAATAAAGCCAATTCTACAGGTCCAATTTTCAACCACTTTTTCGAGCATATGGGGCCGTATGTTGGCAATAACGCCACGAATGTTGGCTTCCAAGTCCCCTAACGTTTCTGGTTTGTTGGCGTAGACAAGCGACTTCACATATCCCCAAAGAAAATAATCCAATGGTGTCAAATCACACGATCTTGGTGGCCAATTGACAGGTCCATTCCGCGAAATTATGCGCTCATCGAATGTTTCCTTCAATAAATCGATTGTGACGTGCGCTGTGTGGCATGTAGCGCCGTCTTGTTGGAACCACAACTCATCCACATTCATGCCATCCAATTCGGGAACAAAATAGTCTGTTATCATGGCTCTATACCGGTCTCCATTAACGGTAACTGACTCTCCAGCATTATTTCGGAAGAAGTATGGCCCAATGACTCCACCAGCCCATAGAGCACACCAAACAGTCAGTTTTTGTGGATGTAGTGGCGTCTCAAGGGTCTCATATGGATTCTCTTCACTCCAAATGCGGCAATTTTGCTTGTTGACGTAGCCATTCAACCAAAAATGAGCCTCATCACTGAACAAAATTTTGCGATGAAAATCAGCATCGAGATCAATCTCATTTTCGGCCCATACACGAAAATCAGGACGCATTGCATGGTCTCGCGGCTTTAATTCTTGCACAAACTGAATCTTGTAAGGTCGCAAGCCAAGATCTTTGCGCAAAATCTTCCATAAAGTTGATAGACAAAGCTCCAATTGCTGTGCACGGTGGCGAATCGATTCATTCGGGTCGTCTTCAACACTTTGCTCTACAGCGGCAATTGTTTCTTCGGTGCGCACTGTTCGACGTCTCTGCGGATGCGTATTATCACATAGAGTAAACGTAGTGCGAAAACGATCCATGGTTAACCGAATTAATTGCTCTGATGGACGATTATGTCGACCATAAAATGGACGGAGCTTGCGGTAAACTTCGCGAACTGAACCATTATTTTCGAAATAAATTTGCACGATTTGCAAGCGTTGTTCTTTTGTCAACCTGTTCATGATGAAATGGCAAACAAAACCAAATATTAATCATTTGACAGCTGACAAAATGGCCGCCAGTTAAAAAAGCGATGCCAACTTAAAGTTCTATACCTCAATAAAAAACACCCATTAGTAACTTATTATGATGAGAACGAGACATTCAACCGTTTTAATGAAACAGAACTGAACATTGCTGTATTACTGTAAAATGGAGAAATAATTTTTCTTTTAAATCTTATGTTAAATGGAAAATGGACATGAACTTCCGCTTATTTTTGAAGGATAGCTTATTATTGAGTGGGGCAGAGTAGGACCAATAGGCTTTTTTCATTTGATCAATTTATATCTTCACACCTGAAACATTTAAACAAACTCTTAGAACAAACTGCATTTTCTCACAAAATATTGTTGTTATCGGAGAGGGGAAATGGGTACCCTTTATACAAAATAACTCTTAATTAATTAGAAAACACGAATTTTGTAAATAAGAATTACCAAAGCAGGAACAAAATGGATACAGAAGATGCTTAACAAACAAAACAAAATAAAAATTCATGATTTTTTATTTAATCACACTCCTAATGGCAAGTAATTTTCCAAGCTCAAGAAAGTCAGCTCGCGAATGCGTGAGAATTAAATTTCTACAACCACACAAATACAAACATGATTGGACGTGACTCATGCCTGACTCATACGTGACTAATGCAAGACTCGCACGTTACTCACGCGTGACAAACTATGGCAGCTATGTGAAAAACAACAGCAATAAAAGTGTTCTTAGGTGTCGTTAAGCCCTTATTATTGGTAATTTCAATGCACGAGAATATTATTAAATCGTACATTAGTTCTGAAATGACCACCTTTTTCCTCTATGTGTTCAAACGCTTCTTTTTTGTAGGGTTTTTATCAGCATCATCTTTTCCTTCTTACACAATTCCAAGTGAATTAAATAATCTAAATGCTACTATGCAGTATCTAACCCATACCTATTGATTACATTCTTGATCATAACTCTCTTTTGTTATAATTTCTTTACACCTTAAATTTTTTTATATTTTTCATTCTATTTTCTGCTTTCTTTTTTATTCAGATAAACATCATGTGGCTAAGCAAACAAGCCATTGTGTGGTCGAGGTTCGTTTGTAAAAAAAAAGGTTGTTTTATGCTCGAGTGTACGTGTGTAAATATTTGTTCAGACATTACATATCTGTTACTTTCAACTGTAGCATTTCTACTTTTACAACATAAAATTTTACATTTTATAAACTCTTGAATTTCTATGACACAAAAGAACTGTATTAAATTTAAAATCTATTTGCATAACAGCAGGGGAAATTTAAGGCACGCGACCCAACTTTCAATGATAGTTGCCCATAAAGTTTGATTTAATCCCACTTAAATAAGATTCTAAGGAACTTATTTTGCAAAACGCTATGCTTAGCGCTGACAATTTTGGTATATGTATTATTTTTGTAATTTTCAATTTTTTCATTTAAAATTTATGAACATTTAGCATTAGGTTTTACAAAACAAGGGCCTAACACAAAAAGAAGAATAGCAATATTGTTATTTTTATATAGCGTGAACGGACCCAATAATTATGATGCTGGTATTATATGTAGATCTGGCGAACAAAACCAGACTAGTCCCGTTAACTGATTTTTAGAGGAGAGGCAAATAACTTAACTACTTAGGTAGAGACCAGCAAGGAAAAGTTAGTTTTCTTTATGTATTTTAAAGTAGGATCGATCAAGTTTTGAATGAAAACATTTCGTGACATCATAGGTGTGTACTTGGAGAACCCGAAAAAAATCATGTACTGAGGACATGTCTATTTTTGTTCTCCAGCTCTACATATAACACAGGTCAACACGATGTTTAAGGCTGGTACTTTGATAGTAAATTTTCGAGCATATGATACTGAGCTCTTATGCCTATAAATCAATGATGCGCACACAATGCCCCCGGGGGCCGAACAATTTTCGCGATTTACACATACACAACAGGAATGTTGACGAAGCGCACTGCAAAAAGTACAAAAGTTATAATTTTATTCAGTTGTATGCCAACTTTTAAGAAAGAAGGTTGATGTCGCTTGATTTGTTATGATACAACAACAAAATACACAGTTGAGATTACAAGAAAAAGATTAGAGAAAAAGAGGAGAACAACTGAGTATTTTTATGATTTTTTTTCCTGCATTTAAATACACTTGGAATAATTTTATGTTTACATATTAACCATTTTTTTATTATTTTGAAATGTAGAAGGTAAATTATGAGAAAAATTTTTTATTTTCACTAAACATATTTAATGAAGCTGAGTGCCTTGTAAGCAATCAAAAATTAAAAAGAATAAGTCATACAGTTTTAAGCGTCATTGTGAAAGTCGTCAGTTAGAAATGTGTAGTTTGTCAGGAGAGGACAGAGATAAGCTTATAACAAAATTAAAAAAGAATTTGGAATTGAAAAATAATAAAGCTTTGTGTGATTGTAAAATCAATACAAATACCGCAACATGCAGCCAACTAATGGCTACATACATTATTTAAAGTTGAAATTTTTCGACAAAGCAAATGCTTTACATTACGTAAAACAATCAATCGTAATTGAACTTATTTTTTATTTCCACTTAATCTTTTTCATGATATAATATTTGATTTTTTTAATGTTTCACTCATACTTCAGTTCATGTTATTAATTAAACATAAAAAATGTTGTATACAAAAACATTATTCAATACATTTACCAGCAAATTTCTCCCAGTGCACTCACCACTACACACACATTTTGAATCTGTTTCTCTTTGTGAACAAAGCTGCTATAAATTACTTTTTTTGAATTGACTCTGTATTTCCGTTATTAAGAAATTAGAGGATGCTGCATCACATAATTTGCATTTACTTGACAACCAGTTCTTTGATTAAATAAAAAAATACATAGAAAGCTAGAAAACGAATTGGCCTTTAAATTACGTCTCGTTTGAAGTGTGTGTCTATGTGTCTGTACGAGTCCACGTACAGACCAAACGGCCGGACCGATTTTGAGTTAGTTTTTTTTTTTTGAAACGTGACTTAATCGGGTAGGTTTTAAGCTATGTTTTAGGAAAATTAGTAAAGCTGCTTAGAAGATTTCACATATTTTCTAGAAATGTTCGGGGTTTTTTAAATTTTGTTATTAAATACATTTTATATAAAAATTTTCAAACACAAATCGAAATGTATACAAATATAACCATTTTTTTACAGTAATTCGTTCACTCCAAACGATTAAAAATCTGATCTTTCATATGTCCATGCATAAGTATACTTTGAATCTTATAAAAATAAATTGTTATTTACGAAATAAAACGAAAAAAAGCCGCCGAGTATTTTTTCCTAAGCCACCGCCGTCGAAGTTTTAAGACGGCTTGTTTCTCTGATGTACACTTTATTTAATACGACAGTTGCAATACTGAAAAAATTTTAGAGGCTAAATTGTAATAATGGACATAAAAGGAAAATGTTGAATATGAACATTGGTTTTTCATTAAAAAAATAAAAGTTTTTTGCATCTTAATACCCATCAAAAGTATTTAAAAAGATTATAAAAAAGGAAAGCTTAACAAATTTAGTGAAGAAATTAAAATTAAAAGGGAAAGTATTTCTCAAGTGTTAAAAAATATTGAAGCACCTTTAGCGAAATTTTAGTTTTGAGTTGTTTATTTTTTGTTTTAACACTTTTTTTTTTTGTTTAACCCTTTCTGATTTTAAAAAATACGGGCCATATAGCTAAGGGCAGGAGCAAAGTTACAAATCTGGTAGATGTTATCAATGACGTATGATACGTATGTATGTATGTACTGTATTGTATATTGTTCTTATTTTTTAGGTTTTTGTGTTTGTTTAGACTTACACACATACACCAGTTACATGTTTATTTTAATTTAAAATTCTTTAAACTTTTCTTATTTGTTTTTCAAATTAAATAAATAACGAATCAGTAATTTAAAAATTCTTTATATACAAAAATTTTTCACCAACAACAACAACAACAATATTAGATTTAAAGTTGCTTTACAACATTTTATGCACGACATATTGACGTATGAGTGATGTTTAATACCTTAAACTAACAATCAGACGAACAGCATAATACTTTAAAACCACAAGAATTTAATTTAACTTTTAACCATAACACACATGCACACACATATTAGTTTAAGGGAAGATATGTGTACCCTTCAATCTTATTCCTTGGATAGTATTTTGTAATAATTATAAATTTGCATATTTTCTAAAGTTTTACTGTAAAAGAAGATCTTTTTTTTAAATTTGCCTATTTGCATGCCTCCTTGTTTTCTTTTGTTGTTTGTCTTTGTTTAACACAACTGTAGTTTAAATTGAATAACAAAACGAATAAAGTTTAAAACATCAGACCATGTATCAAATATTCACATGGACTTATGTAGATATGTATATATATATGGGAGCAGAATAACACAATTTAACTGGGGTAACAAAAATATTTGGGACTAATTTAAACAATTGTCGCAAACTTATTAACATTTGACATATTGGAAATGTTTCAAAGTGTTTGTTTGATGTGTAAAAAAATGTATGGCCTGTTTCACAATAATGAAAGAAAACTCAAACGAAACTTTTGACTGAAAATTTATATTGAAAACAACAATAATATATGAAAATTTGTTTTTGTTTCCAATATAAATTGTAAGTCGAAAGTTTCCTTTCGTTATTGTGAAAGAGGCTATTAACTTTAAAATTTAAAATTTAGTTTGCAAAACAAACATAACGTGACCTCAACTATATAACTAACTATTTGAAATAATATTAAAAAAGATATTGTATATTAAGCAAATTATATATTAAGGAAAGGGAAATATATAAAAAACATTGTATAAATTGAAATAAGTTTTAGAGGATTAAAATGAAATTATAATGAAATTTATTTAAAAAAAACTTTACTTTAGTTACTTGAATATTTTGGTTTAGTTTTTCTCTCTCCTATAAATTGTTATCCTTTCAGCTAACGATATGTGTGTATGCATTTTTGTTATGTAACGAACTGAAATTATTTAATTTTTATAACCTTCACCAAAAATTTTAAAGGGTATATATAGGTTTGTCATTCCATGTGTAATTTTCTCAATATTTATATGCGACCCATAAAATTTATATATTATGGGTTCTTGTAAATAGGGGAGACGAATAAGCTATGTTCGTCTGTCCGTCTGTCTTTACGTATAATCAGTTTTCCGAAGCTTCCAGAATAGTTAAATTCATTGGTCTGGGACTGGTACAACAATGGTCTTGAATTGGTATTGAAAATCAGCAAAATCGATATGACTCTCTCAGAGCTGGAAAACTTAAACTTTTTTGCCATAATATTCATTTTTTTTTTGTTAAATAAACATATTTTATATTTTAGTTTAAATAAAATTGGTATTAAAAATAAAATAAAAATATTAAAACACGATTCCAGGGTTAGAAAGTTGATTTTTTTTTAATATAAAATAACCTACTAAAATAATTTTTTAATTTTATCTATTAATTAAACGTATTTCATATTACTATAATTACATTAACTGACAGAATACTCTTTAATTTTTATTTTTTTTTAATTTTAGTAGTAATTGTTGTAGTCTACATAAAAATACACTAACTTTGCAAGTGGTGTCTTTATATAATTTATGTATATTAAATTAGGATTTTAAAATTTGTCGTTGATCGCTTTAGAACGCTCTTTAATTAATTAACTGTCATATATTTTTCTTCGTAGCAGCGAAATTTTTACATACTCTCTGAAATTTGCAGGTCAGAAGCTCTTACGGTTCTCAAGAAAAATGTGCCTATGACGGACAGATGGACATTGTAACGGACTTTTGGTGTACGGACTTTTCTTGGACTTTTGGTGTACGGAACCCTAAAATGCCGAATTTTCAAAGCAGGAAGGCAAAACCTTAGTAGAGAGCTGAAATTTATTACACAAGTGAACCTATTTTAACTAAATAGAACAAAACAAAAATTAAAAATATTTAAGCAGAGGGCAGGGGCACGCCCTTAAAACTGAGGTTTTGAATACAAGCGGCTCTGCTGAAATATTACATGCACATAGTATTTACAAAGGGTTTAATTTTGCGTTTCCGAAGCAGTTGAAACTTTAAACTACTATTTAATATTAAAAATGCCTCATAATGGAAACCCTTATTCCAAATATATGAAATATTATGATTGCAAGGAATTGAAATTCAAATTTCTGTGCAACATTTTATTTGCACTAGCGTACATTTCAATTTGGAGCAATAGGTCATATTTTCAGCTAATAATGCCTGTAAATGTTTCCATAAAACCACTTCAACATGCATTCAAACATAAACTTACAACTAGACGGACACTCTTTCAATTAGACAGACATGTACATGTAACGAAAACAATGTTGGCATAAAAACCACTAACTAGCAGCTTGCATATGGCCAACGAATTGCAAAAAAAAAATAAAATTTTATTTTTATTTTTATTTTTATTGCCTTTACTTTTCCACAACAACAAACAAACAAACAACATCAAAAAAAAAAACATTTTAATGGTGCAACACCAAAAATATACAATTTGTTTTCAACTTCCTGTGTAGCGAAATAGTAGACACAGAGAAAAAATTTCTTAAGTTAATGTAATCATTTCAGCTGTCAACAGTTGACGCAAGTTAAAAAAATATCCTTGGCAAATGTAACCAACAGAGATGTAAAATTTCATTATAATTTTTTATTATAGTTAAATCAACAAAATGAATAAAATGCAAGCCTTTAATGCAAAATAACTAATTTTTTAGTTAAAACAACCAAAATAAGCTAATATGTTCAATACACTTTTAAAGCTATATTTTTGTTCCCATAGCCAAGTCTGTAACCGTAAAGCTACGGTCACACTTGTCAAACATTTGTCCAAAAAAAGTGTAACCAACAAACTATAAAAAAAATTTTATCCATTGGCCCTTGAACCAAATCATCAGTAGACTTCAACCACAAATTTTGAACAGTCACAAACCTCTTACTTTATTCACAGACTTTCAAAAACTATATGAGAATTCATAAAATAATAATACTTTTGAATATCACAAAAGAAAAACTAAGCTTAGTAGGCTTTGAAACTGATACAAGACCCAGCAAATAGTATATATTCAGGTGAACTCATTTTATTTTTCTACATCCTTACACAATTAGAAATCCATCGGATAACAATAAAAGTATTTACAAGGCTAAATGAAAAATAAAACATTAAATGAACTTTAAAGAAATTTATTATTTGACATATTGTCAGAAGCGTACATATAATAATTGATATTTATTTGCTGGTGGTTTAGCATGTCTATACGTATTTCATTGGCTCTTGAACGTATATAGACATGCTAAATCACCAGCAAATAAATTTCAATTATTATATGTACACTTCTGACTACATGTCAAATAATAAATTTCTTAAAATTTTAAAGATAAATCAATGGTATGAGCATTTGAAAATTATGCAGCTGAAAATCCATTCTTCAAACCTTATAATTATACATACATATGTATGTATATATGAAAAATTTCCAAACAAGTTAAATTAAAAAATTTTGTGGAAATTTTTAACTTTCGCGGCTACCTTAGCGATACCTTAATGGCGTTAAGAGTAATTTTTAGCAAGTTCAAATATTCAATAAATCTGTTTACTAAGATCTAAAGAATATTTTCGTAATTGGTTGTTCCCTTGAATTTTTAAACGGTTTGCTGTCTACGGACCTGAACAGGCGAAAAAATGTAAAAAAAATTGATTTTTTTTTAATTGTTTGCGACTTTGATCTGGAAGATGAAGTTTTGAGGATTTTGTATGTTCACAATTTAATATTTTTTATAACAAGAACTATAACTTTGTCCCAGAGAGTAAATCAAAATTCGAAATTGTTTGCAAGATATGAGACTGAGTAAATGCAAAAATGACACAGAGGACTTAGTGTAAAACTGGGAGACACGCGTGTTTTTTGTCTTTTGTCACGTAGCGGTGTCCGTATATATTTATATTTCCATGACTTAAAAAATTACACACAGTAAAATTGTCACGTGTGAGAATACATGACAGTGAGCGAACAAATAATTTTTTTTGCTTTAATATAAAAGAAATAACAAAGTAAAACACTATTTTTAAAATTTTTCGACAGTTTTCCTTTACTGTCACCTTATTTATTTTTTTTAAATAATGCCGAAGGTGAGTATATTATTAATATTTGTTAAAAGTTATCACACGTAAGACATCGCGAGCGTGAGTGATAAAAAATACTTTTTGAGAGATTAAGTTGTAAAAACTTAAAGGACGTTAGTCCTTTGATTTCAAAAATCATTTCAATGAATGCAACAACAAGTAACATAAGACCACTACAATAATACTTACATGCATGTACCGATGGTACATCGAATAAGTAAAAATAATTAATGTGATGATCGTAAAAAGATAAGTAAGAATAGTTAAACATACTGAGGTAAAGTAATATAATTTCGTGCTAACCTAAATAGAAAAATTAAAAACTGGAAATAACAGAAAATTAATAGTGATACTTATAAATGTGTTTACCAAAGGTAAATCAATTGTATACACAACAATCGTTTCTCATATTCCTTTTCATTGTAAATTTAAGTTAAATAGCTGATGTTAATAAGAATCTCTACCCAAGTAGATAGACTAGGGTGCTGATGAAGTGCGTGGCTGCACAGAAAAGTATCGGTATTTCCCCCAGCTTAAAGTATAAGTTTAATTTTTCTTCTCTTCTTTAGAAACTCACATTAATTAATAAAAATATTTCATTCAATAAGAATTGAAATTACTGAACTTGCGCCTAACTATGAATTATTTCTGATTAAAAGATGAAAATAGTTTTTTCTATGTAGCGATTAATGTCTTATTGGCGTATATTTTTTATCTGCTGGTGTCAAAGCGGAACTAACCTTTAACTCTATTTACTGAAATTATAGCATCTCCCGATGAGGTGATTAATTTTCCGCCATCATGTGTTATAAGAAACTTTTGGCTTTATTTTTTTTACTGCTTTGCATTAGTTAATCTAATCAATTTTGTTAGTTGGTGAAATTTAAATCGTACAATTATTTCATTAATTTAAGATTTCCCTATAATTTTTTTCTTCTGTGTATTACTAGTATTTGGGATCCTCGAAAGTTTACATATTCTTCCTGAGTGTTGTTTTGGTACAAAAATTTATAACAACATGTAGTTATTACACACATTATATTTCATTATTACCACTTTTTTTTCAGCCACTTAAGAACATGATTGAAATAACTTTTTGTGCTACGACATGAGTTGAATTAGGTTTTATGAGGTCACCAGCTTAAATTACAGAGAAAGTGAGTGGGCCAAATGCATTTTTGATTTCAAACAAATTTTTTAGCAAAACATTGTTAAATATTTTCTTTTCTATTTCATTTCTAGCTATTTCTTTTCAATATTACTCATATTAGAGTCAATGTGCATATAATTTAGGAGGAATTTTGTATATTCTTCACCAAAAACGATATATGGTGTGCACATATAGATTTGTTATTAAATTTGTAATTTCCAATATATTCACATGCGACTTTAGAGTATATATCAAGAGCCTATATTCAAAATACGTCAACTCAAATTTGGTCAAAATGAGTTTCCGATGGCAAATAGCTCCCCTATGCAATATTCATCGGTAGTAAAAATTTTGAATCAAAAATATAATTTTTTTTCGTTTTATATCAATTTTTCTTATTTGCTATCTTAAAATATATTTTTTTGGTGAAAATAAATGCTAACTCCAATATTTTAGAAAAATTAGTAATTTATTATAAATTTACCTCACATCTGATTGTTTTGGCATGTTGAACATGAATCTCGTAAGGATTTTGATATCTTATGGCTAGTTTTTGAGATATGGTCACTTTAAACATATCAATACATAGGGGTTCCGATAAAAAAACTGGTAATGTATGTATAACTTTTAAACTGTTAATCGAATAGAAACATAATGGTCGCATTCATAAGACGTAGCTGTTGAGCTCAACTGTTGTGAAACTGTTGGCAACTATTGGCTCCAACAGTTACTTCTTAGAAACGGATTGATGGATGTACTGCAAAATGAACAGCTGATGAACGTAAGCAATTGAAAACGAACGAAAGAGCAACAAATAAACTAACTTAGATAAGCTAAATTAACTAGTTTAGCTAAAGTGTATGTATAACACAGAATATTTAATGAAGTCAGCAGCCCAGGAATCTTCCATTTTTACAATAAAATTTGCTCCCTAAAATAAATATTCTGTGCATGATACAATTATACTAGGTACATGCAGAACTACAACAAAATTACAACACCAAAAAACACGTGTATTTTGTTGGTATAAACAAACCCCAAATTGTCGGAAACAACTGTCTTTTGTTTATAAAAATAACAATTACAGGGTAACTAAAGTACAATTGCAGACGCGGCATTCCTGCATGCTTATAGTTATTCAGTGTTGCCAGTATGGGTGTAGTTAGACAGTGTGTAATTTCTACTCACATGTGTATTCCATATAATTAAATTCTTGTGTAATCTGTGTGTAATTCTGCTTTGGGTTCTATTTTTATTTATTTTTGTTTTAATTTTAACCTACACAAAAGATGTGTTGTGTAGTTTTCTTCAATGTGTGATTGGAGACACAGCCATGTATAAATTCACTGGCAACACTGTAATCATTTTATTCACACACATACATTAACATTTTTGCAGCGTGTAAACAAAGTTTGACAACTATGTGCAATGTATACAGTGACAGGCTGGGCTTGTGCATGTACCTAGTATAATTGTATCATGATTCTGTGTTTGAACAACACTGCATTAAAAAGAAAGACCTGCGCCTATAGTATTTTTATTTTAACGCTGAGCCGCCATGTGCTCAAAAAACGTTTAAACGCAATAGTGAATTAAATATGTAATATATAATACAAATACACAGCATGATATACATACATATGTTTGATGAAATTAGTAATTTAATTTAATTCCTTTATTTCGTTCCTTTATCGCATTTTAAATGCAAAATTTAACAAATATTTGCAGCCGCCATCTAACAAAGCGGCGTTGCATTATATTATAAACGGCATAAGTCTTTTCGATCAACTGTTCAGGCTGAGCACAACATGTTGACTATAGGTAGCGAAAAAATTTTATGATGGAAAAAATGGCAGCAATTACTCAACTGTTGAATGGAGCGAAACTACTCAACTATGCGTTTCTAAGACAAACACTCAACAGTTACGCAACTGTTACGTCTTATGAATGCGACCAATGTATAAACCAATTATAGTCAATAATATTTTAAAATTGATAACTTGTAGTAACCCTGTTACACTAATGAGTGAGTTAGAGAGTGCTAAAGTTGACTACTTCGAAATGGAAGAGGCTTTCAGTTAGGCTTAAGTATATTTGTGTGGTATTTTATGTTTTTTCTTGTAGTTTTTCTCTTCTTATATCTTGTATTGAGTTAAAGATTCCACAAATTGATTTAAAAAATAAATATATTAAAAAAATTAAAATTTGTTTCCGAAAAATATGCTAACTCTAACGAAATATTTGTTTTTTGATCGATTAAAACATGCTATCTCATAAAAAAAAGGCAAACCAGTGCAAAATAAAGTTTTTTTTGCAAACCTGTAAATTATTAAGCATATTTAAACTAATTGTGGAAGACACATCATTTAGGTATACAATAATGAGCGAATTAACTAGTTTTTTTGCTCTACTGAAAAGCTTATTTTATGAGTTGACGTATTTTGAATATAGGCTCTTGATATATTCTAGGTCCTTATGAATAGGGAAGACGAATAAGCGATGTCCATCCGTACGTCTGGTGTACATGAAATTAGTTTTCCGAAGTCCCCATAAAAGCTAGAGACTTTTTTCTTAAATAGGTGTGTCATAAAGAATCTGAAATATATTGGAATTGAATATTAGTAAAATGAAAAGCTTAAAAATTTTTTGCCATATAAAAGTACCTAGCTTAAAAAGTTAGAAAATTCAGAAAGGATGATTTCAGGGTTGGGGAACTTAAATTTTTTGTGATACGAGTATATAAAAGTAACTAGGTCTAATAAAAAATAAAAACCACAGCTCTAGATCTAGAAAATTTAATATTTTTTTTATATTAAAATCACCCTTATTCTGCATTTCGATTCGGATCGTAAATTTCTCCGTTTGGCAACTTTGGTATTCTGCGTTCCGTTCTTCGATTTCTCTTTCGATTCTATGTTTTCTGCATTTCGATCGTAACTACGTTTTTGTACGTTGTTATTTTAGTGACGGAGTGTTTTCAATTTTTGTTTATTTAGCTTCAAAAAGGGATAAATTCAAAAAATAATGTATCTATTAAATTCAAAACAAGATTTAATTAATGAACTGCACAGTTTGTTTTTTTTCTGTTCTGAAATGCGATTTTTTTTTAATTTATTACAAGTAGAACAGTATAAAAATTTTACATACCTATTTAATGACAACGAAAAACGATATTGTTATAAACAAATAAAATTTATTTTTGTGTTACAATTATGTGTAAAAGATTAAAATATCACCTCCGGCGCGACACACAGTTGGGCCACAAATACCTCTCGTTTTTTTAAAATTAAAAATTTAAATTTGCACTTAAATTTGCAAGAATTTATTTAATAAAAATTATCACAATATTTAATTATCATTTGTTTTAATGTTAAATCACTGTTTTTTGCACTAAATTTAACTTTTTGCTGAACACTTTTGCAAAATTGCTTAATTCTTCTGTTCCTATTTCACCCGTTTCATAGCAAAGCAGCAGGTTTAAACATAATCTTATCTTCTTTTTCTTCCGATTCAGTTTTTTGCAGAATACCTCTTTTCGATCCGTGCATAACTGAATGCGGGAACGTAATCGAAATGCAGAATAGGGGTGAATAATTAAATAAAACATGTTTTCCTCATTTCCTTTTTTCGTTATTCACTAGACATATTTTCCATATTTTTTAAAGAACTGCATTGTTATAAATATTTAGGAATATCTAAAAGGATGATTCCAGGGATGGAAAATTTAATTTTATGTATACATATATAAGAAACTAGGTAAATTTTTTTACAAATTATATATACTCATTGTTTTATAAAGAAGTAGTTTGGCATAAAAACTAGAAAAATAAAAGACATAGCTCCAGACCTGGAAAACTTAAATTTTTCTGGTGTATTAAGTTAATTATTTCTTTGGTAATTAAATAAATTCTATATTTTAGAAAAAAAAAATAAATAATTATTAAAAAATTTAAAAATTAAAACTATGGTCCCAGGGTTGGAAATTGAAGAAAATGGGTAAAAATATAAACAAAAATATTTTTTTACCAGCAATAATTTCTTAAGTTCAGTAATTTCAATTCTTATTGAATGAAATATTTTTATTAATTAATGTTAATATATGTTTGGACTACTTAGTGGACACAAAAAATCTTTGAGTATCGTAAGTCTTTGGAATTCACTTAACCCATTAACGCCCAAGAGGAAACTGCTCGTAAGAAACTTTTATTGCTATTCATTGTTTTATTTTTGGATAAAATTAGAGGAATTCATTGAAAAATATTAAAATTTTTTGCTGGATTTTTAGAAAAATGGGTGTCCTCATATAGGGAAAACGGACGTTTTAGATATGAAATCTATCACAAAAATTTCGTTCTGCACAAAGTGTTTTTATGCATAATTCGTATCTCCATCGGTGCTTACAATGATAAATAGCACATCGCCACTTATTTACTGATATTTCCGGATTATGGCTTTTATATTTACGGTCCATCAGATAGTGCGGAAGACATTGAACGTTTTTTAGAAATTTAGGGATGCACTATTAATATTTCTTATGAATTACAATGAGTCCATAAGATTTGTATTATCAGCTTTACATAACAAACATGTAACCGCCAAGCACAAGACACGTAAGCATACACCAAGACTACATTTTTCTTCAAATGGACACTCCTTAAACGATAGAGGATTGATACATTTGACTGACATCTCCAATTTGCAGGTTGTAATTTACAAATAATGTTTGAAACTGAATCGTTTGCATTAAACATTGCATTATAATTTGGAAAAATATCTGTATTCCTTGGATCTTTCAAGATACCTCGATATTTTTTTAATAAGCTACAAATTGACTCTTCGTTACTTTCATTTGAATATAAACTAGAATAACTATTTTTGCTTCAAGACACAAGCTCAATATTCTCAGCATGTCATTAGGAATTAGAGAACTGTATAAGTTCATTCACTTTCGCTGTCCACTCACTTTTACAATGTTTTTGTTTTGTTTTTTAACATCAATAGGTTAATTATATTGCTTGCAGAGTTAAGTCTCTAACTTCTGACTGTCATTAAGTCACTCTCTTTTTTTGTGCTGTTAGTAAATATCAAATAAAAAAATCTTACTCTATATTAATAGGCTAAAGTTCGTATCGCTTTGTAATCCAAATTACATGTGATTATTATTAATGAACAAATAACTTCAAAGTTAGTTATATTCTGACAACACATACTTCAACTAGTTCAACAGCTACCCATTTTCCAAGGCCACTAAACCTTCATCGTCAGCGTTCTTCTGTGTTTAATTCACTGTGCGTGGTGTTAGTTGATGTAGGTCTCTACTTTATAAACGCAATTTTTTTGCAAATTGAGTATGTGAATTGTTTTGATTCATCTTATTTCAATTTGCTGAAAGGTTTTTTTGTAATTAAAGCTCAAATTTACCATCTCTGATTCTTAATGTTGTTTGATTGTTTTGTGTAGCAATCAAATAACTCACAAAAGCATCTTGACTAGATGAAGTCTTAAGTTAACAAAACATGGCGGATTAATTAAAAAAAATTCTCATATTTAAACAATTTATAAAATAAAATGGGGCTAGCTATTTTATTTTGTAATATTACATAAAACTATAATTTTCAGAATGGGTTTTAAGAAGTATTCAAAGCAATCATAATAATTCATTGCTTTAGTGAATCATATGAATGAATAGAGATTGCAAGCAGTGGCATGCATATATTAACAACAGTCTCATTGATATAAATCATGCAATAGCATAATTTATTATTTTAATGTTAAGTACTAGCTCAATATTCATTTTAGAATATGCAAAATTATGCCGTTTTATTCGTAATCATGCAGATCACTATTAGGAATACTCACACACAATAAGTTTCTTCATTTCCTCTGTCCTTAGCATTTACGGAAGCGCAATTATGTAGCATGACTAAAATATAATCACCCTTATTCCTATTGTCAACATCGACGTCACGTCAATATAACACCAAACAATTGTTTCTTATCTACGCGGAGTCGAGAACAATTTTGTCTTACTGACAGTCTATTTGTGTCCTCTAACGTCTAGAAAATAGTATGAGTCTGTCAACAGCAGTCAGTTGTTTTTGACAATGGGTAGCCAAGTCTAAGCTTTTTTGGAATTGTATTGGCGTGAAATCGATATTGACAACTGTAATAAGGGTGAATGTTCAGCACCAGTGTCATCTTCATCGATTTAAAGACTCCTGAAGTCACAAACAAAAAATTTTGCCCCGGGTCATATTGCATATATTGAAAAATCCGATAATTGAGAAATTTTTAGATATTTTAATTGAACTGTAGTGAATTTTAATCAGAATAATTCATAGTTAGGCTCAAGTTCAGTAATTTCAATTCTTATTGAATGAAATATTTTTTATTAATTAATGTGAGTTTCTAAAGAAGAGAAGAAGTTTAATTTTTCTTCTCTTCTTTAGAAACTCACATTAATTAATAAAAAATATTTCATTCAATAAGAATTGAAATTACTGAACTTGAGCCTAACTATGAATTATTCTGATTAAAATCCGATAATTTTTATTGTATTGTTCAGTATTATCAAATAAATTTTAATTAATATATAATACTGAATAGGACTTGTATGTAAATTTCCTTTATTTTTCCTAATTTAATTTTTACTAAGCAAACGAATTTCTTTATACATGTATTTTTTTATATATATATACGTATATATATGTATGTATATACATATGTAAATATATCCAAAATACTTAAAACTTCTTTCATATTTCATAACTTGAACATTGTTTTGCTTTGCCTGACTAAATGCTAATACATTTCCTTTTGCTCGTGTAGTTTTTATTATCATTTTGTTTCCATTTTATATTTGCATTTTCTAGATTTCCTTTTAGTTTTCCTACCGGATGATAATTACTGCAACTTGTATAGAAAGGTTTATAAGTTGGTGTGAGTTCCTGTAGCCGTCAGCATGGGCAGGGTGAGTGGGTGTTTATATTAATGTAAATTTTTCAACATTTTTCTTTCTGTTTCAGTTGTTTTCAATTTAAACAATATTCATTTGTGACCTCATGAAGTATATATAAGTTAGGAATTGTTATTGGTTTGGGGACGAAATGTCAGGATGTTATAGTTGAATTATTAGATCTTAATTAAAAATTTAGAATCTGTAATATATTTTGGTTGGGGTATAGGATCCTGAAAGTTTGGATTTCGATCCTATAAAAAACAAATTGTGAACTTCGTAAACAGTGTTGCTAGGAGCCGATTATATAGCGTGTATTTTCTTTTAATTAAAAACTATATTGTGTGAACTAAAGATTTTAATTAATTAAATATTTAAGCAAAAGTTTTAATTGATTCAATTAAATTTTTAATTAATTTTTTAATCACTTAAATTTTTAAGTGATTATTTGTAGAATTTTATTTAATTGAAATTGCTAATTGGAAGAAATATTTTACCTCCTATAAATAGGTGAAAAGTGTTTAATTTTATGAAAAAAAATTATCGAAGTGAGGCGGCTGCTATTTTATCAGTTCAGTGTTTAAATAGATTTATAACATGAAACGTTTTCAAATATAAAATAAAAAATTAATTAATTTTAATATAAACTAAATTTTGTCACTTAAATTAATTGAAGTAATCAAAATTTTAATTTAATCAATTAAATTCTTATTTGAAATTAATAATGGCTGAATAAATTTTTTCTGTGTAAAATATATTTGAAGACAAAATGACAATGTTTAAGCGTAAAAAAAGACTTTCACTGCTAAGGAAATGATGAATATTACACTGTGATACAAAAGTGGAGAAAAAAATTATTCAAGGGATCTCATGTACCAATTCTGCTTTTTTGGAGTCCATAGAAAACGAAAATTCCTTTGATTTTTTTTAGATCACTTCGGAAAGTGATTTTATAACGGTAAATATGAAAAAAAACTGTTTTTTTTAATATTAAATTGAGAGAGTCATACCTTCTTTGTTTCCCAATGTACTTCTATTAATTATTCTTTTTGTTTAAATCTGTTGATAATATCTTTAAAACAAGACATATTTTTTGTAAATCGGCCAATAAATGGCGAAGTTGTAGTGGTTGAAGTGTGAAAAACTAAAAAAAAAAATTTTTCGCATAACCAACTTAAAGCCTGAGGAATTTTTTTTAAATGTGTTTTTGTTTTCACACTTCAACCACTACAACTTCGCCATTTATTGACCGATTTACAAATATGTCTTGTTTGAAAGATAACATCAGCTCCTTTAAACAGAAGAATAATTAATAGAAATCCATTGTGAAACAAAGAAGTTATGATTCTCTTAATTTGAAATTCTGATTTTCTCGATATTTAAAGTTATAAAATCACTTTCCGAAGTGATATAAAAAACCAAAGGTATTTTCATTTTCTATGGACTCCAAGAAATCATGATTGGTACATGAGAGCCCCTGAATAATTTTGGTGTTGCACAGTGTTATAAACTACATCAATTTATTTTAATTTTTTTTTCTTAAGCAATTTATTTAACTCAAGGGTTTGAATTTTCTTACTTTATTCTACATGACAAAATAAACTAAAAGAATAGTAGAAAAAAGTGAGAGCAAAACCAAATTACTTTCCACCCCTCACTTAACCTCGTTTGAAAGTAACACGAATTCAAATAAGCATTAACTTTTTTGTAATATTTTAAACTAAAAAAAATTAATTAAGAATTCATAGAAAAAATTCCATTACACACTCCAAATTATTTGGATATTTTATGGCTGCAAGAAACATTTATCATATTCTTTCATTAACTCAGGCATTTTGACTAGAACACATTCACATGTTAATTTAAGTTTGTCCCTTTCTGTCAAATTTACATATAGATTTTGTACGCATTCCAAGTTTTCGAAGAAAGTATGTAGTATATATTTATGTATGTACATATGTATGTATTTTTGCGATTTGAAGTTTTTGTTGGCACTCGAGTAATTTTTTTTTGCTCTTTATTTGCACAAACAATGGCTGCTTGTTCCTTTAATTCCATACAAAAGCAGATTTATTTTTATTGTATAACATGACTACAACCTGCTTAATTTTAGTTTCCTTCTGAGAAAAAAAAAAGAACACGTTGTGCTTTAATATAATCTAAACAATGCAAAGTACTGATAAAATTAAGATAAATACTTTGATTGCCTAACATTTGCCTAGAAACGTGTCCACATGCACAGATAAATATTTGAACTGTTCAGAGGCAAATTTAAAAATTGTTTACATCAATTTTGGCATCTGTCACAACAGAATGAATGGATCTTATGGTGTGAAGTTCACAACCATGTTGCCTGTTAAGTTCTTCATGAAATAAAAGACATAATTAATCTTAAGTTTGATAAATGGTGTTACTATTACTGACTTCCCTATATTAATGATTATTTTTATTTAATTAAACATTAACAAAGCAGAAATTATATTCTTCCAGAGCTATAATTTTTATAAAATTTATATCCATTCAGGCTAATCACTGCTCCTCAATTCAATAACTTCCATAACTCATGTTGTAGACATGGAAGTTTTTCTTGAAGCAAGTCTCTTCAATTCACTATTAAAACTGCTCGTTTGTTTGCACACAGACATTCTGATTTTTAAATGTTCCTATTGTTTTAATGCATTGAAAAAAAGCATAGGAGAATTGAAGTATGTTTTCGGTACAAACCAGTCTCTACTCGTCTTCTTACTTCTTTCTCTTCTTTCTCTATCTCTCTCTCTCTCTATCTCTCTCTCATAAACTCAGACTTTCTTTAAGAAAAACTTGCGTATCTAAAACATGACTAAAGGCGAATTTAAGCAACTGTGCGGTTACACATAAAACGTATGTGGCAAACTATAATGTACTTATGAAACTTTTCGTCAAGTTTCCTCAAATGTCATTTGCTTAAGCTAAGTGCCAAACTCAACGCACATTCCGTACGAAAAACACTGTTTGTGCATTTTTCAAACTCAAGCAAACAGCATCAGAAAATATTCATTGATTTTAAATATTTTTTTATTGTTTCTTATTTTAAACTCAGAAAAGAAAGCAAAACTTTTATTTTCATTATTTATTTTACAATACAAATATACACACATACACATGAGTTTATTTATGAATGTTCATTGTTGTACCTTTTAGTAGGCAAAACAAACAAATCAAGTAATAAAGTGGTGAAGTAATTATACGTGAATTTTTAATGGATTAGGATATTCCAACAAGTTAATTTGATTTAGTAGTTATAAGAAACAAGATTACTAAAAACTTATGAACAATACCTATATGTGCAGCTGTGGCTAAAGAATACTTAAGTGCATGTAAGTACATTGTGGTGACCTTAAAGTCACATATGAATTGCTTAAGTATTTGACAGACTTATCGTTCAATTCTGGCATTAGCTTAAGCCAGCTAATTCATGTTATAGTTGGGCCTTAAGGCTGGCATTTATTTCTTGTGTGTCATTTGCCCAAAAAAACGTAAACAACTAATTACTAATGAAAAACTTTTTGATTCAGACACATATTTATTGATTTAAACAGGTTGCAGTAATTTTGGATTCTATAAAATTGTCTATTAATTAATTACACTGGTTTACAGCCAAAAAATACCAAGAAGGCCATATGCATAGATAAGTTAATTGGGACTTCTTTAAGTACCGTTTTTTAGATAACGGTACTTTTGTGTTTTTCGGTGTATGGTCCCACTCAAACTCTTGTGGAGCCCAACCGAAAAGTCCGATCAAGATAAGTAGAATATCGTTGGCAAGGTAATTGAATGTTTTTTCCGTCGATACACTGCATTTCTATCTGACAGAAAATGGTTGAGTTATGGCACCTTTGCCTATTTTTTACGTTTGTTTCAAAATTTTTAAATTTTGTTTCGTTTTTTTCTACGTTATAGTAAAGATCTGGAATGTTTTATTTTTTTACCAAATAGTTTATTTAATTACCAAAATTTTAAGTGTAATTTAAATAACAAATGGATGAAAAATAAGGTTTTTGTTAAGGAATTTTTGTGGAACGACAATATTTTAATTTTCATTGCTCACACACTATATTCGGCGTATATTCAAAAAATTAAAATTAAAATGAAGAGTGACTTGAACTTTTGCGTTTTTTTCAAATGGATCTTCATGAATGAGGTACCAACAATAGTTCGCCATCAGTTCGTCATCCCATCAGCCTTTGTAACGTCTCTCGATTTCTTCCATTTCTTGGTGAAATCTTTCACCTTGTTCATCAGTTTCGGAGCCCAATTTCGTGGGGAAAATATTCAAATGACTGAATAAGAATTGTAATTTAGGTGTCATATTTGAAACTTGAAGTTAAAAAGAATAAATTTTCAAATGATAACGGCCTTTTTGATATACATGCTTTCACTCAACGCATACCAATGGCATTGAATTTTTGCAGTAATGTATCTATCTTCTCAGCGTAATCAGGACTTCTGTAATTTCCCAAAAAGTTGTAAACGATGTCCTGGAATGCTTACCACGCCTCCAAATGAGCTGGACCTAATCACTAATGAAATGCTTGGTTACCGTACAGAGACCGAATTTGAGATTCAAATTACGCTTAAAATTTTGGTAATTAAATAAACTATTTAGTAAAAATATAAAACATTCCAGATATAACGTAGACGAAACAAAAATAAAAAAATTTTGAAACAACCCAAAAAAATATGCAAATTTTGAACTTTGAAGTGCCATAACTCAACCATTTCTTGTCAGAAAGAAATTTGCAGTATATCGACGGAAATGGCATTCAATTACCTTTCCAATGATATGCCATTTATCTCAATCGGGTTGGGCTCCACAAGGGTTTGAGTGGGACCGTATACCGAAAAACACAAAAGTACCGTTATCTAAAAAACGGTACTTAGAAAAAAATTACAAAATTTTTCCTGTTCAAGAGGTCCCAATTAAGTTATCTAATCATGTGGCGTTCTTGGTATTTTTCCAAATTAAAAATTTGTAAAACTGTGTTATGTATGAAAATGCTCAACTTAATAAATATGTACATGTCTGAATCAAACAGGTTTTCATTAGTAATTAGTTGGTTATGCTTTTTTTGCGCTTTTGTGGCTTATGGCACATAGATGTAAGCCCGGCCTAATATTGGGAACACAACTGAGACGAACGACGATTTTTTCGGTACGAACCTTCGTCATAAAAAATAAAACACATTTGTACATATGAAAATGAACACAATACCGCTGTAGAACGAAATTCATCGTGCTGACGAACTTTGAAATTGATTTATTGCTATTTTTTATGCCGACGAACGACGAGAAAACAATATCTCTCTCTCCCACTCTCTCTTTTTGCACAAACAACAACCAACTTTATCAATTAAAAGAGCTGTTATTATCCCGTCGTTGTTGTGTTTAATATGATAAATTTATTCAGCGAATTCTTGTCGACGAATTTGTCATGGACGCAAATTGTCATTTGTCCAAGTTGTGTTCCTAGATCCCAGCAAAAAATGTTGCCTCGCTAGAAGCACCTATGTATATGCATGAAATTTTGCATGATTTTTATATGGGATTCGTCGCATAGAAGCTCTGCCACGTCGATATAAAATGTAAATCTTTCATACCTGCGAAGGGACTAGACAATATTTTAACAGGAGTGAAACAGCTGTTGCTTTGATAAGAAGCAGGGTTGTCAACATGGTTTGATGAGTAGCGTTTTGAGTACTTTTTAAATTTTTTTAAATACTAACAGCAGCAATTTACAATTTGTTATCCTAATTATGGGGCTCAAAACTGTTATTTATACTTCGCTATAACTTCGATAACACAGAGCAACAGGGGTTTTTGTTGTTTAAATCACAACAGCCAATCCTTATGAATTTTCATCTATTGACTACGATGTCATCAATAGTTTTATCAATTGCATAATTTACAGCTTTTTTTTTATAAATCCATTAATATTTCACTAGTCGTCATCAAAACTTTAAAATACTTTTTGTGATAGCAACTTTTTTGTTGAAAAAGTGTTGCCAAAAAATTAAAAATTGTATTGCCTCTCCACTATGTCGAAAGAAAAACCCTGCGAAAGAAAACTAGTTTTTCGAACTCTAAAAAATTTTCTTTCCACTGTATCCGTCACATTACTTTCGCTCATAATAAACGTATATATGTCACTTTTTTGTTTTACGTATTTGTAAATGAAAGTAATGGCAATTTGTAAATTTTAAATGTTTCTAGTTAGTTCCTCATTAAATTCTTTAAAAATGAAATATTATTTTCTAAAAAGTAAAATTCAAAAGAATTGTACACTTTCTCACTCCTTTAACAACAATTGCTAACAGCTGAGTTCTGCGCCTTTGTCACATTACACCTAAACGTGTGTGCTTAGATTAGGGTGTTTTGGTTATGGTTTTTGTTATTTTGTGGTGTTAATTTATATTATAAATCACAAAGTCACAACATCTACACTCATACATACTTATTATTACAATGGCATGATTGTAAAAGACAATGACAAAGTGATCTCTTCCGGCGCCATATAAGTTCCAGTGTTACTGATTATGCTTTGAACGTTTTTTTTGCAGCCGCTTTCTGCAAAAATAAAAAGGACTACAACAAAGTGTTAGAACACTAAAAACACTATGTGTGGCATAGTTTTCTTTACATGTGTATACATATTTATAATTTTATAAATCAATTCAGATGCTGGCGCATGTGTTTGTGCATCATTTGTTACTCAAGTTTATTTCTTGGAATATGTGAAAGTCTAAGTTGGCTTGGGAATATTATCTAAAGGCTGCTTTTTCTTTGTATATTATTTGGCTGCTGTAAATTGAGAATGTTTAATTTTTCAGGGCATTTAAGTTTCATATATCAGCACGTTTTTTGTTTTTTGTTTTTGCTTATTTATTTAATTTTCTTAGGCCTAGTCTAAGGCAGATAAACTTTTATATAAATAGGTATTTGTAAAAAAAAACTAATAATATGTTGGTTTCAGTTGTGAGTTAAAGTCGACTGGGGATAATCATATTGCGTTAAAAAAATATCAGTATAAAACTTAAAAGATTATTTAATAAGACTGCTACAGGGATAATATATTCCTTTATACAATAGGGCAATTTACTCACAACAACGGCACGATTATGTTGGTCGTATTATTATTATTATTAAGCACGTGAAATTATTTATAGCAATTTGCTTGAAATGATTATCGTATTAATTTCATAACTCTGAAATAAAATAAATGTACAATAGTTGGGCTTTAGTTTTATTTATTATATTTTGGTAAGGGTTACATATACATGTACACAAACAAGACATATATATATATAAATATATATTATATATATATATATATATATATATATATATATATATATATATATATATTATATGTTTATGTATGTATATATGTACATACAAATGTCTATTGCAAAAAAATAGAAAAATTATTTCACTTTTCGCCTTAATTGGCTTTATCTTATGATTGCATAAAACACAGTCCCTATATTTATTTCACAATATAATACTAATACGCACAAAAACACAAATGTGCAAATAAAGGCCAAGGTTCCTATTGAAAAACTTTATCCATTAATAGTGTTTTCACACTGACATGGTTTTAATAAAAGTTGAATTTAACGTTACAACCAACTTATAAAACCTGGTTTTACCATACAAATTATTTTTGTTCAAACCAATTTTGAATTGGTTTTATGAAATGCAACCTTGTTTGTGCTGCCAAGTTAAAATGACCGGATGCAGCTGATAATGCTTATGCGAGTGAATAAAAATAGATACCGATTAAAAGATTTACAGATTAAAAATGGATGCATCCACAACAGTAATCAAAAAACTATGGAATAAAGCGTTTTTTTTTTTGGAAGGAAAACACCGAAAATATTTTCAGCGTCCTCTGAAAAGTGAAAAAAGACGATGTGAGTGATATCCAACTGCCTAAAAAAAGGTTTATCCTTAAATGTATTTGTACATTTTTATATATAATAACTTTATTTCCACGCACATCTTCAATTTGTATAAGAAGCAGTGTTGCCAGTATATTTCTCGAAAAAAATATCTACACATGCTAAAAAAAATACGATTTTCCCTACACGTTGAAGAAATTTCCCCTACAAAACTCCCTACACATGAGTTAAAAAAAATATCTACTCGTATGTTTACTTAGGCTTTGGTAAAAAATAAGTAAAAAAATAAAAAAAAATAATGCATACATATGTACTTTTAATTAAACTCCATAAACGGCCTGGCCCACGATGACGACAAGAAATGTTCTGTAGCTTACTTATATTGAGAACAAAAAAAAATTGTTTTCATATTTATAACTAAGCGATAGAAAATTTCTTGCTCACATCGTGAGCCCAGCCCAAAAGTTTTTTAAAAACTAATATGAATAGTTCTTTTCAAATAAAATTTTAAACTATAAATTCAATTCTGGTACAAAAAGGTTATTTTAAAATTATTTATATATCAGAACTTTCATTAATTAAGTTATAAATAAATATCTTAGAAAAAGGATATACCAAGACGATCTCATGATGCCAAGTTAACAGCTTTTTTTTAAGGAATTTTGGGTTGCAATAAAATTTGTAGGAAGTTTGATTTGTAAATTTTCATTGCAATAAAGTACTAGGCAGAATTTGTTGTTGCAGGCTTGACACCACCTGGTATATGAATTCGTCTTGTTATACATATGTACATATTAGTGTCGCCAAATTTTTAAACCAATAACATCTTAAAACTTATTAAGGCTTCAAAAAGGTTTTTTAGAACAAATTTCCATACACATTTTTCTTAAAAAGTCTTTATAAAGCCTTAATAATTTTTATAAATAAGGATGTTAGAATTTTAAAATTATAGAATAAAATTTTTGTTTCAAAATATTTTTAATAATAAAATGGCCGGGAGGGACATCTTAATTTTTTCTAAATACTATTTTCGTATTTTTTGGAATTTTTTTTAATTTCAACAAAATATCTAGTTTCTAGTTTAAAAAAAAAGTACAATTTTGATTACTTTAAAAGACCCTCTAAACATTAATTCACTGGAACTATAAAATTTTTCCTTACATTTACTTAACAGTTACAAGGCGTTTGTTTAATGATTTTATTAAGTGGAAAGTTATTTTTCTAAAGTCATTTTAAATTAAACAAATTATAATTTTATAGATGTAAAAGCATTTCGAAATTACTTGAAATTATGTCATATTAAAATAAGTACCCTTTCTACTATATTCTCCTATGTTTTCTATAGCCGTGACTTACAATATAGTATTTTTAATTTAAAAGGAAAAGGGCGAGTGAGGTGGTCTACAAATGACCACCGCGCAATAAATTAAGATATATGTTTTTCTTAAATGCCATAAATTATAGCCTGGAAACAGACACAAGCAAGAAAACCATCTGCAAGTTAGCTTGAAGCAATATTTTGTAGTCTGCCCAAAAGCTCATTTCAAAGCAATAAAATAATAAAAACAAAGGCGCAAAACATACAAACAAACTGACCGTAATTTATCATTTTCAAGGGAAATTCAAAAAAAAAAATATATAAAAACACAATTTCAACATTTAACTTTTTTAAACTGATAAAAAAATATAATTTATAATAAGGGCCACTTCATTTAAACAAACTTACAAAAGAATGGGGAAACAAATTATTTATTAATGTCTTTTTGTACACAGAAAAAATTATTCTTCAGTTAACAGCGTATTGAAAAAAAAAATATACAAATAATTAATTAAAACTTTAATTGCGTAAGTTTAAATTTTTCTATAACAGTTTATGTGATTAAAAATTAATTAAAGATTTTATTGAGTTAATTAAACTTTAATTTAAAAATTCAATTAATTAAAAAGTTTAATTGACACAACTTAATTTTTAATTGATTTTTGTTTTTTTTTTCAGTTGGAGAATTGTTCTTTTTTGATTTATAAACAAACAAAATTAATATTATATACAAATTTAGTAATATAAATTAAAAAGTTAATTAAATTTTCACCAGCGAGCAATTTAATAATATCAATTAAGTTTTTCCATCAGTTGAATTCCAAATTGAAAATATAAATTAGTTAAACATTTTCTTCTGTGTAATAGGCTGTCATCTTGATAATGTCTTGAAGTGATTTATGTCAAATGATGTTCTGGCTTTTTGAAGTTTTTATTTATTTTGTATCAAATATTGTCATATTACAAGTAATGAATGCTTCGCTTGGTAAATTGGAAAAACAAATTTCTACTAGAGCCATTTTTTTTGGAAAAGCGATTCTAGTTTGCTCAGCCAAATCTTGCAAATTATTTATTTATTCAGAGATAACTTGTGTTTTTTCTGTCACATATTATCTTCTTTTCAACTTCAAATAATAAAATTAATTACAAATATTTTATTAAGCACAACATTGTACGAGTAATCCATTAAAACTCCTACTTTCCCCAACTTTTGCGTTGATGAAACTAACTGCTTTTAAAACAAAAAGTACCAGATACAGTATACAGAGACTCAAAAATCTAATATTATTATTAGTAATAATTCTTTCTGCCAAAAAAAACCGACTTCAATACAAAAATCTGATAGAAGAAGATAAGAAGAAGTATGTGGAATATAAAATTAAACTTTAATGGGCGTTCCTCTGTCCGTTTTTTAAATGCACTATTGTGTTAATTTTTGTAAAAATCAGTGAAGTTGAACCATTTTAGAGATCAGAGTGGAGTTAATTTTTGTAAAAATCAGTGAAGTAGAACCATTTAAAATAAAATATTACATTTAATAGGCGTAACTCCGCCCATTTTTTTAATTGGGAGATTGTGTCTATTTTTGATCTCAGGGTGTGTGGTAAGTTTCGTAACAATCGGCTAAATAGAACCACGTAAAATAGTATAATAAATTTTAATGGGCATAGCCCACCCCCATTTTCTTAACTTTCAAATAATGTGATTACAAGAACCAATGTGTTTTATAGGTTTTGCAGCATTCAACTAAGTAGAATTTCATTAAAATATATAAAAAATTTGGGTGTCTCTCCGCACACTTTTTTTACAATGGGCCCAATGGGAAGCTATACCTTCTCAGACAACAAAATAAAATTTTCCAATCTGTAGAAAATGTACTGAGTTAGTGTGTATCTTACACCTAAAAAAAATTTAGACGAATTATAAACCTCCTCCTTTTTTGAAGTCGGTTAAACAATTAAATATGATTTTATAAATGCTGATATTATTATGCAAGCTCACAGATGGGAATTCGCAGTGTGGTTTTTTATAGTTCACAAACGGAAGTGAAAGTTAACTTTTTTGAAAGGACTTTAACACACATATTAATAGTTCACAGTTAAAATAACAGAGTTGAGTAAGTAAAGTAAGTATACCTTTTGACAATTCACTGGGAAATTTTCCAGAAACTATTTTTAATATAATTAACTTTTTTATCACTTTCAGGCTTAACACAGCATCCCATCTTGACCTCAATTATTTTTTTTAGCTTTAATAAAGCAGTTATTACTCTTTTAGCTTCCAGCAAATTATATTTTAAGCCTCAACAGCAAACAACTATATAAAAGTGTTTAAAACACTGAAACAAATTTCTATCATAAAGAAGTATTTTTTAATATATTTTTTTAAGTTTTGATTATTTTTCGTTACCCCACTCCAGGTTTTATAAATAATTATTTCATCAAAATGTCCAGAAAAGAGAGATGAAAACTAAAAAAAAAATATTACTGAAAACACAATATGCAGTATACAATAAAGTATTAAGTGCTACAGCAGCAAACAATACCCTTAAGATCGTAAAAAAAACTTGAAAATATATACAAAGTCTTTCTTTCATTAAGCTCCAAGGTCTTGCTTCGCTTGTCTTGTCGTGCCTTTATTGCTGAGTGCAAGTATAAACAAAACTGGCTGCAGGAGCAAGGCAACACTATAAAAGAAAAAGTCAATAAAAAAGTATGGACGAAAGAGAAATAAAAAGAAAATAAGTTGCTTACGATGTATTAATATAATATATTTTATGTTTCTTAGAACAAACCAAAAATTAAATTGTTTTGGGGCTAACAATAATGAGGCATTAAGAAATAATGTAGGCCCTTCTCAAGCAAAACAAATTTCGGTGCACACAGAAAAATTTATGGTGCGTTAAAGCAAACAGTTAAAGTGTTGCACAGTGGTGTTACCATGATGAAAAATTTTTTTATATGTAAACAAACTAAAATAAGGATTATAAACTTGATATCCTTTAAAACCCTTAATAATAGACTTATTAAATATATTTTTAAAAAGAGTGTTCAATTTATTTTAAGGCGATCAGTTGTAGCAGTCAGTTTGAGTTATTACTTTAAGGGCCATTATTATGACTTAACGATAAAGTTTCGGATAGTTATTCCTAACTTTAGTAAAACTGAACTATAAAAAGACATTTAAAATTTTCCATTATTACAACTGTCCGATAACATAAATAATAAAATGTTTGGTTGGTGGCAACATTTGTGTGGATATTGTGGATCTTGTTGCTTAAAACTGAGAAGTGGCAACTTGCTTTTGTTTATTTGTCAAATTACAAACATCATGAAAATATTTTTGTCAATTCTTTTGTTTTTTAATTATTCTTATGTGTTTTTTTTGTGTTGTATTGTTTTTGTTTTATGCCATATTTTGAACAAATATATTTGACTTTACTTTATAAAGTAGAAAGTGTGGCAAGTGGCGAAAATGTGGCAAGTTCAAATGACTATACCTCGCAATAAAAGTTACAGGTAGGATGAACTTGCCTTTAGCTTATCGCTCACTTTTTGTTAAAAAGAAGTTGTAATAATGAAAAAGTGTTTATCCATCTAATAACATCCTACATTTAGCTAACGACAGGTTATAATAATGGCCCTAAGTGTATTTTGACGGTTAATTTAACCAACATTTCACGCGAAAAACTGTCAAGATATGAAAAAAATTTTTCATGAAAAACTGAGGAATGTTGCAGAAATAGTGTAATTTATTTATTTTGGGAGAAACACATGAAATCTACACTTACAACTTAAAATTTTCATGCGAAAAAATTTGACCGGCGCTTGTTTCGCATGCAATTTACAAAGCACGCTTGTAGTGTTTTTAGAATCATAAGAAACTGTAGCATAGTTTCAAGGCCTAGCTAATATTGTTCATAAATCAATTAATCATTCATATAAAAAAGTTCCACTGTGCATTACAAATTGAAGGTTTTCTTTAAAAGATTTAAATAATTTAGCGATTTCTAAACCAGGCTTTCGATTGTTATAAATTTTCATACAGTACTTAAAAATGTGTCATAGAACTTAAAGCTCTTATGCAAAAAACCTAAACAAAGCTTTGCAAAGCATGGTAAGTAAAGTTATATTCTAAAAAAATTATTATATTCAATTTCTAAAGTTAGGGACCTACGTTTGTTAAGACTACTTTAAGTTGATATTTTCAAAATGTGTATTTTGTAACTCAAATATTTTTGTTAATATAAAACATATTGATTCATGTTACATTTGAAAATTAAGCTAGAAGTGTTAGCTCTTAGCTTAGATTTACTATTTCTGTCATGTAATGGAAAACCTCTTCAAATTATCCAACTGATTCAAAATACATCGTAAAATCCATAAAAAAATATTAAAATAAATACAATTAAACGAAAATGTTTTATGGCCAGTTTCACCAACCCTATTTAAATATCAATTCATACTTAAATGTCTATTTTCATGAATTTTTTTATGGAAAAATTACTTTTAAATATGAATTGATGTTTAAATAAGTTGGAAAAATTGGCCCTTAGTGATGTACATACACACAAAACAAATCGAAAAAAGCTGGATATTCAAATACTCATTTCATTCCAATAAAAGAAATTGTGATAATTCTTCTTTGTTCCTTATATTTTATATACGTATACTTCATAGAAATGTTTATCTGTTTCCCTACCATGTCAGATGCTCATATAGCTTAAATCTAGACGCACGGTAGTGCACCAGACCAAGTTCCGGCCAATGCACGCAGCGTGTATATTAACAGGAAGCCATTCGATCTGTTTTTACCCCCCTCATAACTTTGTTCCCCGCAATCGCAAAATTATAAAATTTAAACCATAATTAAAATAAATTCATGCTACCTCATATGCGAAGATTGAAAGTTGTACAATGATAGGTTCCGCAGATATGGAGGTGCAAAAAGGGCATATTTTAAGATATACTCACACTAACCACTGACCACTGACCACTGACCACTGATCACTGATCACTGACAAACTTATCAAATTGATGAAGCACTTCCGCTATAGCTAGAAAGCTGAAATTTGTTAAACGAGTAGATCTAGGTGAGCAATAAACTAGAAAAGTCTGAAAACTTTAAAATTTTAACCAGGGGTCGGGGTTACGCCCATAAAAATTAAAATTTGCGCTAGTGAGCTGAAATTTGGTACACAAGTACAACTAAGTGAGTACTCACCTAAAAAAATCTGAAAACCCGAAAATTTTAAGCAAGGGTGCGGGGCTACGCCCAGAATTAAAAAAACATTTCTAAGGAGTTTAACACAAGCGATTTTAATGAAATTTGGCACACATGTTGCACTAACACAAGCCCCTAAATTTTTATTGAAAAAAGTGGGCATTAACACGGCCATACAATTTAAGCCTCCTATTTCATGTACTTCGGGTCAGCATATTTGAATATACTACATATTTATATATTTATTATCATCCGTTTTCACAGCAGGTATTGAGATCGAAAATTGGGCGTTATCACGCCCATAAGAAAAAAATAAATAAAATATACGCTAGTTAGCTGAAATTTAATAGACAAGTAGGTCTAGATTAGCAACTAACTAGAAAAATCTGAAACCCCGGATATTTTGACCAGGGGAGCGCGGCTATTTCAATAAAGCACACAATTAAAAGAGCAGATTTAAAATGTTTATCTCAAGTGATTTTATTGAAATTTGGCACAAATGTTCGAAGAATGCAAATTTATAAAATTTCGTTGAAAAAAGTGGAAGTTAACATGCCCATACAATTTAAACCTCGTATTTCATCAGCAGATTCAATATATCTTATTCCAACGAAACTTGACACGTATGATTGGCACTGGAAAAAAAATTATTTAAAATAAATTATTTAAAATAATCGCCCATAAAAATTAAATCAGCAAATTTGCGCTAGAGAGCTTAAATTTGATACGGAAGTAGGTCAAGATGAAAAACCAAATAGAAAAATCTAAAAACCCAAACATTTTAACGAGGAGTAGCATGGCCCACGATAGTTTTGTACTGAAGCTTTTAACTGAAGCTTTAATTAAAAGCTATCATCTTAAAAAATTTACGATGATAATTGAGCGCTGCTCATAACAATATTTTTACTATTATTGTCAATTAAGCAGATTATCTAGAAATTATATAACAACCATACGATTACAAATTTATATAATTCATGCCTTATTGCAGTGATAGCTATTGTACTAAACACGAACTTGGTTAACATTTTTATATCAATACTTTTGATGGCCGAAATTTTGGAAAGGAACTCGACCTTTTTTCACATTTATGTTTTTGTGAGGATTAGGCTTTACTTTAAGAAAATAAAAACATATTTAATAAAATAAAAAAATATTGGAATACCCGAATGAAATTTTATTAAATTTTGTACATCATAAGCTGTGAAGTGGTTGTTGCACACGGTGTTATCAGTACTTATTATTAAATAACAAAATAATTAAAGTTGTGTTTTGCATACAATTTCTTATCAAATTATCAATTTTAGCCTTAAAGTGCTTGGCAACTAATATGAACTTTAAAGGTATAGTAAAATATTTTTTTTTCTGGAATTTGAAGCCACAAAGGCCCAAGGTGGGCAACCTCGGGTTAATGACAAATTCAAACTGATGTCAAACTGATGTTTCTGATCTGATAAAAAAGATTTTTTGCAAGTTCATTTTTCTGTTCAAAAGCTAAAAAAAATATTTTCCACATTTATGGGGTTTCGAGAAAAAACTAAGCAAACCTGCAATCAAACATCTGCAATATAGCCAATTCACACACCTTTTTAAGCAGACCGTAGCTAATTCAATAATATTTTATATAAATATGCTGTACAGGGTAGTAAAAATAAAATAAAAATATTACATTTTGAGTAGATTGCATACAAATCTACTCAAAAACTTGATTTTATTTTTATTTGGAAAATCTAGTAATAAACAGGTAGATTTAGCCCAAAATCTCGTAAGTTACGTACCCACTCTGTATCTAATAGTAATTGCTGGTAAAGTGTAGTGAGCCTAATAGCTTCAATTAAATTCCGTTCCCACACTTTGCCAGACAGTAACATCAACATAACATATAAATATGTTTATGTTGCTTACCTTTAATTAAATATAAGTTTAAAGTTACATTTTTGGAATCCCACATTTGGTGGAATGATTTTATATTATTATATTTTTATATTTTAATATTCAGTCTTAAGATTCATTCAATAAAGGACAGTTGTTCAAAAGAACATCCGTCACTAGAAATCAAATGGTTGCTTTAGTTTAATTTCAAAATAAATACAAAAGGCAAATATAATTCGTATATACTAGATTTCTAGATAATGTGAAAGACGTGTTAATGGCCTTTGTTTTGGATAAAAAATCTTGATAAATGCCAAAAAAAAACTTCGTACAAACGGTACAGATTTTTATTAAAATCTAATGTATTTTGTGTAAGTGTAAGTGCCCCATTAAAAATTTGTTTTAAGACCGCAAATATGTTTGTCAATTTTTTATGTTTTAAAACAAATTTTAGGAAAAAAGCAAATCCTTTTTTATCCACACTACACACTGTGTATTATGGACATATTACGGCTTCATAAAAAGCGGAGTATTATTTAAACTTAAAGATAATGATCAAATAAACTACAGTACAAATTTCTGTGGATTACTAAATCTAAGCCTTGGCAAAGATTTATTTGCAAACTGAGCAAATAAATCGTTTAATTGAATAATTAGATGGCTTTTTATTGCGCCAATATATCGTTGCTGACTATTACTATTATGTAGGGACTAATTTTTTAAAACACTATAGGAAGAATAATTGTTTTTTAAAATGTTTAGAATTTTTATAGGACAAACATTAGAAACGTTGTGCTCATTATAAGTATAATACGAGTAATATGGTTTTTCCTTACACTCGTACTTATTCCCAACTGTGATGTATAATTTTAATTATTACTTATAACTGAAAGCAATTGTGGTTATTTACAACAACATAACTTACCCGTAGCAAATATATGGACATCCTTCCCGCCAGACAACCAATCAGTTTTCTTCTCTTGTGTGTTGTTTGGCCAGTCCTAATTAGAAAAATGCATTAGCAACTATTAGTGTATATGAATATTTAATGATGCTTAAAATCAGTAACTAGAAAAGCTTATTATATGGCCAATGTTATTCACACATACTGTTATTCAACTTCTTATTCTTATTCAGCAATGCAGACGTAAGTACATAAGTACGAGTATATCTAAACTATTTACATGTTATTATCTGCACCTTACTTTTCAATATGCTGGTATAAGACCTTTTGTGCATTATTTCAGAGTGGTTAAAAGAAAACTTTCAAATTATTTGTTTTCTTTTTCATAATATCTTTTTAAAGGTTGATTATGGGTAGTATGATAAAAAATATTTTGGCTTTTTACTTAAAAATTTGTTTAAAAAAACAAAAAACACATAGATATTTGGGGTTTAAAAAAAAATTTTTAAATAAAAGCAATTACTTTTTTTATTCATACTACCCTATATCGTTTTTGTTGTGAATAGGAAACTAATACAACACAATACATAAAAATGTAAAAATAATTTGCCTGGAAGAATTTTTTTTAAATTCAAAGAAGAATTAGCTGGCAAATGTTTTTCTAAAAAAAAACTTTTTTCAATTATTTAATATTAAAAATGAACAAATAACTTTAAAAATGTACGAAAATTTTAAGAGAGATATTTGATGATATCTTTGTAAATAATTAGATTTTTCTTTGGCAGTTGTTTTATAGAGCCTGGTGGCATAGAAGAATATAGAGGGACAGAACCTGTTTTGCAAGCAATTTTTTTATTATAAGGACTGATTACCCAATATTTTTGGGCGACAATCCATTTATAGTTTTAAACTCTTTTTCACTTGATTTCATGATTTTTGTTCGTCCGTAAGTCTGTGTGTCTGCATAGCTCCCAGAAGAGCTAGATACCTCGGTTTTGAATCAGAAATCAGAAATTGTCGGAAATATATTGGTATTGAAAATCAGCTAAAACACGAAGACGATTTCAGAGCTGGAAAATGTAAACTTAATTTTGCCATATAAAAGTAACTGTATAAAACAAGTTTTTTTTGTTAAATAAACTTATTTGATATTTCAGTACGAATAAAATTGGTATTTAAAACCAAAAAAAAAACTAAAAGACGTTTTCAGGGTTGGAAAACCTTAACTTTTTTTGTTACATAGAAGTAACCTACTATAAACTAATTTTTCCTTTTTTTCTATAAATTAAAGCAGAAAATTTAAAAGGATGATTCTAGAGTTGGAAAACTTACTATTTTAGTAATATATAAAAGAGCTGGAAAATTTAACCTTTTTTTATATTGAAGTAACTAAAAAAACTATTTTTCCCCTTGTTAATTTGTTCATATTTTATATTTGTCAAAGCCACTAAATTCGTATGCAGAATCAGAAAAATCCAGGGTTGAAAAATGTAGTTACTATTTTATATAAAAGTAAGTATGTCAAATTATTTTTTCCTAACTTGCCTAATTTTGCGACCTTTTGTATATATTTAATGAAATTATTTTTTTAAACTTTAGGTCAATTTAATATATATTGCTTTTTATTTATCAATATTTCGTTAACCTTTGGCTAACTTCTTCAGACTATTTCTTTCTTTTATATGTAATTTCTTAATTTTGTTTTAAATTATTTTTGAATTTATTTTTTCGTTTTCAATGACAAAAAATATTTTTGTCATATAAAAGAAAGAAATATCCTGAAGAAGTTAGCCAAAGGTTAACGAAATATTGATAAATAAAAAACAATATATACTAAATTGACCTAAAGCTTAAAAAAGTAGTTTCATTAAATATATTTTATGTTTTTGAAAGAAATAATTTGGTGTAAAAATTAGAATAATAAAACCACAGCTCCAGACCAGGAACTTTAAAGCTTTTACTATATAAAACTATATAAACGTAATTAAATAAAACTAATTTTTTTGGTAGTGGAAAAAGTTTTATATTTAGAAAAATATAAGAATCACAAAAATCAAAATTATGGCTTCAGGGTTGGAAATTTAAATTTTTTTTTGGTAAAAAAATAACCAAAAAATTACACTGAGTGACAAATTTTAGTGAAATTTAAATACTTAGGACGTGTTACTATTTTTCTAGTAGGTATTGTCGAGTATATCGATAATATGTAATTGAAATTTTCCAAACACCTCCAAATCTTGAGTTACGGGTAAAAAACCGGGTTTTCGTACCCGTAGGCACTTATCAACCTCTAAGTAAGTTAAATATCCACCGTTTTAGATATTATAAAGGAATTTAGAAAGAAAAGACTAGATCTTTCGAATTATATATATATATATATATATATATATATATATATTGTTTCAGTAAATTTTAGATATATGTCTTTATTTTTTCCCCATATATAATTTTCTAGGTTTTTTGCGACTCGTTCTTAGGCAGTATTTTATAACTGGAACCATAGTGTTTAAACTTTAATTTATAAGGCATAACTGATTAAGAGTAATTCGCAATTTTGTTTTAAAAAATTCCCGCGAAATTGAACGAGTTATTAAACATTTTCTTGTGGTTCTCTAAAATAAGTTTGGCGACCACTGTTATATAAATTTTGTACTCTTTGTTGATACATGTTTATTAATTTGTACTTTCATCACCCTCAAAGTCTAAATACACAGAACGCGTATAAATATGACGCGAAATAAATCATACAGGTAGTTTTTTAACAAAAAAGCTTCTAATAAAATGTTTGGTAACTCAGTTAATTTCGAAGAAATTGTTTTAAGCAAACCTTCGAATTGCTCTTAATCAACTATATTTTAGAAATAAGCTATAAACACTATGTATGGTTCCAGTACAAAAATACTGCTTAAGAACGAGTCCAAAGTAAAAAATTTTCGAAAAAAGCGAAAAAAATTATATTTGTTGAAAAAATGCAGACATATATCTGAAATTTACTGAAACAATATATATATATATATATATATATATATATATCTATAATTCGATAGGTATTAGTCTTTTCTTTCTAAATCCATTTATAAATTCAAAATCGGTGTATATTTAACTTAGTTATAGGTTGATAAGTGCCTACGGATACGAAACCCGGTTTTTTACCCTTAACTCAAGATTTTGGAGGTGTTTGGAAAATTTCAATTACAGATTATTGTTATACTCTATAATACCTATTAGAAAAAAAGTAACACTTCTCATGTATTTTTTTTGTCACACTTTGTTATTTTTTCCAATTAAACAGATTTCATTTTTACATGTGCTCAACTTTTATATGGAAATCTTATTTAAGTACAAACGAAGATGTTTGAATTGTCGCTGTCTATTCTCTCTGCACAGTCATGTTTCAAATCGATGGTCATTCGTTGACAGCTTGTAATGAGTTTTTAACAGTCATAAATATAAAATAAATTAAAGGCCACGTTCCATTTCTTTTCGCTGAAACCGTTGCTTTCTTCTGAGCCAAATAGAAGAAATTGTTTCGGAATAAATCGTTAATATAATAATGCGATATATACCATTTGTAATGGGATGTTTAAATTGAGACACTAAACAGTTTTGCAACATGAAAGTTATTAAATACAAGAAAATAAAAAAGAAGTTATTGACAACTGTAATAAGGGTGAATGTAAATATTACAGAGTGTAAAATAAAAAATTGAACTTTTGCGTGACTTGTTCAAAATTTTTAAACAAAAAATTATAAATTTTTTACAAAACAAATATTTATGTATATACCGATGTATGGATCTGTATACGCCATATACGTATCTCGGTGAAGGGTATCTAAGATTCGGCCCAACCGAATATAGTACTCTTACGTGTTTGAGTTATTGTTATTGTTACGCCTAAATAAATCGCTTCGGTTAAATTCAATTAATTTCAATATATACTTTTTATTTGTTGTTTATTTACTTTGCTAAATTCATGTTTTCTTTATTCGAGGTAAACAAAAATTATGTTCTAATAAGGTTTTCTTGAAAAACATATTGCATAAATTATACAACATAAATAATTAGAATTACATACATTGAAAACCACTAATACAAGACAAATGAGGGTTTAATTAACAATTAACGTGTGGCAATTCGTAAGTAATGCGAAATAAGAATAATAAGTCATTAACTTCATTCTTAGCCTACTATTAGAATTAGTAGAGATCTTTAACAAGCCAAGTCGTAATTTAAACACAAAACATTAAAGAATTGAATTTAAACAAAAGTTTATTGCTTGAACTCTTTGCGTCATTTCTTTAATATGTGTACAAAACCGGACCTTCCATAAAAAAAAATTTAATTTTTTTCTATTCTCTATTCAATGTTATATTTTTTAGCACCACTTAGTTTTTATTAACCTTTGGCCACTAATAGTTACCTAACTGGTCAAACTTTGTTAACAACAATTTTGTTGAAAGTTTGTATCAGAAAAAAAATAAATAAATGATTTTATACCTCAAGTCATACCAAACAAATGGACATTTGCGTATCGATTGTAGTTGTTCCTTCTTTTGAGTTAATTAAACTGTAACCAAAATGTCAATTAACATTTTGTGGTTAAAGGCTTGAAAAAGAAATGAAAAGGGGAACCCATACATATACCGAAACAAAAAAAGGCGATATTAAAATAAATATGTGCACATAAATGTGGTTTTGCTGAAAATTAAATGTAAATTAAAAGCCAACAATTATTCACAGCAAAAGAAATATTTGTTCTGGACATCCTTTATACAAACCGAAAAATAAATACAAGCACACCAAACCAGTGTGGGTTTGTATGTTTATTTTTGTAGAACAAAGTATTGAAATGGCACAAGTAAGGTAAACATTTATACAGGGTGTTACAATTAGACGATGCATTTTGATTAGCCCGGCATTTTAACTTTTGCCATGACTCAACCTGTAACTTTTTGACAGCTGACACATAAAAACTACGCCAATGTTAAAAAAAAGCATGACACATTTTTCAACAACGCATTTAAATTATAGAAATTCACTAGAAAATTTTTTAAACTTTTACGGTCAAGTAACGTTTTCATAGACCGCTCTCTGGCATGAAAAGATTGCTGAACATGTGATCTTATTTAACTACCGAGATCTTGTGATTTGACACCTTAGACTTTTTTACGAGAACTAACACTCAGACAATGGATACTTACTAGTTGTTACCTTCTTTTCTAGAAAAGGCATAGTACTAGAGAAGACAGTAGGTGAAGGAAGAAGATAGAGGAAAGCTTCATTATTTTATAACTCTGCTTTTTGCTTGTTTTTGATAGTGCAGGGCAGTGACGCCTCTAGTGTCAATGAAGCGTATTAAATTTTTAAAGCTAAGTTTAGTAGCCTTTCAAGAAGAAGGGCGCTCTACAAAGCAATACTAATGCACATCAAAAAAATACATGGTGTTGTTATTAAAAGACTGTCAGAGACGGGACTCTAACTCAGCACCTTCGGTTTTGTAGCCAATTTACTAACTACTTCACCCAAAGCCACCTTTTAGACTTGTTTTTTGACGCTATGCGGACGGCATGGAATCCATTAAAACCTCAATGACAGAATTCGTTAAATTATCCAGAATATACAGCCATAAATTTGTAAATCATAGAAATGCAAAATCATAGTTTTAAGTACTCTTTGAGTGTTGGCTTTCAAACAACTTTGCATGCGTACAGCTAAAGATATGCAAACACAAGTATTAAATTTAAGCCGAATACGTATAACTATAAACATTCAAAAACTATAGTTACACACATTTTTTAATTTAAACATTAAGTACGACAACAACTAAGATTTATAGACTGTATGAGCTTTAATCACACGCATGAGTATAATAATACTCTGAATATTAATTGGCTCCACATACGTATATACAGGCCTATTTTATTTACACGATTACACACACACATACACACTTTTCATTCTATGTTATATACACAAATGTATGTATGCAGAAGCGAATTATCAATAAATATTCCGAGTATCATGCGTATATCTTTTTGTCCGATTACATGTGCATAACCTGACTATCTGTTATGTTTGTTCCTTCGTAATGAAAAATTTCATAATATGGCTCTGACAAGCGTAGACGTGTCGGAGATTTAATACATATTATTTTCCATCATTAATGGCATATCTTTTTCTCTACAAAAATGCTCTATTTCTTATATATATATAATAGTTAAAGCTCTTATTTGAAGACCCTATGCAACAAATTTTAATTAAACATAAATTTTAGTCAGCTTGTGCGCTATATTTGGCATGCCCTGTGATAGAAAAGCTAAGTTGCAATAATTATATAAGAATCTGAGAATCCAAGTTCGCTATGTCACCAGCCCAGCCCCAGTTATCAACATCATAAATTGTCCGTCATAAGCCTACCCTACATGTTTGGATTTTTAAAAGATATAATCGGTGGTGAAGTTAAATTTTGTCATTTCTGCCCATTACACTATCTCTCTCTTTAAGAAGAAAAATAAGCGGAAAATTAAATTTTAATTTGAACAAATTATTTTGTTTGAAACATCAACCCACGGAGTTAAGATTTGAAACTTATTTCAGGCATATTCGACTACTCTTTGTAACATTTCTTGGCCCTATGTGACGGAGTCAATTGTAGCTGGTTTATTACTTTAAGCCAGTGATTTCACGTGGTCCCATAGGAAATAATGAAGAGGTGTCAAATCACACGATCTTGGAGGCCAACTGACAGAACCGTTTCTTAATATTAACTTATCGCTAATGCTGAGTACGCATCTGGCAGTTTTTGATTTGTCATTTTTAAAATGTGCGCAATGCCGTTTACACTATGTTTATTGCATGGAAAGCAAGGCCACACAAAGAAAAATATTTTAAATTACAAGTAAATAAATTACTAGTAAATACTATTACGATGTCACAAAATGCCACAGTGTGTACTAGGCATAAATTTTGATTTAATTAAGTTAATGGGTGCGGTCGCTACGTGTCATAGTAGAGTCATACTGTTGAAATATTTAAGAAAAAAAATATAAAACAAATCAAGGGTCATGGATCATGACCAATACCAATCTAGATCCACCGTAACGCGAATTTCGACTTCATAAAAAAAGCTCAATGATGCCAGGATGCCCATGATTTTTTTACTTCATATTCGACAATTTTAATTACTAAGCAAGACCGCTAAATAAAATTTTGTTATTAAACATCGCATCAGTTTGTAACTGCTCTAGAGCCCAGTCCTTGAAAGTGCGATATCAATGATGGCTTTAGTGTACACTGAAAAATTGTTCTTTGAATTTTGACATTGATCCAATGAAAAAATTCATTAAAATTCAACCAACGTCACGCTACGTTGGATTTATTAAATCGGTTTCGTTAAAATTATTTTAATAAAAACTACGTCAAATGTATTAAATAGTGCCATCAATGCAATGAAAGAACTTCATCGAAACAACGAAATAATTTCATTAAAACAATGATATTATTTCATAAAAACAATGAAATAACTTCATCAAAATGATGTAAGTATTTCATTAAAGCAACGAAATGACTTTATTTAAAAAATAAATAATTTCATTAAAATAATGAAATAACTAACAACGAAAAAACTTAATTGAAACTATTTGTGTAAATAAGCCTACAAAGAGTAGAAGAACACTCATGCATAAACTTTGATGCAAGCTTTTAGCTGACAACTGTTGAAATACATTTGATTTATCAGACTTTCATGACTACAATGAAATTTTTATTGGCACAACGAATACATTTCATAGGTATAATGAAATTCTAAATCGCTGAATATTTTATTAATTTTTTAGTTTTAAAGAGTTTAATCTTAAATCTTAAATTTAAAGGGGTTTCTTAATAATAAGAAAATATTGTTGTCACAAATTCAAAGAAATATTGTTACGAAACTCGAATACCAAGTAAGCAATTGCAATGAAATTCTTTCACAATATTCATTAAATGTTCATTAGAGTTGTGAAATTATCATTAAATATGTGAAAAAAAATTTAATGAAATTGTTTCGTTGGATTTATGAAGCAAAATTCTTTTGGTGTAGATATACAAAACAAGGGCGGGGCAAAGCTGATCTGTACGATTTATAAGGTAATTGCCCAAAAAATTTCCTGAGGGCTATGTCAACTTTGAAGCAGCAGCAAGCTGTATTTTGACTTAGGAAGTCCATAAACAAGCGCTGGCTGAAGTAGTTAGCTAGTTATAAAACCAAAGATCCCTGGTTAGAGCCCGGTGTCCGACAGTCAGTATTTTTAAAAACAACACCACACATTTTTTTGTTGTGCATCAGTGACCCTTTATAACAGTTGTTGTAGGAAAGTTCAAGTGATAAAGGCATTGTGTATCGTCGGTATTGTGTATCAGAATCATCAGCAAAGTAAAAAAACCAATAAGGTGGATACTAACACACAGCTTTAAAAATTTAGTACTCCTCATTCACACCAGAGGCGCTGCAAAACTGTATTATTAAAAATGTAAGATAGTAAGGTTGTAAAAGAATTACGCTTTCCTCTATCTTCCTTCACCACCTGTCTGCTCTATCACTATCTCTTTTTTGCTATAGAAGGTAATAATAGTAATTAATAGTAATAGTAGTAGGCATTCATTGCCTGGGTGTTACATGTTCTATCCTCTAACATTCTGTGGAATGGCTTTCATCGCTGTATTTATATTTTACAGACTTCGAAAAAGCCTTCAATAAACTGAGTTACGATATGATTCATACTCATGCAGGCAAACAAACACCTTAATTACAAATCTTGCTGAATTAAAAATGGCAATTTGTTGGGAGGAATTTTGAATTATTGTTCTTCAGCGGTGTATTCTCTAAGTTCTTCTATTTAATACAGTTTTGGATATGACACTTGGGAAATCCAGCGACAGTGGCAAGGGTATAGTATAGGGACTGCAAGATCACCTGAACGATAATAGTTACGCAGTACATATACGTGCCTTATCTCACAGCTTCCCACATCTTAGAGAAAAGTTACAAAGCTCAATATTGGTATAGAAATTGCTTGAGCTGAAGATTTATTTCTCAAACACGAAAAGTTTCGGTATACATGCAGCAATTCGCACAAACGCAATATAGAATGTTGGAACATTTTTGAACTTGGAAGCATTGCATCCACAAACGGAGTATCGTACGAGGATATTAATAACCGGCTGCAGAAAGCCCGTCAGACATTTGGCCGTTTAATGTCTAATGTCATCTAGAATCTATCTTACCTTCCTCTGAGTACAAAGATTTAAATGTTTAATAAGAAATCAACTTTTGTACTTCTGCGAAGTTTGGCAGGTTGACACACGAGTCCTACGAAAGATGCAGGTTCTCGTTAACCATTGCCTTCTCAGATTCCTACTTGTATTCTTGGCCGAGAAAGATATCGAATTATATACTCTGGCGGAGAATAGTTCAAGAGTCCATATCGACTTAAATAAGGAAGCGTGAATAGCGCTGGATGGGCGCAGTCCTAAGAAGACATTCAAAAGCGATGTCACTAGAATTGCCAAAGTCTTATAATACGTATGGGAACAGAGAGAAAAGACGCTCAACTCATGCCAGAAGAAAAGGCCGAAGTAAATAACAATTGCAAGAGTTGGCACAAGGCAGAGAAATTTCTAGAGGCATTATGCCCCTTCTAGGAACGATGGGAACATGTTATTATTGTTTTGTAACTTATGTAGATCTTTTACATAAAAACAAAAATAGTTAATAGTTAACTAACTGCCTATTTTTCTATCAATTGCCTAAAAGTAAGTAAATAATTAAAAATTAAGTACAAACAACAAAAAAGTATGTGTATCTGTACGTGCATATGTATGTAAACGACATTAAAAGTTCATCACAAAAAGAAAAAAGTAATAAACAAAACAAACAAACAAAATACTTCTATAAGTTGTTGCTCACTTCTCTTGTACAAGAAAAACAGATGTCCTAGAAGGACATGGCATTCATAGAATCCTTAAAGAAGATTTTTCATTGTGCTGCTGAGGCCAATGGTTTTTTGATAAATCATTCGTGCTGTTGATGAAGCGGCAAAAGCTTTTGGAATACAAAGCAAAACAATAAGTGCCATTTAGGCCACTTTGTTAAGAAATTGGCAATGATTAACATTTCCTTTTCATTCTCATATTTCTTTTCTATTCATTTGTTTTTTTTTCTATTTTCTTTTTGTTAAGAATTTGTTGAACTTAACACGAGATACGAGACACAAATAAAACTTTTGGCTAAAAATCTTTTCTTAAGAAAATTTAAAGGAGCAAAATAAAGAAGTAAAAAAGAAGAAAAACAAAAAAAATAAATGAATAGACTTTCAAAAACTATTTAGCCAACAAACTTTCTCAAAGAAATATGTGAGAGCAAAATGTGTAAAAAGACATTAAGGACATATGGTTGGTGGTATTGACAATTAAATTAAGGAAATAAGGAATATTTATAGATTACATTGCGTTGAAAATTTTGTTTTGCGCCTTGTGCATGTGCCTCATATATAAATCTAATATGTGAACAATTTTTTTTTCTATCATTCACTTAAAATAATAAAACAAATTTCATATGCTCATATATTCTAGGGCGTCAAGAATAGAGAAGTCCAATAAGGATGTGTATATATTCGTCTATCTGTCCCTCCCTCTGACTGCTCTTGAAATCATTTTACCGAAACTCTCGGAAAAGATAGAGACTTCGGTCTTGGACTGATGTGCCAGAATAGGTTCTAACTACATTGGTATTTAAAACCAACACAATCACTTAGACTTATATAAAAGTAAAAAACCTATGTTTCTCTTCATTTGTTAAACATATTTTATTTTTTAGAAAGAAATAGATTATTTATGAAAATCAGAAAATTCAAAAAGATTGTTTCAGGTTGGAAAATCTAAGTTACCCAATAATATTAATTTTGGATTTTTTTTTTGCTAAATAAACCGATTATTAATTTGAAAAAATATTAACTACAAAAAAATAAAAGGAGGAATCTAGGGTTGGATAATTAAATTTTTTTTTTCGTATACAAAACTTACTTAAAAAACTTAACTAACTTAATTAGCTTAAAAAACTTCAATAAAAATAATATTTCATACTGTTTCTCTGTATGTATTGACAATTTTATGTTTATCTTAAACAGTTTTGTAATATTCAATTTTACTAAAAAATCATTTTAAGAATATCATATGTTATTAGTGAAACTTTGATCGTATCACCTTTTCCATCCCTGCCATATATTAAAGTCATTTTTTAATCAATTTGAATGAATTTGGTTAAATTTTATATGCATCTGTTTTTGTTGTTTAAATTTTGATTTAAGAATGAGAAACATGGCAAACATTTGGGTTGTCAAATTTTTTCCGATCTATTTAGATAAATTGATGTAAAAAATTTGCAAAAGTCGTCAAAATCAGTTTTATATATTTTTTTTAAAGAAGTATATATTGAATAAGGGTTTTCATCATAATTACTATTTGTGCAATTGAAAAAAATTGGGAGATTTGTTTCATGGAGCCCCTTTTAACCTTTTGTGCAAACAAATTATGTAAATTTGAAACAAACGTCAAAAAATTAAATAAATAAAAATTAAATAATAAATTTTAAAGCAATTTTTAATTAAAAAACATATTTATAAAAATAAAAAAGTATGTACGTGTGTATAAAAGTACCTAAGGAAGTCAAAAAAGCAAGAAGTTGATATTTACAAAATGCACAATTGCACAACTCAAGTTTACGAGTCAAAATTGTTGGGCAAACTTAACAGGTTTGTGTAAATAAATTTCTATACAATTTTTGACATTTTATTTACGAGAGTGTAAAAATGCACAATTGCACAGTTTGCAAGACTTTTTAACAGTCTCATGAAACCAATTAATAATAAATTTGTTTTAAATAAAAATTTTTTGATATAAATTTTTATAAAATGATCGTGTAAAAATGTAACAAAAAATCGTAAAAATCAGAAATAAAATCGATATAAATTATTTGTTGTAAAGTTTTCTCATGCAAATTCAAAACGCATTGATTACTATAATTGATATAAGAAAACTCATTTAAATAAAATTTTATTAATTTTTTCAAGCGAATTTCGGTAGGATTTATTTTCATCAAACTAATTTCCGGAATTAAAAAAATGTTGAAGTTCAGTTTTGATAACAACAACAACTTTATTTATCTCCAGAAAAACCGCCATGTCACCAAACAAAAAATTTGTTGAGAAATCGCCACGAGAAATCGCCATATCTGAGTGCTATGATCCACTTATTCAGAAAACACTAATTTGTTTAAGTGGGTTGTATGTAATACTGGAGAATTTTTAATGACTCCGCCAGCCCATAAAGGGCACCAAATAGTAATTTTATGTGAATGTTATGTTGTTTCGATAAAAACTTGTGGATTCTTCTAACCTCAAATGCGACAATTCTGCTTATTTACGTTCCCACTCAACCAGAAATGGGCTTCATTGGAAAATAAAATTTTGAATGGAAATTCAAAATCAGTATCAATTCTTTTGATTAAGAATTTCAACAATTTGCATGATTTGCTCTGGTGTAAGTCAAGTTATAATAAAATTTGAAAGCAAACTTTACAAAAAGCAACTATCAGCTGTTAAATAGGTGCTCAAATAAAGCAGTTATGCCAACTCAAAATAGTAACACTTTAACAAAAATACGCGTGATTTTTAATCCAAAATAAAGCAAAGCGCGTTAGGACCATGTTAAATATTGCCACTTATGCTAATTTCATTCCAATTTTCATTATACATAATTCGTCTAATTTCTTTGTTTAGGTATAATTATTTTATTAATTAAGGAACTTATCCTTTTACTCTAGTACATTTTATTTGATTTGATATGTCTGTCACACCTATTTCTATTTACATGCTTAAGACTATGCTAAACGATGCTAGGAATGCACACTACTGAAGCTTTATAGCTAATATTATCAATTTTCTTTCTTTGAACTTTCATCGGCGTTCACACTATGCAAGTCTTATTTTTCAGCTCATAGATTTTTTGCATAGTTTTGTGTATGCACGCTATGAATAAGAAAACAAAACGTATTAACAGTACATGAAGCTGAGTACTAGTTTAATTTTCTCTCGTCTCTCTCTCTTCTACTAATATAGTGTAAACTAGGACGAAACACAATGCCCTGTGCCTAAAATTAAAAATATTTTCATTAAATTTAAAATATATTATTTCCCAGTGAAAAAAAATGGAAGTCATTCTAGCGGAAGTACATTTTCATTGCTTCCAAAAAATCGAAATTTTTAATTTGCCGAGAGTGAGCAAAAAAACATGTAGAAGCTTATTTTAGTCACACAAAACCTTGTAACGCCTCCATAGTGTTAGAAAATACTCACCAGAATTTAAAAAAAATTAATTTTTTTTTAAAGAAATTTATGAATTATTTTTAGTCTAAAATTTAAAAGTTATTTCCTTAAATTTACATGAAAACACTCTTTCGGGCTTAAATTCGTATAAAAAGAAACGAATTGTTAAAAAAGGCAACTATTTACCATTTTTCCTAGATGAAAATATTATCATAGAACACAAAAAAGGGAATTTTTCTTAATATCGCTTCCAATTCAGTGACCAGGCATCGAAAAAGAGAACTTCTTGCAATGACAACCCTATGTAAAAATCATTAGATCGGATCGAAATTTGCACTACTTCCGCATCGTAAACTCTACATTTTCATGACTTTTTTGGAGTCTCTTTTTTTACTGGGTTATTGCATGTTTTTCATGGTACATAATGCCGCATATTTATACAATTTACTTAAATAGCTAGTTTTAAAAAACTTTAATTTATCTTAAAATAGATATAGCTATTTTGAAATTTCTTAGTGCACCATTCTTAAAATCTTCTGCTTCATTATCAATTTGCCTACGTTAGTCTCTCTGCTTTTTAGTTATTGCCAATCACCAACAATTTAGTCAAACTAAATAGACAAGCAGTTTCTTTTCTTAATAAATTTCCTTATAGAAATTTTTTTACATAAATTTCTTTATATACATTTCTTTTTTGTATAGAATTTGTTAATTCATAAAAAAAAAGTTGCTCTTGCTTTAAGTTATTAATTTTCTGTTGCCTTTTCTTAAGTTGTACATACACACGTTAACCATTGTTGAAAATTTATGTTAAGATTAATGGTTTTGTTAAAAATTCTCCCATCGTACATGAAATGTTAAGCAAAATTTTTAAATGCAGAAAAAAATTACATTAAAATGACCTTAAATTAATGGCTTTACTTGTCATTATATAGGAAAATGCTTGAGAGGAAACTTCTTAGAACACACAATATTTAATAGATGAAGGTATATTCATTTTGCCACTTCTTTTGTTTACAGTGGCACAGTGCCACATGCACAGAGCAAACAGATTCGTTGAGACAACCGAATTTGTTGCCAATCGAATTTTTGCGGTTGCACCAACTATCAATTTTCTTGTGGTACCACAATATATTTAATTATAACTATTAACCCAATAGTTGCAACAACAGATAAAATTGGTTAACCGTATGGAATTTGAAATAAAAATTATTCTTGCCACCGAAAATATGGTTAATATAACTCAAACAATATCATAATTGGTACATGTGAAAGAAAGATTGGTCTTCCTTGCTGAAACAAAAATAAACAAAAAACGCAAATAAAAATACAAAATTTAAGAAATTTTATATTAGAAATCTTGTCATAAGTTTATTTTAATTGAAATTTATTTTCTGGTGGTGAGGCATGTCCATATGCATTTCTTCAACTACACATTTTAAACAGCCACAAACCTGTTATCTTATGCAGAGATTTTTATAAACCATTTGAAAATTCAGAAATCATAAAATCTTTGAAAATTTTAGAAGTTAATTTTTGAACTTGCTGCTATAAATTATGATAGTAAGCTCAACCTCTAGTTAGTTGCAGCAACTGAAAGAAAGTGTTTATTTTAACGTTAATATAGGACGACAATTTTTTAGTTGCCAATACCAAAAGTTGGTAGTAAAATCCAATTCATAACATTTTATTCGGTTGTGCTAATCAATCAGTGCATTAGTCAAGACAAAAGCATACGTTCAGTTGATGAAATCAATTTAAGAATTGTCACAATCATATTTTTATTACAATTATACTCTGATGGCAATAAACATGGATTGTTTTTTGGATTAATACAAAATTGACAGTGTGAACCATTTCTCAACCAATCTTTTTTCTGGGTGTGTGCTTTAAGTAGTGCGTCTACCTTACGCCAGAGGCGCTAAAACAATGTTACAAAAAATTAACACTACACACAATGCAAGAGTTGTCAAATAAATTAAGCTTTGTAATTGTATAATTCTCCAACTGTCCTCTCACTTTACCATTAACTTTTCTTTAGAATATAGCGGGCATATTTTCGGACTGTTCCTTCCCGTTTAACCTCAAAAACGCTAAAATGGCCACACTGCAGCACTTGTATAATACAAGAGAGATTCTCCATTTTATAAATAATTTATACGCTAAATTGAAAGTGCAAGTATAACGTCCAATAAATAAGATTTGCTTTGATATGTATACGAGGGCTACCATTTATTATTCAGAAATTAGCTATGTCCATAGCTGAAATTTGGCAACACCATAATAAAATTTTACATTTTTTTTTTAGCACAAATGTACTTTTAACGTTTTTATATGCAAGTCCTATTTGTTTTGTATATAGTGAGTTCAGAAAATCAATTTTACAAAAAAAATTTAAATTTCAAGAGCAAGTTTTCGTTGGATTATCCTCACAAAAACATAAATGTGAAAAAAGGCCAAGTTCCTTTCCAAAATTTCGTCCATCAAAAGTAGTGAGATACAAACTTTTACCAAGTTCGTGTTTGGTGCAATAGCTATAACTGCAATAGGTATCCATTATATAAATTTGTAATCGTAAGGTTGTTATATAATTTCTAAAGAAGAATTATCATTGAAATACGGCCGCAAATGCTGGGAAAAGTTTTTGAATATTGGTGTTCCAGATTGCGTCTTCTACCAGCCAGCTAAGGCGGCAACATGACTGAAACCTTAGTTAAGCATTAATTTCACAAAATGTTATTTTCAATAAAACCTAATTCATTGATATTAAAAATATATTTCCATGTTTTATTATGATTTAAACTTGTGTCACTCTATAAAGAACACCCTTTAAAAGTGTCTGAGTGGCACACCATAATTTGCCGGAAATCTTCGGAGAAATTCGTAAAATTAGCCTCAAAAGGCTAATCAGTCTTCATCATGACCATGATACATCTCGTCAAACAAATGAATTTTTGAGTAGTCAAAACATCAAAGTGATGACTCGTCCTCCGTGCAGTCCTGATTTGGCTCCCAGTGACTTCTCCTTGATGCCGAATATCAAAAGTAAATGCATGGTCAACGATTTATGAGTTGGAGTAATCAAAAACCACGTTTTAGAAGCGTCTCAAGAGGAATGGTAAAACTGATATGACAAATGGTTTGAACGAATGCAAAAGTGTATTGGTCATCAAGAGGAATATTTCGAAAAACTATAAAGACATTTTTATTAAAAATTGTTTGCTTCTATTTGCTATTCCCGAAACATAAATAGTAGCCCTCGTATACAATAATATTATATCACAAAATCTATCTAATATTAAAAAAATTTAACATCTAATGTATGAAAGCTTTTTTTTTATTGATATTCCATCTCTATCAACATCTGTTTTGAAGGGTACATCAGCTTCGGCTCTACCCTACACAGATCTCTCTCTCTCTCACTCACTTTCACCTTTCCCTCCCTCGCACTCACTCTTACTTTTTTATTTATGAAAGTTTATACATTCATTTTGTGCCGTCCATTTTTTCTTCATGATTTTATTTGAAATAAGCCAATGGCTGCAACATAATAAAACCTTATTTAAGCATTTTAACTTTTTATAAAAAAAATTTAAAAATAAAAACAGATTTTATATTTTTGTGTTAAAAAATGATGCCATTAAATTAGTTTCTTTCAACATTCTGAGTTTGATTTCAACACAACCACTATGAATGATATAAATTTATTTTTAACTTTTTTTGCTTTTCTTTTTTTTTTTGCAATCAGTAAAGCTACTGGGAATATGGCAAATTATATTTGTTGGATTGGCAAAAAAAAACAACGAAAAATGTTAACGGAAATGTTTTCTTTATTATGTGTTAATGAAAAACCATTTTTTTAAATTTATATGTTGGTCGTTTTTAAGAAGAAAGCAAGCTAAATTACACACCATTAAGAATGTGCAGGCCAGTCAATAGCTTTTCGTAAAGCAAAAATTTCCTTTAAAACACTCGTAAGAGAAAAAAATTAGATTTTTCATTTTATTATTCTTTTGAAATTTAAGTATAAATTGTAATACAAACAGGACGTAGTAAGTTAACCGTATGATAACAAATTGCTCATATAAGTCCGGTCGGAGCTTGGTAACAATGTTAAATAAAAACAACTTTTGATGTTTGAGTAACATCGATGTAAGAATATACATACCTGCCATATTTCTAATATCTTATAATTTGCATAAGTTATAAACAAAATATTTCACTTGTATGATTTTGAAATTTTACAACTAGTCTCTTTATGTTTCTTAATTTCAATATCCTTTACATTATTATATGTACAACATTTTTTAAAACGATTAAAACTTTTTCAATTATTCTGAGATTATTTAGTCAAGCCTTCTGATGAATTAAATTAAATAAAATGCAAGTATATGCCCACCTCTCATTTATCCTTCACTTTAAAACTTTAATTTCTTTTATAATTATAACCCGGATGCTCAGAAACATTGTAACTGATTACGAAATTAAGTGGCCTGGCGAACTTCACTGTAATCAAAGTATCCTTGTTCTGCCTGCCTCCCATATATTCTTTATTTTAACAAACAGTATTCTGGTATAATTTTTCAATTGAATATAACTATGTTTTGTAGATTCTTCCAAGAAGGTCGCAAATTGCTTTGACAAAGCTAATTTTAATGGGCGGAAGGATATGCTTACCTCCTATATATCCTCTATTTAAATTAGTTGTGATTATTATTAGCGAAAATTTTTGAAATATTTTTTAAACTATGCAGTTAAAATTTAAGAATTAAAATTTTAGCTTAATTTTTTAATTATTATTATATTATATTATATTTATTATATTATTATATGTAACAAAATAGTGTAGGTTATTCTAAAGAAGTTCACTTCAATAACCGCCAGGATATGCTTATCCCCGACAAACCCTTTTCTCAGATATTCAACTTAAGCAGCAATCGTGACTATTTTTGAAGGAAAATGTTTTCAAATTTGTGCAGTAAAAATTTCACTACAATTGCAGCAAAGATATTCATAGCCCCCATATGTCCTTTATTTTTAAAGTAAGATTTAAGTTAAATTTTTGAATTGTATACAATTTACTTTTGTACGTTATTCTAAAGAAAGTCAATCAACTTTTCTGCGGAAGTTCACTTCAATGGGCGCAGAGATATGTTTATCTCTGATATATTCTTCACTTAAAAATATGCAACTTAAGCAGCAATTGTGACTATTTTTGAAGAAAAGTTTGTAAATATTCTCAAAACTATGCAGTTAAAATTTTACTGCAATTGCAGCAAGGATATTCATACCACCCATATATCCTTTATTTTAAAAAGTAAGATATAAGCATAATTTTTTAATACGATATAACTAAATTTTGTAGTTTATTCTAAGAATAATACACTCAACTTCTTTGCCGAAGCTCACTTCAATGGGCGCAAGGATATGTTTATCTTCCATTCCATAAGAAATTATACAGTTAAATTTTAACTGCAATAGTAGCAAGGATATTCAAACCTCCCGCGTACCCTTAATTTGAAAAATTAAATTTTAGCTTTAACTTTGAGCACAATCGGAAATAAATCATATTAGAAAGTGATTGTAAGACAATTCGGTTAAGTGTTACAATAAGTAGAAGGACATATCGTTATTATATCCTTAGTTTCAAAAATAAAACTTGTGTTGCAAATTTGAGAAAGATGCATTGCGATTTTTTATTAATTATTTTGAAGATATAAAGTCAATTCAGTTAGTGAATTGCAGTGCAAAGAGAGCAAGGATATACCTAACTCCTATATATTCTTTATGTTAAGAATTAAGATTTAGCCGCAATTCTGAGCAGTGTAGCAGTGCAACTAGACAAGTGACTTAACATAACCCCAAAGAAAATCCAATGGGGTTAAAGCACATGATCTGAATGGCCAATTAATTGGGCCATTACATGAAATTATTTTTCAACAAATGAGTAAATCAATTGTAGCGCCCGCTGTGTGTCATGTCGAACCGTCCTGTTCAAACCACATATCAGCAAGATTAATGCCACGTAATTGAGGTAAAATTTCGAATCATGTTCTTATGCCGTTCACCATTGACAGTAACATTCTGAAGAACATATGGTCAAATGACTCCGCCAGCCCATAAAGTGCACCAAACAAAAACTTGTGGCTTCTCTTCACTCCAAATGCGACAATTCTGCTTATTTACGTAACCGTTCATCCAGAAACGGGCTTTATACAAAAATAAAATTTTAAATGGAAATTTAAAATGAGTTCGACGAATACACTGAAAGAATTTTCGGCAGAAATTCTATGAATTTCGATATTAATCTAATGAAAAATTCATTAAAATTCAACCAACGTTACGCTTCGTTGGATTAATGAAACCAGTTTCGTTAAAATTATTAATTATTATTAATTAATGCAGTGCTATAACTTCATCGAAACAATAAAATAATTTTATGAAACGAATAAAATAACTTAAATATAAAGGGGTTTTATAATAATTAGAAGATATTCAGGCCTGTCACAGAAATCGAAATTGTTGTGAATACGAATTTTCATTACGATCGACTTTGTTTTACCTTCTCCAGATTTTGATAGATTTTTTCATTTCGAAAAAGCATCAATTCGATTGTTTTCAATTTAAAAAAACACTTGCTTACTCGTATTAGAAGAGCAAAAATTTGCTATAGAATAATTTTTTTTATTCAAGTGAGCCAAATTTAAAAAATTATACATGAAATGTCTGTAATTGCAAAAACTGTACTTTTGGACGCCCAGAGCGGTCAACATTTTGCTGGAAAATCGGTTCTGATCCATTTTCATATCCGAATGGTATGTGTTAAAGTTTTACTTAATTTGATGTGACAGAAATGAATATTTTACTTCTTATCATGATGCATTTTTTCTTAAAGACTTTTTTCTTAAATGTGTACAAAAAATTAAATAATACAAACATATTCTAAAGATTTGGTTTTTCTTTATTGAAATAAAGTTGTTTCAAACAGATTTTTGTACTTTTACATGGAGAAAATTAGAATTCCGAGAATTTAATTACGGAATTGAAATCATTTCGATCGAATTTGGTTTCAGTGACAGGCCCGATTGTTGTCTTGTTGTCATAAATCCAATAAAATATTCTTACGAAACCAGAATACCAAGCAAGCAATTCCAATGAAATTCTTTCACAATATTCATGAAATTTTCATTGGATTTGTGAAATTATCATTAGATTTGTGAAAACATTTTAAGGAAATTGTTTCATTGGATTTATGAAGCAAAATTCTTTCGGTGTGGAACAATTATTTTGATTAAAAATTTCAACAATTTGCACGCCTTGCTCTGGTGTTAGTCGATGCATAATGAAATTTCAAAGCAAAGTGAACTAAAAGCAGCTATCAGCTGTTAAATGGGTGCTCAAATAAACCAGTGATGCCAATTCAGAGTTGTGACACTATAAAAAAAATACGATTATAACTAATATTTCTGGAGTTTATCATATTCATTTATCTGATTATTTTTCATTTAACCCTTTAAGGAGAATAGAACATCGACATAACAATTATAGAAAGAAAATACTAGCCTTTAACATAAACTTAATTTTAAACATTGATATTTCTTTCAACTATTATGAAAAGAGTGCAGAGCAACTTTCATTCTAAAACTAAAAAACAAACTTTTGCGCTGACTCTCATTTCAATTGGTGCGAGGATGTGATTGATTTCCATTTATCCTATTTTAGCTGCAATTATGAGCAGGATAAAGCACTACTTTGTAGATAATACCAAAGTTACACTGCTTTGCAATAATTATAATTTTATAATTATTTTCGCAACATTTTTAATATCCAACTGCATACAATATAACTAACAGTTCGCTTATAATCATGTCAATATTAAATATAATTTTAAAATGTTTCCACCTTTTTTTTACTACTTTTAGTTCATAAAAGTGGTTACTTTGTTCATGCACATTTCCATTTACAAACTGTGTGCCGAAGTTATTACAGTAATAATTAATTTTACTTTTTATTCGATTACATTATTTTGTATTGCGATCGTTTTATTGTGGTTAAAACAAATTGTAATAAAATTCCATTACATTTTGCAAATGAATATCTGGTAGATTTACAAAATAATTTTCCTTTTTGTATGGTTCTCATTAATAATTAAATTCGTTTAAAAGTTCACTTAATTCTGTAAACTCTTACAAGGACATAAGTTTATTATTGTATTTTTAAGTAAATAGTTCATAAATAATTCTTGGGCATTTTCGCACAACACGTATCGGCGAAATAACATTGGAATAATTTTTTAAATTTATGTAAAGGCACCAAATTATTACAAGGATATATTAAAATGAAAAATAATTTTCTCATAATTCTATGAATATTAATTATTAGCAAAACTACCCAGTAAAAAAAGAGACTCCAAAAAAGTCATGAAAATGTAGAGTTTGCGATGTGGAAGTAGTGAAAATTTCGATCCGATCTAGTGATTTTTACATAGGGTTGTCATTGCAAGAAGTTCTCTTTTTCGATGCCTGGTCACTGAATTGGAAGCGATATTAAGAAAAATTCCCTTTTTTGTGTTCTATGATAATATTTTCATCTAAGGAAAATGGTAAATAGTTACCTATTTTAACAATTCGTTTCTTTTTATACGAATTTAAGCCCGAAACAGTGTTTTCATGTAAATTTAAGGAAATAACTTTTAAATTTTAGACTAAAAATAATTCATAAATTTCTTTAAAACAATAAATTTTTTTTAAATTCTGGTGAGTATTTTCGAACAATATGGAGGAGTTACAAGGTTTTGTGTGACTAAAATAAGCTTCTACATGGTTTTTGGCTCACTCTCGGCAAATTAAAAATATCGATTTTTTGGAAGCAATGAAAATGTACTTCCGCTAGAATTACTTCCATTTTTTTTCACTGGGTACTGACAAAATTTATACAAATCCTATCTGTTCAAATTGAAATAACTTTATTGTCACTGCGGAGAGATAAGACTTAAGCATAATAAATGATACTATAGAAAAATTGTAAACCTTTTCCAAAATTTTGAAAGGAGACCAAATAATAAATTTATTGTCACTGCGGAGAGATAAGACTTAAGCATAATAAATGATACTATAGAAAAATTGTAAACCTTTTCCAAAATTTTGAAAGGAGACCAAATAATAAATACAGTAAAGTGCGACTTTGACCCGCAAACGAAAGGTTCCGTATGGACCAGAGAGCAGATTGAATGCCTTATTTTGTTGTTTTGAATGTACTCACAAAAAACCTTCATATTGTTGTCAATCCACAATACTTGAAATAAACAACGCATGGCACAATCTAAAGAGATGAGTGCGGCGAATTGTATTGCGTGCATTGCTTGTTTTATATAAATGTTCACTGGTCTTGTCGAAAGCAACGAATACTCAGTGAATGGTGCGAATGCTCTTTACTGTGATTGACCACAACGTAGTCTTTGTACTTTGTGCTTGTATAAAACTTTTACATTAGTATTCATAAAACACGATAAATATTTGAAATGTATTTTATGTCAAATTTTATATAAAACAGTTATTTTAAATACATTTCTGATCTATTTTACATTTTCCCAATTTTACTTTTTTTAACGCCCTAAATATCTGCATTTATTTTCTCTAAAATTTCCTCCCTCACACTGCATTCTTTTTTATTTAGAACCATTAAAATCACTTAAAATAAACTTGTTATTTAAACGTGATATACAAAAGATCAGTGAATACTGAGTGAATGGTATGAAAGAAATCGATTCTATCAAGGTGCATGATTTCATTTCACTGCTTGTGTTATATCGGCATTGTAATAATAGAGTGCGTATGAGCAATCAACAAATAGCAGTGAATGGTATCATAGCAATTACATTTGTTATTCTTGTCGAATAAATGCATCGTAATACCAACGAATTAATGAATTGTTAGCAAATGTGAATGGTCTGATTATGTTCTCTGGTATGGACACTAGATATGTAATACCCCTGCAGAAAATGGAACTGCGACAAGACTAGTCACGTGATCAGTCCCCAAGTGATAGGGACCAGTCCGAGTTCGAAGACTTCCTATAAGCGGACCAGTCCATGTGGACCTAATCGGTGTAGATAGAATAATATAAAAATATATAAATATCATTCCGACATTTAACTGTAACAATGAAAACTTAAAAATTTTTTATTGTTAAAAATGCAATGACATTTTTTTTAATCAGAAATTTTTTTGAGATTCTTATCTACAAACTCTTGCATGTTAGGTTTGTATTTTAGATTTAAGATTTGAATACTTATTGTTAGTTCATATTTTAAGATACAATAAATAAACAAATTTATTAAAAAAAATTATAGGCTTGCACAGTACCCATTCGACCACATGGAAACTCATATTTCAAAATGTATAAATAACAGTTAAGCTAAGGTAAATATATTGGTATGTATAGTTGCGGAACTTATTCCAGAGTCACATTGAAGGGAACACCTAACATTATAATTCCACAATTTGATAGGACCTGGATTCAACCACATCGAACATATTCAGTGACGTTTACTATAATATAAGATCAAGTCTCAATTAAATTGACCCAAAATCAAGACGATACATTAGGAAAATATGTAACTATCAAAAAAGTCACTCAGAATATAGGACGTTGAAGAATTCTCTCCATTTACTTCTATGTCTGGCTAACAACTTAACTTGATTCCAAGAAAGTCCTGCTGATTCATATTCAGACTTGATGCCTCGTTTCCTTTGTTTTCGTGGTCGTCCTTGATGCCACTGGTCCTACGAAACTTGAGCCTATATAAACAAATATATCCTATACACTTTTTAATTTTTTTTGCTTAGGTGCTTTTTTAATTTCTTAATTGTTATGCCCTTTTTTCCATTTTGCGCGATTTTATTTTACTTTTATCGGTTCTTTAGTTTCAAGATTTTTATTCCTTTTTATCGATTTTTTGCGTTTTTTTGCGATATTCATAACTTTTCTGCGACCTTTTTACTTTTGGTGATTGTAAGACCACTTTGTTCTCTACAAATTTTTAAGAACAAGGCCTTTATTATGAGTTGCGTTTGATTTTCACATTATGAGCATCGAAAATTTCGTTAAGCAACGAATTTTCTATCGACAGAATTTAGCTTTCGATGAAATATTTTAAGATGAAAACTTATTAAACGTAATTATTTTTTATTTTTAGGTAAAATTGTTGCAAATCACTGTGAGTGAAATTCACAACAAGGACATTCCTTGTCAAATGCTCGTCATAATACCAAACAAAAGTTCGTTCATTGGTCAGTTTGGGCGACATTCAGAATCTTTTTAGTAAATTTTGCACCAAAATTACATTATTGAATATTTAACCACCAATGCGTACACGTAGAGTGCGGATAGAAGAAAATATCGCTGCTATATTCGCCAGTGTTGTTGATAACAGTCAATAATCGATTCTGTGCCATTCGCAGCAATTGGGCATCTCTTACTTTTGTTTGCCCAAATTGGAAGAGCTGAACTTGGCTGACAATACGAAACAATACCCCTAGAATCAAGGTCGGTAAACAGTTTATTTTACGTTTGGGCCGATCAATTGGCCGCCTACATCGTGCGATTTAACGTCCTTATACTATTTATTGTGAGACTATGTTATGGCTTATGTCTACAAGGACAAGCTCTCAAAAGGAGACGCACTGGAAGACAATATTGAAAAGTATATTCGTGAGATACCGGGTGATATACTGCGGAGGGCATGCCAAAATTGGATCCAGCGTATAAATCAAGTTTAAAAACTCTTAAAAAATCACCCTATATTACTGCACAAAACTGTTTAAGATTCATTTTCTGTGCCACCACGTTTTTAAAAAGCATCCACGTCTATTTTTACTTGAGCAAAAATTAGCTATGAACATGAGCTATGAAACATAAAATTTTAATCCAATGGATTGCGATAAATAGTTTTTTTTATTAAATACAGATTTATTGATTTATTAACCGAGTAATAATTTTTAAGACCGCTTTATTACTAAAATATCGTCATAACTTGACAAATTCAAATTTTACATAAGGAATTTCAAAACTAATCCTCATATAAATAAATGTCTTCCTTTGTAGTCAACTATTGAGATGAAAATACATTTTTTTCATTACGTTATATGTACATATGTGAATGAAAGCCTTAAACTCGTTTTCTGAAAAAATAACTTTTTTGAGTTACTATGATATTCAACTAAATGGGCGATATTTTTAAATAAATGGCACACAATAGCTAAAAATTCTACGCTATTAATTTTTATTACTCCTTAAATACTCGTAAAAGAAAATCCCCATGCACTTCCACTTCCGAATGCAATTTATTATCAAAAATCTGCGTTTAACTGTCATAAATATAAAACAAACTGAGTAAAATTCCAGCTGAGTTTCGCAACACAAAACACAAAAAGAGAACAACAGACAACAGCTATAACAGCAACTTATGATACTAATAAGAACAAGAATGACGTGTAAAAGTGTTCGAAAGAAAATTGTGTCGTTGTCAAAGCATCATATATTTTAAAGTTTTGTCAAAAGTTTCTTTTTCATTTACCACAATTTAAATGAGCCAAGTAAATGCTTTAGCAATATAAGACAGGCATCAAGTGGGGAAAAGAACTTAAACTTTTCAACATTTACAAAAAAAAATAAATAAAAAATTAAATCGTTGTAAGGCTGAATACGAATAAAAAGCATATTATTTTAAGGCAAAATTAATAAAAAAATAAATAAAACATGACAATAGCTGAAAGTTTCATAACTGTGAAAAAGTTGTTGTTGCAAAAAAATTTCAGCAAAATGCAAAAAAGTGGAGAAAAAGCAAATTGTAGTCGTAGTGCTACACAAACATAACTTGCTCTGCTTTTTCATCTTTCAGACATACTTATGTATGCAAGTATGTGCAGAACACTCATTCTGACATATTCGTTTCAAGCCACTTTAAACTACACTCTGGGGTTACCAAATCAACCTCATTTTAGGTTTATCACGAAAAAGTTCTTGTAGAATTTTATGTTTTTCTTTCGCTCTTCAACACATCAAAATTGCGATAAAGAAAGAAGTCTCACAAAAGTACATACAAATTTTAAGTAGTAAAGATACGTTTTAGTTTAAGTGTTTTACTTTATTTTTTCTTCTCATTTCCAGTTTGAAATAGAGAAAAAAAATTAACAAAATTTTGCACTAAAGTATTTTAAGAATGTTTCATATTTTATTTTTCTGCAGCAAAAAAGAAATGCTGCAACAAAGTTAAGCTTTTTTGGGCTTTTAGATTTTAATGCATGTAAAACAGTGGGTAAGGTGCTTTAAATTCCAAAAATCTAATGATTACTCATGTTGTGTTATGTTTTGTTAGGTTAGGTCGCATCGGTGACGCCTTTAAAGGTAAAAACTAGCCCCCTTGGATTAATCCCATTGTGTTACCTAGAACGGAGACATGGAGAGTGATTTCTCCTTCCACACTTCTCCATTCGGTTTGATGCTGAACCAACCTGACGACTGGATAAAAAAGTTTATCTATCTAATGCCGCAGTTTGACAAGGCTGATAAGTCCTGCATTAGCGGACTGCTCGGTGAAGCCAGCCTTTTCTTACTGAGAGCGGCAGACAGACATAGGATGTTGTCTACAGCGTCTTCCTGCTGCTCTAAAAAAGTTAATATATCTGAAAAAAGTGCTTATGTTATATTTTGCTGTTTTGCGGGGGAGTTCTTTAAAACTTTCAAGTCGATTTTCAAAAATTTACTTCTTCTTGTCAATGCACCGGGTACAGGTAAGACGCCAGACCAACGCCCCCGTGCACCCTTTTTAGAATGAACCTATGTCCACTCCATAAAGGTACATAAGTTGTAATCTTTGTATATAGTTATCCCTGTACTATACTCAAGTACCTTTCTGAGGTACTTTTAGCTATATAAACTCTGCTGCTATGTCAAAGTCATAGCTGCTGCTATGCCCATAGCAGCTTCTGTTGAATGGCAACTGCACCTAGAATAGTGTCTGGCTGACCGCGTCACGCCAATCACTAGCATTGATTTAACAGTGGGCAGCCAACACTATTCTCCCAGCGATTTTGGTAGAAACCACAACCACCACGATAATTCTCCGGCTTCCACGCCAAAGTATACAAACATAGCGAAGTTTCCAAGAGAATTCCTTAACTATTACCAGCACAGCTCAACCATTCATCCACGCCTACTCCACACATACCAAAATCATCCCTTAAGCCCCGTGGGGTAAACCGAACTCGGCAATTTAGCAAAGGATCCTGGCGACCACTACATACACTCAAAACTTCAGAGCAGCTCGACTGTCGAGCAACCGGCACCCGTGGCACCAGAAGTAGCCTCTGGTGAGACCTCGAAGTTCCACTACGAGGGCTTCACCTCTATCATCTTTTGAACTCAGGGGCAGTTCTAGGTGACGCTGTACCTAACTGTTATCAACAGGACATGTCTTCCTTTTATAAATATGTGAACATCCTTTCTTCTGTTTCCAGAGATCGGGTAGTAACAAGTAAGTTCAATGGGTAATGTATCAAAGGTACGTCAGTGGAAAAAGCTATATTACCCTAGCTGGAGCCCCGGGATTCCCACACCCGTAGTCAAAAATATACTCCCCTGAGGGTGTTAAAATGGGATATTCGATTATCTCTTTTAATTTTTTTTCAAGCCAACATCTTCCCAAACTCTGTACAATCAGTTTCAAATATACCAAGCTATCAGCCGAATAAAGCTATAATACCATATGATATTACAAGGCAATAAAAGATAAGCTCTAGTTCACATCGCCATAACTTTCTGAAAATCCCACAAAATTATTGAGAATTTTCTCAAAATTAGCTTATCTCGACTTAATCACTTTTTCTTCTTTTGCCGATATATGTCCACTTATAAAACTGGTGTCAGACGAGGTGTATTAAATTATTAAATTTGTTTGAAGCTGTGTTTAATTTAAATATGATGCTGGCATTGTTATAACCTAGAACCCATAGCATCTCCAGACTTGGATGTCTCGCTTTCTCCTTTAGAGTCATTAATATACTAAAATGGATGTTGTGCAGATTCCCGATAGAGATTTGATCGCAGCTTTGCTGTCAGTACAAAATGGGATATATTCATTATATATCCTATGGTATCTTATCCAGCCAGCTGCTATTTTTGTGGCTAATTCTGTAGCTGAACTCATATTCCGTATTAAAAACGGGTAATAAAAGTGCCTCCATCTACACCAAAGCCTGACTTGGATCTATCTATAGAGATATCTAGCACGCTCGCATGATGATAGCAACTCATTTAGAAGGCAAGGATGTGTGTGAACAGTAATCAGTGTTAGTAATCAATGAATTCCAGAATTGTGCCATGTCCCTTGGCAGACTTCTTTCAAGCACATGCTGCCACCAGTCTGATTGCAGAGTTCAGGGCTAGTTTTCAACCATAAGATCTTTTGGCAGCCATTGCATTGTTGTAAAGAGTATACCTGTACCTGTATTCATCAAGTCAGATGTGGAAAGGGGCCTTTCTATGATGCGACAGTATGTGGTGAAGTCAGAGTTCCTGAGGTTAATTCACGCGGTCTTACCTAGGACCAACACAGCTTTGTATGCTTAGGTATATGCCTAGATACTTCGCATTGTCAGACAACTTTCATTCCATTTAGAGTTGATCTATCGTATTTGCTGTTTTCAAGAGTACGAACACTGTTGTCTAAGGATTTACACTGAGATCATTTTAGGTACTCCATCTGCTGATGTTTAGCTTAGGTTAGGAAGGGTGGTACTTAAATGCACCTCCACTTGGAGACCCAGGTGGGTCTATTGTGATTATTTTCCATTTTCCAATAAAAAAAAAGTAAGGCTTATCGCCAATTTGTAGAGAGACGTTAACCTATTATCCGTCATTAAGCCACTGAATTCAAATGATGAAGCTCCTGATGTTTAGCTTATACTTTTCCATATCAGTAATGTTTTCATAGAAGCGTCTTCTCAGCCATCTAAGCCTATGTCACCGCAGCTTAGGGCAACGACCAATAATATGTTCACTGGTTTCTGGTTCCTCTTCATCCTCCCACATCCTACAGAATTCTGGAGTGCCAGTTTCCAAAATGCGTCTATCACGATTTGCATCGCCTTCCTACCTATGTTCAGTAATAGTCTGGATTTTCCTGAGTCAAGTTTTGGCCACATTACCCACCCCATGAATTGTTAGTCCAACTCTCTACCAAATTACTGAGTTCCCTGTAGTAATGACTTATCGATGGTTTCACCGAACTGCCACACATTTTCTTATCTAACGCCGACCCTGTTCTTGCCAGCTCATCAGAAATGTCATTATCTTCAACACTGCTGTGGCTAGTTGCTTTCAACTCTGTCTGATACTCTCAGCTCTACCATCCTGGGCAGTAAAAAGCTTTCTATTTTGTATATCCTGGTAAAAGAACGCTAGCTCGGTTGCTTCCGGTGTTAAGTCCCAGTCCTTTGCTGCTGGCCGGGAGGATATATTGCCTAACACTGAATGCATGATTTCACTAATATTGGGAAGAAATTTTCCCGTTGCCAGTAGAACCACATCTGCTTCTAAAAAAAACGCTTAAGGATTTGCATTAATTGTCAACAATCACAATAGAGATGATAGAATTCCTCCCTGTGGTGTACCACTTGAAAGGGGAAAGAACACATTCTCAAGGAGTGCCTCGGTTTGCTAGTTTACCAATCGCAGCATAAGCGTACGGTGCCTCTATAGGCTTCTAAGTTGCAGTGCACACTTATAACCGACTTTAAGATATTTCCATGTATATTCACAGAAAATATTGTGACTGAAAAACAGTCATAGCTTTAACATTGTGACTAAAGGCTAAAATTTCCGATTCTCAAAACAAAATTCTATCAACATATTTTTTTAAGATAAAGACTAGGAACGTAGGCAATCATAGTAATTATGACAGGCATTTTTAACCAAAAATAATAAAAACTTAAAAAAAAAACTAATTTGGAAATGGTGGAAGGAAAGGGTGTATGTGGTATATATAAATTTGGTTGAAGAGTAGCACCGAAATCAAGTCATTAAAAGATAAAGGGACATAATTTATTGCGTGATAACAGCAATTCGTTTGCTTTACAACAGTTCACATTTAAAAAGTTTCATCGACTGCCAAATGCAATCTGCAGACAAATAATTATAATCCTAAGACCCTTTTGATGACCAAAGAATGTAAATGACCATTATAAGTAAGATTCGTATCTACATTTCAAATATCTTTTTGATGCCAATGAGTCCGTCCTTACTTTCAAGGACTATTTGATATGAGACATTTTTGCTAAAAGTTCATTTTGGTGGTGATGTTAAATTTCCACAAGCAATCCAAGAAGCTAAAAGCCGAGTAAGATTTTTCCAATACCTACCAGATTTTACCCTTCAATATAACATTTTTCTATTATTTATATTAAGAAATTTGTTCTTTTTTTATGGTTAATCATTGTCTTTATGCATTTCATCAGTAGACTTCTACCCAAAAATTTTAAAGTTATTAACTTTTTAATTTTTTTTTTTAACTTCATTCAATATTCAAATGTCATAACTTTTATAGTAATAATTTTAATTTAACATAGAATGTTAACTATAAAATTTGTATTTTTGTGACTATGTTAGGAGAATACAAAATTAAGAAGACCGAGTCACAAGAGTAAATATGGAAGTCAGTCATAACAAAAGTTGTGAAAGACTTAAGCCTTTTTCTGTGAATAGGCATGTTAGTCTTCTTAAAGCCAATTTGATGTCTTCTAGTTTCACATTTTTTTTAAGCGTCTTCTATATCTGGGAACACCGCCCATACATATTCCTTTTAATCCATAAATTGTCCAATAAACCCAACTAGAAAATGAAGCATAGTCTCAATTTATTTTCCTTTAGTTTAGGCAAATTATGATACTGACTCAATGCGTTCTGAGTTGGAAATCAATCATCATCTTTTCCATGTTTATGAGAAGAAAATAGGCCAGGACAAAAAGGTTTGAAATCTCAAGGGAAGGTCTGCTACGTTTTAAACCATTTGTGGATGAGCACCACCGAACACCTAGTCTATATTATCAGTATATGACAGCCACAGGTAGACCGTATATACCTTAATTAGCCATGGCACAGTAAGTTCACCATTAAGTTCCTCACAAAGGTCGGCTAGCATATTGCGATCTGGTCACTGTGATTTATACAAGCTTAAGCATAAGCATTTTATGGGTATCACATCCACTGGTTGTCCAACTAACACATGCGTTCATTTTGCAAATTCTTTCCTTCTACACTATTGCAGAAGGATCTCTGTTACACGAAACAAAAGAAAAAACTCTCAAACTTGTTTGTTAATTACATGCAAATCTTAAAGCATTTTCTTTCATTTAGAATGACACGACTAGACCTCCAAAATATGAGTTTTGTTTGCGTTTCTTATAAAATTTTTAAATCTGTTTACAAAGGACTTATAAGCTGACCTATTACTTAGCCTCTTAGCATCATTGAAAAGTCGCCGAGGTACTCCGTGAGCTTACTCAGGTACTGAGTCTTCAGTATACTCAGTTGGCTGGTTCAAAAGCATCCGTTAGGATGTCAATTGATTTAATCATCTTTTTAAATAAAAAATTTCCCCATATATTAGGCAACAAGCTTTTACAAATTCTTTATAAATAAGAATTAAATTTCGCTTTGTAATTATAAGGCATATCCATATGTTTGTACATTCACATACATATATATATGTATATACACACATACAATACATACAAGAATCTACATGTGTATGTATGAGTACATATTTCATTAAATTGAAATTTTTACTGGCAATATAAAACTTTCTTAAAATTTCAAAACCTACTGTGCCTTAAGACAAACATGTTTCGTAGAAATACACAACCACGCTTGCCCTCAAAACATGAACAGACTTGCACTTGCATGTTTTCTTTTAGTTGAAGCATTCATACGCAGTCTATGCTCTTGTAACACACTCTTTGCTTTCAATACTTTCACCTCAAGAGGCTGTGGATATCATTGCATTACCAACACTATCACAAAAACGTAAATAATATGGGGACAAAGACTAAAAAGACAAAGCACATAGATACATATATACATATGTATGTATATGCACGTAGATGTATTTACATTCAAAGGTCACAAGTTCACTTAAGTCCTGGTTTTGTTTTCATATTTTTTATTGTCAGACAAAAACAGTAGAATATTACATAGAAAACAGAAGTTTTTGTGTTTTTTACTTTGGTAAAATGCATTTAAATAAATGTCATGGGAACTTTTTTACCATTAAATGGTCTTGTTCTCATATTTTAGGATCTGCTTTGTTAAAAATAAAATTAAAAATAAAAATGTATGTACAAGTATGAAAAAAGGGGCGTACGGTAAATTTAACTAAAAAACAAGTGCATATATATGCACACATAAATGCATACATACATATGTGTGTATGCACGAATTCGCTCTTTTTATTTACATATTTAACTTTAAATTTAACATTTAATGTACCTATATGTACACATACCTATTTTGTTGCAAGCTTCTAGATAGCAACCCAGCGGGAAAGGCCAGGAGATCCTCTTTTTTTAGACTTTAATAAATACCTGCTTAGGATTTTTTTATTCAAATACTATTCTATTTAACTGTTGAACAATGCCTTATAGAAGGCCTCTACTACTGCGCATAAAACATAATATACAAATTCCACTTACCGTTCTCTGAGAAGGCAGAAGATAAAGAGTAACAGCTTATGTTTCGTTTTTTTTTTTTTACTAAAGCAAAAACTAAATCCATTAATTTGAAAGCCTCTCACAATCTTTGTCAGGAGAAGTGAGAGCGGACGGCCTACCTTGCATTGACAAGTGTATACAAAAGATATAAGAATGAAATGGAGCGAGCGGGCCTTGTACGTTGAAAATAAGGTGAACAGAAGCCTTCTATAAGTCATACCTACTCTTTCTTTTTTGCGCTGCAAAGCTGCCATTGCATTTGACTGCTTGATTGTGTTAATTTGTAAAAAGTTTTAATTATTTATTTTATCTAATTTATTTGCTGTAACATAAATTTATTTTAAATGCATTTTCCACTCACGTTAAATGCTTAACACACATTTCTGTAAAATTAAATTCCTCACCAAACACTACCGCAGCAGTCAAATATGCTGAAAGGAGTTTACAACAACAACAACACATTTATAATGTACGTAGTTTATTTTAAAGTTAACAAAAAAAAAAGAATGACATAAAACAAAATAAAAACCTAAAAGTTTTTATAGCAGCATTTAAGTTACTTTTTACTTAAGAAGCTGAATGGACGATTTATGATACCATTTTTCACAGCAGATATTTAATGCACTTAATTCATTCGCCGGAAAATTAAAAAAATAAGAGTCGTGTATTCAACTCTTACATACGCTTTGCTGAAGAAAACTTTTTTTATACATATGGACAGTCGAACGCATTTAAAGTGGAAAAGATCCCGAAATAAAATAGATTTTTGTTTTGATTATTAGCCTAAGTTATGGCCCCTGATTAGCTCTATTGATCGTACTAAATCCAATCCAAAATCCAAGTTTTAAAGATAATTGCAAACTAAGAATGTCGTACGAGACAAAAAAAATTAAAGATTTTGTAGCAAACGATTAAAATGCTTATTTCAGCGAAACCTGAAACAATAAATTAATGTGACTAATTTAAGAATGAGGTGAGCCAATGTTTTTTAAAATGGGCAAGATTTTACTAAAAAATATATTAATAGCTTTTTTCTTATTTAAATTTAATTATATTCGCACGGGTCATTGCGTATGGGACATTTTGTTCCATCATGATGTTCAAATATTTTCTGGTGCTTTTTTGGGAAATTAAGAATAACAAATAAAAAAAAAACTTAGTAAAATAGAATTATTTAATGTGTTTACTTTAACATAACCACGAACTCAAAGGAAAATACAAAATGAGATAAAAAAGGAAATATGTATATTTCACAAAATAGGCAAAATTAAATACGAATAGTTTTGGGTACATTAGTTATAGTTTTCTTTTTGGAATATGCAGTTTTAGCTGTGTTTTAAATTTTTCTAATTTTGTATACTAAATTAGTTCTCTCTAAAACATAAAATATATTTAACTTATAAGTAAAAAGAAAAACTTAATTAGACTTAGGTACCACAAAAAGTGCAAATCTCCCAACCCTGGCATCATTATTTCAGATTTTTCTGATTTCTTATACCAATATATGACTTTTTGAAATATAAAATATGTTTCATTTATAGAGATTACTTTTATATATCAAAAAAAAGTTAAAATTTCCCAACCCTGGAATCATGTCTTTAATTTATTTATTTTTTTTAATACTATTCAAATTTTTACCGAAAAATAAAAAAATAAGCAAAAATTAATTTTAGGTAGTTCATTTTTATATGGCAAAAAAGTTTAATTTTCCAGCTCTGGAATCATCATTTTAATTTTGCTGATTATCGATATCATTCTATTGTGTACCATTTCTGGCACACCAGTTCGAGACCGAAATCTCTACCTTTCTGGTGGCTTTGGAAATCCGATTTCACGTACAGACAGACGGTGAGACGGAAATCGCTTTATTCGTCTTCCCTATTCATACCATTTTTGGTAAAAGGTATAATAAAAATATAATTATTATCACTTAAACTATAACTTTATTTTTATATGCTGTTGTAATATTTAATATAATAATAATTTGCCGCGCTGCTGGAAATAATGGAGCAAAAGTAACATTTAGCAAAAGGCTCCAATCAATAAAACTTTAAAGAAATTAATCGTAAAGAAAAGTGAAACATCATTTTCGAAGAATTAAATTCTATTGGTTCACTATATCAAAATTCGACAGGTATTTTAAAATCATATTTAGATTTCTTTTATGATTTTTTATTTCTAATGGCCATTTAGGATATTCAAAGTTGGTCGCAGTCAGGTGTTTTTATTTGTGTAATCTGTAATATAACAATATGTAAAATATAATTGCTTAGTTCATAAAACTTCTTGTTTCTCTGTATAGATTGTATTACCATATTAAATAAAAGAGTACAAGATTTGTTGTATGAAATTTTCATATAAAAATTAAATACACTATTACAATTTTATTTCATATGTTTTTAAAATATTGTATTCAGAGAGGGGCTCTCTGAGAGAATTTGTGTGCAGCTTGTTCTTCCTATTTCATTAAAAATGCAAAATACATTAATACACTACACAGATGGTGTTCACAATTAAATAACAAAAAGTGTATTTGATACATAAATACACGATAAAGATTGTTGTGAATTAAGCAAATATATTTCTTAAAGGTTTAGTTTGGCTTTTATTTTTCATTTTACCCCATAAATACCTACTATCCAATGGTTTTCTAATTTAATAAATGTGTAGAAAAATAAAGTCGATTTGGTAGAGCACCAATTAAATATATGCCTAACCACCAGCAAATAGATTCAACTTAAAATAAAATTGTGACTATATGCCAAATAATTAATTTCTTAAACATTATTATTTTAATAAAAATTTCGCTTATTAAAATCATGTATTTACAGACATGTTACTATTAAAGTCTAGCAAAAAAAAAATAAACAAACACAAATGCTCTTCACTTAGTGCAAATATAAAATTTAGTTAAAACAAACTTTGCACAAACAATAATGGAAATGGTCATATGAAAACTTAAAGTTTTGTAAAACTTTTAGTTAAATTAAAAAATGTATATTCTCTTTATAAAACAGGCAGCGGAAAATATTTGGTAAGATATTAAGCATAAGCCGCTAGAGTCTAATGACTAGACTGATAAAAATATTTCATAATTCTGCCCGTATTTTCTTAAATTTATGCCAATATATCTTAAACTCGTATTTATTTGTGCTACAAAAATGCTTTAACAAACTAGTGTGTTAAATATTTGCTTCATGTGATTAAAAAAACTCTTTAACACCAAAGACCAATCTAAAAGACAAAACATTAAGAACTTTTAGGTGATTGTGAGGCAAGGACTTTAAGTAAGCGGTTACTTTTAACAAACTTACCTTATATATTGTTAACAACTTGAAATAAGTTCTCAGAGCTAAATTTTTGTATTTAAGAGATAAAAATTTTAAAATGTTATTCTTTCCTTAGAACTTTATTTTTCATTTAATTAAAAGTCTCAAAAATTTCGATCGCAATAAGGAAAAAGTGCTTAAGTTCAATTTCAGTCTAATTTAGCCAACATTAGGCAAAATTAGTAAAGAACAAACGACAATGGCAAGACCGTTGTTAATTTAAATATAATAAAAACTGAGCTGTCATTACAAAAAAGCTTTCAGCAAATTGAAATACGATAAATCAAAACAATTCACATATTCCATTTGCATAAAATTTAAGTTATACAGCAAAAATCTACATCAACTGACACCACCCACACACAGTGACCCAAACACAAAGAACGCTGATGATGAAGGTGTAGTGGCCTTCAAAAAAGCTAGTTGTTCCGTTATACTACGTTTTTGTCAGAATATTTTCAATTAACTTTGGTGTAATTTGTTCATTAATAATTATAACAAGTTATTTTGCTTACAAAGCGATACGAACTTTAACCTGATCCAATCATAAATATAGAAACAAATGAAGTTGGAACAATAATAAATAAAATTAGCACTTTTTCAGTTGAGCACTTCTAAGCTGTGGGTGATTTTTTGCTAAACTATTTCTACTTCGATAAAAGAAGAGTCGCAGTTGTAAATTAAGAATTTATGAAATCAAAAGTCAACTTAAATTTTTAGTCCAAAAGAAATTAAAATAAAAACTGTAACTTTCTTAAAAATCGCATAAATAAACTACACATTTTTCACGGGCATAGTTTTTAATAAGAAAATTGCTTTGACATCATTCTCCTAATTTTAACTTAAGTCGACTTAAGCATTTTATTCTCTTGGCCACATATATTAAGTGTTTAATGAACTTTTTTTCTGAAATATTAAACCTTTAAACCTTCTAAATTTATCAAGTTGACATAGTGAAATAATTTGTTTCTGTCTTTACATGTTTCTCTTTTTCATTTCCCTTGATAAATTATAAAATTAAAATTATATATTATTATATATAGATTATCTAGAAACTATATAAAACCCTTACGATTACAAATTTATGTAATGCATTCCTATTGCAGTGATAGGTATTGTACCAAACACGAACTTGATCAAAATTTGGATCTCACTACTTTTGATGGCCGAAATTTTGGAAAGGAACTTGGCTTTTTTTCACATTTATGTTTTTGTGAGGATCTAATTTACAAAGAAAAATAAAAATTAATTATTTAGGCCTAGTTACTATTGATAAGTTAGTTTCCCAACCCTGGAAACATCCTTTTAGAACTTTCTGATTTCGAACACCAATCTGTTTGTTTTAAGAATATAAGCAATGCTTAATTTATACAGAAAAAGGAAAAATTTGTTGTAGTAAGTTTTTTTTGTATAAGAAAAAAATTTTAGGTTTTCAAACCCTGGAAAAGTCTTTTTAAATTCTTAATACCAATTTTATTCTTACTGAAATATAAAATAAGCTTATCAAAAAAAAAGTTGAAATTATTTTTAGCTAGTTACTTTTATATGGCAAAATAAAGTTTAAACTTTCCAGCTCTGAAAACGTCTGCTCAATTTTAGCTTAAGACACAAGTGTCTAGCTTTTCTGGGAGCTTCGGAAAACTGATTTTACGTACAGACAGACAGACGGACATCGCTAACTCATCTTTCCTATTCAAAAGAAATAGTTATACTTCATTGGTCGCATATTAATATTATGGAAATTACACATCGAAGGACAAATCTATATATACCCTTTACTTTTTTTGGAACGGCTCTTAGATAAGTCCTACATATTGGCAAATTATTTTGAGTATACGTATGTATTTATTCGCCAATTAATTAGACTCTTAAACACTTCACCAAAAATTGTGAAGTATTTGATTTTCGGTATTTAATTAAAACAATATTTATATGCGACTCCTTAAAAAATATGTATGTATATCTGAAGTTAATATCTAAGTAAATGTTTCTAATAAATGTTTTTATGAAAACGTAAGTAAGTTCCTTAAGCTAAGAAGTTATATCCGTATTTTACAGTAAACTGTTAAATTAAATCAGATTTTTATCTTTTTCTTTCCATTAATGCACGAATTATCCCAAGCAAAAAAACCTACATTAAAAAAAGCCTTTGATATGTGAGAATGTTTTTTTCTTTGACATAAATCCAAAAAGGATAACAAGAATGTTGTTATACTTTAAACCAGGAAGGACATCATAATAACACTGTCCTTTTTACAGATAAAAAGATAACAGTTGATAATTTGATTCCTTTCTTTTTATAAATAAAAATTTTGAAATGCTATCATCGACATTGAAAAAGTTATTTAATAACTTTAGGCTTTTCTGCCAAAAAAAGGGAAGTTTGATTTAAAAATATGACATAGATTTAAAGAAATCTACTTAAGTATTAAATCACAATATTTAACATTTGTATTTGTTTAACAAACAAAAGAAAGGATGTTCACTTACCGGCTTCAAAAAAAAAAACAAAAAATCATTTTAATCTAAATTTCGTTTGAGAAGTTCAGGCAACCTGCAACATACATATTTTTTTTCCAAAGCTGACTTATGGTGTTATATTCTTGGAACAAAAGAAAATATCAGCCAGATTCCTAATAAAAATAATATAGAAATTTTTTAACTACACAGGAAAAAAAGATTTGTAAATACAAATAATTTGGTTGTGAATACAATTAAAATATTATTAAAAAGGCACCCACAACGATTTTTGTAAATACAAACACACATTTGTAACATAAGAAAATAAAATCAACTCACTTATTTCCAATTAAAATGATTGTGTTATTAACAATTGAGTTGTTAACAGAAAAGAATTATTGTTATTGAATTTGTTTTCTAATTCTAATGTGTTGTTTCTTTGTTTGTATTTTTTTAGAATTTGGTTTTTTGTTAAATTTTTACGTTGTTTAAGTTGAACCTGCAATCTCTTGATTAATAGACTAATGTAATAGGTGTTTTTTTAAGCCCGATATAACTTGAAATTTTAAAAAATAACACAAAAAATTAAATTGTAATCAAAATTTTTTTTTATTCGAAAGATCAATACGTGACATTAACATTTGAAAATGATTTCGGGCATATGGGCACCGTGGCTGTTCTTGACGAAGCGCATTCTGGACGTCCAATTTTGGGCCACTTTTTCGAGCACTGCTGGCCGTATGTCACGAATAACACGAACAATGCTGGCCTCCAAGGCGTCAACTGTTGCTGGTTTATCAGCATAAACCAGTGACTTCACGTAGCCCCACAGGAAATAATCGAGAGGTGTCAAATCGCACGACCTTGGAGGCCAATTGACAGGTCCATTTCTCGAAATCAAGTTATCGCCAAATTTTGATTTCAATAAGTCGATGGTTGCGTTCGCCGTATGGCACATAGCGCCATGCTGTTGAAACCACATCTCTTCCGGATCAATGTCATCCATATTTTCAAACAAAAAATCATTGATCATGGTGCGGTAACGATCTCCATTGACCGTAACGCGAGCTCCGGCCTCATTTTTGAAGAAATAAGGTCCGATGATGCCACCAGCGTGAAAACCGCACCAAACGGTGCATTTTTTTGGATGTAATGGAGTCTGTAGGGTCTCTTGTAGATTGGTCTCACTCCATATGCGGCAATTTTGCTTATTAACAAACCCTTTAAGCCAAAAATGCGCCTCATCGCTGAACACAATTTTGCGATAAAACAACGGGTCAGTTGCCAACTGCTCTAGAGCCCAATCGGCGAAAGAACGACGCATATAATGGTCTTGTGGCTTCAATTCCTGCACCAACTGGATCTTATACGGGTGTAGGCCGAGATATTTGCGCAAAATTTTTCACGTAGTGGACGGACAGAGCCCCAATTGCTGCGACCGACGACAAATCGATAAATTTGGATCTTCTTCCACACTTTCGTTTACAGCGGCGATATTCTCTTCACTACGCACATTCCTTCGACGTGTTGGTGTTATTGCATCCTCTAGAGAGTATGTGGTACGAAATCTATCCACAGTTCGACGAATGGCTTGTTCAGATGGACGATTATGTACGCCATAAAAATGACGAAGTAGTCTATAAGTTGAGCGAATCGACGACTGATTTTCAAAGTAAATTTGGATAATTTCGTAGCGTTGTTCAAGCGTGAGTCTATTCATGATGATTTGTCAGAGTATACTGAAACAAATAAAAAAAAATTTTTTATCAAAATTTAATTTTTTGTGTTACTTTTTACAATTTAAAGTTCTATCTAGGTTAAAAGAACACCCTTTACTTACCACTCATCTAAAGAGCAAATCGTTATAAGATAAGCAAATAATGAATACACACAAAATACGACTTCTTCTGTTTCCTCTACATGCTCGTATTCCGTTATGATATAATTTAACAAATAATTTTGTTGAGTAATTTAATTGACTAGAAGAATTTTAATGTGTTATATCAACAATGAACAAGAACAAAATCTTTATTTGATATTTTTAATATAAAAAATTTAAAAAAATGTTTGAGTTTTTGCGCCATGTATACATAAAATATGGTTAGTTCAGTTTATTGAAAAAAATTTCTGTGTTTGTCATATCAACAACTTAATTTTTTATATTAGCTAAATATATATTTCAATTTAAATTAACTAATAACAATTTGTTTAGCTGGTTGTATTTTGATGATATTTTTTTTTGTGTGTCCATATTTTTCTATTTTGGTATTTTATTGAATTTCATATGTCCCCTTAATTATGAAAGTAGTCTTCTAAGTCATATGCATCTTTGCTTCGAAATATCAAATAAATCTTTGAAAAACTTCAATAAGTATTCAAAAAATATTAAATCTTATATAAAACATAAATACGGCACACATTTTTTTGTCGTTCACCTTTAAGTATCTTATCGTCTATTAATATTGGTGAAATATATATCGTTTAAAAGGTATTTTTGTGTAGATATGCACAATATATATAGTTCCTCAAAATTTGTAGCATTAAAGTTATAAAAAAAGCGATTTCAATTTGCTTGAAAAATAAAACAAATTTATGTTTTGTTGTTGTTTTATAAATGCAAACACACAAGTGCACAGGTGTTTATGATCCTATTAAATTTAAATAAATCGAGACTAGTACAACTCTTAATTAAAATGCTGCATAATATAAAAATATTTTTTTATTTGTTCAAATGGTATCTATTAAATATCTCGTCCAGAAAAATATATAACTTAAGCCACTTTAACAATTAAGGGCACATATGTTATATAAAATTAGTTGTAATAACTAACTAACTGCCAGTTAATAGAAGCCATGTAAAAATTCTCGGCTGTCTATTTATAACGAAAAAAAAAATTGAGTGCTTAAATACACTTTTTGTTTTTTAATTGTGAACACCATCCGTGTAGTGTATTAATGTATTTTGTATTGTTAATGAAAAAAAGAAGAACAAGCTACATACAAATTCTCTCAGAGAGCCTCTATATGAGTACAAAATTGTAAAAACATATGAAACAAAAGTGTACCCACGGTTGCCAGCAATGCAGATTTATCTGGATTTTGCAGATTTTTACTCTCCAAAAAGAGACGAAATCCAGATTTGCAGATTCTTGGCCTAAAAACGCAGATTTTTCAACTCCAATTATAGGGCATTTTTCCTATTAATGTTACTACTTTTTTTTTCTTTTATGTGTGAACGACTCATAGTTCAGAGAGTTACAATTTTTGAATTTAGAAGACATTATTAAAGAAAAAGAAGTAACTTTGACAAGATTCTTGAATAGAATAGAATCTGATATAAAACGAGCTAATTCTGATTATGATTTTGCAGCCCTAAGTTAAATTAAAATGTAATGTCATTACCACATTCATTTGCAAATGCAGAAAGAATTTTCAGTCAAGTGAACTTGAATAAAACAAAGCTTCGAAGTCCTTTGGATATTTATGCAACAAATTAAATGACTCTTTGTATAATTTTTTATATATCCGATTTCTTTTATGATTCATTTTATATTATTTGTACATAAATATAAAGAATTTGCATTTGTTTGTTGGTTATATGCATTTCGTTTCTCCAAAAGAAAGGCGGTTTTTCCACGCAAAGTTAACTTTGTAAAGTTTTGAGTTGGTAGTAGAGAAGAGAAAAGAGATTTTATTCTATATTATTTTTTTCTCAACAAACTCAAGACTTTGCAAAGTGAACTTTATCGTGTGGAAAAGCCGCCAAACTAATTAGTAGATTTAAGCCAGTGTGGCAGCTAATTGTGAAAAGGTAATGGGAAAATATTAGTGGATTCAAAATCAAACATGTTAACATGTAAAGATTTTTGCTTGAATTTCAAACTGCCGTATTCATTAAAAATAGTTTTGGTTTACAAAAGGTTTACAAAACAAACTCTGTATGGAGATTTGTTTGTTAAGCATTTTGTAACCCAAAATAATTTTTGTGAATATTACCTATTATGAATTAGTGTTTTTATGGGAATTTTTACAATTTAAGTTTAAAATTTGTTAACGCACTAATAATCCCAAAATTATTATTTTACTTATTCAGTAAAATATTTTTTTATTAAAATACATTGAAATTGATTATTGAGGGGTTTAGCTTGATCCTATGCGCATTTCACTGTTGCTAATGCAGATCATCAGGGAACCTTTACCCAAAGCTTCTTAGAACAACTACCTATTATGTTTGTGTACGTTATTCTTAATAACATATTGATGTCTTTGGCTTATTTCAAAAATTTGTTGGTTGAAGTCTGCTGCTGAGTTTCTTTAGCCGAAACGAAATGCACATTCTTCGAATATTAAAGGCTTATATTCATAAAAAAATAAAATGTGATTGAAAGTAATGTTGAAATTTTAAAAAAAAAAATTTAAATAAAATACATTTTAAGCCGAGTTTAAATTTTATGAATATGGTTTAATGAAACAATATTTATATGACACTTGCAAATCCATATTTTTGTAATTTTTTTTTATAATATATAAAAAAGTTCTTTTAAAAATAGCTTTGAAGATTTTTTGAAAATTTTAAAAATAAAATGCAGATTTTGAAGATTTTTTTGTGAAAATTTTTTAAATTTTGCAGATTTTAGCCTCAGAAATTCTGGCAACACTGAGTGTACCAAATAATAGTGTACCTCATTTTTATAACATAATTTCATGAAAGAAATATTACACTCTTGTATTTAATATGATAATACAATCGATACAGAGATACAAGAGGTTTTGTGAATTAAGCAAATATAAATAGGCAGACGAGAATTTTTGAATTAACCCCCTGTTTCTGCAACACGAACGGTCGACTTGGAAGAATATTTATATGAAAAGCTTTTATTTTTTTGAGTGATTTTTATACAAATTTTCTAGATGAGTCGCCTGCCTGACTTGTGTTTTATTAATTAAATTTCTGATTCATCTTTAAATAATATTTAATATTTAATGATTTAAAAAGTTCGAATGACGAGTAAATATAATAAACGATAAGCTGTTTTCGAGTTAATACTACTTCCCTAATCTGCATATTTGAAAGTACCCCTGTTCAAAGTCTCAATCAATTTGTGCGATTTTTCAAGAAATTATAGCAAAATTACATGCAGCTTATCTTTTTTAGACTTCTAATGTAATTAATTAAGGTTATCTTTGGGATATTTCAACTTCAATGCATTATTTGTAGTGTTTAGAACGATGTTTGCTTAAAAAACTAGAGGTGAACAGAGAACTTCCCAATTTGAAAAACAGTAAAATATGACTTAAGCACTTTTTCCTTATTGCCACAGATTTATAAATTAAAGGGGTTTTTTAAAACAAATTTTCATAAAAAATTTGTCTTGTTAAACCTTTATAAAGCCTTAATAACTTTTATCAATAAGGGTGTAAATATTTAATACAAATGTTCTAAGTAAAACCCATTTTTTATTAAAAAAGGAGTTTTAGAAACAAATGAGACATATTTATTTAAAAATCCATTTTCAAGGCGAAATTGAGTGACAGAAAATGTAATGAACGTTCCCACAAAAATTATTTGCAAAACCTATAGTTTTTTTAAATTTTTTTTTGATTGTAGTGCGAATTTAAGATTTCTTTAATAATCTACAAGATGATCAAGCATTTGATCCAGAAGACTGGATGACTGAATTACTTCAAAAAAACATTTATTTTCTATTAATTAAAGCATTATTCAAGTTATTTATATGCAACAATTTTATTCAAATTCTTTTTAGACGTTTTTGATGGATTGAATAATAAAAAATTCAAACATACAAGTTTTATTTATTCTTAAATTTTATTATTATTACTAACATACCCTATTTTTATATTTTCAAACAGAAGTCACATGTCATATTATTCTCTTCTTCCCAGCTGCCTTCTCATCGTCAACAGATACATCCGGTCTCATAAAATGTATTATTTAATTAATTTCTTCTATAGATACTAACACTCAAAAGTTTTTCTTTGCACTTTGTTGCTGCTTGTAACAGATATTTTTTCATCCAAGCAAATTTCTTCTTTTTTTTAATCTCCTTAAATCTTATAAATGTTTTAAAACATTGTACAAGACTGTCATTTCAAAATTTAATATTTACAAAATTTTATTACGCAGTACAACAACTACAACAAAAATAGCAGCAGCAGTAACAGCAAAAACGGAAATATTTCTCAAGTTGAAATTTTAGGTAGAGCTGATGTCTAAAATCCATAAATTCATCTTCCTTGTATTCAGCATCATAAATTTCCATTGAAACTACCAACAAGGTTTAAGTATTTTTAGCATGGCCCGGCAAAACTGAGTTATTTTGTTTCAAAAACTATTACAACCGGTAAAAGAAGAAGAAGAAAAACTTGACAAATTCATGCAGCCAGACTTGCTGAACAGTGGAAGTAAGAAGAAAGGAAGCGTTTTTTTGCTGAAAGTTTTTCGGTAACAAACTTTAATGCATCTTTGATGTTGAAAGTTATGTGAATGTTACGAATGCTACTTTTAAGCACTAATTCAAACTTGGATACATACTATACACACATTTGTGGGTATGAGTGCCAGTGTAAACTTCTGCATTTTGCAAAAGGATATTTCTAATTCGTAACGTGAAGGAAATATTACTGAAACTAGATATGGGGGATTAAGGAAACTATATGTATGTATGTAGTGAGCCAAAAGCACAAATCCAATGAATACACTTTGTTTACAGGCAGCATTTTCAACTTGAGTTTACGTTTCAAAACAATAAAGAGCTTAAGGTTAGTTTGTGTTTTTCTGTAAAATTAAGCAACACTGCAACGGTTCAACGTATGTATGCATGCACGTGTTTGTTGCACTTTTCGTGTGGAAGTTGGGCAATTTTCTTCTCAATTTTTTTTTTATTATTGGGAGGCAAGTAAGTGCAGGTTATTGTTCATTTATTGCAAAAGTTTGCAAGCTGTATACATTACATTTTATAGCCTTGGTGTTATAAAACTTTTACAGGTATTCTTAAGAAATTTTTTTAATTATGGTTGATTATTAAAGGGGAGGGGCATTTCCACATTTGCAAACTATAAATATTGTTGCCAATAAAAGCACAAAATTTTTTATATTTATAAATTAAATGCCAAGACAGGTAGACTCATCAAACATTTTTAAATTTATTTTACTGAAAAAATTGCCACAAATCAATTACGAGTAATTTAAATTTATTTCAATATTTTATTTTTTAAAGTGTCAAAATTAATAGGAATTTAAAATATCTAAAAAGAAACGAAATAGGTAACACAGCTGAATAATACTAGAATAGGGGGAAGATCCGTTCCAAAGACCAGAAATGTTCACCTGTTGAATTTTTTTGTGCCATATATGTGTAAGTTAAATCAAATCAATCTCTGTGTGACTCTCCTTATAAAAGTCAGAACGGATATTGGAGGAAAACGCCTAATATCTGCACGGAGAAACTCAGAATGAAAAACACTCCATATGCAAAATGGCCCATTGTCCTATTGTCCGTGGGCTTTGCCGATTATTGTTCCGTTTTATGTATACACAATTGATGCACTATGGGGAAAAACGTGCTAAAATCTAGATTTTACTCTCGAATTCAAATTATTTTAATCTTAATAGTTTGTTAAATGCAAAAATTCTTGAATTTTCTTAAGTTCGCATTTAAAATTGTAATCTTGAATAAAATCTTGTTTTAAGATCGAATCGAAATATTAAATTAAGATCATGTACTTAAAAATATAATAAGATAATTTTCAAATTAATATTACGTTCTTGATTTTAAGAATGCGTTCTTGATTTTTATAATTCATTCTATTAATTAATAATTAATATTTAGATTTGAGAACGTCAATCTTACTGAACAAATTTCAAGGTTGAAATTCAAAAATTTTTACAATCTAAGTTCAAGATTTTTGTTCTTAAAACTAGATCGTCATTTTTCTATTAGTGTGATGTATATAAATAAAGTTAAGTACATACAGGAATTCCCGAATCTTTCGTATATATAAGACGAACATTCGAAACATATTCGTACCATATGTTTAACCACCTAGTATCTTTGCTACAAATGCCGACTGGAAATATACCGAAGAAGAGCAATGAGTAGTGAAAAAGTGAGTAGAGTTGAATCATGACTTATAATTTCTTGTACTCATGCGCACTCATACTTATTGCATTGTTGTCTATGAATCATATCCACTCGAAATTTTGAAGTGCGCATCGAACACATACTTAGCAACATTTATGACGTTGTTGATTTCGACTCTCCTTTGTTTTTTTTTTTTGCAGGAATTGAAAAATAGCCCTATTTAATACTTTTGTATACTACTGGCAAACCGTTTAATAATTAAACTTTTAAATAAATATACATGCATGAGCTAAGTGATTTGAATAAATGTGAGTATTATAAGTATTTTCCTGAATTTGAAATCAAACTGAAGTGATTTTTGAGTGTGAGTGTGGTATGAATAGCATTTCAACGTCGAATTCATATTTATTGCAACCTATGCTTATAAATCAATCTTATTGTGAATGTGCGTACATCAGAGTAGTCGAGTTTAAACCATATTTACGCACTTATATTTATCATCATGAGTTAGTATGAATAGCAAAAAAAGGATTCATTGCAAATCACTGAAATATATCCACAGAGTACAACAGTTCTATATCAAATAAACTAACATATTTAATTTAAGGTAATATAAGCTCAGTTAAGTTTTATATAGGTATAAATTTTATTTTTTTAATGAATAATAAAACAACGAGCACCTTTGTGTCCTTTGGTAAGGACCTGAACAGGCTGACGCCTACTCCAGCTAAAAAGTTTTTTAATCACACTGCATATAATCCATATAACAAATTACAAAACAAACAAAAAAAATAACCACTGAGTATACCAAGATTTAATTGACACCAGAGTACGATAATATATATAAGCAAATATGTGCTTTTATCTCCTTAACCGACTTTATAAAAGGAGGACGTTATCAATTCATCACTATTTTTTTATATTTGTGTTCCCTCATAGCTTCGTCATCTTAAGACCGATTTTAAAAATTATTTTTTCATCTAAAAAGGTGTAGCTTTTATTCGTTCCCATTGCAATAAAAAGTTTGCGGGAACATCCCAATTAAACTTTTTCCTAACGTTTTATGTATTATTACTTATTGGACCGCTACGACACAACGCAAACACCTTGGTCTTTTGTAACGACACAGTCTTGAATTTAAAGAAATAGGCTGAGCAATGCCTATTAAAATTTAATATTGTCATTCAATTGCTTTTTTGGCTTGGACCTTGAATTCTTGTAATGACATAATTTTTAATTTACAAACAAGGGCGGTACTATGCCCTTTCAAGTTTAGTATGAAATTATATGTACATATATACTTCTACTCATCTGATACCCACAAATCTTAACAAATAGTATAGCCTTTTGGAATGACTTAATCTTGTGCCCAATAAAATAAGTGGAGCCATGTCCATTAAAATTTAATATTACATTTTACTTGCTTCTACTTGGCCTACTTTTACGAAACTTGACACAACCCTTAAGCTTTTAATGTGGCAATATCGAGTCTTTACAAAATAGGGCGGGACTTCTAATATTTGCAAAACTGGGCGTGTTGTGCTTTTATAAAAGAGGGCGAAACGCCCTTAAAAAAATGTAATTTTCATTACAAAAAATTTAAGAATATGTTGCATTTTAAGCAGTTTAGTTTAAATTAACAGGCTCAGAAGACTCCAAAAATTAATATGTATTAGTAGATAGTACGAGTAAAAACATTTGTTAATAGAAGAAATTAATATTGAATTAAATCAAACCCATAAATTTATTATATTACAAAATGTATGTATGTCGTATAAAAGCTTGACTCGATATTGATTAAGTTCAAAGGTTATTTTCTTATTTTAGAGCAATTTTTTTTTAACATAAAATTTATTAGATTTCATAACAAACTAGTTTAGAACAAAGACAATGTAACTGCAACAACAACAGCTTTCTAGAGCTACTCCCATTTAATAGTGTGTAGTAAAACACATTTAATGCTGAAACCTGATGGTCACGTTTACTGTGAGTTTTGTCATACTCATATTGTTTACCAAGGAACATAAATGGATCTTAAATCCCACAAAGTGAACATCCTTTAAGCTTCTATGTAGCAAAGATATTTTGTGGCAAGCACGTATACGCAACACATAATCTCTCATATGGGTAAATGCAATTTCAACCAAAAACAAACAAACAAAAAAGAGTTAATAATAGAGAAAAGAGAATTGGAATATTAATCTTAACGAAAGGGTAACGGTTGCTGTGCACCTTTATTGTCATTGTAAGACCGAATCATTGCAGTTGTTTTAACAAAACTTAAAACGTACAACACATATGCAAAAATTTTCACTGCAAGAGTGGCACTTCAACGACTTGCAGAAGTGGCAAAAATACTGAAACAAACAGATTAAATTGTAGCTTAATGCCAGGTGATATGTTGCATACAAAAACCCAAACATCGAAAGACAACATTGTATTAAAAAGGGATTCGGTTTTTGTCTTGGAGTGCTGCCGTAAATCCGTCATTTAAATTTTAAGCAATCCGGAGTTGGTCGAGCATTTTTGTTTGTATGTTTAATTCACACGACCATACTTTTTTTGATTAGTGTAGCCTGGATTGTATAGATGTGGAATGTAGTTCCGCACTCGCCGACATATGGAGCTTATATGAGACACATAGGTAACATATATTCGTTAATCACTTTGTTTGACGTCATCATAAGATGAACATTATAATCGGTTATGATGGAATAATTTGATCTGCAGCTTTGCTGTATAATAAAAGCGCATTTTTACATAAAGAAACAGAGCACAAAAGTAAGACAACACCAACAAAAAAACGTATCTCTTGGAAACGCGTTCCTAAGTAGAGTAGAAGACCACTCAAACTTCGTTTTTACTAAGCTATATTGCTATTAAACGAACTTGCCTAGTCTTATGTAACCGTCTGCAAAAAAGCTGAAGCTAAATTTCCATTTTTTACGCTGGGATTTCGCAAGATGCGTTGCATCATACTAACTAAAAACCTTGGTGGCATTTGTAGGAGATATTTTCTTTCTATTCTTGAAAAAGTACTTCAACTTTTCAATCGTGTTAATTCTTAACGATATTTCAAATTTCTAAGCCTTAGCACTTTCGCAAGGAAAACTTTAAGACGAGACAGTAACAACAGGATTTAACAAAAAATTTGAATTCAAATTTTAGAAATGGGAATTTTCACCGAAAACAAAATTTTAAGAGATCTTGAAGTTACTTTGTTGTATAATATTTTCTTAGAGAACCAATGAAATTTAACTAATGTAAAAAAGTTGTACAGCTATGCGTACAAGTTGGCACCCTACGTTGTCGATTTTTTTTAACCACGGTGGTTGTCAATTTGTTAACGAACGTGTTCAAACTGACAACACATTGTTGTCAAATTTTAGGTTTTAACAACACGGGTGTCAATTTGTAAACGAACGTTTGAACACGATTTGTTGTCAAATTTTAGTTTTTAACAACGCGGGTGTCAATTTGTAAACGAACGTGTTCAAATTGACAACGATATGGAATCCATTCTTGAATATTTAAAAGGTAAGTAAATCAAACATTGTATGTACAAAAATAATTATATGTGTGGGTTTTTTAATGTTTAAGCATCAAAAGTAACATTTCGTAGCTTGCCATATTTAAAAAAAAAGAAGATTTGAAGGAAGCAGTCCCACCATTAGGGCTACGTGTAGAATTCAGAGAAAAGCTCTTTGCCTGGAAAAAAAACAGAGGTATTATCTTATAATGTTTATAAAAACACTATTACAGTATGACTATATTCATAGCACGGAATTGATGATGAAACAATGTCAGTGCCCTCCAAAGTGGGGGAATGGTGGAAGCGCAATGAAACGGCTGCCACCACTCCAGGGTCAAACTGTTCCAAAACTGGCGGAACTCTTTCAAAGGTAAAAAATAATTTTGCATAAAAAGTCTTGTAATCATAATTGTATTTTAATTAAATGTAGGACTTGAAAACATTGTTGAGCGAAACATCAAAAGGGAAGTTGGCGCTGGAATATTATGATGGAAATAAAAAACTGGAAACAGAACAGAGAGATGACATAATCAATGTAACGACATAATCAATGTAATTAATTGAAATTATTTAATAAAACAAGTTTTAAAAAAGAAACCATGGATTTAAGTTTCTGTTTTTATGGGAATAAATTGGGAAAGGAACGGAAATTTATTTACAAATAGGCAACGAACGGTGTCAAATTGGCAACGGCATGGTGTCACATTGACAACGGTATGGTGTCAACTTGACAACGCCACGGTGTCATTTCAGCAACGATATGGTGTCAATTTGACAACGATATGGTGTCAATTTGACAACAATTCGGTGTCAGTTTGACCACATTTGTGCTCGATTTGACAACGATTGTGTTGTCAATATTTCGTTGTCAGATTGACAACGGCATGTACAACTTGACCACAAACGTTGTTGATACACTTTCGACACCGAATGTGGTCATTTTGAGCACGTATGGTGTCAACTTTTCTCTGGGTGCAAAGCCACAAAATCGCAACTTTTTCCAAAATCGCAACTTTTGCACGTTTTGTATTTATAAATATTCCTAAAGAGATGCATTATCCACTTTTTTGGGAGACTTTTGGTCTCCAAAATATTTCTGAGCTTACAAAGAGTAGAAAAGGATTGCGTAAGAAAATATAAAATTGCAAATAATTGTAAACGTTTGCTTGGCAAAATTGCATTTTTCGATCTCACGTTTGACATTGAAACATAGCATTTTTTTATCTGTGCGTTGTATTTTAATACAACTAAAATAAAAAATTTTAAATTTTCTGAATAATAAAAAGTGATCATGATATCTATATAAAGTCACCTGCAAAATAGTAAAATAGAATAGATGAAAGATCTGATCCAAAGGCCGGCAGTGCGACACATAATTGATTTTTATGCGATAGATCGGTGAATTAAAATCAGCATAGTGTTTGGAGAAGCAATCCCCTCACAAAGATTCTGTGTCGATATCTCATCATTTTCTAAGCATAAACGACATAACGGTTAACGAACTTGGTTATTTTTCTACAGATGTAAGTTCAGTCCAAAGTGATCAGAAAGTAAGCCTACGGGCCGTAAATAGTTCTTCTTGAAGTTCGGGATGTCTTTATACGAAAATGTCTGCTTCAAAAAAGAAGGAATCAGCCACTTTTCTTTTGCGGTCAAAATATATTTTTCTTTGATCCGAGAGATTGTAGGTCATCGTAGGTGTAAAATTAAAAAAAAAATCATGAAGAAAATTTTACATACTATAAGTTATTTAATTTAATGTGAAAAAATGACGACAAAATGAAGAGCAAACGGTGAAGAGAAAAACTGAAGCAAGATGAAATATTATTACAAAACCTTAAATTAAAAAACAAGGACAGAATGCGAAATGCTAAGAAAATGTAGAGAAATCATAATTGAACAGAAAAAGTACAATGACCACATACGCACATATAATGACTACTTGTCGTAACTAACTACAAGACTATGGTCCTGGATTAAAGAAAAAATATTATGGCTTTCTTAAATCTATTACAAAAACGTCCTAGTCGAAGATTAAGCACACCAACCACGTATTTTGAATTACTTTAGAAGAGCAACTGAAATAAAAATATCGCGAAGGAAATGATGTTACTTGCGACATGTAATGTACGACTGTGATTATAATTTAATTTAAAATTTATAAATCATTCTTAGGTAAAATCTAAACCATTTTAAATTTAATGGCATTGAAACATTGTTTCAGGTTACGTTGAAATTAGTATCTGAATCGTGGACCACAGAAACAATATTTGTGTTGGTCCCTCGCCTTGGTTTTTAAAACCATATTTTACTTATTTTCAAAACAAAAACCCGTTATATATTGATTTTAAATATAACAAGAGCACAAGACGTGGACTTTATGTTTCCACTCAGATCCACCTGGACAGACACCCTCAATCTCTGAACATAGCCTAATATCAAATTTCCAATTAAGTATTTCAAAGACCTGGTCTAACATTGCAACGGCGATGCCAACTTTAGCACTTTTGTAGTAGATCTACCTCTTTTGGGTATCTCACTCAACTCTAACACTGTCCGAGAAAAATCTACCACTTTTTTAGTTTTCAATAATAATGCTAAAATATAGTTACACCAGTTTTTTATCTTATCCAAGCTAGAAGTTCAACTGAAATATATTTAAGCAATGCAAATAAATAACACTGTGATGACTTCACTATTTAAAACCAGCTACAAGCACAAATATTTCCTTTACTGGGCCAGTTTGTGAGAAAATTGCATACATAGTTTGAATGTTGAAAGCTGATTTGTTAAAAAGTATTTATAGAAACAATCTTTATTGATACTCTGCAAATAAATCTATACGAAATATCAACGCTGCGCAATCTACACTTGCAGAGGAGCATTAGAAAATATTTAATGATAATATTCATTTCTTTGAATATAAGAATAATAAATATTTAAAAACTAATTGAAATCATAAACTTCCTTATAAAATATTTCTTATTGAATCGAAAGGTTAATTAACGTTAAAATTTTTTTCTAAGATCTTTAAAATACCCTAAAACATGAATGTTGTAGATCTAACTATTTGTAAAGTAAGCTTTGGTGAAAACTACCTTTTTTCACATCAACTATATGTCTAAGAAAAATTTTGGGTTGTCATCACTGCATTGCAATGAAAGTCTCTTTTTTGTAATTTGGCTTAAAAAGCCTTACGAACTTTAGCCCGTTCAAATCATAAATATAGAAACAAATTAAGTTCGAAAAATAATACTTAAAATTAAATAAAATTAATAGCCATTGGCCTGTGGCAAAAATTAAATAAATATACTTAATTACTATTAAAACCCAAAAATGTTTGTCTTAAGAGGAACAAAAATAAGCAAATTAACTAACATGTGGAATAATTAGTAAAGAATAAACGACAATGGTAACTCTGTTGTAAATTAGAGATGGTAAATTTGGGCTTTCATTACGAAACACGTTTTCAGCAAATTGAAATACGATGAATCAAAACAATTCACGTATTCCATTTGCCAGAATGTTTCGTATATAAAGCAGAAATCTACATCAATTGACACCACACACAGTGGACCAACACAGAAGAACGCTGATGATGAAGGTTTAGTGGCCTTCGAAAACGGCTGGCTGTTCCGTTCAACTATGTGTTGTCAGAATATTTACAACTAACTTTAATGTTATTTCTTCATTAATAATTATCACATGTAATTTGGCTTAAAAAGCGTTACGAACTTTAGCCCGTTCAAGTCATAAATATAGAAAGTTTCTTTTATTTCCTGTTTTACTCTGCCAAGTGATATGTTTTTGGCCATCCCAGTTTTTTTTCCATCTTCTTCAGATTAGTGACTCTTGAATTTAAAATTGGTACCACTGTCTTAGTAGATTTCCATACCTTAAAACATCATGCAGAGTTGGAAGTTCCGTTATTTTTGTTCTTTAAATCGAGACTTTTGCATTTTCGATACATTAGATATTCTTCTATCGATATACATATGAAAAACTAGATTTCATTAAAATAATGAGTTGGGGTCTTTCTATATTATGGTAATAATCCTAATATTAGAGAAAAAATATAGATAAAAATAATAATAATGAAATGTAATGCTGCGATTTCTCCATGAAACATGAAATATTCTCGAGTTTGAAGCAGAAATTTACCAAGCAAACCATGTTTTTTAAAAAATTAACTTTAATTAACAAATAAATATTAAAAATAAGGTTTTCAGTTGTGGTTTACTAATATTATTTATTTTATTTCACTGAATACATGAAAAACTTCTTTTCGTTTCATTCCAAATTTGATTAAATTTCATTTTAAGTTGGTTTCAAAGCAAGGAAAGCATAACTACAATAATATTAGCTTTCTACACATATTCGTATACTTAGTAGTCTGCAATATCTCACGTTTAATACCAAAACCTGATGGTCACGTTTGCTGTTAGTTTAAACATATTCGTATCATTTGCTAAACAACATGAAAGGGGTCTTTTCGTGTATTCTACAAAATAAACATGCCTTAAGCTTAGAGGTAGCAAAGATGTATTGTTGCAAATACTTACATATACACACATAAGTACAACTATATGTGTATGAGTACATAAATACTAAAGGGTTGCATTTGTATACATGTTTGTATAGCCAAAACAAATATACCATGGTATGTATCATATAATTGTATTGTGAGAGACAGATCTATACACAAAAAAGTAATATAAATGATTTTGTAATATTAATTAAAATATTTGTAGTATCAATTAAAAAATTAATTAAATTTTCAACTACAAACAATTTGATAATATCAATTAAGTTTTTTCAGTCAAATTAATTAATACAATTAAAAATTTAATTAGTATAATTAAATTCTTAATTAAAAATATTAATTGGTGAACACTTTTTTCTGTGTAGTATAAGAGTTATTGTCTGTGCGTGCTTTTCCAAATTGCAATACAATTAAAACAAATAAAAATTGATTATTGTATTGCTGCTGACGAACTGTTTGTATCTGCTTTTGCTCAAAAATACTACTTGTAATACAAATTTATGAAAAACCCACTGTTGAAACAAATACATGATAAGCAGATGTTCGTGCGCACGTTCGTAAAGTTTTTTTGGCGCAGACAAGGCATTTGTATTGTGTGTAATTTTTTTTTGTATTTGCAGCTCATGTGTTTCATGTATCATTTACTCACATACATATAAATGTATGTATGTATGTATCTACCCAGCTAAAAAAATATGTATGGAGCATATATGATATCCCATTTATGATTCGGATCCGAAAAATGAGGGTATATGGGCATATATGATTATATATATTCATAAATTTTCATACATGTATGTGCAAATTCCCTCCACAGTATGCAAAATTCATACTCATATACTCTTGATTCAGAAAAGCGTACTGCTGTGATATAAATTAAATTACTAAAATTAAATTTTTTTAGACTTGAGAGAGAGGTTGTATTTAATGAAACATTTGTTTGGACAAATAATTCAAAACGAACTAAAAGTCATTTCATTCATCAAACGGTGAATCAATTATTTAAAAAACACATAAATCATATTCGTAAATAACATTTAGCTTAAGAAATCAGATTAAAAACTAATGCAATTAATTATAAAAGAAAAAATAATCCGTCTAACAATAGTTTTCAATACAGTTCATAACTTTGTTTCTTATCTAGAGAATTTTGTTTTTTTTTTTCTATAAAACTAATTACTGGATTATCCTTTTGATTATTTGACATATTAAATGAGGCCACAATGTATAAAATCATACAAGAATGGTTTTTTCGTAACAAAAAATTTTTCTTCTTAAACGTTGAGGGTACGCATATAAACTTTGCATACCGTATGTATTTTCTAATGGATTTCCAATTCAACAGTGATAAAATTCCAAGCTTTTTTGATTGCAAAAACGATCTTATGTGAGATATCATGTATGCATATATTCTTATATGACTCCATATATAAAATGTTATATTTATACATATGTATATGGATCCACATATGAAGAGGTTCATAATTACATTTTCATATATGAGCTCATATGTTATAATACATTTCATATATTAGTTCATATATAATAGTTTTGCCATGTATAATCCCATATATTTCCATACATGAATTCATACATATTCATATATAGTTATATACATTGATATATTAAAAATATATGGACCATATATAATTTTTTTAGCTTGGTATGTGTAATTTTACTTTTATTCATTCATTCATCAGCCACGTACATTTTTTCTTAACACACCATAATGTCCTTATGGTAAAAGCAGTTTTATGTATCTTATTTGTTTTAGAAAAACAAATACAAACAAATGTGTTTTGATTTCATTTGCTCATTGCCGAACCATACAATAATTGCTTAAAAAAATCAATATTAACAACTTGTAACAGAAACGCTAAATAACATATTTGTTCATACCAGAACCAAAAACACGCAAAACTGGTGCCAACAGATGTATCTGTGCAATGCTATAATACATACCTCAATACATAACATGTAATTTCCTATATGGATTTCTATATTCGTGCCATATTACAAAAATATTTTTGACTGCAATTGTATACACCGGATGGATGATTCCATACGCTACACAGGTAGTACAAAAATTTATCTAAAAATGTTTTATATTTAACAGTTTTTATTTAATATATATCTTTAATGTTAGTTTTAATGGCAATCGCAAGAAGTTTTCTGCTTATTGCAACCTAACAACCAAAAGGCTGTAAGTCCACTTTTTTACTTTTTTTACTTTAAGGAAAGATATATTTTGTTTAATCACAAACTAACTTTTGGATTTTAAGTGACAATATACTACTTTTAAAGAAAAGCAGTATACTTTAAGACGATTCATAACTTCTTACTCGCAATTTAAATTCACACAATCTGCTTTGTTCAACAAATCACTTAATAATAAATAATTCTTTTAAAATGAGAAATCTTTTCAAAGACTCTGCCACTCAACTTTTCAAAACCACACCCAATATTTTGTGGAATCTTTGCAAAAGTCTAAGGCCTGGTTGATTGGTATTTTTAGATTCTTTTAAACCACTGGCTGTGGTCTAAGGATATTTAAGGAATGTTATTTACTTATTTCCTGTCTTGTGGTAGCTGCTGTGCAAATAAACTAAATTTTAAATTATGGTTGTTTTATGTGTTCAGTATAAATTTATTGTGAATAGTTGCTGAAGCTGAAACCTCACACTTTAATGAGTTTCTTAAGGTAAGGTCACATTGCTCGTGATTTCTAGCTTAACTTCTTTTAAATGAGATGAATGTGCGCCACAGATATTTTCATTATTTTCAGCAAAAAGTCAAATAATCATATTATTTTAAAAGAAAGGAGGATTATGCAGGGTTATTTCTTATTGTCTTGCAAAAATTAAATATCTCCTGAAACACTTTATAATAATGTTTTAATAACACTGTGCAACAGCGAAAAAAAATACACGGTCATGGTACTAAAGGTTCGATTCTACTACCAAAGGGTAGTAAGGCGCTTTACAGAGTTTTACCATTTTGGTTACTAATTTTTTATGTGCCTGCAAATATTACGAAAATCAGTGCGTCCTTAAATAATGGTATCATTGGGTTTTGGCCAACAGCTTTATGATAAATTTTTATCAGGTATAGACAGCAAGTAAGCGTTTTATTGTAAGGAGACTTAAACAATTATTATTTACTAAGTTCTTGTAATGAATGAGGACTCCTCATAAGAAACCATATAAGCCTCACATATTAGAAAAACATGTGAATAGAATTTTATGTAAAATCTTAGGAGAACTCTTACTGTTAAACTTTTTAACCAGCTTGCTTTCTTAGTCAGATTTATTTTTTTTAGATAAAAGCGCAAAAAGTTTCCCTCTAAAAATATTCCGCGAAAATAGTCGCCCTACGTCCGTAGTTTACGCCCTTATTGTCGTTTTCAACTGAAGTTAGTTTGGTCGTCTGAGAGTCAATTTCACTTTCACAATAAAATTAGTTGATAAAGAATTTCACGACCTTGCGAAACAGGAAATATTAAATGTATTTTCTTTTATGAACGAAACGATTCAACAAAAGTTTTGTTAAAAGCAGATAACTCAAGTCATCAGCTTCGAAGTATTGTAAAAGATGAGAATTATACTATTTAAAGTGAGCCAAGTGGAAGGTGTCTTTGCCATTTTGCTCCAGAGAAGGACTTAACGAAAAGAAGATCTGCTAGAGCTACTACTAATCATCTTGTCACTTTTTTAAAATAGAACAGCATAGATAAAAGTTTGCAGGCGATTGGTGGTAAATCAACCAATGTAAGCATTGGTTGACACAGAGCAGTCTTGCATTGAGTTGAGGCAAAACTGAATCCTAAACTCATCTAGCTGGTCTGTTTCCCTCATTACAATGAACTACCCCTGCGTCACTTGATGACAGAACTATAAGGAAAAACTTTATCAAACAATAAGTGAAGTGGACCAATTGGCAACGTGCTTGATACTGCAACTGAACTTGAAATCAATCCCTCAGCTGTCAGATTGTTCTTAGGAGAGCATTCCGCTCCATTGAGTAACGATGTTGTTGAAGGTCTTTCTATGGAGCAGGTTTATGGTTACAGGATAACTCAGGTGATAAGGACTTTTAACTGATCTAGCACTATTAAAAATTGGTACAGTAAGCGACTCTCGGTCGTTAACAACTGAAAATAGGATTTGACCCATATGGGTTTTAAAACCTTGACTTTAAGATCTTAATCGTTACTTTAAGATGTTACAACTTCTTGTGGAATACATTGTCGGCGTTTTTTATCCCTGCACAACTATAATTAAATTAATTGCATCTTTCACAACAATGAAACAAAACTTTCGACTCACAATTTATATTGAAAACAAAAATAAATTTTCATATTTTTTGTTGCTTTCAACATAAATTTTCAGTCGAAAGTTTTCTTTCAGTTTTTTTCATTATTGTGAAACAGACCATAAAATTCTGTTAGTTGGAAAGACCTCGTCGCATTTTTCTTTAATTAAAGCTCCTGAGATCTCAAAAGAAAGCAGTAGCCAATATTGTGTTTCCAACAATCCAACGGCCGTCGTGGTTCGGATTTAGAGAAATGGTGCTACAGACACTTTTATGCTCTTTGGACAAAAAATAAAGGATTGCAGGAGTCCCAAAGATAAATGAATTACGGAAAGAAGATGATACTTCTTTACAAGATCTATCTGTTTAGTCTGGGTCAACACCTGCAGTAAATTAAAATGCAGTTTCAATTTTAGAACTACGAGTAAAGCAAAAGTACATGGACCTAGACTTACGAGAAACAGGAAGGTTTGTTTTTTTTTAACAAACACAACACAAACCGCCAGGCGAATAACTTATCTAAGGAAAACACCCAAAGTCTATGGCGGGAATCGAATTCATGACCTCTGGGATAAGAGGCCAGCATCGCTATCACTCAGCCACAGGGACACTTCACGAGCCAATGCAAGTTTCAAGTTGGCCATATCATGAACTGTCAATAGAGAGTTATGTCAAAAAAGTAACTGAGGCTTCTGGCAATGTGTACACTCATAAGAAAAGGTACGGATTGATTAGAGCTCAGGAAGCCAGTAGAAGAATGGTTCCTATGAATGAATCGAAGGAAAATATAATAAATATTGTTGGTTAAAAAATGTTAAAATTGTTTGTCGATGTTTTTAAAGTGTTTGTTAATAATAAAAATATACATCAACTGGTTTAAATTCATTTAACTAAATTGTTTTTGATGTTTATAATAAATCATCACTTTTTTCCAAAAATTTCGATAAACACTTTTTACAAAAGCAAATTTACTAAACTTAACATTTAACATTTGCATTAACATGCAAAAACTTTTTCAATTTAAATAAAACATATCAAAAGGCATTAGTGATGAGCAATAACGTGATTTTTTAACAATGTTGCTCCTTGTGTATGTGATTTACAAATCGCTGTTCTTTTAAACTGTGACTGTGATCACACTTTAGCAGTATGTTGTTTGTAGCAGTTCTGTTATTTTGAAAAAATCTAATAAGAAGAGCAGCAGTGAAATTAAACTGTGACTGTGATCACGGTTTAACTCATTTCAGCTCTTCTGCCTTAAAACTCTTTATTACTATTAGTATTTTGATAAATACTAATAAGAAGAGCGACAAGAACAAACAATTAGCAATCAACCCCGGTCAAATATTGAGATTTTCGTATAAGAGGCAGAGAGACAAAAATTGCAAATATGAACAAAGACGATTTGACACTATTTGATAATTTTTTTATCGACAAAAGCTGAAGGTATAAAAAAGCATGTGGTAGCCTTATATCTAATGTTAAGTAAGCATATAAGAACAATCACAGTTTGTATAAAAGAACTATATTTCCAAAACCTGTTACTTGATAAATCCAGTCACACTTGTGATTAGTGATTTTTTAATCGCTGTGAAAAAAGAACACGTTTCAAACTATCGCTCAAATCTAAAAGTTATATTTCTAGACCCCTCATTTACAAATATCGCAACAAAAAAAATTTGTAATTATTCCTTAGAACATTTTTGAGCAAAGTATATCTTTGCACGGATCTTAAGAAAGATTTAACATGACCCTGATGAAAATATTATAAGCAATTTGTTTAAGAAGTTTTACAAGTTTACAGTTCTAATTTTTAGTCTTATAGAATTTCTTAAGTATGACAAGGTTACGATTCCTTGTACATCCATCCTTAGTTAAGCTCTTAAAACCCGGATATAATGGGAAAAAAAATAAAAATATTTTAACATAAATTTTCTTTCAGCAGCTCATTAAAAATAATTCAAATTAAACTCAATACACTATCAGCGCTTTTCTTTTTTACTATATATACAAAAAATCGAGTGTTAGCACAACCAAGTTATATTATTTCACTAGAATTGATAATTATGAATACAGAGTTTATAAAAGCGCACTATTAACTAAACGTGATTATTTTTCTTAAAATATTCCACTCGCATAACTTTTGGCATTCAATATGCACTTGATAAAGATTCAATAGCTGTTGCTTTCAAGACATTTTATTAAGCAGCACTTTTTTCTCTTTTGTTTTTTTTTCGTCGTTACTAGATTTAGTTTGCTTTTATGATCTTAGTTTGCAAAAGTTATTGCTTTTTATTTCGGCGAAACTTTGTTATCCTTCCACTTCCTCTACTTCCTCCACTAGCAATACTTCCTGCTCTATATTGGTATTTTTTTCTACGAGTATGCCAACTAATATTTGTGTATGCACAAATGCTAGTGCTCACGTTTCCATTCATATGAAGGTTGATACATGAGCTGGAAGAAAATGCTTCTTTAAATTCAACCAAGCGTTTGAATGTACATATTTACTTTAAATTTATTTCCAAAAACCAAGCTGCAAAGCTTTAAAGCTTTGGGCCTTTCCTATGGGGGTTGAAATCTTTTATTACTTTAATATCAATTGAGATTTACTATTAATATACAAACATAACTTAATAAATACTGTAGTTTTTTAAAAGATTTTTTAAACATCTACGATATCTTTATTATTTGTTTTTTTTAGAAAGAAATTTAGAAGTAGGAGGCCAATTATATCAATATTATTAATAATACATACCAAGCGATTATAGCGACTTTATATTTGTAACTAAAACATATAAATTAAGTGCTTTTCTATATAGCACAGTTACTTGAACAACGACTTAACTTAAAAAAAAAACTTAACTTAACTTAAGGAAAAGAAAATAAATTTAAAAAAATTATTTTACGGAAAATTTTTAATTTACACACAGTTTCATGCAAAAAGAAAACTTAATTTTTTTCAAGAGTTCAATATGCAAGAATTTATATGAAGTTTTGCTCAGTGTGAGTCATGATAAAAATATTCGAAAATTGCTCTCTTTACCCGACTGCGCGACGCAAAGCAGGATATTATGTTTATCAGCATATGTATGTATGTATGTATGTAAGAATGTATGCATGTGTGTATGTATGTATGTATGTATATACATATGTATGTATGTATGTACAGGGTGGTCCAGAAAGACCGAAGTGGTGTGAATTCCTTATAACTTTTTTATTATAATTTTTTTTTCTTTTCTTTTCAGTATTTTGTAAAGAAGACTTGGATAATTTATAATGGAGCAATACACAATTGAACAACGTGCCCAAATTGTTGAAATTTACTTTTCAAATCAACGGTCCATTGTGTTGACTCAGCGTGCATACCGTCGTCAATTTAATGTGCGGGTTGCACCCTCTCAGTCAACAATAAACCGTCTGGTTGCAAATTTTCGAGAACAAGGAGCAGTAAGGAACCTTCCTGGTCCCGGCAGACACCGAACTGTCCACACGGCTGACAATATTCAAGTGGTACAGGAGAGTATTCGGGAGGATCCAGAAACATCAACCAGGAGACGTTCGTCACAACTGGGCCTCTCAAGAACGTCGCTGCAGCGAATTTTGCACACTATAGGATTGTTTCCATACAAAATTCAACTTGTCCAAGAATTGAAACCAACAGATTACCAGCAACGACTTGACTATGCAATTTATTTCCAGCAAAAAGCACAAGAGAATCCAAATTTTATTCATAACTTAATAATGAGTGACGAAGCCCATTTTCAATTAAATGGGTTCGTTAACAAGCAAAACTGTAGGATATGGGCTACGGAAAATCCGAGAGTACTTCATCAACGACAATTGCACCCACTTAAGTGTACTGTTTGGTGCGGTGTTTCTTCAGAAAGGATCATTGGCCCATATTTTTTGGAAAATGAAAGAAATGTCGCCATTTCCATCAATGGTGATCGATATCGGGCCATGTTGGAAAATTTTGTAAGGCCAGCCGTGGAATACCATCCGCAAATATGGTTCCAACAGGATGGAGCCACAGCGCACACTCCGAGGGCCACAATGGCTATTTTACGCGACATCTTTGGTGAAAGAATAATTTCTCGTAACAGCAATTTTAATTGGCCTCCGCGTTCCCCGGATTTAACCGCTCCAGACTGTTTTCTTTGGGGCTATTTAAAAGGAAAAGTTTATGTTAATAAGCCTAGGACTATTGAGGAGTTAAAAACCAATATTCGAGAAGAAATTAACAACATACCACCGGAAGTTTTGCGAAAGGTCATGGAAAATGTGTTGGAAAGAGCACATTTGTGCGAAGCAGAATATGGCCACCACTTGCGGGATATCATTTTTAATAACTAATCCAAAAATATTCCCCATAAATTTAATGTATTTAAAAAAAAAAATTAAAAAAATATCTCTTAAATAAAAAGTTATAAGCAATTCACACCACTTCGGTCTTTCTGGGCCACCCTGTATATACATGTGTATGTATGTATGTATATACATGTGTATGTATGTATGTATGTATGTGTGTTCCTTTGCGGCACTATATAAACCGAAAGCGTGGACCAATTCTTATAAGAACATCTTATGTCAAAAAAAAATTATTTCTTTGTGCACTTTTTTTGAGCAAAAATTAGGGAAAAAAATTTTCTCAGTTTTTTCAGAATAACTTAAGAGGACTCCTACATTTATGCTAACAATATCTGGCAAAGATACGGCAAGGCTGAACAATTTGTGTAAACATATCAATATAATCTGAACGTGCGTATAATCTGAACGTAAATACATCATTAAAGCCACTTTGCAGGTTAAAAATTTTCGTTTTTTTAAAGTTAGACTATACTTTTATTGCATCTTTCTTACTTTCTTAAATATTGTTGTATTTTTGTGTTCTTGTGCAATATTATTAGTCCTTGTAAATTATGCTGCAAAAAGTAAAAAATAAATGCCTTTCGTCGATTTTTTAGAAAAAAAAAATAGCTGGAAAAATTTTTTTTCACAAAGTATTACTGGAACTCAACAGAGAAGTGTGCATTTGATTATTATGATTTCCAAAAAAAATTTTGCGTCGAAAAATTGTGAAAAATTAAAATTTTTGAGGTAAAAAGTGTCCTTTCTGGTGCGTAAACGTGTTCAGATCCTATTGATATTTTATAGAAGTTGTTCAGCTTTACCGTATAAACAACTTTGCTTAATATTATTGGCATAAATTAAGGAGTCTCTTTAATTTATAATGAAAAAAAACTGGAAAAAAAATGTTTCCTTAATTTTTGCTAAATTTTTTGGCATAAGATTTGCTCGCTAGACTTTTATCTAAATTATTGCTATATATAGCTAAGAGCTATCACTAAGTCTGAATTAGCTGTTGCCCTGATTTTCTAAATCTTTGGAGGCCCATATAAAAAATTTCTCACCAAAATCCTCAAACTGTATACAGCGGAATCTCTCTTGGGCGGACACTGAAGGGACCACTGAAATGTGTCCGCACAAGAGACTGTCTGCTCAAGAGAAAGCAATGCTTTGCTTATGGAGCTTTCAGGACCTGTATAAGGTCATGTACACCAGTATAAGGTTTTACTACCCTTTGGTAGTACAATTGAACCTGTACTGTCAGGACCGTGTGAATTTTTCACTGGTGCACAGTGTTATTTTAATGTAAATGATTCAGATTTTTGGATTTTATATCATATATGGATCGTATTTTTTAAAAGCAAACAAAACAAATTCCAAACCCTAACGCCCAGTACACACTATTGACTTTTGTGACATCGCAAGCAAAAATAGAAATTTATACTAGTGGCAACGCTTGACAGTTCCGATAGTTTTCGTTGTGTGGCATTACTGTTTTCGCATCTGGTGTAGACAGTTGTGAAAATAAGTTGGCAGCATTGCAGACAGAAATAAAATTCAGCTTGTTGACATTTTGTCATATTGAGTACATATCGAAATAATTTTAAATTTACAGCTAATTTTTTACATGCTTACCATCCAATGCCCAACAACAATTAGGAAAATTCCAACTTTCTTCCACAGCTTTTGCAATATTGACCCACTATTATGTGCTCGTGGGCGTTTTCATGTTAGTATTTTTAAGCCACTCATAAAGAGCTTTACAGATCTCTTTGACTGTGTTAGCCACTGTCGCTATCTAAAATAGGCTCATACAGCCTGTGGCCAATTAACAAAGAGTCACTGCCAACCTCTCGCCTACTGTAATTGTTCCCCGAAATTTTGTATCTTGCTTTTAGATGTGCTAAACATTCAACAAGAAAGTCAAAACTTTCTTCTTCCTTCATGTGCACAAAATTTGTAAACCAGAATACACAGATACAATAGAGTGCTTTCAACGAAAAGCTTGAATTTTGATGCCCCTCGGTGGGAACTTGGTTATGATTTTAGACCCCTAGTTTCTCAGGTTAATTGTCTTAGAGTTTTGTGTTTATTTCATTTTAGCTGGACATCTTTTGCTTGTTTTTTCTCACACGAACAAAATATAAGAAATTGACGGATATCAAACATATGAAAATGTAGTTAAAAAAAATTATTATTATTTGTCGGTTTTCAATTCAATCATGAATTGCCCAAATTAAATTAAATAATTACAAACTGTAAAATATAACAACTTTAAGATCAAAGCCAATAGAGATTATATTCATAGTAATTGTACTTAATTTTTTTGCAATTGTTTATTTTAATTAAGCACAATGTCTTAAGCTCTTTTGAAGAGATGATGTTTAGTATCTAAATTCTCAAATGCTTGGGGCTTAACATGTTTGTTCATCTGTGGTTAACCACCTCCGATGTAAGCAGTAGGTAAAATTAAACTTGTAAGTATTTAATTGCACAACAATGACTTCAACACTAATTAAAGAACAAAAACAAAATTAATTCTTGCAAAGTATAAATTGTATTGAATGGTTCTCATATACTCTTACTATGTTCATTAAATTAAGGAAATACACACGTCTATCAGTTGTTATATCTAAGATGGAATAAATGATAAAAGTTTTTGATAGGTTAGTGGGTCAAAGTATATTGAATTTGTTGTAATTTTTGTTCTCTAATTTAAGAAAATTATGATAATATTGAAATAAGTAAATATATGACTTCATAATCAATCAAATATTAGATTAATATTCGGTTAACTAGCTTAAGGGTTGAAATGATTTTTTTTTGTTTGTTATATGGGTAAAATTCTTTTAATAAAACACAACGAGGGAAATAAAATTAAAATATGAACTTAATTTTTTTTAAATTTTAAACTATGGAATGAATGAGCAATTGTCTGTAGGTTGTGGAAACATAACAGTCTTTAAAAAAACGTTTTTTTTTTTGCTTTTTCATATCATTTCCTAACCTTTTTGTCATTCGTTACCTCATTTTGGACGCAATGATTTAGCCAAGTTTTGGTTTCTCAGAAATCCCGTAAATCAAAGCAAAAAAATAATTAAATAAAATTATTTGGTTTGAGAGTGATTCCCTTTATTTTTCTTTATAACGTTTTTGATATCTGCTCTGGCTAATTTAGTTTTTCAAAATTAAAAAAAAAAACAATAAGATATTACCGGCCACCACAGTCACGAATTACAATTTTTTTACATCTTTAACTTTAAGCAAATGGTTGAATATAATTGAATTATTTACCACTTAAATTATTACAATTAAAATATGATCTGCTCTTTTTGAAAAATGACTGCTTCTATTCTGCACTCGTTAAGTAACGAATGATGAATTTTTGCAAATTGATGATGTTCAAATAAACACTTCATTTTTGCATGTTTTTTGAATTTCAATTAGAATCTTAATTAATTTATATGACTAAAGGTACGGCCACACTTGCCAAACATTTGCAAAAATAGCGTAACCACTAATTTCTAATGAAAAATCTTTAAATTCAGAGAAAAGTTTGTCAAGTTAAAGAGTTGCTAATAATGTTTGATTCTATGACATTATATATTAGTTGTGTTCGAAACTGTTTAATTTGATAAACAAGTGTCTGGATAAAATTTTTGTTTTGTTGGTTACACTTTTTTGGGCAGATGTTTGACAAGTGTGACCGTAGCTTAAAAACTTTCTTTACTTACTTGATAAAATATTATTAAGGCTGATTTGGTAATATTAACAACGTTGAACTTGTAGCACACTTACAATAAAACAACAAAAGCAAATTTTAACATTTAATTTTTATTTAAAATGTAACAGTGCGGCAAGTTGAACGCTGTTGACATTGACAAGCCGGCGCTTAATACAATATTAACATTAGAAGGACAAGTCACGAATGACAACAAAAAAATTTCCGAATTGCTTTTTAAATAAAACACAATTTTAATATTCTCTATTTCGTGGGAACGAGAATCGAAACTCATATCGCTTATTTATTTCAATAGTGTCGTAACTAACAAAATAAATTCAGTGAAGTGCGAATTTGACCCGCGCACGAAGGGTTCCGTACGGGCACGAGATATGTAATTCAATACGAACAATATAAACTATAGTTTTGGCATTTTTTTCGTTTCTGGGTTTTTTCTGTTTTAAGCGTTTTTTTTTTAGTTTGGGGGTTTTTTAAATTTATTGGCGCTTTCTGAGTTTTGGCACTTTTTTCACGTTTTGGCGATTTTTTTTGGTTTTTTATTTTGGCGTTTTTTTTATTTTGGCGATTTTTTTATTTTGGCGATTTTTTTTAAATTTGACAATTTTTTTTTTAATTTTGGCAATTTTTTTTTCATTTTGGCGATTTTTTTTTCATTTTGGCGAATTTTTTTTAATTTTGTTTATTTTTTTTGATTTGGCGATATTTTTGAAATTTTTGGCGATTTTTTCAGGTTTTGGCGATTTTTTTCGATTTGACGATTTTATAATTTTCGGATTTTTTAGTTTTACCGTTTTTGAAAATTTCAAGACTTTACCTCTTACGGTCTCCAAGATATAGCAAGTTGTCAAAATTACATAGTCAAAATTGCATTAACTGATGGACCACCCTTTAATTTAAATTTTTTAATATTTTAATATTTATTGTTGTAGTCTATATAAAAATACACTAATTTTACAAAATTCAAGTGTCAGTATACATATGTACATACAATTGTATGTATGTATATTACATGGGATTTTAACATTTTTCGTCGCTCGTTTTGGAGCACCCTTTAATTTTTAGTTCTCATGTATTTTTTGTTGTAGCGGCCAAGGTTCTACATACTGTGCCCTAATTTCAGGTCCGTAGCTCTTACGGTTCCTGAGAAAATACCGTGTGACCGACAGACGGACAGACGGACAGACAGACAGTGTAGCGAAAACAATAGGGTCCCTTTTTTCACCTTTGGTGTACGGAACCCTAAAAACAACTACTTCTGCAGAAAAGTCCTAGCTTAGACGGGTGAACTTTGGAAGGAAAACATTTGGAATTCTCTTTTGATGTTTCTTTCGCGTCCACACAAACGAAAATGTTCCCGGCGACATTCCAATATTATTGGATAAAAGCAAAGAATATTAAAACAAAGCGTGTCGCCGATTACCGAACACAAAAATGATTCTCTCTCCCCACCCGTAAATTGCTCCAAACTAAATGTTTCCATTGCAAATGTTTTCGTGTCTAAATACGGTCAGACCAATTTGAAAATTTCAATTCACATTGAAAAAGTATTCTTCTCTTAGGAGGTGGTCGAAAAAGCTATTTATATGAAGTTTTTACACAAGATAAAATGCGAAATGCCAAATTATTACGCGTTATGAAGTTAAAAAACACATTTTTGAGTGACAATATTGATTTAAATGAATGATATGTTTACTTTTAATTAAAATGATTTATTTTTGGATATATGCTTTCTGTTTTTGTAAATTATGTGATGTGCAAAGCTACATCTTGAACCGGAGACAAAAAAATTTTTTTATAAAATGAGAGTGAGATATCATTTTGTATGACATAAAAAACTAACTAATTTCTTTCATCAACATCGGGGTCTCGTCAAGGCAATACCAAAAAAAAACTCTGGGTTGCCAAGTCACTCTCGAGAACAATTTGTCTGTTTCTGTTTCCTAAGGTCTAGAAAATAGCATGAGCCTGTGAATTGCAGGCAGTTGTTGCCGACAATGAGTGCACAAGCCCCAATCTTTTGTTATTATATTGACCTGACATCGATGTCAATGTCGACAACTGACATAATTGTGAATATATTTTTGTAAATTTTTTTTAAATAATTTTTAACCAATACTGTTGGAGAACACTGATGAGACAAAAAAACTCTCATCCATTTATTTTACTTAATTATTGAAACTAAATTTAGCATTTATAAAATTCCTTTAATCAATTTCTTTTATCGTTTTTGAACTCGAATTATTTACAACCCAACCCTCTATGTGCAAACTTAATGCTATTGTACATGCTTTTTATATGACCAATATTAGCTAAATTTTCTGCCGCTTATGCTTGACCACTTAGAATACATATTTTTATTGCTTTTCAAATAAAAAATCATTTATGAAAAACTGTTTCGTTTTTGTACTCAAACAAAATGGTGTAAAATTTGATATTTTTATTTATTAAGTGATTTAAAAATAAAGAAATAACTCACGCAGCCATAGTAAACGTTTGACAATAAAAGTGGATACGCTTATTTCATATTAATGTTCGTATAAATTTATTGCCAAAAGCTTCTTAACATTAAAGCTTGTGCATGTCGGCAGAGTTGCTTTATTTTCCTATTGTCTATATGCCTTAAAGCCAATATAACAAATGGACAATTCATATTCAGAGAATATATTACATACATTATTACATGTATTTTCAGCACAATACACCTGCTAGAATAATTGATCTCGCTTCCGTGTGTGTACGTGTCTGTACAGTGGAATATATATGTGGCAATAAGGAAAGAGTGCTTAAGCCATATTTTACTATTTTGCACTTTTGAGCTTTCAAGTCGATCTTAAGAAAGTTTTTTTACAGTAAAATTGGGAAATTCGGTATTCATTATTTTTCAAAATAAAAGATATATGGGAGGCATACATGTTCGAAGATTTTTACTAGAAAGTTTCGCTTTATAATTTAACGTTCAATTAAGAACTATTGATGCATTTCGAATATTATTGCTGCTGACATACGAGTTTTTAAAATAAAGGATATATGGGAGGCATACATGTTCAAGCACCAATTGAAATGATATTTACTAGAAAGTTTCGCTATATAATTTTCCGTTCAATTGAGAACTATTGATACAATTCGATTATTATTGCAGCTGAAATTCGAGTTTTCAAAATAAAGGATATATGGGAGGTATACATGTCCAAGCACCCATTGAAATGATATTTACTATAATGTTATGATATATAATTTTACGTTCAATTAAGAATTATTGATGCATTTTGATTACTATTGCAGCTAAATTTGGGATTTTCACAATAAAGAATACATGGGAGGTATACATGTCGGAGCACCAAAGCACGGTTTTGCTATATAGTCTTACATTCGATCTTCAACTCTTAACGCATTGTGATTAATATGCAGCTAAAACTCGGGTTTAAAAATTAAAGATGAATGGGAGTTGAGCGTATCGTTGCATCGATGTACACGAAATTTTTCAGAGAATTAAATAGTACACTAATACAAATAGTTACTGCACTACTATTATATTTGCCTGTAAAATACAATTTTTATTAATAAGTATATATTTGAGGCAAGCGAATATACATATGTCTGTATGTATGTATGTGAGTCATTAATGTCCTTTCATTCGACTATAAATAAATTTCTCGCATAGATATTTTTTCTGTCTTAAAATCAGTTGAGAATTTTTACAGCGCCATGATCTTAATTGTAGATCAAATGCAGTTTTGATATTTAAGGATATAAATGTAATACGCAAGTCCTTGGAATCGAGCAATAATAAAATTCCCAGATATTTTTTCTGTCAGCTTTTGAAAGCAATTGTGTATTTTCGCAGCAACGTGATCTTTATTGTAGATAAAATACAGTTTAGATAAATAAGGATATAAAGGAAATATGCATATCCTTGCACTCGAATGAAAATAAAATTTTCCTAATTTTTTATTACGATTTTACATGCTGTTTGTAATTTTCTTACAACAATGATCTTATTCAGTTTTGACAGATATGGATATCAAGGATATGCACATCCTTGCATTGTTGGAAATCAAAGTTGCCAAATAACTTTACTGTGCAATCTTAGAAATACTTGCAAGCTTAAATTTAACTAAATTTTATTCTATTTGTGCTAACTGCTTTACCGATACGCCATGCGAAAACAGAGAACTGCCTGGTCGGTGGAGGTATATGTTAGCGTAAAATCGTCTCTTGATCCGCAGATGTTTGCAAAAATAATTCCAAAAAAAAATTCAAAACTGCAATTTATTACTTGATATTATTTTTTTAAATAACCTCATATTCTACTAGATCCACCTATTTGTTGAAAGAATACCTTATATGTTATACATATGTTATTGAAAATAAAGCAATCATAGAAATTTGTTTTATATAATTTAAAAAGTTTTTTGTCAAATATATTCTCAGTTGTTGAAACCCATTTTGTTGAAAAACGTTCGTCATTCTTATTAAATTAATTTTATATATAAAACTTGAGTTTTATTTAATTAAGATTTAAATACTGAGATTACAACAGGTTATGGGCGACTCAAAAGAATCTCACGGTATACCTCAGTTTAATGGCTCGGGTTTTGACGATTGGCAGTTTAGAGTGAAGTTGTATATAGACTCTTTGGGATTATTGAACGTTCTAACCGGCGATCCACCAACAGATGCAGCAGCTCGTGAGTCTTTTATGAAGAGCGATAAGAAAGCAAAAGATCGATTAGTAGGATTTTTACATTCAGATTGCTTGTGTTAGGTTCGTGAAAAAAGTACGGCGAAAGAAATGTGGGAGAATGAACATAAAGGTGCTGTGCCACCATATATGGAAATATATATAATGAAGTAAATGAAGAAAATGAATGAACTAGAAGGTGCTTTGTCAACTGAAATTTCGAATAAAAGCTTAAATTTATCAAATAACGAGGATCTTGCTAATAATAATGTTTCGCCTATTATAAACCATACTCTAGACCTAACTGAAGATGAAGATGTCATTACACCTGAAGATTCCACACATGAGTTCACTAGTTCAGTTCGAACTAGTAGCAGAGAAAGACGTTTACCTAGAAAACTACTAGATTATATAACTGGACTAGGTGCTAGTGTTTCAAGCAAAATTATTCCGGAAACGTATAATAGTATTAAGTCTCTGAGAGATGCTGATATGTGGTTTAAAGCAATTAATGATGAGCTGAAATCGATGGAAAAAAATAAAGTTTGGCAATTTGAGGAAATCCCTAAGAACAGTAAACTTATAAAAACAAAGTGGGTATTTCGTATCAAAGAAGATGAAAGTGGAAATGAAACAAAATATAAAGCTCGGCTTGTTGCTAAGGGATTTCAGCAAAAACATGGTGTTGATTTTTTTGAAACGTATGCCCCTGTTGCAAAATTAACAACTATTCGTGTGGTTTTACCTGTTGGCTTACATCGTAAATATATATTTCATCAACTTGATGTAAAGACAGCATTTTTACATGGTGATCTTAAAGAGAATGTATATATGGCTATCCCAGAGGAAGTTGAAGTACCCGATGGGAAAGTTTGTAAACTGAACAAATCCTTATATGGCATTAAGCAAGCACCAAGATGTTGGAACATAAAATTTAATGAATTTTTGATTTCGGTGGGATTCAAAAGATCAAGGCATGATTACTGTCTTTACACAAAATTATCTCTTGACATGAGGATGATCTAGTTGTTGTGATGTACGTTGATGATCTGCTTGTTGCTGGAAATAAATTAACTAGTATTGAGAAGTTAAAAAAAGAGTTAGCAAGACGCTTTGAGATGTCCGATTGTGGTAGTCTGAAATTTTTTCTTGGTATAAAATTTGAGCATCGACACAACGAAGTCCTAATTGCGCAAGAGTCTTCCGTAGAGAAATTATTAAAAAGGTTTGGTATGGTTGAATGTAATGCTGTCAAAAGCACAATCGAAAAAGGGTTACAATTGCAACATGTCTCAGAGTCTGAAACCTATCATCCCTATCGAGAGCTGCTTGGCAGTTTAATGTACTTGATGTTGTGCTCGAGACCTGATATATGTTACCCTGTAGGTTATATGGGAAGGTACCAACAAAATCCATGTGAAACTCATTGGCAGCACTTAAAACGAATTGTGAGATATTTAAAAGGAACAGCGTCACTTAAACTTAATTTTAAAGTTTCAAATGAAGAACCTATTGTAGGATATGTTGATGCAGACTGGGCGTCAGATGTGTCTGATAGAAAATCTGTAAGTTGGTATTTTTAAAGTTTTTGGTTGTACTGTTTCCTGGTGCAGCAAGAAACAACCAACCGTTGCGAAATCATCAAGTGAAGCTGAATACATTGCATTAAGCTTAGCTACTACTGCAGCTATTTGGTTGAAAGGCCTACTTAACGACTTAGATGTTATACCTCAAGATAAAGCTGTTGTTATTTATGAAGACAATCGTGACATATTGATATTATACACCACTTCGTTCGTGACAGTGTTTTGAATAACAAAATCAAGATTGAACATATTGGTACCCATGAACAGTTAGCAGATATTTTTACGAAAGCTACAGATGTCACTCGTTTCCAAAGCTTTAGACAATGTCTGAGACTATCTGATTGAGAGGGGGTATTGAAAATAAAGCAATCATAGAAATTTGTTTTATATAATTTAAAAAGTTTTTTGTCAAATATATTCTCAGTTGTTGGAACCCATTTTGTTGAAAAACGTTCGTCATTCTTATTAAATTAATTTTATATATAAAACTTGAGTTTTATTTAATTAAGATTTAAATAATGCGATTACAACATATGTTTAATACTCAATAATAATATTCAATTACGAATTTTGCAATATTCCAAATACACTACAGAATTTTTCAATATTCCTTATGCATTTTAGACTGGATGTCAAATAAATATACATGCTACGGTATTTTTTATAAAAACATTCAATTACTTTACAAACGTAATTGTAGCACTTCAATTTGATTACCTAACCCATGAATATGGCATTTATCCAAGCAAGAAAAAATAAATAAAATCACTTAAAAAGTGTATGGGAAATTGGAGCTTTGTGCATTTAAATCTTTTATTTGCAAAAAAAAAGTCAATTGCATTGAAATATTTTTATACCACATGCCGTAATTTGTTCTTTTGTACTAAAAGTTCTTTATAAGAGAAAAAAAATTTAGCGACAAACTGTCACCCCATTGTGTATTTTTCAATAATACTTTTCTCCATAAGATAAACAAGAACTTTGCAAATTGTTTTAAATCACTCTTAAGAAAAAAAATATATATGTATGTATACTGTATATTAAAAATAATTTTTATCTATTATTTTTTAACTCACACTTATTGTCTCATATAAACGTAATTGAAATTAAACACATTTTTTTACGTTTACTTTGGAAAACTGTGCGTAATACTGCTCTGATACTTGGAATGGTAAATATTTTATTGTCTTACTTTTATTAAATTTTTTCTATATAGTGCGTATGAATTGCCCAGTGAAATGTTGGGTTTAAAAACAAGCCAATTTGTTAATTTTCTTAACAAATATTTTTTTGTAAGGTGAAGTGTTTTTGTGTGGGAAAACTCCCACATTAGAGCAGAGAAAATTTTTTGTTTTTGACTAATTTTTTTTATTGTAAAAGATCAGTCTAAAAAAGCTGTTTACGCAAGTTTGTTGTTTCTTTGCAAAGTAAGCAGCAAGCATTGTTGTCGCCGAGATTTGATTGGTTGTTTTGCACTTGTCGATATGAAAGCTAAAAGCTCTGTTGTAAAAGATTGCACATTGTGCATATGGAGTAGATGATCTAAGCTTATGACTTTTACATTTTCGCATTTTAATTGCTACTAACTCGGAAAACTTTACAATATTTTACTGGGATACACTTACATATGTATGTGCCGTTAGTTATGAAAGTGGTTTAAGTCATATACATCTTTGCTCAAGATATTTAGTAGATTACATTTAAACAGTTTAAAAAATATTTTTAGATTTTGCAACATTTTAATTTATATACATTTATTTAATATTTTGTAATTATTTATGGAAGTTTTTTTTTTAAAGATTTATTTGATATTTCGAAGCAAAAATTCAAATGACTTAGACCACTTTCATAATTAAGGGCACATACATACATACATATATGGACGTTGATTATAAAGCATGAATTTCTTTTCAATTGATACGTTTCAATAATACTTTTACGTGTGTGGAATATGTATGATTTCTTTGAAGCAAGATAAAGCAATGAATACCGCAAATTAAATTCGTTCCAGCATAAAGAAGTGTGTGTGGACTTAATACAGCTCGTGCTCAAACGTTGACTTGTCATTAAGAAGTGTGTGAAAAATAAAATAAAAGTACTCATGCACATTGTACATGCACAGTCAAAGAAAGAATTTAATTTAAAATTTCAAAAGAATAAGTTTTTAAATACTTTTAAATGTTTTACGCACGAGTTGAATAAAGTTTAACAGACAGAAATGATTGTAAGCCTTGGAGGCCAAATTGGAAATGGGAGTATTTTAATCAACAGTCAATCAATAGGATGTGGATTAGCCGCACTCGTAGAAGTCAACACAAAGATATCACAAAAATACCATAGAGTGGAGTCATCGGGCAACCGAAACCGAGGACGCACAATAGTTAATCGAGAAAACTAAAATTATTATCGTAGAAAAATTAATTTCTTGCACTTCCTTTTTCTTGAAAAATAAATTTTATCTGTATTTATTATTAGAACGCACAAAAAGTTAATATATTTTTTCAGAATTATGGATGTAAGCCCTATTGCAAAGAACATGACATTGCGATGAAAGGACATGACTTCTTCCCATATATCCTTTTTCTATAATAAATAAACTTTATCTGCAGTTATTATTAAAACGCACTAAAAATGTATACATATTTTTAGAATTATGCGTGTAAGCTCTGTTGTTATTTTCTTTTTTCATTCAGTGCAAAGACATGAATAAATTTGAGCTGTAATAATTATTACAACGCGGTAAGAAGTTAAATATGTCTTAAACTTTAAATGCTTAAGCTCTTTTGTAAATTTTTCTCTATTCGGTGCAATCACATAACTACCTCTCATATATCCTTTTTTTAAATATACATTTTAACTGCAATAAAAATTTATGCAAATGCTTAAAATTATGTGTGTAAGCTCTGTTATAATTTTTTAAATTTGGTGCGAGGACAGACATATATCCTTTTTCTTGAAAATTAAATTATGTGTTCTAAGAACTATGCGTGCATGCTCTATTGTAAATTTTGCCATAACTACCTCTCATGTATCCTTTTTCTTGAAAAGTAAATTTCGCTTTCATTTATTATTAGAACGCACTAAAAACTTATAAATGTTTAAAAAATTATGCATGTAAGCTCTGCCGCAAATTTCATTCTATTCGTTGCAAGGACATGACATGACTACTTCCCATATATCCTTTTTCAAAAAATAAATTTTAGCTGCATTTATGATAATAACGCACTAAACATTTATGCAAACGCTTAAAATTATGCATCTTAGCTCTTATGTAAATTTTGTTTCATTCGGTGCAAGGACATCACTACCTCCCATTTATCCTATTTTCCTTCAAAATATAAATTTTAACTGCATTTGTGATTATAACGCATTAAAAATTTATATACATTTTTGTAATTATGCATGTATACTGTGTTGTAAATTTAGTTTGCTTCAGTGCAAGGACATGGCTAACTTCCTTTTTTTTTTTTCAAAAAAAAAAATTATTTGGCTTGATTTTACTACAATCAGAATGCACTAACAACCAATAATAAATTATTAAACTGTACTTTTTAGTTCAGTGGCGAATTTTGTTTTATTTGCAAAAGGACACGTCCAGCTCTCTTAGGAATTTTTGACATTAAGGGCTGTCCATATATTACGCAACGTTCTAGGTTTGAGGGGGGGGGGGGGCTGTTCGAGTTTTGTTATGATTTGTTACTAAGAGGAGAGGGTTTTTGAAAATGTTACGTAACACAAAAAATGACTAATTTTATACAAAAATACGTATGTTTTTCTCATTTATTTATCTAATTGATCATACGTGCTACCGTGCTACGTGATGTAACGAATGTCAAATTTTGATATTCACAAACACGAATATTAAATGTGAAATTTATAGACATAAAATTGGTGTTGTGTTTAATTTGATTATGAAAAAGAACTTCAATTTTTTTAATTCTTGCCCTTTTTTTATTTTGGTAATTTTTTTCGTTTTTTGAGTTTTTTGACTACTTTTCACTTTTTTTGATTATATTTTTATTTAATTTTGGTTATATTTTTCATATAAGCGCTCTATTCATTTCCAAGATTTTTCGCTTCGGCGCTTTTTTTAAATTTGGTATTTTTAAGTTTCAGCGTTTTTGCAAATTTCAAGAGTTTGCATCTTGCGGTTTCGAAGATACAGGAAGTTGGCAAAATTACATAGTCAAGATAATATTAACAGATAGAATACCTTTTAATTATGATTTTTAAAATTTCATTCTCAGTAAGTGGAGATTGAATTCTTTTGCTTACATATTTATTTAACCTACTATATTAGCTTTACACAAATGTATATCAGATAAATATTCTAACTAACATTTCATTAATTTTTAGTTTTGCCCATGGACAAAGCACTGTGGGATATCCTTCTTGTATGTAGAGAAGACATGTTGACGCAGCGATGACACAAGATATGAACACATTCAAAAAATTTATTGAGACATGATGGACATATTTTTTTGTTAATGATGTGTGATTAAAACTCTTAAAACTCTTAGTAAATGTAGCCCAAACTAACTTTTCCAAAAGAGTTACACTACAACTGTCCTTGACTAATATTGATTACTTGTTGCCAAGTCCATTGCTTTATAAATCTCTTGAATTAAATAAATTGCTTATATTAATCGTAATCAGTTTCATTTTAATACTCAATAGTATTTTGACTGCAATGGTAAATTTTAAAAATTTAAATGTGTATTTCATTTGTGTATTTCTAAAGCAAAATTGTTATTTACTGCATCATTATGTTGCACTTACTCACAAAATTTTATTATTTTTTTTTCATTGCATGATAAACCAAACCGCAAGAGATTCATGTCGGTATTAAACTTCATTTCTTCTTTACCAACTAATACAAGCACAAACAAAAAATATATTCAATTCAACAAGAAAATATGCTCCATTCATTTTGCAAGTTTTGGCAAAAAAAAAAGAAGGAAAGAATTTATGAAATTAAATTCATTTCATATAATTTTTCATTTCTTAAGCGCACACACAACGTAGTAAACTAATAAATTGTTGCAACTATGTGGAAAATAAGCAAAATATTTCAACATGAATCTTGAATGAAAATATGAAAACAGCAGTAGAAAATAGAAAAATATGTGTTTGTACATATTTCTTACAATTTCTTAAAACGCACGATAGAAAAGTTTGTGCAAACTAACTAGACAGATTAAAAATATAATACAAATTTAAATAAGTTTAAGGTAATAATGAAATATTTTTGGCATGGCACAAGGAATGTGCAAGCAACAAATCTATTGAATTGAAATGACAACAAAATTTAAACTATTTTAATCAAAATTAAAGATAAATTCTGAAGAAAGTCCTTGAACTTGGTTAGTGACACTGAAATTTCAATCGTTTTTTTCGTGCTAGAATTTAAATTTAAAACAAAAATTAATTTGCTTGCTTTATTTCAGTTTACAATGCTAATTTAAAGGCGAACGTATTCTTTAGAATTGCTCTACAGCATCAATTTTCTCTTGTTTGGAATCGAGAAGATCAAAAAATGTTGAAAGCGGTCAATAACTGCATGAAGTGCTTGCTCACTAGACTGATTTTGTTGACCGTAAAATGAATGAAATGATCACAGAAAAAATTTAATTTTGTATTCAATTACTAAATTCAAAAATTAAGGGCCAATTTCACCAACTCTATTTAAATATCAATTCATATTTAAATGTCGATTTTCATTAATTTTTTTATGAAAAAATTACTTTTAAATATGAATTGATATTTAAATAAGTTGGTGAAATTGGCCCTAAGTGCCATAGTGTCATAATGTTTTAAAATTATTACTGAAATAAAACCTACCACAGAATTCGTAAAACAAAAATAAACACAACTTGTAGAAATTTAATAAAATGAAAAACACATGTTTGCTTCATTAAAAAATTTACAATAAGTTTATCAAACCAACTAAAGAATATAGAACTGAAAATCAGTTTCAAAAACCACTTTTTAAAACAAAAATTTATCATAATTTTTTCTATGTGATCAACACAACAACTTCACTATTGAAATGACATTTTTCATTGCATGAAACAGATAATTGAAATACAAAATAATTATAAAACTTCAAAAATATCGTATAGAATACATACTAAAGACCTGCACAAGACATCTTATAAAAACTTTTAAGACATGAGGGCAATTTCGAATGCTTCACTACAGCGAAATCTTCTGAAACAAACGCTAAACAACGTTGTTGGCAATACATTTGTTTAACTTATTGCAGGTACAAGAGTAAAGAAGAAAATATGCAGTTCGTGACTGAAAAATTTGTGGTGCTTGTGCTTTTTTCTCTCATTGCCGCATAGACAAACGTCATGCATGTACATTAGACTGGTCGCATCTTTTATGGGATTTTTTATATTTTTTTAATTTAAATGCTTGCGCTGCTGAAAATATGAGGTTTGGTGTAAGAAATCATGTCCTAATTTTTCAGCTCAATCCGACGGTGCCTAGTCGTGCCTAGTGGGGCCCAAAGTTCCCCATGTTACAACAAAAAACATATATTCAATCAGATATTTATAGTTATATTGAATAATATGCATCAAATATAAATTTAATTTATTAATTGTTTTTAGTATTGGATCTAATATTGCCAACCTTAATGAAAATATTAAACAGGCTACTGAACATGCTATTACTTCCTATTCGCACACTAGTTTTAATAAAATTTATTTTATGGATTTTGAACGTCTCGTATGTGAAAAAAGAAGCGCTAGAAGCTAATGGCAACAACGCAGATCTGCCCAACATAAAATGAAACTTAAAGAGTGCACTAGACGACTCCAAGAGCTGCTGGCTTATGAAAAAACTGCATATCTTAAAAATTATCTGGAAGGTCTGGATGTCACACCAGCATTTAATTAATCTTTGTAGCACGCTGCTAGAAAGCTTAAAACACCCGTTGAGTTTAAACCACCTCTGCGTACATCTACCGGAGGTTAGGCCAGAAGCGACTCTGAAAAAGGTAACATATTTGCTGAACATTTAAAATCTGTATTTACCCCAAACACATGTACTGCTGTTGTTAATTTGCCGAGTGTAGTTGCTCTACCCCTTGACCCATAAAATTTAAGACGCGTGATGTTCAAAAACTAAGTGCTGAACTCAACCCGAAGAAAGCTTCAGGTATTGATGGAATTAGCAACAACATCCTGACAAGCTTACCCCATATTGCAATTAGAATCCTGTTATTCATTTTTAATACCACTTTGCGACTGGAATATTATCCACACAGCTGGAAACTTGCCAAGGTAAAAGTGATTCCAAAGCCAGGCTGAGTCATATAAGCCAACAAGTTTACTGTCAACAATGTCAAAGCTCTTTGAAGAGTTACTCATGATAAGATTGTCCCCAATTCTAACGAACCATAAATTTAGTTTTAGACAGCATATTACCATTGAACAAACCCATAGATTAGTTCTATTTATAAGAAAAACTTTGGAAGAAAAGAAGTACTGCTCTTCACTGTTTACTGACGTTTCTCAGGCATTTGATAAAGTGTGGCATGAAGGCCTTATTTTAAAACTGAAGACTTACGCACCAACAAACATTCTAAATCTTTTGGAAAGTTGCATTATTGCCCTGTTGTTGTGGAAGGAGACTATGAGTATGTCTGTAACTATCTCATCCGGGCAATTTTTTATTTGATATATACTTGTGATATGCTTGTGAGCAATAATACATTCGCCGAAGATACAGCTTACCTTAGTATGAACGAAAACCCTCACGAGGTATCCTGATATCTTCAGGAACATATTACCCAGCTGGAACTTTGGTTAAACTTATGTAAACGAAGAAACGTGTGCTCAGGTAACATTTACCCTACGAAAAGATAATTGTTCCCTCATTTGAATCAATAATCAATTTGTTGCTCAACATTTACATGTGAAATATCTTGGTAGATACCTTGATCGAAGATTGACATGAAAACAACATATTGACGCAAACCTAACACAAATGAAACTAAAGTTAACTCAAGTACATTGGCTGATGGGTAGAAATTTAACTCTCAGTCTAGATTGCAAACTTTTGATATAAAAGTCGCTTTTGAAATCTATATGCTATATACACAGAGAAAACAGATTCGTTGAGACAACAAAATTTGTTGCCAATTAAATTTTTGGCGGTGGCACCAACTATCAATTTTCTTGTGGTACCACAATATATTTAATTATAACCATTAACCCAATAGTTGCAACAACAGATGAAATTGGTTAACAGTATGGAATTTGAAATAAAAATTATTCTTGTCACCGAAAATATGGTTAATATAACTAAAACAATATCATAATTGGTACATGTGAAAGTAAGATTGGTCTTCCTTGCTGAAACAAAAATAAACAAAAAACGCAAATAAAAATACAAAATTTAAGAAATTTTATATTAGAAATATTGTCATAAGTTTATTTTAATTGAAATTTATTTTATGGTGGTGAAGCATGTCCATATGCATTTCTTCAACTACACATTTTAAACAACCACAAACCATCTTATGCACAGACTTTCAAAAACTATTTGAGAATTCACAAATTATAATATCTTTGAAAATTTTAAAAGTTAATTTTTGAATTTGCTGCTATAAACTATGATAGTAAACTCAACCTCTAGCTAGTTGCAGCAACTGAAAAAAATGTTTATTTTAACGTTAATATAGGATGACAATTTTTTAGTTGCCCATACCAAAAGTTGGTAGTAAAATTCAATTCATACAGCCTGTTCATTGAACTGCCTTACGTTAGAAGGCAAGCGATTATTAGCCAAACGATCGGGCTGGGAATTGAGTTCATTTTCTTTTTTCGTTTGGAAATAAAAGCTCTTTTTGTCCGTAATTAAACGTCTAAGAACAATGTTTCCATTACTTTTTAGTTGTAATTCTTAGAGCTTTTTTCATAGAAAATTAAAAGATTCTTTAGAAAAAGCAACCCTATCAATCTGACTTCAAAATAATTAAAATTTCTCACAAAAAAATAAATTTTTAATGAAAACATCCGAAAATTCAAAGTCGGATACATTAAGTAAATGTGTCGTAAGTTTTTAATTTTTTGCCCGATAATAGTAATTTCGCGCTTACTAAATGAGCTACAACATTTTATTTAAGATATATGTCTAAAATAAATTTAATAACTTTTTTTGGCTTAAGGGCGCAACTTAAAATATTGAATTAAAAAAAAATCATAAAAACTTCAAGTTTTTTTAAATCTACAGGCCCGTATCTCAGTGAATTTTTATTCGATCAACACAATCAAAATAGTGCCTATTAAAATAAAAACATATGTTTGCTAAAGCTGCTAAATTTTAATAAACAGCTCTCAATATTTTTGGGAATATCTCTGTAAGCTGCAAAAAAAAACACTTTTTTTCCGCGAATATCTCGAAAACACTTCTTAAGAAAAATAAATGATTGACAAATTCGTGTTCAGCGACCCTGAATTAGGTAAGAAAACATCTTATTTTAGTGGTAAATTTTTTTTTTGTTGCATAGTGGAATTGAACGTTTCTTTTTTCTTTAGGAATATGTAAATACTTACATCTTTTGTTACAAACATCCCTTATTTTACTTTTATTTATAAAAATTCAAACACTTTACCGACCCGTTCAATTTTTTCTGATTGTTTATGTTGAAAGTTTATTTCGTTTTTGTAGTACGTACGTGAACCAAATTTTCAAACAAAAGCTTAAAGCTTATTCGTTATACTCAAAATAAAATAAACAAAAACCAAAATTTCAATTCATTCGTGATATGGCGTGCAATATACAAAAAGTTACGTTACAAAAACAGGCTGATAATGTTTTATTCGATTATGTCATTAGTCATGGCAAAAGCATACGTTCGGTTGATGCAATCAATTAAAGAATTGTCACAATCATATTTTTATTACAATTATGCCCTGATGACAATGAACATGGATTGTCTTTTGGATTAATAGAAAATTGATAGTGTGAACTGAAATATAGTTCATACAAATAATATTTTATTGGCCTAACCATTTTCCAACCAATCTTTTTTTTTTGGGTGTATGTGCTACGAAATTCAACTATGGGGCACTGCTTCAGCCTCCAATATCGAGAGAATCCAACGAAGGCAAAACAAAATTTTAAGGTTAATAATATCGGCACCATGGTACATTAAAAATTCAAACATACATTGTGATTTAAATATGCCACTAGTGACTGAAGAAATTGCAAAATAAGCAGGCAAATATTTAACAACACTCGAGTCACATCCTAATCCGCTTGCTCGTAATATTTTGAAGTTTACTGGACACATCCGCCCAAAAAATAGGGACACAAGGGAGGGCTCTTATGCTCAATAATCCAGATAGGACTGCTTGAGAATATTTTTCTTCCTTTTTGATGATCAATACTTATATATTATTAATAACCACAACTTAGTTTATGTCCGACAGTGGTCAGGCCTAATAATAATTTTTTAGATTTAAGATTTGAATACTTATTGTTAGTTCATATTTGAAGATACAATAAATAAATACATGTATTAAAAAAAATCTCATGACATAGGAAGCTGAAATTGGGCATACTTTAAGTACCTTCTCTGCGGAAGCTTGTAACGAAGGCAGATTTTTTAGTTTTGGTCTATGGGACCGGCCTTTCAACTAGTATAACTGTACAGATCTGATTGAATAGATATGCTTTTATATTATGAGAAACTTTCGGCCCCACTAGGAACGACTAGGCACCATCGGATTGAACTGAAAAATTAGGACATGATTTCTTACACCAAACGTCATATTTCAAGCAGCGCAATTAATCAAATTTCCAAAAAAAATAATTGCGACCAGTGATGATATCTTATTTTTCTGCGCACATACAAACGCACACATGCATTTACATGAGTTGTGTGCGCTTGCTTTAAAAAACCTCCCTTAAACACAAACATAATAGCTTACCATCTAAATCTTACACACACACCCAAACGTACAATATGCAAAATAACAAGCATACATGTAGCAACAGTACTTCTTTTCATTGTTTGTTATAAACAAGACGTCTTGGCGACATCGCTTAACAGTCATATACACGTACGTATACATCCATCGTGCTTCGTTTATAGTATGATATCATTTATTATTGGCTTAGTATAATACATGCCACTAGAATACTTTTAAAAACATGACATACTTACATTTCATGACTGCTTACGCAGGCCGCTAAAGGGGCCCATATGTGTGTGTGGGCCCCTTAATACATACTTGCAAAACAGATGGCATAAAAAATCTTTGAACAAGTACGTATACGTTATATGAGATTTTCTACAATTGCATATCACGTATACGTCTAAAATTAAGTTCACTGGAATATAATAAATCATCGATTACGGGCAAGTTACAGTAATTTATATCGAAAATGTACATTTGATGAGAGGTAATTTTTCTTATGTAGTTTCTTCCGCTGAATTCGAAAATCAAGGTTAAAAACTTTTTTATGGAACAGTTTTCGAGATATGTATTGTAATTTTGTAATTTTTCAGACCTTTTTTCACTTGTGAGATCTCAAACTAGCAATGTCTGACTTGGTCGTTCTTGGTATGCAAATGTAAGGTATTGAGATGACGGATTAATATGTATAATCAGATCTCTGATTGGTAAAGCGGTTTAAAATATATCGATGGAAATAGGGCACATTTTCAAAAAAAAAATCATATTTTACAGTGATTCTATGGTGACAGAAAAGTACAAATCGTTAAAATAACAACGTCGGGTTTCCGTTCATGTGCGTAAAAATGATACTTTTACGTAAAAATTAAGACCAACCAGAGGAAAACGAACCGAAAAATTACAAAGTTATAAGCAATTGAGTGAATGGAAAAAATTTAATTTTTTAAACTCGAACAAGCGAGTTATTTTACTCTTAGATTTTCTTATTCAATATCGAATAACACAAAAGATATTTTAATTGAAAGCCATCGGCATAGGAGAACCGAAGCAAAAGAAAATGTAAATTCAAATTCAATTACTTACTTAATATTATACATATGTATGTATGTGTGTATGAATCTGATATAAGGTCTTGCATTAATTTAGTTTAAAAAAAACTATACCCAAACAAAAAAGCTCTATCAAAAAACACTGATTTAACAAAAAATAAACTTGCATTTGGGGAGATAAGTTGTTATATTATATTTGATATAATAATAAGATGTTTTTTTATATTTTTATTTTATTTTCTAGTTCTAGCTATTACTTTTTTTTCTACTTTTTTTTTCTAATATTATTTTATTTTATTTTATTTCATTTCATTACATTACATTTCATATCATTTCAATTCATTTTAATTTAAATTGTTTTATTTTATTTTATTTTATTTTTTTATTTTATTTTATTTTATTTAACTTTATTTTATTTTATTCTATTTTATTTTATTTTGTTTTATTTTGTTTTGTTTTATTTAATTTTATTTTATTTTATTTTATTTTATTTTATTTTATTTTATTTAATTTTACTTTATGTTATTTATTTTATTTTATTTAACTTTATTATTTATTTTTATTAAATATTGTTTTGTTTTAATATATTTTATTTTATTTAATATTATTTTATTTTATCTTATCTTACTTTATTTTATTTTAGTTTATTTTATTTTATTTATTTTATTTTATTTTATTTTAATTTATTTTATTTTATTTTGTTTTAATTTATTTAATTTTATTTTATTTTAATTTATTTTATTTTAGTTTATTTTATTTATTTTATTTTATTTTATTTTATTTTATTTTATTTTATTTTATTTTATTTTATTTTATTTTATTTTAATTTATTTTATTTTAGTTTATTTTATTTATTTTATTTTATTTATTTTATTTTATTTTATTTTATTTTATTTTATTTTACAATTTATTTTATTTTATTTTATTTTATTTTATTTTATTTTTTTTTTATTTTATTTTATTTTATTTTATTTTATTAAGGATTATTACCCCATTATTCAGAACTTTGTGACAAATGGCAAAAATTTAAAAATTGTCATATGTTATAATTTTTATTTTGTCACAGAGCTTAGAATGCGGGTGTTAATCAGGAATAATTCTTCAATCGGGCTTAAGTTCACTATTTTCAATGCTTATAGAATTATATAGAATATTTTGATTTTAATACTTTTATTTCATTTCAGTATTTGAATTCAATAACTTTTTCCTAACCGAAAATCGTAATATTTGTCAATATATGTATTCGCTTCCAGTAACGAAAATGTGATTCTACAATTATTTTTACGAAAGTATATATCTATTTTTACTCGCAAATTTAATTGTATATTAATTATATGACATCTTTACATACAAAATGGCAAAATAAAGCTAAAAACACAAAAAATAATTGAAGAAAAACTTAACGAATTTGAGCTAGTGAATTATCTTTATTAATTCAACCTACAGCGTTATACAGTTAAAATATGTTACTGAATTGAAAAATCGATAAATTTTCATTATATTTATTATAGTAACAAAAGTTACTGAATCCAGATACATGCGTCGTTACTTTCAAAGTCATATTCATGTTATTTTTTTAATTATTTAAATTTTAATTTAAGACACGAATATATGTACATTAGGGATATAACTTTTTAAAAAAATTTTAATGTATCAAAATTGGCATAGCACAGTCCGATAGAGCATAAAAAATTATAAGGGGACTTATATTTATTTTTTTTCCGCTAAGGTCAAAAATTTCACATATCAACGGCGATGGAGTTTTGAAAATTTTGAATTTTCTTTTTTGGTAAGAAAAAATTATAATTCCACAATCTCGAAAAACCAGTTGACTGTATTCAAAGATAGTTTAGTAATGCCGCGTAAAATACAAAATATGGATTTTGGACTAAATGATTTCAGTAAAATGCCTACCAAGGAAATAACAAATATCAAATATAATGTTTACAAAAAACCAATTGGTGCGTGAACTTTTTTGAGAAAAACTACCAGACATTATGATTTTCATGGTTAGTAGGACATAGTTGGCCTCTTGGTACTATACCAGAAAATTGGTTATACCTCTTATGTACATACATATATGCAATAAAATCTCAATAGCTAACAAACACCCACACTGTAGTCGTTTCTTTGAAGAATTCTCCTACTCCAAACATGAGCAATGAATTTAAATTGTCTACTTAAATGTGATTTTTCCCCAGTATATCAATATCATCAAATATGACGCAGTAAAATATTATGAGAAGGAAAAAAATAATAATTCTATTTATGAACGGAAAATTGAGAAATTGTTTCTGGTTTCAAGTATTTCAAACTTCACACAAATTGTCTATTCAATTTTTTTGCCTGCTTTTAACCAAATTCCATTATTCGGTAAGTCATTCTATTTGAAAAGCAAAAACAAAATTTGTTCACATCTTTAATAAAAAAATTTTCATACTTTCGAATTGCCTGTACCTTTTACTATTTTCATTGATTGCAGCTTAATGCAGACGGAGATGGAAAAGTTAAGAATATTAATATTTTCCTGTTGACTTTGAAAGCAAATAAAATATTTTTATTATTCCAAATTTATGGAATAAGGGTTGTTCTAATTTATGCATTAGACTTAAATTTAAATTAAAATTATTTACAGAATATAATTTAATCAAACAAAAACAAATTCAACTTTATACGTATTTAAAAAATTTTAAAATTGTTTTATTTTTTCTATATTTTTATTCAAAAATAATGGATAATCGGTAGTATGAATAAAAAAAAGTATTTGCTTTTGACTGACAAATTTGTTTAAAACTCAAAATATGTATGAACGTGTTTTTTTGTTTGTTTTTTTTTTTTAATTTTTAAGTAAAAAGCAAATACTTTTTTTATTCATAAGACCCAATATTTATCAGTTAAAGAGCCAATTTTTTACTTTTTAATCAAATTGCAATTATTTTTAAGTTCCATTTAAATACGAAATTGTGTTTTACAGGGCATATTTAAATTATGCTAAAATGCCCAACCTTGTGTATATAAATCTATTTAATTGCATTTTCTTTTCTGCAAAAAAATTTTACATTTGTTGCACTTTTCAATGAAACTTCGCAATAGAATAATTTTTTGAAATAGACAGCTTAGAAGAAATTATTGTATCATCCTTTACGAGAGTGAATGTTTGCTTTAAACAAACGCCAAATTGCATTTTTCCGAGAAAAAAAGATAAAAAATATTGCACCTTTTCTAGAAGAGAAAATGGCATAAGTTTTATAATCATACCATATGTTTTAGTGCGTGTTATTGAATTTTGTTTAATTTTCATAAATATACAACATATACAATACATAATCTCATATCATGGAATAAATAAATGGAAAAATGTATTCTGATGCTCGTTTGGCTTCATAAAATGTGCTTTTATATAATTTTAGTTGTCTGCATTTTGATAACCTAACTTCCTAGTTTAAATAGCCTTCCATAATACTGGAAAATTTTGTTAGTTCTGCCGTACTTTGAAATTAATTTTTTAAGAACTTTAATGAACCACTGAAAAAATTAAATCATATTTAAATGCAATTTAAATTTAAATAAAAATTTGCTAATTACGTAATTAAATATTTAGTTAAAAACTAGGGGTGAGATATGAAAATATGATTCAGTGTTTCATTGAAAGAATTAAGAATTTTATCGAAAACAAATTCAAAATTTATTAATCTAATGATTGAGTAAAACAACTCAAGAATAGAAATTTTGGCAAGAATAAACTGCTGTTCACTACAAAGTAAATTCAAATTCAAACCCTGGCCAGACTCAGTCATATCGATATCATAGATTTTTCTCATATGTATTAGTAGTGTCTAATGTATATCATAGCTCACTCCCTGGTCAATATTTGTAGCACGGATAGCATTGATAGTTTTAAAATTGTACCAAAAACTTTAAAAAATTTTACTTTTTTGACTTTAATTGTACTTAAAGATCTTTAGTTCAATTATATATTTTTATTTGTTATTATTATAATAATCAAGTTAGTTCTGGCTACCGAATCGCTTTTACAAATTTACTGTTTAATTAAAATTTAAAATATACAAATTAATTGCATGTGCTTGTCACCAAAATTTAGAAGAAAAATGATTTGCAAATGGACGAGTTCACATTTTTTGATCTTCTATGTGCGTTTTGCTTTCAAAAGATGGTTTCCAAGTGAAAAGAATATGAGTTATATTGTTCAAAAGTGAAAATTGAAAATATGCAATCTCTTGAAACAACCGACAACCGAATTTGTTGCCAATCGAATTTTGGCGGTTGCACCAGCTATCAATTTTCTTGTGGTACCACAATATATATTTAATTATAACTATTAACCCAATAGTTGCAACAACAGATAAAATTGGTTAACCGTATGGAATTTGAAATAAAAATTATTCTTGTCACCGAAAATATGGTTAATATAACTAAAACAATATCATAATTGGTACATGTGAAAGAAAGCTTGGTTTTCCTTGCTGAAACAAAAATAAACAAAAAACTCATATAAAAATACAAAGTTTAAGAAATTTTATATTAGACATATTGTCATAAGTTTATTTTAATTGAAATTTATTTTCTGGTGGTGAAGCATGTCCATATGCATTTCTTCAACTACACATTTTAAACAGCCACAAACCTGTTATCTTATGCACAGCTTTTTTTAAACTATTTGAGAATTCATAAATCATAATACGTTTGAAAATCACAAAAGTTAATTTTTAATTTGCTGCTATAAACTATGATAGTAAACTCAACCTCTAGTTAGTTGCAGCAACTGAAAAAAATTTTTATTTTAACGTTAATATATGGCGACAATTTTTTAGTTGCCACTACCAAACGTGGGTAGTAAAATTCAATTCATAATATTTTATTCGATTATGCTAATCAATCAGTTCATGAGTCATGACAAAAGCATACGTTCGGTTGATGCAACCAATTTAAGAATTGTCAGAATCATATCTTTATTACCATTACGCCCTTATGGCCATAAACGTGGATTGTTTGTTGGATTAATAGAAAATTGATAGCTTGAATTGAAATATAGTTTATGCAAATAATATTTTATTAGCTTAACCATTTTTCAACCAATCTTTTTTCTGGGTGTATGGTGAAAATCGAGCTTCCAGATTTTGACTTGCAGTTTTTTCTCAGACTTTTGACACGATTTTTTTATATTTTGACCTATAACAGCCAAACCATTGAGATTTTCGATCCAATACTACAACAAAAATTGTATCCAAGACAATACTTAAGAACTCTGTTGCACATCGCAAACACATTGGAACGTTCCTTCAGGCAATTTTGGCTTGTGAAAAAAATTAGTTTTTCGTGAAATTATTGATAAATTACCATTGATAAATTACTATTGATAAATTACCAACATAAGGCAATGGTAATTTTCTCGACTTAAGCACTTTTTTTTAGTTAAGAACTCTCTTTTACATCGCAAAAACATTGGAACGTGCCTTCAGGCAATTTTGGCCTTGTGAAAGTGCAAATTTTTCGTGAAAATATTGATAAATTACCATTGAGAAATTACTTTTGATAAATTACCAACATGAGGCAATGGACATTTTACTAAAGGCTACTTTTGAATATAAGTATTACAGAAATGTCATTAACTCTCAAAATCAGCTTATCTCGACTTAAGCACTTTTTTCTTTTCGCCACTGCACTATAGGTCAAATGACTACTTTTTCTGTGCAAAATTAATAACAGGTAAATTAATGCTTAATTTTAAGGGAAATTAAAACAAAAAGGAAGGTAAGGTATAAAGGAAACCAAAATTTATAAAAACTTAAAATTTTAAACTTAAAAATTTAATTACATTCAATCCGAATAAAAAACACCCTACAAAAAACTTAAATTTTTCAATCGTAATATTAGTCCTCAATTTCATTCAGCAAACATAAATTATTTAATACATCCACAGATGTTGGTGATAAAATTTCATTTTCATTGTTTTCTTCATCTTCGTTGATGTCTTCTCTTGGGCTCTCAATGCTTAACAACTCGATAGCTTCAGGTGGAAAGTGTAATAGCTTCTGTTGCCGCATGCGTCTGCTTAAATATTTTGATGAGATAAGCGGATCGGACGTATCAGTAGCTCTATTAAATATGTCCAAAAGATTATTAGATCGGCTGTTTTTACGAGCGTGATGCAATCTGTCAGCCTTATAAATTTTGTGCCTGGACTCAGCACCTGCTTCTCCAAAGTATCCAATCGGAAGCACAGTGTTGTCAATAATCTGCTTGGAATGTACAAGCACTTTGTGGACTGTAGCTGTCATCGGCAACCAAGAATAAAGCTTTTGGATCAAATCCGCTGTTTGAAAGCAGAACGTCTCAAATTTTGTTGAGTTCAGAGGATACTGGCATGACAAACAAATTAAAATAATTTTAAAACGGAAAATTAATGTCTGATCAACGCCCGTAATGTTGGAAAAGATTTCGTGATCGGTGAATGCTCTACGCGCAGTATTTCCGTCATTTGTGCTGCCAAATCCGCCAACTTTTGGCATATCCACACGGAGACCCAGTTCTCTCCAAAAAGCGTCTTGAATATTTTTTTTTCTATTTGAAACAGCCAATTTGTCGGTTTCAGATCGTGCCTGCCATTTTTGCAATTCACATTTGTAACCTAAATGTAATATGAACTCGAAAAATCGAATCCAGCAATGCAATGGGCTTAAACCAAATTTACAATTAGAATCTTCTGCACGAAATCTTTCAGAAGTGTAATTAGTTATATTCATGAAGTCTTTTGGTGTGGAACCGCAAATAGGGCAAGTTTGATTTGATTTGGTTCCAGTCAAAATGTTCAAAACTTTCCCGTCAATAAGTGTTAAATACAAATCAAAGGACACTTCCACAATTTTCCCTTCGCTGATCGTAATGTGTATACTTTTTAATGCGTCAATTTCTTTTTTCAAGTCTGATTTTTCCTTCAAGATAGATTCCTTTGTTTCTTTGACGTATTCTAACTTAACGGGCCGACAAAACCTTGTCGATTGCGCAGTAAGATTATTCCAAATAGGCTGTCCTGACGTGACCAAAAGTCTTAACGGGATAATTGTAGTTGCCAAAAGCGACGCATCGGAATGATTCGACGTGCTTGGTTCGTTAAAAGCTTGTTTAAATTGCGCTTGACCGGTGCTACTATCGAAACCGTAACTTAATATCAACTTACACTTTAAATAATTGGTATTTTCTTTATCCATTACATATTCAAAGACCTCCTTCTGCATTTCAACAATTCTTTTAGTAGTATGTGATAGAAGCGATTCCAAGGGTACTCTTGCTGTTGTCTCGCTTGCTATTATTCCATCAGGTCGGCACATCAATTTTGCAGCAGCAACTTCGTTGTAATGGGGATAAATGTCGCAGTTCCTTAATTTGCTTTCTCGACGTATTGAATTATATTGTTCTTTTGTAAAATTATTTTCGAGCAAAAAAGCTAATGCTTCCCCCGCAGAAAATACAACAGGTTTTTGATGGACTTCAGTGCACAATTTTTTTATTTTTGAAGGCCTTGCAAGGCTTGCTAGTGATCCTTTAAGAAGCACCGCTAAGTCTGCATTTCCTTGTTTTCGAGCTGACGTTGCTGCCGCACGAACTAATAGCTCAGTTTCATTATTTGTTCCGCTTGAAAGGTCTGCTGCTGCTTTCCTCTTTCCGTACTCAGACTTTTCGCAAAATGCAAGTTGAGGACGTCCAAGAGCAGAAAAAGTCACTTTGCCAGATTTAATTTCATTTTCGAAGCTTATTTCAGCGTTGAGCCAAGTGACATACTCACTTCGAAACTTTTCAGCCTTTTTGTCCTTCCCAATACTTTTGCCATATTTCGCCCACATTTCTGATATATTTTTACAGAAAAGGCGCACTTTTTCCTTAATACATTTGGTGCAGTCATCGGAAATTTCATTTTTACCAATTTTGTCGACTATAAAATTCACAAGTTTATCCTGCTTGTCTTGCCTTGAATTTTCGTTAAACCAAATTTCAAACAACTCAGCTTTTTTTAAAACGCAATAACCTAAAAAATATGGAATTATTCGAAAACGGCTAAAAATGGCTATTAAATGTAAATGGGAATTGCTTTATAACATTTCAATATATTCATTTATGATTGCATTCAATCCGCCGATCTTCGCCGAAATTTTAAAAGCTTCCACGAAGTTACAGTTTGAAAACAATCGCAGTACTTTTAAGGTTATGTTAAAAACGTGGCTTTATTTCAAGCAAGTCAAACAAATTTATCACCTTTTTTAACAAAAAACATTAAAACTTACTTAATTTATTGTTCTCCATTTTCACTTTCTTCTTTATAACTCGCGAAATTATTTAAACAATCAATTGAATCTTTAAAAGCAATACAGGCTTTTCAACAAAATTTATTAAGTGATTACAATGCAATGACTTCGACTGCGTGTTGTCAAACGGAATTTAATATTAACCAAAAACAAAAAGCTTACTTAGTTAATTTGAAGTATTGGTTACAAAATGACATTAAGAAAAGTGCAATATTTGCACTTGAAAAATTGGACTTTAGCACAGTTTTGGTAGCCGTTTAACCTACTGTGCACTGTATGAATGACTTCATTTGATTTACATATTGTTACGTTTTAAACTTTGATTGTATGATGCATTAATTAATTCAACACTGATATTAAGAGATTTTAAACGAACAATGTTGAATTAATTCACTGCTGAAATACCACACTGTTAACTTTACTGATACAAAGTTCGACTGACTATATTAAGAATTGCACTAACAAATGATGATTAAATGTTTTTGTGTGAACGAAGTTTACTTCCATCAATACGACGCAACGGGTACATTGCTCTTTTATGCGAAAAGTTTCCTTATCGCGAAATTTTTCACAGAAGCAATTTCATTCATTCATTTCATTTCTTTTCTTTGGGAGATATGTAAGTAAAAGATAAAATCTATGCCAATGCCCCACAGTCGACTCAAGGCCTCAAAGGTGTAATATGTGTAGTTATGCAGGAAAAATGTGTAGATGTGCGATTGTGTGATGGAAAATTGCATAACAACATTATTCATTATTAATCACATGCATTCATCTTCAAAATTCAATAAACATCCGACAATTTCGCTAAGAAATACTCTTTTTTACATATCCAAAGGAAACCTCTTATTGCATTACCCTTTATTTCGGTTTTGTTGCGCTTGATATTGAAAAAAAACATCAATATCCAGAGTAGCTTCTTCAATGGCAAAGCACTCTTAAAGTAGTTACAATTCCCATATCTGCAAACAATAGAATATCTTTTATATTTTGCAATAATTTGGAGATTTTCTTTTTAAAAAGGGACGAAAGGATTGCTTGTTGTGCTGTACAAATGAGTGGGCTTAGAAGCAAGGCAAAATGTTTAGTTTCTGAGTCGCAGCTGGTTAAGAAGAACTTTATGATGGTATGATTTTTGATTAAATAAAAATACTTTTTTTCTGTAACAGTAATTTCTTGCATGAGAGTTTATAAAGTTTAAAGGAAACTCAATTTTTTTTTTAATAAAGTTCAAAACTACTCAATGCAGAAATTTAAAATTAATTGGCTTACTGTTTCATTAGAGCAAGTGCTGTCGCACTAAAATCTCAGGATTTTTCATATAAAAATTTTAAAAGAAATTAAAATTTATTTAGGAATATTGCCTCTGAAGTTTATGCATGGATTACGGACAAAACGGATGTCTCAGATTACAAAATGCTGTTCATTGTATCTATGTATCAGTGTCCTTGAAGGAAATTAATATACGGAAGCAAAACTTAATCAAACTTTGTATAGAGCGGCTGTAAGCTGTCAACTCAATGGTCAAATAAAGTTTTAAAAATTTTGCCATAAAGAAGAAACGTTTGCAAATTATGTCATTTTAAAAATTATGGAAAAATATTTGCACCAATGCCGATATTACACTGAAAGAAAAACACTTCGTCATGGGAATGAAACCGTTACGTTGAAACCCTTTCATTAATACAACGACAAATTTCATTAATAAAATGAAATATTACATTATATTGATGTAAATTGCATTAATGTAATGAAACCAATCTAGTACTTAATATTTTACATTTTCTAGTATCATTTATGTTACGAAATAATTTTCATTCGGGTAACGAAAAACTTAAATACATGTCTTTGTGACGAATTTATACAAAAAAATATTTTAAATTGATTAGGATACATAAAATAATTTCAAAGTATCAAATTGTATCAAAGTATCAAAAAAAATATGTAATTAATCTATAGTTAAGGAAATTATAGTTCTGTTGCAACTTTAATGATATATTTTCGTAACTATAATGAAGAAAACATCCTGCTGCTGGCTAGTAGGCAGTGTGCCACTCTTGTAATCCCAAGTTCGAATCCTGGAGATAAGTCAAATTTTTTTTAGTATATATATATTCATATATATATTTATAAGTTATAACTTTTCAAATAAATTAAATAATGTTGAATTAATTAGATCAATTACATAACTTTGAATTAAAATTTCATTAATGATGGCACGTATGTATTAGGGTGTATCTAAATAATATTTGTGGTTGTTGTGGCTGCAGCGGTAAGCGCGCTATCTACCACACGATGAGTTTCAAGTTCAAGTTCAACTCTTGGCCGGGAAGGCCAATTATCATACAAACGTTTTTCTGATGCCTGTGCCAATATACACACGTAAGTTGAATATTTATTAAGATACAATGATAATTAAACAAATGAATCAGTCATTACAATAATAACTTATGTTGTTAACACAATGATTTGATATCAATAAAAAAATGATATGTTATGTTTCAGTAATGAAATATTGTCATGATTTACATGACAAATGTTGTTTATTCAATGAAATAGTTCGTAAAAAAATAAAATTAATGTCACTTCATTGTATAAACTAAAAAGTTTCATCGCAATGATTATATTTTTCATTTAAAATATGACAATGTACGTTGCTTATGAATGAAAATATTTCGTTGTATATATGACATTTTTTCAGCTAATGAAACAAATTTCATAATACGAATGAAGCGTTGCATAGGTTGAAAAATAATGACAAAATCGTAAATATAATGTCGAAAATCGTTGCATTTACGAAGGTTTTTCTCTCAGTGTAGTTCTCTCTATAAAGTACTAAAAAAAAGTTCATACTTCGTGCAACTGGCTTAAATACTTGATCAAACTAATTATTAATAGCATTGATTTGTTGGTTTACGTGGGGCTACCTTCCTCATGCAGGCATTCAATTACAATCTTAGATCAATGGTGGGCACTGTCAATGTATTAGAAAATTTTTTATGTATTGAGGTTGCGAGCTACCCACCAAATACCAAGCCAAGCGCTTGAAACATAATGGTACATTATGTATTCATAGATCATTGGACATATTTTTTATCTTAAAAAAATCCATTAAGTTAAAATAATAATTGAAAATAAAACTTTTTCTAAACAGCCAATTGAAAAAGATAGAGCAATAACCCATGTTTTCCATTAAAAAAAATAAATAAATAAAAGAATGATTGCTTGGTGGAGCATAACGGAGTAAATTTACTAAATGTATCAAACTTAATAAGCATTGATACGAGTATTTTTCGGCAGGGAAAATCATTTTCATTTTCGGAAACATATTAAAAATATTTTTGATAATAATTTTTGCACAGACTAATTTGTAAAACTAAGCGTATTATTAAATTAGTTTAATTAGTAGAATACGTTATAAGAGAAAAATTAATAAATTGAATTTAAACAATGAAATGAAATGAAACGCGTATGTTTGCTGGACAAATATTCTTGAAAAATATATGTTAGCATCCGCTTGATGTTCATTCGTCGCTGGCTCATCCACGACTAAATTAAAGAGGGTAAGAATACTTGTCAATACCCTCTTCACAATTGTGCAAAGAAACGCCCGACATTGTACTAGATCCAAACCATCACATTGAGATATCTGATATGGTTACTCAACCCAATTTCATTTAAATTTGAATTGTCTAGTACATGACTGCCTAAAAAGTTGTGTCTTTAGAAATGCAAATCTGTACCTTCACAAAGAAAGTGAAAGAAAGTGTCTCTAATAATTGTATTAAAGGATAATTTTTTTTTATTACGTGGTACAAGCTCCAACTATTTAACTTTCAATGTTAAAACTGGCGCCTTATGTTGAATACATTCGTCTTAGTTGAAATGCATAATACAGTAGAAACTTTATTTACGGGTTCGCAGATAAAAACTATCATAATTTTAATTTCTTGCATCCGAATGCCATAAACTAAAATACTCTAAGAACATAAATCAAAAGGCATATGCGTATCTAACATATGAATATGTCATTGTTAAAGTATGCTTTTAGTTAGGCTATTGATATTTAATCGGACAAAAAACTATGCGCATGATACTCGGGATATTTATTCATCATTCGCCACATTTGAGTATATAAAATGCATGTAGAATGTGTTTTGGGTGTTTGAAAACATCCTTTATGCTACAAACTATCGAGGAATTTTGTCCGCGTCGACGAATTCGTCGATAAGCATTCGTTGCGTAAATTTGTCATGTGAAGCACAATAATATTTGATAAAGTTTGGTAAGGTTGTTGTGTGTACAAAGAAAGACAAAGAGGGAGAGAGCAAACTTGTTTTTTCGTCGTTCGTCGGCGTACAAAATAGAAACAAATCTATCGCAAGTTCGTTATGTACGGCAACTTTCGTCCAACGTACCGATTGTGTGTGTTTTCATATATACACACCAGTGATGGGAATTGGAAATCTTGATTTCGTGTCAAATCTATTTCTTAATAGTGCCAAAATCACTTGAATTGTGCCAAACCACTTTTTGTATAATTTAAATATTGACATTTGATATTCGTGTAGAATACAGTGTATCCGTTTGACCAACTAAAGTGCAAATTGCCACTTTTTGTCTCCCTTTTTTGAGAGTGAATTATATAAGAATACATTACAAATAAAAAGTTTAGTGTAGTTTTCTCGTTTTTTTTTTAATTTTGTCCCTTTTTTTGATAAATCCTTTTTTGGTGGCACTTTTTGTAAAATGTCATCGGTCACCTTGTTAGTATACTATGGTCCTTGAATGATAAATTTTTGCGTATACCTGGAAAATTCCATGAATATTACAAAAAAACAGTCCAAAATTAGGTGTAGGCTTAAAAAATTTTTCAAACAAAATAGCGTCTACGGGTGGCGCTAAGCCTCCTATACTTAGAAAATACTAAGTATCAGTTTAGAAGAGATCTATTAAAGCAATAGTTTACTAAAAAAGAAACAAGGCTTTTTTAACGTGAACCTTACATTTCGCCTGCAGTCTTATCAGTCTGCTTGGCCGTCACCTGACCGAATGTGAAAGTGACTGCTGATTTTTATGAAAATGGAAATATAGGCTTTTTATGTATATATAAAACAAACATATGACGAAAATACAATAATTGAGGGCAACGCAATGCTTACCGGGCTCAGCTAGTCTTGAACATAATTGAGCAAAACCTGATTCCAAAGAATACATCGCTCATTCTACATATGTACATATATTAACATAGAGATCATCAATATATTTTTTGCTCAAAAAATTTCCTAAAAATTAAATGCACTCTTACATCTTCAGATTGCATTTCGATACTATTTTCATTTATTCAGCCTTATCATGAATTCCTCATGTTAGATTTTCCGAATCAAGTTATTCGTTCACATGGATTTTATTTTTGTATCATCAATTCGAATAAAACTGAAGGCTAACATATTTCCACTTGTTCCAACACACAAATCCTTGTGAACGATTTTCTTTATAAATTGTTAAAATATTTTGTAATCTTATGAAACTTTTTCGTACCAATTGTTCACACGTTTGGAAATTCCCACGATAAGCCTAATTATTTTAAGAACATAAGTTTTGTCATAGCATTTTCACTAAACATTTGGTAATGTAAAGATATATTATAGGACAACCAAAGTTTTGGGGAATATTATAAAATATTTACAACATCAGCTGTTGTAAAGAAAGTTATTTCTCTTAATAAATCGTCACAATCATTCAATGCACACAGTTACTTTTTCCCTACCATAACCGAACATTTATCAGTCCCAAATTCTACTAAGTTTTCAATATAGATCTTACTGCATGCAAAAATGTAGTCAGATGTAGAGAGGAAGCATTCAGTATTTGGTGAAATAATCAAAATGCTGATACTGATTTTCTACGCAAAAGGGTGAGATCTTCGTGTGCCAAAGTATTGAGGCGTGAAAAAGCTCTTTACGAGCAACGTCTCCGTGCTAAAGTTATTGCTGCCCCTCGGGGTAGTAAGACCTTTTTGTCATTCGTTAAAAGAGTAAAGAATAATGCTAGTTCTTCAATTCCCACTCTCTTAAAGGATGACCTAATATTCACTGACCCGGCTGATAAAGATAACCTACTTTAACTGAAATATTTGCAAGTAATTCCTACTTGCCGGAAAGCAACCAGCCACTGCCTGTGCTAGAGAGCGTATCCACTACTATGCCTAAGATATTCTTTCGAGCTCGGGCATTAAAAAAGGTTTTATCGGAACTCAACATAAACAAGTCTACCGGGCCAGATGGCATTCCATCTTGAAGCAGTGTTCCTCGACGCTATAACGTCCATTAGCTAAGCTCTTCAGCACATTGTACCATGCTGGTGAGTTACCAGTATGTTGGAAGGTTGCTAATGTTACTCCAATCCCTTAAAAAGGGGAAGCAAATAACCCTGAAAACTATCGCCCAATCGCAATATGTTCTGCACTTTCCAGAGTGATAGAAAATATGGTGAATTTTCATCTTGTGAGGTATCTGGAGTCCAATAGCTTACTCAACGACCGGCAGTATGGATTTCGTAGAGGCCACTCTACGGGAGATCTACTTACCCTCCTCTCGGAGAAATGGTGTAATTCAGTCCACCATTTTGGCGAAAGTAAGCTGGTGGGTCTAGATATCTCCAAAGCGTTTGATAGAGTATGGCATTGTGCACTTTTGTCCAAATGTATTGCCCTTGGTGTCGGTGATAACTTCTCTCGATTCCGATCGAGTCTCCTCAGGGATTGCACTATAAGAGTTGTTATAGATGAGATCTTGTCAAATGAGTTCAAGCTAAATTCAGGGGTACCGCAAGGTTCCGTTCTTTCACCAACTCTATTCCTCATCTTTCTTAATTCTCCTATGCAAAACTTTCAACCCTATTTATTCAGCACTTGTCATTCTTTCTCATTCAGCAGTAGACCAGAGTAGCAAGCCGAGCAAAAAATTTCGGCGGCGGCTGAAAGACAAATATTTTCGGTGACGGCGGCTGAACGGCTTAACGCCGATTCGTTTAGGCATTTAAAAAAAAGTTTTAACCCAGTTTTTAGAAAAATACGTGAATTATTGATTCACGACGTTGTAACATTATTTATTTTGCAATAGTTTGAATATTGCAGTATTTGTTAAACCATAGAAACATATTCTAGATTATCAGGGCAATTATGAATAAAATTTCGCAAGAAATTTCTCATTTTTCAAATTAGAACATTTTTCTCTATTACTTGCTATTAGTTGGAATTTTTCCCCGGGAAAAATTTCTCGCGGAATTTTATTCATGCCTTCTACATAAATTTTATTTAAATTAATTACTTTATTGGAACACTGCTACGGATCAGCAAACAAAAAGCTTTGAACAATTAATTACAAAAAAATCTATGTAAACGTGCATCTATTTAAGAAGGGACTCCAAAAGAGAACGTAAGTGTTGTCGCAGCTACGTTACTATTCACATAAACATTTTCTTTTTTGTGGAAATAAAAATAACTATCTTTCCGGGACGCTCGCTATCATATTAAATACGAAATTTGAAAAAGTATAAAAAATAAAAGACAAAATAACGGTTGAGTACTAAGCCGCCGATAAGCCGAGTGGTTCGGCGGCGGCTTGGCTTGTCGAAAAAAATCGGCTGACTGGCTAGCCGCCAGCCGCGCCGGTACGGCTTGCTACTCTGACCAGTACGGTATCACAATTAAAACGATCTGTAACAAAATAAGAGCAATTGGTAACAAAATAAGAAAAGTGTGCTACAACAATAACAAGAGCAAGGTTAGTAATAAAAAGGACAGCGAGTTGTTCTTTTACAAATTAATACCAACCGTTATCAAGGTAAGCACAAACGAACTCAATTCAATTTTGATACACTCAGGGAAAAGCTGGAACTTAAAAACAAGAACGCGTAACATTAATTTGATAATTTTCAATATAGTAGAAAATGTATGTTGAGATACTTGAAAATAAATAAAATTAATAAATTAATACTGGAAATTAATATTTTTCCATATTGAAATAAAAAATTTCAACATGACTAGACTTTCGTTAATGTTTCTTATTTATTCAATATGGCTTTTATTGATTTTAAGCTGTTTTCCCTGGGTGTACCAAATGGTATCGATTTTGTTAATTTTGTAACACTTTCATTCCTCTGTGTACATATTTGTTCTACAGTATTGCATTCCCTATCAAACTGAATTCGCCTTTAGTAAACCATTTGCATCATTCTTTCAACAAAACTCATAACTTTTAATATATAAATTTTCTATACCGCCAAAACATTCTTAAGCGTAAATTCATTGAAATGAAAACTTCAATCTACATTAATTTAAACTGTAATTTTCCTTAATATACAGCACTAGTGCGAGTAATATACAACCACTTACTACAAGTCCAGTAGGAGAACTAATTTTTCTGCAATTTTAGCACAACTACTTGTATTTATATTGCACTTAGTTGTTAGTAGTTTAAAAATAATGTGAAAATGGTAACTTAATACATATTTAATGCCAAAGTAACTACAAACATATATATCTTAACTCACACAGAAAACGCACAAGTCCAGATGCTTATTAAAAGAGAATAATTGGGTAGAGAAATGTGTGAAAAAATGAAATCTTGCAACTGTATTCTCGTTGATGATGTACTTAAAATACAAAATTTGCTAAGCAATTTTTAAATGAAAAAATTATTACTTGATGTGGAAAGTTTGTGCGAAGATGGAATTAATTTTGAATTTTATAAAAGCTGCAGATATTATTACCAAGACTATGTAGTTACTGAATTATGTGCACAAATATTAATCAAATGTTGAAAAACTTTTATTATGTAATGGCGGAAATGAATGAATGTGCATGAATTTTCACAACGTGCAGCACTAAAGAGTTTCTAAAAATTGCAATAACAAAAGCCATTGAAACCGTTTAAATATTTAGTTTTTAATATACATATAAGGAGCCGCTGAATATTACAAATATATTATTAATTGTAGTACTCTCATTTTCTTCGCACTAACAATGAGAGCATTATAAATTTAAAAATCTTTTAAATTTTAAACTTAAATAAAGCTCTTATTTTTTGTTTTTAATTTCTGGCTGCCGCTCAAAACAAAAGAATCTTCGAAAAACTCTTGTTTTGATATTCTTATTTCTACGAGATAAAAGGATAAACGTAAAAATTGTCTGTTGCCACTAATGAACTTTTTAATGATGTTTTCATTGCACTTATGCAACAGCTAATGGCAAAGATACTCACGCTGTGCAAACGGTTGCTTGCATTCATTCTAAGATACAATTAGAGCATAACGGAAGTTGAGTATTTAAAACTTTTGTTTTATTAGAAACGCACAGAACAAAAACTCAAATATAGGCAAAGTTTTTTAGCCAATTTCACATTTCGTTTTAAAACGTTGTCAAATATTTCAACCAAGGGAAATGATTCATGGTCATTTGCTTTTTTTAAAGAGAAATAAGACTCAGGCAATGAATGCCTGCTACTATTACTAGGTGTTACTTTCTTTAGAATAGTAAAGAGAAGACAGGTGGTAAAGGAAGAGATAGAGGAAAGCTTCATTCTTTTAAAACTCTCAAGGTATCTCTGGTATCAATGAGGCGTATTAAATTTTCAAAGCTGTGTTTGGCAGCTATTTTTTTGGTTATTTTAGTTACCCGATGATTCTGCTACTCAATACCGATGAAAGAGGGCGCTCTCATATTACATTAGGATTAGCATCTACTGAAGTCGGCATGGTTCAAAGTCCAGTGGTTATGTGTTCATCACTTGAACTTTCCTACAATTAGTGATACAAAGGGATACTAATGCACATCTGAAAAATACGTGGTGTTGTTATTTAGTGATTGTCTCAGACTGGGCTCGAACTCAGGACCTTCGGTTTAGTGGCCAACGTGCTAACTAATGCAGCCAAAGCTACCGTTAAGAGTGATGTGTGTTACTGCTTCTAATAAGAGCTTAATTAGTAAAATATTTAGCAACAATTTGTTACTCAAAGAGTCGAATCAAAATAGTAACATATAAATATGTAAGTAGTTGTGCTTGTGTATCAAAAAATAAATATTTGGAAAAGAAGAATAATATAATTTTTAAGCATTCAGTCAGATAAGATATACAAAGAGATATTTCATCTTACAAACAAAAATCAAAATAAGCTTAACTTAACATTTCTCGGCAATGGGTTGACTTTATATGTATTTCATGTTAATTCAACATGTTCCACAGCAATATTCAAAGAAACTGTTTCATTTTGAAATAACCTTAATGCATGTTGATTTAATGTTCCAGTACTGTTAAATAAAAATGAATGAATTAAAGGCTGAACTTTATTTTAGGCAACACTGTTTTTGGCAACTCAGCTGTATTAGATTACTGTTTAGCATGTTCAGTTTGGTCTATTTTTAACCACGAATCGACTTACAAATGAACAATGCTTGCAGATTATTAAATTTTATTATCAAAATACATGCTTGGTTAAGAAAAGTCATCGTGCACTTCTTTCATTTTATGATCAGTTGGGGCGACCTTCTGAGGCGGCTATTCAAAATCTTGTTACTAAATTTTTAACCAAAATTACATTTAAATCCCAACACGCATACGTAGATTGCAGACAAGAGAAAATATCGCAGCTGCACCCACCGGTGCTTTCGAGAAATCGATTCGGTGCCATTCGCGGTAATTGGGCCTTTGTTCCTTTTTTTGCCTAAAATAGAATAGCTCTACTTGGCTGACATGTAGTTTCAGCAGGACGGTGAAACATGCCACTACACATCGCCAATTGAGAGGCGAGTTCGGTGAACAGTTTATTTCACGTTTACAGGCTGTCTATTGGCTGTCCAGATCGTGCAATTTGCACTATTCTTTGTGGGACTGTGTTATGGCTCATGTCAGTTTAGAAGAATTTATTCTGAGATACCGGGTGATATGTTAGAGAGAGTATGCGCCAAAGTTGGACCCAGCGTAGGAATTTTGTATTTTTTTCTCGGTGTACCCGTTAGAAACTTTTTTATAGATTCACATTAAAAATAAATTAATTTTAAATTTATTTGCTGGTGGTTTAGCTTGGTCTATATACGTATTTCATTGGCGCTTGAACCAAATCATCAGTAGACTTCAACCACAAATTTTGAACGGTTGAAGTCTACTGATGAATTGGTTCAAGCGCCAATGAAATACGTATATAGACCAAGCTAAACCACCAGCAAATAAATTTCAAATTAAAATATAATTATGACAATATGTCGAATAATAAATTTCTTAAATATTAAAAATAAATAAATAAAGTAATTTATAGATGAAATTATGTTCTTAACACAGACAAATAATACATAGGATTTTTATTTAATAGATGGTATATTGGGAATGTCTTCTACGCTTCAAAAGTAGAGCACACAACATGCGACAATTGACATACGAGTAATACATTTCCCTGAGGAGTCAATGCTCCTGAGTGAACTTGAAGCAAGCTAAAATGATCTACAAATTTATTCGCCATAAGATTCTTCTTTAAGTTCTTAGATACATCAAAGTTCGGAAATAAATTTCAAATGATAACATTAGGAGTGATTTATGATACTATAAGAAAAAAAATGCAAAATATTTTATTGGCACTAAATTTAAGGCCATCAACTATCCTTCCTTAGTAAAGACGAATATGAAATAAAATCACTTACTATTTATATATATATATATATATATATATATATATGTAACTATAATGATTTTTTTATAACAAACATAAGCAAATAAAAGCATGAATTACTTACACAAACTCTAATTTGTCATTTGACATATTCTCCACTATCGCCATTATCGTCTTTATGTTACTTCCAACTTCCTTTTCTTAATATAATAATAATCCACCAGGCGTTTACTTTCAATTTTCATTACTGCGGCAACTTCATGCTACATTTAGTGGCCTTTCTTGCATGTGGCTGCTGGTGACAATCGGTTTTGTAATTTTCTGCCATTGGCATGAAAATGGGTTTGGTTTGTTGTCAATACGTATAAATAGAGAGATTTTACCAGTATCGTTACCCACTTCTAAGAGCTGCGGTATATGAGCAGTTATTAAAATCTATTGAAGCTTTTGGTAGTACAGCTATCAGATTTTCTATTATGTTCGTTTGCACGTTTTTGATTTTCAATGGAAGTTAGTCAAAAGCTATTTTGCATTTTTAATAGATTATTAAAATATTTTAATGATGCTGAAAGACGAAATTTGTAAGCTGTAAAAACAAAAATAGTTTGGAGTTGAAAAAATTAAACTAAGTAAAATCTATGTATATGCTTTATAAATATGTATACAATATTGTAAATTTTTATAGTACGAGTATTGATTATTGCAATATTGACACTTTAAATTTGGAAAATTAGTGTATTTTTATACAGACTACAACAATTAACACTAAAATTTAAAAAAATTTAAATTAACGGGTGGTCCATCAGTTAATGCAATTTTAACTATGTAATTTTGACAACCGCAAGAGGTAAACTCTTGAAATTTTCAAAAACAAAAGTCGCCAAAATTTTAAAAAAATCGCCAAAACGAAAAAAATCGCCAAAATTAAAAAAAAAATTTACACTAAAATAAGTCGCAAAAATAGTCCAAATGAAAAAAATCGCCAAAATGAAAAAAAGCGCCAAAAACCGAAAAAAATCGCCATAACGCGAAAAAGGCGCCAATAACAAAATAATTTGAAAAAAAAAAATCGCCAAAATGAAAAAAAGTGTCAAAACTAAAAAAAGCGCCCAAATGAAAAAGTCCCAAAATAAATTACCCGAAAAAATCGACATAACTAAAAAAATCGCCTAAATGGAAAAAATCATCAAAATTAAAAAAATCGTCAAAACAAAAAAAATCGCCAAAAAATAAAAAAAACACAAAAAACGAAAAAAATTCGCCAAAAAGAGAAAAAAAGTGTCAAAACTAAAAAAATTGCCAAAATGAAAAAAACTTCAAACCCCGAAAAATTCGCAAAACCAAAAAAAAAATACCTTATGGAAAAAATCGCCAAAATTAAAAAAAACGCCAAAATAAAAAAATCGCAAAAACTAAAACAATGTCAAAACTATATTTTATATAGGCTAAAGTTCGTATTGAATTACATATCTCGTATCCGTACAGAATCCTTCGTGCTCGGGTCAAAGTCGCACTTCACTGAATTTATTTTTTTTTATGATTTTTTCGTTTCGACATTTTTTTAATTTTGTTATTTTTTAGTTTTCGCGTTTTCGAAAATATTAACGGCCCTGCATATAATCAAAAATTGGCATGAAGTTAACATAAGTGACAAAATTTAAGTACATGTTGAGGAGTTCCTCTATGCAGTTTTAACACACGATTATAGCCTAGCATGATTTTTAATGCAAAATTATATGGAAAAAAATTTTAAAATCATGTAAGAGTTTGGCTCTTACGGTTTCCAAGTTACAGTAAGTTGACAATATTAGGTAAAAATTACATTAACTAATAGAATACCCTTTGTATATTCTGGGTCCTTGTGTATAGGGAAGAAGAATAAGTTATGTCCGTCTATCCGTCCGTCCGGATGTTCGTCTGTCTGTACGTGAAATCGGGTTTTCGAAGCTGCCAGAATTGGTAGAGGCTTCGGTCTTAGACTGGTGTGTCAGAAAATCATAAAATCGAGATAACGGTTTCAGAGCTGGAAAATTTAAAATTTATTTTGCCATGCATAAGTAACTAGCTAAAACTAATTTTTTTTATAAACTTATTTAGTGTTTCAGTACAAGCAAAAATCTTATTAAAAAAAATAAAAAGAAATCAAAAAGACGTTTCCAGGGTTTGTAGACTTCAACTTTTTTTATATAAAAATAACTTTCTAATACTAATTTTTACTTTTTGTCTATAAACTAAACATAGTTTACATTCTTACAAGAAATAGATTGGTGTAAGAAATCAGAAAAATCTAAAAGGATGATTCCGTTCTACTACGTGTTTGTCAGAATATTTACAATTAACTTTGGGGTTATTTATTCATTAATAATTATTAATTATAATTACCACATGTAATTTGGCTTACAAGGCAGTACGAACTTTAGCTCAATAAAATCACATATATAGTTCGAACAATAATAACTAAAATTAACTAAAATAATTTATTTTACTTTGTATGGAGATGCAATACTAAAGGTTTTTGAACATCTCGAGACACAAAAAGACATATGTAAATGTGAAAAAATAAAGTTCTTATCTAAAATTTTGGACATCAAAAGTAGTGAAATAAAAATTGTTCCCAAGTTCTTGTTTGGCGCAATATGCTATGCATTATATAAATTTGTCGCTCTATTGCATATGGTCGGCCTAGAGTGTAAACCTGCTAACTCACTTGAATCAAATTGTACAGGAGAGACAAAATACTGTTAAAGATATTTTTATACAAACCTTAAGAAGTTAGAAGATTCTTCGACATATAGAGCTTCAAATTAATAAAAAATATTTTTTTTTCTCTTTCGAAAGGCATTAAAATGTTATTTGTTATAAAAAGTGGATTTAGTGGATTGCACTCTAAGCAGACAGCATGTATTTACAATAATTTTATAATAAAGAAAGTCTCCCCATTCATCTTTCCATTATATATTTGCTACAGTAACTGAATTTTCCTTTTTTTTTTTAATAAGTTTTCATATTCCATCATGCTTTTTTGCTTTTATATGAAACATTTCTTTAGCTTAAACAAGCTTAGAAGCTTTTAAATTTTCCCATCTTATTTTTCCGACATTTTAAAATTTATCTACACAGAAATGATTTCTTGCATACGAGAATATGTCATACATACATCAAAAGTGTTGAACAATTTGCATAATAAATATTTTCATAAACTTAAATATTGTTACAAAAAAGAAAATTTTTCCACCCTCTCAAAAAAGAAAGTTGAAAAGAAAAATACGAGTAGCAAGTCTTAACTATTTTAAACTCGTTAAATTTAAATTATCCTTTACTTTAGCTGTAACAATTTAGTCATACTGCAGAAGCGAACAACTACTTGTAAGATAATAGTGGTGCTATTATAGATAACATGAGCAAACAAGAACATATTAAATCAAAAAAAAAAAAATTAAACAGAAACGACTTAGCTTAGCTTACAAATAATACAGTGGGCCGTAGGATAAAATAAAATCAAAATTTTAGTGCAAAGACAAATAACCAAAATAAGTCTCCTGTTTTCTACAATCTAATCTTCCCAAGAGATTTTGTTTAAAATATGATTTGTTTTCTTTTTTTTATTAATTTAAAATTTTTTCAGAAATGTAACTAAATTTGCTTTTTAAAGAGCTATCAGGACCAGCATATCTACATAGTGGTAGACCTGCAAAAAATTTCCTGTTTTCACACAAAGATGGAATTAGTTGAGCAAATGTATATTAAAAAATATATGATCCTTCGAGCCAAACCGTGGCTGTCATTCAGTTAAAAATACTAATTTTTTTGCGTATCAAAACCAAACCACTTGTTAGAAGACTCTATATAAATAGTGTTGCCAATTCGCCTCATTAAGAAATATCAGCCAATTAAACATCAAAAAGACTACTGCAAAACACTGTTAATATTAGAATTCTCAAAGAAATTAATAAGTTTAGCGTTCGTTATTCAATTTCTTGCTTTTTCTAGGGGAAAAGCTGTTTAGTTCGACTACCAAGAACACCGTCTATTAAGACCAAATTCGCCCACAACATACAGTATGTTATAACCAAACTCCACTATAGAACATTATTTTCTAATTAAACACGTTACAAAATAGAAGCTTAACGTGAGTTGACTTGTCAAAGCAAGTTGTCTTCTTTGAAATGCCTTGAGATATTATAAGCAAATACTCGTATAAGCTACTCAGCATTTCTTTTAAGAGAAGTAACGCTCAGGCAAGGAATGTCTATTACTATTTTTAGATACCTTCTTTAGGAAAGGGATAGTGATAGAGAAGATGGGCGGTGTAGTGAAAGAAGATGTTGAGGAAAGCTTTATTCTTTTACAACTCTACTTTTTTGCATATCTAATAATGTAGTTCTGCAGTGCCTCTAGTGTCAATGAGGCGCATTAAATTTTTGAAGCTGTGCTTAGTAGCCATTTTGTTAGTTATTTCACTTCGCTACACAATACCTATGAAGAAGGGCGCTCTGATGTTACATTAGGGCCAGCGTTAGTTGATTAAGCTAAATATCGGTTTCAATTCGAAAAAAGGAATCAGCCCAAGGCGTTTTGTAAGGCGTTAGCGATGAAGATCTTAGTGGTTTTGTAAGTTTCCTTTAATCTATTGAAAAAAAAACACAAGATTTTTATCACCAACCCCTTACACTGTCAATTTAAATAATAAACTATAGATGTTATCATCAATGTTTTGACAACGCTACTATAAAATATTTATTAACCCCCATATTCATAAAATTTAAAATTATTTTTAAATGAATTTTATTTAAAATTTTTCATAAAAAATTTTCTTAAATTGGATTTGAAATTCATTTTATTTTTTATGAGTATGGGGGTAACAATCTAGATGCGTTAGTACTCTTTGCATTTCAGTGGAAAAACCTTACATTTTAAGCCAACCTAATAAACATTTCCTCTATTAAAAAGGTAGTACAGGGTGTTTTTTTAGAGGTATAGAACTTCGAATTGAAATAAAACACAAGAAAATCGTTTTAATGTCCATCAATTTGGCTTTATTGGAAGGATAATTTTATGCCATTAATGTTTAAATATGATTTCGGGCATGTTGCCGCCGCGGCTGGCTCGAATAAAGCCAATTCTACAGGTCCAATTTTCAACCACTTTTTCGAGCATATGGGGCCGTATGTTGGCAATAACGCCATGAATGTTGGCTTCCAAGTCCCCTAACGTTTCTGGTTTGTTGGCGTAGACGAGCGACTTCACATATCCCCAAAGAAAATAATCCAATGGTGTCAAATTACACGATCTTGGTGGCCAATTGACAGGTCCATTCCGCGAAATTATGCGCTCATCGAATGTTTCCTTCAATAAATAGATTGTGACGTGCGCTGTGTGGCATGTAGCGCCGTCTTGTTGGAACCACAACTCATCCACATTCATGCCATCCAATTCGGGAACAACATAGTCGGTTATCATGGCTCTATACCGGTCTCCGGTGGCGAATCGATTCATTCGGGTCCTCTTCAACACTTTGCTCTACAGCGGCAATTGTTTCTTCGGTGCGCACTGTTCGACGTCTCTGCGGATGCGTATTATCACATAGAGTAAACGTAGTGCGAAAACGATCCATGGTTAATCGAATTAATTGCTCTGATGGACAATTATGTAGACCATAAAATTGACGGAGCTTGCGGTAAACTACGCGAACTGAACCATTATTTTCGAAATAAATTTGCACGATTTGCAAGCGTTGTTCTTTTGTCAACCTGTTCATGATGAAATGGCAAACCAAACTAAATATTAATCACTTGACAGCTGACAAAATGGCCGCCAGTTAAAAAAGTGATGCCAACTTAAAGTTCTATACCTCAATAAAAAACACCCAATATATGTATTTAAAAAATTGTTATAAGTGTCGGAAAATATACCACAAGCTCAGGAAATAGAAAAAATTAAAAATTTCGGACTACGATGCTTTATTTACTTAAAAATCGTCTACTGTAAATATAAATATATACATACATACACTACGAATCACTCAAATAAGGAATTTAAATTGACCAATTTTAAATGAATATATATATATATATATATATATATATATATATATATATATATATATATATATATATATATATATATATATATATATATACACACATATATATATATATATATATATATATATCTATATATATATATATATATTCCAAACCACAATTTGGGCGATTAAAAAATTTTGATATTGTTAATATTGAACTGGTGCAAATTGTGAAATTTAAACAAAATGAACTTGCTTTTTATTTCTCAATAATAAATTATTTTTATGCATCCCTGGAATAAGGAATTTTAATTTTTTTAAACACTAGAATCAGGCATAAGCATAGCCATATATATATAAAGAACTTTTCATGAAAAGCAGCAATACTTACTTACAGCAATGAGTTAATACCAATACAATTCGAGAAAATCCCACTTCAAATTGAGCGATTTCTACTGAACTCACAAGCTTATTTTCAGAAAAACTTAAATCTATTGACTTTGATGCAGAAATATGCGATTGTGCTTAATATTTTCCGAAAATGAAAATGACGTGACTTTATATTGAAGTGTTGACAATTGAAAACAACGTCAAAAAAAGAAGGTCATTTTTGTTTTTATGACTTTTTGCAGTGCTGCGCCGATGTTGCACCGTTGTTAACGGTATTTTCCCTCTTAAGGCGGCTTTATCTTTATAACCTTTCTCTCGCTTATATAAACCAAAGTAATTGAAACTGTTCTGGCGCCGCAAGTCAACGATTAATGTTGGTATGTTAATTCTGAATGTCATTTTGTGTTAGATTATTTGACAGTCACGGCAGTCGACTGTCGACGAAAGAAATGTCGTTAGATTTCTATCTCGTAAAATGTGATGAAATTTTCTATACTTGTGTAATAGTCTGAGTAGTTCTACATCTTAATCATGAATCCACTGATTTACAACTGCTGCATTGTCAAGGTGAAATAAGTTTTTAAATTGTGGAAACGCACCTTCTAATATCCTTTTTCCGTTTGAAATACCAAATCGATAGTGCCATAGTAGGATATTCATACCACATCACAACTCCGTCCTGCATTGCAAAAAAAATTTTTTCCTTTCGATATGGAAACTTGTCTTCGTTAAAAAAAACTATTCTTTCAAAATCAGTAAAACTAAATTTTTTATTTAAGTGATTTGCAGTGTATGTGTATATATGTATGCATGTCTACGCAGATAAATTTACACATACATATGTATGTATATGTTTGTTGTGGGGGAAGAAATATATCATGTAATATCTGTCTATTTACACATGTAGGGTAAATTGTACTAGCGTTAGTTGAAGACTTGATATTTATTTTTTTTTATGAGCGTTGATAGATGGATGTAAGGTACTTGAGTTTTTTTGTATTATGCACGTTTCAGTTTGAAGGTAAACAAGCCTTAACATTTATTTCCCCCCTTTTTCAAACTAAACATGAACTACAATATATTCGTAATGTTAAACACACGCACACATATACACATAAATTTATTTCAACACTGTAAGTTTGCAAATACATGACTAAAGCAATATATTATGAACGTCTACACAAATTGTGTTTATTTACAAAAGATTTATAATTTCTTATTTATACACACTTATAATTTTAAAATAAAAAATAGCTTAAAAGATTTCACAAAACAAATTCAAGTTTTTTACTGTATTTTCATAAAAAAAATAAAATTATAGCAATAAAATTGAAAGGGAAAATGAATTGAAAGTATTTTCCATACATTCATTTTTTATTGCTTATTGATTTATATCAAAATTTAGTGCAACGGCGTTAAATCTATGTAATATAAGGTATTTTATTATTTACACACAGAAACTCTCGTTTTTTTAACTTAGTGTTCTTTTCCAAAGGAGTCTCTAATTAAGTTGACGTAGATCCTTATTCCATGATTTTTGGAAGGTTTCATTGCTCTCGTTGTTAATATAAAAATTTTCTTATCTACTTTCAGGAAGATTTTAGTGGAGCCAAATGAAGTGATTATGTCAGCAAAACTAAAAATTGCGTCTTTAAAGCATACCAGCATGTTTTCGAAGTTATATTTTTAATGTCCTTCATTTCAGTTAAAGTCATGAAAGAAACTCATCAAAGAAAGCAAATCAGTTTTTATTTTTATAATTAAACATGTGTCTCAAAACAAAGTCTATATTTAGTAGATTCATGAAAAATCCATAATTGTCACACGGACTGATAAAAATATTTTTCCAATCAACACTTTTATTTAAGAATAATAATCATTTGAAAATTTAATGGTGTTAATTAAACTGTTTACACAACAAAATTTGTAAACAAAAGTTTAATTGAAAATTTAATTTTTAAACAAAAGATTAACTGTCCCAATCAAGTTTTTAAACAAAAGTTTAATTGCAAACAATCGAAGAAAAAGCTGTGCTAAAAACCAAGTAAGATTTCTCCACTACCTACAAGATTTTATCTTTCAATATTAGAAATTGCTTCTTGTTTTTATGGTTAAGAATTGTCTTCATGCATTTCGATCCCGTTTGTGAAACTCATCAAATCCAATTTATCAACCTTTTATTTTTATTTAACTTCACTCAATATTCAAATGTCATAGTTTTTATTTAACATGGAATGTTACATATCACGAGAGTAAATATGGAACTCAGTCATAACAAAAGTTGTGACTTACTTAAGACCTTTTCTGTGAATAGGCATGTAAAACTGTTTTGAATTTAAATATAAAATGAAGTTATGTACATTTATATAAAAAATTTACTTTACAGAGGCTTGTTAAAAATTATATCCTTCAGGAAAAAAAACTACAGTGGAGTTCGACTATAATCAACGCCGGTTCTAACGAATTATCACGTACAACGAACCACTTATATGGTCCTACAAATTAATATGCTTATGCAAATTCCGGATATAACGAACTTTCACTCACAACGAACTTTTTTTAAGTCCTATAAGCAAGAGTTCATAAAAATTATGCCTATAAGTTACATGTTGTTGTCTGTTTGTTTTTAAATCAGTTTTTGTAACTCAAACATAAATAAATGTCTCTTAATAGTTAATTGTTTGTTTTTAAATTTTTCTATTTTTTAGAATGAAAATCATTAGTGTATTGTCTTTCTCTTCGAATAGCATAAAATGTTTACTCTGGTTATAACGAACTTCGCCTTCGTCCTTCGGAGTTTCGTTACAATCGACGGACTCTACTTTATATAACATAAGTGAGCATAAGCCTTATATTTGTTTTGAATTGAACTATAGAACCTTACTATAAATGAAGAGTCTCAGAAATATGTATTTATTATCATCCTTTCTTTCAAATAAAACAAACTAAGTGCCTTGTGTCAAACAGCTACACATCATAACTCATTTATTAAGGAAGTGAAAACGAGCTCATTCACATTACAAATCTAATAATTACCATTAAAAAATGTCAACAATATATACTCTAATTCATAAAATAAATGTCATAAGCAGAAAAGTGTGAAAATTCTCTTGTATTAAATAATTTTTCTATTATAATATTTATTATCATTTCACTCAAATGCCATGAAAAACTTTGTTAATCCGTTTTGCATTGTGTATAATGGAAAAGCAGCAAAGTAAGAGGAAACTTTAAATTGTAGCATGATGACAGATTTATGAGAGCGATGAAGAACAAGTGTAATGCATTATAAATATATGCAGTACATTATTCATACTTTACATAATCACAAACTTTACTTTCTTTAGCTACTTAAACACTTAAATATGTATTCCCCCTTTTGAATAAAAAATAAACGATTCCATGTTTGACGATCCCTGCACAGTGGGCATGTCTTTGCTGGTGTTGAAAACGTGAAGAATTTTTAACTCGTGACCAAAGTATTGGCGCCTTAGCTCTACAAGTTATTTAAATTTAAATAACTTGTGCAGGGATCGTGAAACATGGAATCGCTTATTTTTTATTCAATTATCATATCATAAATTATTTTTAGGTTAAGTTAGTACAAGCTAAGATAGTTTCCGTTAAGTAAGGTTAAGTTAAATTTGGTTAAGTTGGGTTGAGTTACTTTAATTGAGATTAATGCCCTAATTCTATTCGACGATTGTATCGTCTTGGCTATGGACGAAAAAAACTTCAGTTGTGATTCTTTAAAACTATTATTATTATTGTCTATGCTAGCAGGTTCGTGTATTTGCTTTAAAATTTTGTCCCAAACATTCCAACAAATCTTTTTTCATATATTTTTCATATTATTGTATAATACTTAAATCTAATTTTTATATACATATATAAAAACCATGGCAATAATATTTTTATTTTTAATTATAAAAGACAACAACTATTTTTGAATAACATAATTTAGAGAAGAACTCAAAAGTATTTTCAAAGAAAAACGTTCTAAATCTTCTTACTGAATTTGGGCATTTGTCGTGTTATGTTAGGTTAGGTTAGGTTAAACTAGGTTTAGTTAGATTAAGTTAAGTAAGTTTAGATTCAGTTAGATTAATTTAAATTAGGTTCCGGTAATTTTGTTTAAGTTTAATTAATGAGTTAGGCGAGTTAGGTTAGGTTCAGCTAGGTTTATTTTCATTAGCTGAACTCCTGTTCACGTAGGTTAGGTTAAGTTGCGTTAGCTTGAGTTGCAAGTAGGTTTAATTTAGCTATGTTTAATTAGGTTCAAAAGAGGAGCAATTAATATTGACTCAATCTACTACGGATTATACTTATGCTATATAGCAATTTGTGCACCATAAAAAAGAAATGTGACGAAAGTTCCTAATAAAGAAAACTAAATCTATAAAACTTGGTTTGGTTAAGAACCTAGTTTCCTCAATATAGGATATTATATATATATATATATATATATATAAATACACATAATATGTCTTCTTTCATCATTTTCCTGACAGGTTCTATATGTTACATCATCAACAGCAGTCATTCGATCCAAGTTTTCCTGTTTGTCCTTATATTAGACTTGCCTTTTTACTCTTATAGTCTTTTTGGTCTTTTCCTCACTTAAGTTCCCCCGCTACTGTGGTCACTCTTCCTATTCTATCTCTAATATGTTTCCATTGTTTTAGTTCGTTTTTTTAATTTTTTACAAATGGTTTGGCATTTTCTGGTATTTTTCGTTCAGTTATGGTTCCTTTTTGGCAAACTTATCCACTTTTTCGTTTCCAGCAATATCCTGACATGCTGGAATTCATATTACCTCAGTGTCTCTGCAATACCTTCATGAGTTTATCTCACTTTTGGATTAAAGAAGGTTTTAAGATTTAACTTTATGATTTCTTAAGGCTTCGATAACTTCGCTACTACTCGTAAGGATACGTATTGGTCTTCCATGATATCCGTTATCTCAGTTTAAAATACTGTATTATGATCCAGCATTTGAAGGACTCATGTTGTAAAATACGCATGTGTATAGGACAGTTCTAGGGATATTCCCTATTATTGTTACTCTCCCCCCATTCCATAATTGGCGGTGTTATGATGATTTAGATAGTTTGTAGATATCTAATTGGGATTTTATTACAAATGCCAGTGGTGAATTTGCCACTCTTCCCTTTTCTCGGAGAAAGTCGCATATAATTAGGTTAACTTAATTTGGGTAAGGTTAGGTTAACTTGGTTTGTTGATTGGTTTAAGTGGGCGCCTTCTTCACGTAGGCATTATTCAAGTAGAATCTAAATGAGTCCTTTTTGAAAGACCACTCCACTCGTCGGTCTCAATCTATGTAGCACCGTTTTTAAGTATTCCGATACGGTGATCATTACTAGATCCAACCCAATACGTTGAGTTATCTGATAAGGTCACTCAACCCCATCTCAGATAAATTTCAAAGGTCGTCTAGTGCATTTCTGCTTAAAAACTTGTGTCTCGTGAGGTGCAAAGCTTAGAGTCCGTTTTGAAAGACCACTCCACTTGTCGGTCTCAATCTATGTAGCGCCGTTTTGAAGTATTTCGATACGGAGATCGTTACTAGATCCAACCCACCACGTTGAGATATCTGATAAGGTCACTCAACCCCATCTCAGATAAATTTCAAAGGTCGTCTAGAGCATTTCTGCTTAAAAACTTGTGTCTCGCTTAACATTCGCAAAGAAAGTGGAAGATTATAGTTAATTTTAATTATTATTTTTCACACTTAATTTGTTTCTATATTTATGATTTGAATGGGATAAAGTTCATATCACTTTTTAAGCCAAATTACATGTGATAATTATTAATGAACAAATAACATCAAAGTTAGTTGTAAATATTCTGACAAAACATAGTTGAACGAAACATCTAGCCGTTTTCCAAGGCCACTAAACCTTCATCAACAGCGTTCTTCTGTGTTTGGTCCACTGTGCGTGGTATTACTTGATGCAGATTTCTGCCTTATATACAAAACTTTTTTTGCAAATGGATTATGAGAAATGTTTTGATTCATCGTTTTACAATTTTCTGAAAGGTGCTTTGTAATGAAAGCTCAAATTTACCATCTCTTATTTACAACATTTTCTTCTTTGGTTTCTTCTCTTCATCTTTGGCAGAACTCATTATAGGACAGACCTATCCTGCTAACATGTCTGCCGACCATCCAGTGTTGCGTTATTACTGCAACGAGCTTGGAGATCTCCCTACGGTTCCTATTTGTTAATTGTATTGTAGCCAGGCCACACCTTCTTAGCAACCTTGCACGTGACTATTTTGCGCCATCTGCATTCAGCCTTATAGAGATAATGCTTGAATATACCGTTTCGATTCGGCATTGGAGGCACTCACACCATAGACAGCTCTAGCAAACTCATCCGCCCGTTCGTTAGCTAAAAAGTTGCTGTATACTGGAACCCAGATGAGGGTGAGGTCAACCTGACCACTCAGTCAGATAGCACACGCTAGCTTTGTCCAACTAGAATAGGGGAAGTGGTACATGATCTAAGAGTCAGAAGAGCTGCTTGGCTGTCGATAAAGATAAGTTGACTTAAGCTTTTATTATTTTAAATTAGCTTGGTTTTTTTTAGATTAAGGTTAAGATTGGTAAGGTTCAGTGAAGATAGATTAGGTTTGCTTAGGTTGGGTTAAGTTAGTTTAGTTTAAGTTAAGTTAGGTTAAGCTAAATAAAGTTAAGTAAAGTTGTGCATTGTTTACCTATCAGGTTAGCTTTGGTTAGTATGACTACTGCAGGCACCAGAACGAAGCTTATGGAAATTTGGCAATTAAGATGGCCAACTATTTTTTTTTAATGTTTATTTATTGAAAATACATATTATTTTAATTAAAAAATAAACAAATAGTGTGAATATAACTTAATTACCCAATTCACAATCTACTGTAGATTGTAGGTTGTATTAGCTAAAACTACGGTAGTTGTGAACGGCCTGTTGTAAGTGTTGTTAGACTTTTAAAAATGACGAACATTCAAAAAGAAGAAGAGAAAGAATAAATATAACGAAAATAAATATAATAATAAAATGAAAAAAATAAAAAAACTTTGGCATTATGTGCAAAATATCCTGCAGAAATGTTAATAGTGGATCCTGGTGACTAAAAAATAAAGAAAATTTACAATTTCATAAAAAATCAAAAAATTTCAGGCATTTCTGAAGAATACAATCACTCTTATTCCAGCTTGCTTCTGATTTTGCAATTTTTGCAAACTTCGCGATAAAACCGACTTTTTGCATGCTTTCAGTTTCCTAACAGTTCTGCCGATTTTTAAAAAATATTAGACTTTGTTATCATCTCGCTTTTAGTAGCTTCCCAGTGAAAAAGAGACTCCAAAAAAGTCATGAAAATGTAGAGTTTACGATGCGGAAGTAGTGCAAATTTCGATCCGATCTAATGATTTTTACATAGGGTTGTCATTGCAAGAAGTTCTCTTTTTCAATGTCTGGTCATTGAATTGGAAGCGATATTAAGAAAAATTTCCTTTTTTGTGTTCTATGATAATATTTTCATCTAGGAAATATGGTAAATAGTTGCCTTTTTTAACAATTCGTTTCTTTTTATACGAATTTAAGCAAATAACTTTTAAATTTTCGACTAAAATTAGTTCATAAATTTCTTTAAAAAAAATGATTTTTTTTTAAATTCTGGTGAGTATTTTCTAAGACTATGGAGGAGTTACAAGGTTTTGTGTTATCTAAAATAAGCTTCTATATGGTTTTTAGCTCACTCTCGGCAAATTAAAAATATCGATTTTTTGGAAGCAATGAAAATGTACTTCCGCTAGAATGACTTCCATTTTTTTCACTGGGTTTTTGCGAATTTTCGCAATTTTTATTGATTTTTTTGCATTCTTCACATTTTTGGCTATTTTTAGTTAATATTTTTAGTTTAAAATTTTGCAAATTCTTGCGATTTTTTGCAAAGTTTGCACTAAAAGCGGCTTTTTGCATGGTTTTTAGCGTCCTAACAATTATGAAGGTTTTAAAACATTATTAGACTTTTTTTATCATCCTGCTGTTAGTAGTTCTTTGTTAATTTTCGTCATTTCGCGAATTTTTTATTTATTTAATAAAGAAATTTTAAGGTAAATGTAATTAAAAAATATTAGCACTTTTTTTAAGCTTATGCATTCCTGATGCCATTCTAGGACATTCATCTAACATAGGGAAAAATTTTGTAGGTGTCCTAGCAAACTCTTCTATGGAAAATACCTACAACATTAGACAACTATTGTACAGCTTGACGGGATTACTACACTTACAATAGGTTGCGAATTGAGCAAATGTATACACAACGTCCCAGCATTACGAGCTCTCAACTATAATCCATATCAATTGTTACATTATTTCTAATTTCATATAATATACAATAAGCTTTGATATATTTATAGATACAATATTTATTTGCTAGCAAAAATTTGAAAAAAAATTAATTTCATATTAAACAAAAATAAAAGGAAGGGTCAAAAGTTAAAAACTAAATGTATTAGTTAGGTGATCCATTACCAAAAAAAGATAAGCAATTTGTGGAGTTTAAGCATTGTATGAAAAGAAAGTACAGGACCCTGATTAGTACAGAAGTGAATTTCTTAGGGACATGGTGTCTTTAGCAATATTTACACCGCTTTGCACTGATGGACTCCCCGTACTGCGGGCATTGCCAGGAATTTGTTTAGAACGCTAAACGTGTGTTTTTCATCTTTTCTAGATATAATACGTAAAGGTCAATTCTCTTACAGCAATTAGGTACTTAGATTAGAGTGTACAAAATTACACAGTTGATGCAAAATTCAGTTGCCAGGTAAAAGCAGATTGCAAGTTATGTGAGGTCAGTTCTTCAAGAAATTCGTAGAGCTCCGAAAAGAGAGCACCAGGGGTCGCATAACTTATTGATAATAGTTAGGAAAAACCTCTACGCTAATACTACTGGGAATAGGTAAAAAATTTTAGATGTGATGTGATTTAGTATGTAGGTGCAGAAATAACAAATCGTATATACGAGTGCTTCGAACCGCTGTTATAAAAATTCCACAAAAATAGTTAGGTTAGTTCATGTTAGATTAAGGATATTTTTACGTTAAAAGACGCTCTTTTTGCTTAAAGTTTTTTGTAAGAACCCTGGCTAATGCAGACAAACCAAATTAATCGTGCTATTGGAGTGTGTTGACTATGGAACAAATTACAAAACACTTTAACGCTGATATTGTAGTGTGTTGGCTATATAACCATTTGCTATATTTAAGTGCCCGGGTGCAATATCTGAACAGACACAGTCACATCAAAATCATAGATTTTTGGGACGTGCGTTAGTGTCTATGCATATCAAAGCGACTTCCTTCGTGGAAATTTTTTTTAGAAAAGAGCCATCGAGGAAGTAAAATAAATATTCTAATGGCAACATAGCATAAAATAATGCACCTACTTAGCACCAGAGGCGCTGCAACGCATCTTTAAAACTGAGCAAAATGCAAATTATAAGAGTAGTAAGACGAATTAAGCTTAATTACTTTCTACTTCACTATCTGCGCACTCTTCAGTGTAAATTTATCGTACATTCCTCTGTGGGCCCCTTAAAACTAAGACCACTGTCTGTGAGAGATTTAAGGGTTCCGTAATAGGTACATACAATTTATTACTAACTGTCTTGTAATCTATAGGAAGTTAACCAACCACGTTAACCTTTGTTTGGCATAAAGACTGTTTAGATCGAAATATTTCAGACATGTGGACCAGAAGTAGTGGAACGGAATTAAAAAAATAGCAAAACACATTCAAAAACAATCGCGTAAAAATGTTATGTATGTAAGTACTCGTAAGTCCATTCACGTTAAATTCTTTGCTTATCACGGTTAGGAACAACTGCCATGAGTAATAACCAACCCTGTTATATATTTTTAAGTTAAAAAATTCTTAACTATTATATTATAGAAGCAAAATTCTTTGAAAAGTATTATCATTTTTCTTTAGTCTTACCTGTTTTATATTTTTAGGGTAGTATGTAATAAAAGTTTTGCCGGATGTTTGCAATCATAATCTTATGAGTATACATGTGTGGAAAAACAATTGCATGTACTTAAAACAAAAATAGATTCTTCAACAGGAAGGATATAGATACATGCACATTCACATATTTATTTACATACATACATATATATCTACATCTACATTCTTACTCACATTTGTATTTACTACATATTAACACAGCAGCAAATCCAGTAACTAATTAAAAATGTATGGCAGCAACAACAAAGGACTGAAATATTCTTGTAGTTTGTGTAGGGAGTAGAAGTTTATTGTAAAATGAAGTGAATAACTTCAGTTATGAAACAAAGGTAATGATTGAATTATTGTTTTTCATATGGCTTAAAAATTTTAAGTATCCTTACAATATAATCTACATATCATTACTTTAATATAAAAAGGCCCTAACTTATTATTTTTTTGAAATCGAGATTTTTGCGTTTTTCGATACAGTAGATGTTCTTCTATCGAAATATACAAAAAACTCGATTTCAAAAAAAAAAATAATAACTTACGGCCTTTCTATATTAAGGTAGCGATATATAAAATAGTTGTGTGTATTTTTAAGTAACCCATGATCTCTGAAAATATAGGAGCTGTGGAGCTGAAATTTTCAACACAGGTTCAGGTTAATACATGGTAGGTTTTTGGTTTGTTTTCAACCTAAAAAAAATGAACACTGTATGCACTAACTTATACAGGATGTTTTTTTAGAGGTATAGAACTTCGAATTGAAATAAAACACAAGAAAATCGTTTTAATGTCCATCAATTTGGCTTTATTGGAAGGATAATTTTATGCCATTAATGTTTAAATATGATTTCGGGCATGTGGCCGCCGCGGCTGGCTCGAATAAAGCCAATTCTACAGGTCCAATTTTCAACCACTTTTTCGAGCATATGGGGCCGTATGTTGGCAATAACGCCACGAATGTTGGCTTCCAAGTCCCCTAACGTTTCTGGTTTGTTGGCGTAGACGAGCGACTTCACATATCCCCAAAGAAAATAATCCAATGGTGTCAAATCACACGATCTTTGTGGCCAATTGACAGGTCCATTCCGCGAAATTATGCGCTCATCGAATGTTTCCTTCAATAAATCGATTGTGACGTGCGCTGTGTGGCATGTTGCGCCGTCTTGTTGGAACCACAACTCATCCACATTCATGCCATCCAATTCGGGAACAAAAGTTGATGGACAAAGCTCCAATTGCTGTGCACGGTGGCGAATCGATTCATTCGGGTCCTCTTCAACACTTTATTCTACAGCGGCAATTGTTTCTTCGGTGCGCACTGTTCGACGTCTCTGCGGATGCGTATTATCACATACAGTAAACGTAGTGCGAAAACGATCCATGGTTAACCGAATTAATTGCTCTGATGGACGATTATGTCGACCATAAAATGGACGGAGCTTGCGGTAAACTTCGCGAACTGAACAATTATTTTCGAAATAAATTTGCACGATTTGCAAGCATTGTTCTTTTGTCAACCTGTTCATGATGAAATGGCAAACCAAACTAAATATTAATCACTTGACAGCTGACAAAATGACCGCCAGTTAAAAAAGTGATGCCAACTTAAAGTTCTTTACCTCAATAAAAAACACCCAATAATTAAAAATAAATAAATTAATTGAGGGTAAGACAACGTTTGCCGAGCTCAGCTATTATTATTATTATCCCTGCACGAAATTGAGCCGGCTCAAGACTAGTCACGTGACCACTTCCCAAGTTATAGGGTCCAATCCAAGTTCTAACACTCCCTATAAAGCAGACAAGTCACTTTTATATGTGGATGGCAAAAGATGGGGTTAATTGATACTTTGTATATACCTTGTGACTTGCCACTATAGAATAATATAAATAATTTTATAAATGTCATTCCGACATTTAGCTGTAACAATGAAAACTTATAAATTTTTTTATTGTTACAATGATATTTTATTTTTGATCAGAAATTTTTTGAGATTCGAACTGACAACCTCCTGCATGACAGGCTTGAACACTACCCACTCGACCACAGGGCCACTCATGTTTCAAAAATATATATGTCAGTTAAGCTTGTGTTATTACCTAAGTATAGTTAAGAGACTGGAGGGAACAATTAACATCTAGGCGCACGGCAGGTCGGTATCACGCCCATAAGAAGAAAATAAATAAAATGTACGCTAGTTAGCTGAAAGTTGATAAACAAGTAGGTCTAGATTAGCAACTAACTAGAACAATTTGAAAACCCGGAGATTTTTGAAAGGCGTCCGGGGCTATTCCAATAAAGCACACAATTAAAAGAGCAAGTTTAAAATATTTATCTCAAGCGATTTTGGAATAATGCAAAGTTATAAAGTTTAGTTGAAAAAAGTGGGGTTTAACACGCCCATACAATTTAAACCTCCTATTTCATGTGCTTCGGATCGGCAGATTTAAATATACTATTTATTTAAATATTAATATCCGTTTCCAACGAAACTTGACATGTATGATTGGCACTGGAAAAAAATTTATTTAAAAAAGGTGGGTGTATTACCGCCCATAAAAATTAAGTAACTAAATTGCGCTAGAGAGCTGAAATTTGATACGCAAGTAGGTCAAGATGAGAAACCAAATAGAAAAATCTAAAAAATTCAAATATTTTAACCAGGACTGGCAGGGCCCACGATAATTTTGTAGTGAAGCCTTTAAGTGAAGCTTTAACTAAAAGCTATCATCTTAAAAATGGTACGATGATATTTGAACGCTGCTCATTACAAAATCTTGAGTTTAAAAAAGTGACGGAGACTGGGGGTAACGGCCATAACATTTGAAGCTAGAATTTGCACTAGAGAGGTTAAATTCAATACACAAATAGATCTAATTCAGAGATCACCAAGAAAGATTTAAAATCCTGGAAGTTTCGATTGGGGAGCATGGACACGCACTTTAAGCTCAAAACTAAGAATTAAAGTTAAAGGATTTACGAACAGGAAACATCTGAAATCACCGATTGTTAAATTAGGGAAATAGGGCCACGTTTATAAAATTGTTATCGAAATATTATAGGGTAGAGAACAGAAATTTTGCAAAAAAAAATAGGCTTAGGTAAGTTACCAACTAGATAAATTTAAAACACAAGCTACTGTGTTGAAACCTTGAATGTTCATTTCACTCATGCTAGCATTTAATTTTGCGTTTTCTAAAGGACTACGTCTAAACAGACTTTAGATAAATAGGCGGGGTCACTCCCACTAAAATTTACACTATATTTTACATATTTCTACTTAGATGACTGTTAAAATTAAGCAAATTACTCGGTCCTTATTATGACACAATGGTGCAGATATCACCCTATAACCCACTATTTTATGTAACTCTGCCCTTTTGAACTGGCGCAGACATTATGAATACAACTCTAACAAACTAGAAATTCAAAGCTTAAAATGCTTTATTAAGAAAACCTTCCAAAAAGTAGTCAGATCCTCACAAAACATAAATGTGAAAAAAGGCCAAGTTCCTTTCCAAAATTTCGGCCATCAAAAGCAGTGAGATAAAAATTTTGACCAAGCTCATGCTTGGTACAATACCTATCACTGCAATTTGGTATGCATTATATAAACTTGTAATCGTAAGGGTGTTATATAATTTCGAGATAATTTGCTAACTTGGCAAAATTTCGTATAAAATACAAAATTGCTTTTCATTATTTACAAATTTATTTTATAATATAAACAGTAGCCCAATTCACAATCTTGTGCAAATGGTCTTGCATCGTTGCATGGTTTAGCATATTTATACTCACCACTAAGAATTGTTAAGTGGTGGGTATCAATATACTAACCATTTTGCACATGCTGCGATGCAAGACCATTTGCACAAGTTTGTGAATTGGGCTATTGTGTTTTATAAATTTACAAAAAAAAAAAATTTTTAAATGCAAAATTTTGTTATTTGCAGACAAAAAGTATTTCGTAAAATAAACGAATATCATTTCTACTATTTACGAAGCATTTCGTGCCGTTAAAACAACGAATCTTTTCGTAAACCACATATTTCGTTTATTTCACCTATGAAATATTTTGAGTATAGCAGTCAACGTTGATTTTAAGGTTCCGTACATATACCAAAGTGAAGAGGAACCCTATTGGTTTTCGCTGCGATGTCCCTTCTGTCCGTCTGTCTGTCTGCATGTTTGTCTGTCACAGTACGTTTTCTTGTGAACCTTAAGAACTTTCATAGAATATGTAAAACTTTTCCCGCTACAATAAAAAATATATGACAAACAAAAATTAAAAGGTATTCTTACCAGCAACGAAACATATTGAAATTCAAACCGACAATTATATATAGACACTTGAATTTTTTCAAAATTAGCGTATTTTTATGTAGACTACACCAAATAAAAAATTCTAAATTAAGGGGTATTCAATCAGTTAATGCAATTTTGACAACTTGCTATAACTTGGAAATCGTAAGAGAAAAACTATTGAAATTTTCAAATACTCTAAAACTAAAAATACCAAATACCAAAATTACAAAATTTCGAAACAAAAAATCACCAAACTAAAAAAGAGCTTAAATGAAAAAAAAAATAATAAATCGCTCAAGTGAAAAAAAATCACCAAAAGTAAAAAGTTGCTAAAACGAAAAAAAAAACAAACGAAAAAATCGCTAAAAAATCGAAAAGGGCGCCAAAATTTAAAAAAAATTTTTTAACTAAAAAATTACTTAAACTTAAAAGCAACCCTAAAAAATCGGCAAAACTACAAAGAAAACACTAACTGCCTGTTCCAGGATATCACTCACTTTCGTTCGCAAGCATTTTAAACGACAAACAGCTGTTTTGCGTTCCACTAAAAGCCTTTAGCACGACAAGTCGAAAGAAAATGAATGCGAACGATAACGTAAGCATTTCAATACAAATTTGCGCCCCAATAAAAATTTTTCTAGTCATTTGTACGAACTCAAATGTCAAAACCAGGCACTTGTATTTTTATTGTCGACTGAGACAAAAAATGAATTAAATTATTTTTAATAAATATAATATTTAAATAAAATATTTTGCTTTGCTAATGAGCAAATATAATACCGGCTTCGATGGAAATGGGTTTGTTGCGTAACCCGTCGTTGGTGGTCTCCTCATGCCTGAGCTTATAAGCAGCGGTTTCGCGTCCTTTGACTGGTCTTTGTGATACTATTCTCTAGGTATGTATGTGTTCGACAACAGCTTCGATGAATAAAGATTTTCTGCTTAGCACCACTTCCGCTAGTTATAATGAAAGTTGGTAAGAAACTATAGGTCTTATGTACAAGAAAAAACGGTGAAGAAGCTAGCATAAATTCCGCTGGGCCTTAATAGTGGGTTAAAACATTATGCGCCGATTAATATCAAATTGCATGGAGGAACTCATTAGCACCTGAGGCAATGTCACTTACTTTGCGCCAGTTTTTTCTTATACATCAGGCCGTATTTATTCATCTAAGCAGTTGTTCCACTACACAGAGGTGAAAATCCTTAAGCCATCCAGCTATGCAGAAAACTCTTCTAAATGGAGCCGGTATTCGGTGTATTATACATACATAAATGCAAAAATAATGTATGTACGTATGTACATATGTATATGTATTTAAATATATATGTCCATACGTAGAGAAGAGAGTCCTTAGGATCGGACGAAGGCCAGCTATAAAAAAAAACTTCGAAGTCGCAGTTGCGCATACATACATACATATAGACATATGTATGTACATATGTATGTATGCACAGATGAAAATTATTGCAGCTGTCCAAAGGCCGCCAAGATAGAACAAGTTTTCTGGGTCTGTTGGTATTTTTAGAGGACCTAAAGATAATGACAATAACCTAAATAAATGGGCTGTTGGTCATTTTTCCATTTGGGTGATTGATTTTTCACAAAATTTTACATAGCTTGTGGTTTTTCTGTCCTTATTTCGCATAAATAAAAACCCTTGAGTAATTCTGAAAACTTTTTATCATTAAAAGAAATTGGTTTTTTAACTTTATTTTATTTTTTTTTTGAGTGCCACTTGTTGCAGGTTAAATTAAAACAGAGTTTTATTTTTTAAAACACAATTCACACATTTGAACGATTTTTTATTCCCATTTGACGATGAATGTGTAAAATTGTTGATGTGGCAATATGGATATTTGACAACGGGTATACGGCTTACGTTAGAAACGTAAAGCCAATCGAACGATAAGTCGAAAGATAGTGGAACACTTTTATAGAAGAAAATGAGTGACTTACTTTCGTTCTCTTAAGTTTTCTTTCGACATCGTGGGGCAGGCAGTAAAACTAAAAAAGGCCGACACAAAAAAGTCTAAATCAGATAAGAAATTCGATTAGACTAAAGTTCGTATAGTATTACAAATGAAGTGTAAATATTTCGTTCTCAGACCATGGACGTTGAAATTATATTCCAAAACATCTCGTGTGAACTAAGAACAGTTAAAAAACATGTTTTTCATTTTCAGTATACTGAAAATGCGATAAAGAAAGTTATTGTACGGCAGTGGGCCAAAGTACCGCACGATCATATTTTTGCAATTAATTTTTTAATGGTTTGAAGGCCATAGTCAAGCAAAAAGGTGGCCACATCGAGCTAAATTGAATGGACCTTTCAATTTTGATTATTTCCACATATTATATAATTAAAATCAATAAAAAATGGTTTCACGTTTAGACATCACCCAGAAAAATAATAATAAAGAGAACAACTGCTTGTAAAAGCGTTCTTTTTTACACTATTGCAATAACTTTTTGTGATGAGATTTATTTGTGTGAAATGTATTGGAATCACTGAAAAACTCAATTTTGTTAAAATGCGACCATCGATATAAAAATTAACAAATACCATCGTTTAACGAAATCTGTCCTGCAAGACGAAATCTGCGATACATTTATTTCTATTTCTTCTTTTATCTCTCTCTCTCTATGCACAACTAATTATCCAATTATCAATTATCGGCGGACAAGATTTGTCGTTCGTCCCAGTTGTATTCCTAGCACAAGTTGAAAACTAATTTTTTATTAAAATAATTTTTTATTTTGATTGAAATTTGTTGAATATTTTTTTATAAAATACATATATATATATATACATACAATGATTAGAAAATACAGAAATGGGAAAATATTAAAAAATAAACAAAACAAAACAACAGTTTTTAATTTTTATATTCCAAAATTTTTTTTGTTCGTAAATTTCGCGAAACTTTTTGTAAATTTAAGAATAATTTTGTACTGAAAAGAAAATGATAACAAAACAAAATTTGTTTATTTTACAAAAATTTCCAATTTTATAAAAATGTTTTATTTTCTTCTTAATTCAATAAAATAAACGAAAAATAATTATACGAAATAATTGTTGTAACTTGAAGAAATTCGTAAAATTACAAAATCTGTTTCCCTGCATAAGCCACAAATATTTTTGTAAAATGTACAAAATTTTCATTTATTGTACAAAAATTAAATTACGAAAAAGTTTTTCGTATTTTTAAGCATGGAATATTTTGAGTGTATATTTTTCATTTAAATCAATTGATTCGCTCGAGAGATATCGTTTAGGAAAATTATCAGAAAAAGCAGTTTATTTTAATAACTCCAAAAGTTCTTGTCAACTTAATTTTCAGGATTAATTTACTTTTGTGAACTTGAAAAAGTGCGTCTAAATTATTTTTATTGTATTCCTAAGATATGTGGCTTTTCCAATACTATGAACTTGAATTTCAAAGTTGAAATAAGTAATAAATTAATAAAAAGATAATAGTAAAGTAATATATGATTTATATTAAAATCCAGATTTATTACGAATATAATTATTGTTGTGACTAAATATAAAATGTATTTACATATGTACATATATTTTGTCATTTAACTAATAAACAATTTGAGGCATTACTAAAATAAAAAGATAAATCTTTTTTAAAACCACAAAAAAATGCTAATTTTCATTATCGTTTCATGTGTAAATTTTGTAACATGAAACTTTTTAATAACAATAATCACTGAATTTATAGAGAAAATTTCCACGCTGTGTTTGTCGAGCTGGCAGAAAGAAGTAAAATTTACATTTATTATATTTTATGTGCTGCCATTAAAATGATTTTTTTTTTGTTTAATAATTTCAACTCATGAATAAATTCTGAATTTAACTTTTTGATTCAGCCAACGAAAAGCATGAGTTGCATTAACTTTTGTTTTTTAAGCTCGCTCTGTCTATGTGTGCGCTTTTATCGCTATGCTTGATGCTTTTTATTTTTAAAAGCCCTTGAAACTCATACTACATAAGCCATAGTATAGAAAAAGACTTACTGGCAGACTTTTTAACAAATATTTACATATTTAAGTTGTTAATAATGGCAAAAGAGTTTTCTAAAATTATGGCCATTAACAACAGCGTTTAAAGAAATGAAAAAAGCGATTTTATTAATTAATCTTGTTTGTCAACAAACTTATTATACACAAGCTTTAACGTGCGACTTCTCGAAGTGGCAAGATATAAAATAAAAGCTGACAAAACTCTTTTAAGAAGTTATAATTTATACAAGTACGCTGGAATTTAAAAGTTAAAGTAAGTTATTTGTTGCTCGTCTGCTAAGAGTATTATTCCGACATTGTGTGGAGTTTGAGTAAAGATTAAAATTGAATTATTTTCATGCACACGAGCAACTGATAATTCCAATTCCAGTCTTTTTATGGTGTCATGAGGACTGATTTTGTGAGTTGCAACCAATAGCAAAAGAAAGGACAATATATTTAAACAGTTTAAGGATTAAACATTTTAACGTAATAGAGAGTTGAACCTGATGCACTATTGGCAAGCATTTGACATGTGCAAAAAGAGATTAGTAAAAATCAAATAAAAAGTTTTAATAAATGCATACAAAAATATTTAGTGCCATTTTTGTACCTTAAGATTCATTGAAAACATCTCAAAAATATAGTATTTTACAAACCTGTAATTTTTCGAATCAATATGCTTAGCATCTTTTATTTTTGGTACCATCTAGTTCAAAAAAGCATTATACGGGAGGGCTACTTCAAAAATTAATAAAAAAAAAATATATTTACTTTGAATGTACTGAAAATACATGCATGATACTCTAATTTAGAATTGACTTCTCATTTGTTTTAAATAAAAACTGAATATAACAACTCTAGTTGCTTTAAGAAATGTTCCAGTAAAGCTTCCATAATGACTTGGCTTAGCTGTAATAAAATGCTCATAAATATATTATTACGGCTTTCATTTCGCTGGCTATCGAACATCGCAAATCCAATGTTCAATTCATATTATGAGCATCGAAAATTTCGTTGAGCAACGAATTTTCTATCGAACAGCATTTAACTTTCGATAAAGTATTTTAATCTTTTTATTTTAAACGATTGTTTTTTATTAGTGTTTTTATGGGAATTTTTACAATTTAAGTTTAAAATTTGTAAACGCACTAATAATCCCAAAATTATATTTTACTTATTCAGTAAAATATTTTTTTAATAAAATACATTGAAATTGATTATTGAGGGGTTTAGCTGGATCCTATGCGCATTTCACTGTTGCTAATGCAGATCATCAGGGAACCTTTACCCAAAGTTTCTTAGAACAACTAGAGTCATTATGTTATAAACTTTCATTTAAATAAATGAGAAGCTCAACAACAAATAACAAAGTTGAAACAAGAACTCAATAATCAACATGTTTTTTATTTTCTTACTTTACCATTACTACAATGACTGACTTTTTTTCAGCATCAAATTGTAGATATAAAGAGTATGTAAAAAGAAAATAAATGTAAATAACAACAACAGCTATTCAAGATAGAGTGTTGCCACACAAGTATTTTTTTGACCGGGTGCCGTCAAATTAATAATTAGTGTTTTTATGGGAATTTTTACAATTTAAGTTTAAAATTTGTAAACGCACTAATAATCCCAAAATTATATTTTACTTATTCAGTAAAATATTTTTTTAATAAAATACATTGAAATTGATTATTGAGGGGTTTAGCTGGATCCTATGCGCATTTCACTGTTGCTAATGCAGATCATCAGGGAATAAGTAAAATATAATTTTGGGATTATTAGATTGTTTTTTATTTTTACGTAAAAATGTTGTAAATTTTAAAATGTCACTTTGTGTGACATTCACAATAAGGAAAGTCTTTGTCGAATGCTCGTCATAATACTGTTACGTTTAAATTTTATTAAACGTGTGAGTTCTTTTGATTGCTCAAAAATAAAAATAAATAACAACACGATTTTCTTATTTGCTGAAACTGAACTTCCTTTTATTCTTGACTAAACCAATTACAACTTGTCTTTTCTTATTTACTTCTTAACGTTATTATCCACGGCACGATGTCTTTTACTTTCAACGATGTTCACTCTACTAAATTACAATTTGTACTGACTGACTTTTCACATACGGCAGCTCTTTTTATACTACCAAACCGGATCTAGAATATTCGCAAATAGATGGCGTAGCAACATGCATGCATATATGTATGTACTTAGTAAAAACCAACTGGAAGAAACTATTTCCGCTCGAACGCTTTGGCTGTTTAGGCGTGTTTGTTTATTGGTAGCCAGATGTTCAAACAGTCTTCTAGCACAATCGGGAAAATTCATGTCGCCGTTTCTAGATGTTTGTAGGTGATTCGATTGGCCGTTAGTTTTTGAATTTTCAAAGTAATGACTTGTATGTTGGTAGTGCAGTACCTGTGTTCTGTAACTTGTGAGAAGTTTTCACATCGAGAAAAATCAAACAATTATATTGGTTGTCCTGTTTTTCACAGGCTGATTCATATACAACGTGAAATAAGCTTACAAGAAACATGAGCAAGGAACTAAGTTTTTTGTTAGTCATCCTGTGTTTCACAGAATGGCAACAAACTTTTCGTTTGGAAAAGTTCTCACCAAAGTTACAGAACATAGGCACAGGGTGCTATTTTTAGTACAGGGTGGTTACCATAAGTGTTCGCACTTTTATTTTTATACGTGTATGTCTGTAGCTTTGTACACAATTGTTGTTGCTATAGTGCTTGCACGTGAATATGTTTGTACGTTTAGTGCTTTAGTTAAATACTTCTAGATAGTTCTTTGCATTAACCCTGTAGGAATATTTTTACGTAACAATAACAAATGAAAATTCGTTCGACAATAAGGGCCTATTACTATTCTTAATCAATTTCATCTGTTAAGCGTAAAATAAAAATTTCGAAAATTTAGTGCATTAATGTTCATACATATCGCACACTAAAACATAACTCAAAAAATTTCAGATGCTGAGTACTGGCAAACAACTGTTGATAGTGTACAAATGACGCAAGTATGTAATAAAAAAACAAGCATAAAGTGTGCGATATGTTTATTCGGGAAATTTTGAAAAACGAGTAAATTTTTATTTGATGTTCTACAAATTACTCAATTTAGTGACATTCGAAGTTAAGTTGAATAAATATTTCAACGTCAAAGTCAATTGTTAATAAGAGAAGCCAAATTTTAAATCTAAATCTTTGACAAAAAAAAAATGTTTTTATTCATTCTTTGGAAGTAAAAAATGTTATGGTATAATGGTATGAGATTTACAGAAATTTTGAATTTTTAAGGTTGAATAGTTGATAAAACAAAAACAAATAATTTTTAGTTATTCTTGGAGTAAAACTGGAAACAAATGTTGGAATGTTTTTAAACTCAATAGAGTGTAATTCCAACTGTGATATTAGAAGTGTAGAAAAGGCTGTGATATTTTATTTTTATTTTATTTATATTTGCAATTATTTTTTACGTTATGTGTTTTATGTTGTACATGTTATGTCTCTTTAAAATACATCCTAAAAACTTAAAAGTAAATTGGAATAAAAGATAAATCCTCTTATTCAAAAAATTTTTTTATTTTAGCTTTAAAGTTCATAGTAGTTGCTAAGCACTTTAAGGCTAACATTGCTTTGTTAAGAAATTGTATTCAAAAGACAACTTTAATTATTTTTTGATTTAATAATAAATTCTGGTAACACCACCGTGTTCAACAACCAATTCACAGCTTATGATGTACAACATCGAATACAATTTCATTCGAGTGTTCAAATAATTTTTTATTTCATTAAATAAATTTTTATTATCTTGAAGTTAAGCAACCTAATTTAAAAAATATGAGCTTCTGACATGGAAGCAAAACAGATAAACATTTTTATGAAGTAAAAGTAAAAAAATATGATGAACATAGAAAAATTATCTCAATTTATTTTATTCGAACGAAATGAGTATTTGAATATCCAGTTTTTTTCGATTCGTTTTGTTTGAATGTACATCACTAAAACATTTTTGTATAATTGTATTTATTTTAATATTTTTTTATGGATTTTGCTATGTATTTCGAATCAATTGGATAATTTGGTGATGTTTTCCATTACATGACAGAAATAATAAACCTAAGCTAAGAGCTAGCACTTCTAGCTTCATTTTCAGATGTAACATGAATCAATATGTGCTATATTAACAAAAATATTTTAGGTAAAAAATACACATTTTGGAAATATCAACTTAAAGTACTCTTAACAAATGTGGATGCCTACTTTAGAATTTTGATATAATATTTTTTTTTGAATACAACTTTACTTAATATTGCTTGCCAAAGCTTTGTTAAGTTTTTTTGAATAAGACCCAAAGAAGATGTTGGAAATTCCCAACGAAACGTCGGATACATTAAGAATGAAATAGAAAACGTCTTTTATTTACATTTTGAGGAAGTTGAATGACCTTGAAAGCATGAATAGATACAATATCTATAAAACTACATTAATTGATATTAAAAATAAGGTCGAGAAAAAATAAGGTCGAGAAATATTTGATTCACAGCTCTTTGTTTACCATTAGTTAAACTACCAAATCTCATTGGTTAACAAATAGTTAGACAAGATCTGATTCGTTGTAAGCTTTGTTATTATTGTTGCATTGTGAAAATTTTTATACACATTTCACACATACACTTTCAAGCATCTTCTTTGTATTTAACTGTCACACATTCTTTTCATTTTATTTTATATTAAATATTAGTTTTTCCGAACCAATTTCTGCCCTAATTCAATAGACGAACGAGGACTGTTTTATCCATTTTTAAAAAATAATATAGCAAATGTAAACAAAAACTATATGCTATAGCAGAGCTGCCAATAGTGAAACTTAATTCTTTGATAGGGTTACCATTCTTTGCTCCTACTAAGAACCTTAGGCCCCTTTCACATTAGGCAACTTTACTTGCGCAAGTCTTGTGTTTGTGGGTGTGAGAGGAAAGGTCGGTTGAAGGGGAAAGAATTGCCGAGATTTGAGTACAGACTTGCTTGAACTTGGCAATTCTGCCACAACTTGGCAATTCTGCCACAAAACGTCAACAAATTAAGAAAACTCGAGCATAAGAAAATTAAACTTGCTCAACAAATGAACTGAATGTGAACATAGAAGCAAGTTCAAAAGAAAATAAATAAAAATGAAAATTATACTTGCGCAAGTAAAGTTGCCTAATGTGAAAGGGGCCTTAGTTAAACATTGCACCGTGAATATGAAGTATTAGTTAAACAACAGTTATCATTTTAGTTTACTAAAAATTAACTAATGACTGTAAATTTGGCCCCAAATGTATCAAACTGCATGTTATTAGGTTATAATTTGGTATTAAAGACATCAAATTGTTAATGTTAATTGTTTTTGTTGACGTTTCTTCAGTGATTTATTAGAATAATACCATATTCGATTTAATTTCGACCAGGTATGCTTACTCGCTTTAAAAACGAGTAAAGCTATGTATGTGAATTCGGTTTAGAGAACAGCAAAACTTATATTGCCTTTTAAAAACCGAAATTTGCTCAGATTCGGTTTACAGAACAGAGCCGATTAAGATTTTTTGTGGCAAAAAATTTAATTAAATATTACTTGGTTTATTAGATAACAAAGTCATAATTTCAAATATATAAATAATCATATGTTTTTAAAAAATGTTTCTAATTTCATCCAAACTTTGTAAGATTTGCATTTTTAAACGAAAATGTTTAGATTTTACTGCAGTTTAAATGCAACAAAATAATATAATAATAATATTATCACAGTCGTCCAATCGAAAAATTTGACAATCGTAATCGTAGAGTTCATTCAACTCACTTCTTTCAAAAAAAACATCAACACTATTATTTTCCTGCAATACTTTGAAAATTCATTATGGCAAACATTCGTAGCTATAATATATATTCGCCATAGCATAAAAAGCATTTAATTTTTCATACGCTCAGTGTGACTAGATGTTGGGCACGCTGTTCAGCTAATTCCTAAACTTGTTTCATGTCATACGTTATTGTGATTTGTTTGTTGCAAAGTTCATGGCTTTACTTAGTTACATTTAGTTCACCACGTCTGAGCTTACCAATTTCGACAACCAACTTTTTTAATCTTTACGCAACCATGTTGAATTTCCAAATTTGCTTTCGCTTCTCTTATCAACCCAGCAAAGAATGTTGAATTCAAATAGTTTCGCCGTAAGCAGGAGAAAATTCGTACCAGCAGTATTTTTGTCAATAACTAATGCAGCAAACACATTGATCACAGCAGGCTACACGAACACACTACTTCAAATGTCGCAAGCTGCATTTGTCGCCTCGTATCCAGCTACTTCATTCTTTTGGAGACGGCAGCAGCACCATCTGCACCTGATATTCAAGTACAAATGTGTCAAGTAAAGTTCAAAATATTACGAGCAAGCGGATTAGGATGTGACTCTAGTTTTGTTAAGTATTTGCCTACGTACATATCTTGCAATTTATAAAAATTAATTACTGTTTTAAAATTTACTTATTTAACTTAAAAGCACAAAAATTTTTGGACTTTGTTTCTGGTAAATAATCACCCGTATAGCGTATGTCACGTTGAATATTCGAGAGAATTTTGTCCTCGATTAAACAAACTTTTTAAACATTTCCTTTAATCCAGTAGAAAATTCTAGTAGACGAATATTCGATGTGACATACGCAATACTGGTGAATATGAAATAATTGTACAATATCATTCATTCAACATTTCGTATTACACTTACCCCCATTTTTTGACTAAGGGCAAATAAATCAGTTAATGAATATATGTATTTTATTTTTAAATCTAATTTAAACACAAAATTTTGTTTTTCACCACAAAATTAAATGAATCTTAAATAGAAAACATTGTGCATTTAAGCGTTGTTTAAGTTTTAAGGCTCAACTATAATGTGAATAAGCGAACTTATTCAACTGTGCGGTTACATATAAAATGTATGTGGCAAACTATAATGTACTTATTGAACTTTTCGTCAAGTTTCATCAAATTTCATTTGCTTAAGCTAAGTGCCAAACTGAACGCATATTCCGTACGGAAAACACGGATTGTGTATTTTTTAAACCCAAGCAAACAGCATCAGAAAATATTCATCGATTTTAAATGTTTTTTTATTGTTTCTTATTTTAAACTCAGAAAATAAAGCAAGACTTTTATTTTCATTCTTTGTTTTACAATACACCTGCAGACATGAGTTTATTTATATATGTTCATTGTTGTACTTTTTAGTAGGAAATAAAACAAGTAATAAGGTGGAGGATATTATTATACGTGAATTTTTAATGGATTAGGATATTCCAACAAGTTAATTTGATTGAATTGCATTCATTTAGTAGTTATAAGAAGAAACAAAATTACTAAAAAATTGTGAACAATACGTATATGTGCAGCTGTGGCTAATGAATACTTAAGTACATTGTGGCCACCTAAAAGTCACATCTGAATTGTTTAAGTATTTGACAGACTTATCGTTCAATTCTGGCATTAGCTTAAGCCAGCTTATTCATATTATAGTTGGGCCTTTACAAACGTACCATATGTTTTGTGCATGTGTGTATTTTTTGAATGCATGTACATAAACATCATGAGGTCATATTAAAAATAATTTCGTTTAATTTTCGGAAATATACAACAAATGTAACACATATTTTCATTTCATAAAATATATAAATAGAAAAATGCATTCCGATGCTCTTTTTGTATCATACAATGTTTTTTTTTTGCTATTTAATTTTTCTGCAATTTGATAAATCAACTTATTTATTTATATTAAACAGCTGTTCTTTGGAAAGCATTCCATAATATTTGGAAATATTGTAGTGCTACCATACTTTCAACGTAATTTGATATTAACTTTAATTAGCCACTATAAAAATTAAAGTGTATTTAAATCAATTTTAATTTTTTGTGAAAATTAACTTAAACTATGTTTAAACATTCAGTGATTTATTAGCTATTAATGATTAAATATATAATTAGATAATTTTTATTTAAAATTAAGCTGTAATTAAATACGATTTAATTTTTTCAGTGGTTAATTAAAGTTCTTATTAAATTACGTTGAAAGTACGGCAGCATTAAAAAACTTCCAAATATTATGGAAAGCTTTACAAAGAACAGCTTTTTACCATAAACAAAAAAGTCAGGTTATAAAAATGCATAAAATAAAATTGCATAAAAACACATTCTATGAAATCAAAGGAGCATCAGAATGCATTTTTCTATATATTTATACCATGATATGAAACTATGAATTGTACTTGTTATATACAGGGTGTTTTTTTTAGAGGTATAGAACTTCGAACACAAGAAAATCGTTTTAATGTCCATCAATTTGGCTTTATTGGAAGGATAATTTTATGCCATTAATGTTTAAACATGATTTCAGGCATGTGGCCGCCGCGGCTGGCTCGAATAAAGCCAATTCTGCAGGTCCAATTTTCAACCACTTTTTCGAGCATATGGGGCCGTATGTTGGCAATAACGCCACGAATGTTGGCTTCCAAGTCCCCTAACGTTTCTGGTTTGTTGGCGTAGACGAGCGACTTCACATATCCCCAAAGAAAATAATCCAATGGTGTCAAATCACACGATCTTGGTGGCCAATTGACAGGTCCATTCCGCGAAATTATGCGCTCATCGAATGTTTCCTTCAATAAATCGATTGTGACGTGCGCTGTGTGGCATGTAGCGCCGTCTTGTTGGAACCACAACTCATCCACATTCATGCCATCCAATTCGGGAACAAAAGTTGATGGACAAAGCTCCAATTTCTGTGCACGGTGGCGAATCGATTCATTCGGGTCCTCTTCAACACTTTACTCTACAGCGGCAATTGTTTCTTCGGTGCGCACTGTTCGACGTCTCTTCGGATGCGTATTATCACATGGAGTAAACGTGGTGCGAAAACGATCCATGGTTAACCGAATTAATTGCTCTGATGGACGATTATGTCGACCATAAAATGGACGGAGCTTGCGGTAAACTTCGCGAACTGAACCATTATTTTCGAAATAAATTTGCACGATTTGCAAGCGTTGTTCTTTTGTCAACCTGTTCATGATGAAATGGCAAACCAAACTAAATATTAATCACTTGACAGCTGACAAAATGGCCGCAAGTTAAAAAAGTGATGCCAACTTAAAGTTCTATACCTCAATAAAAAACACCCATTATTTATGAAAATTAAACGAAATTTTTCCTAATACGACGACGATGATGTCATGTCTGTGTTTTCAATAAACACACACAAGCATAAAACCATATGGTGCGCTCGCAAAACTTAAATAATAATTAATTACACAATTATTATTTAATTATGCACTCAAAAACACAATTTTGTATTTAATTCGAACTTAAAATTAATTACAGTTTGATTACCAAGTCAAGAAATGGGCATTACAATACTGCATTTGCTCATTGTAGCCAAGGGAATAGAAATTAGTTTAATTGGAGTACAACGTCAGAATCAGCGTAGGCAACAACCTTGCGCCCTGTTGCCTTGCTGTCTTTAAGATAATCATTGGTGAATGTATTTAATGCTATAAACAAATAGACCACAGCAGGCTACGTGGCTACACGACTACAAGTGGAGTTGGCAAGAAATGTTGCCTGGTAGCCAGCTACTTAATTATTTTGAAAACGGCAGCAACAACATATATATATAATTCAGTGGTGGAGCTTTCAAATATTTCACATTTATAAATATAAAATTGTTTGTTCAAAAATATAAAAACAAAACACTTTATTTTTTTATATTTTTTTTTTGCGAATTTTACTATTTATAGGTTTAGTAATTTATTCAATACATTTAGCAAATTTTTCGCTAACTTGCGGCTTTTTCGCGTTTTCTTATAAACTTTAGTGTTTGCTTTTTGAAAATGTTTACGATTGTTTGCAACGTTCCTAAGAGTTTTGCGAATTTTTAAACAATTAGACTTTTTTATCATCCCGCTGTTATTAAGTTTTTGCAAATTTCCACCGTTTTTGCGATTTTTAGTGAATGTTGTGCATTCCTTACAGTTTTGGAAAAATTTTTATCAATAGTATGGCTTGATTAAAATTTATTGAACATCATTATCAATCAATTTATAAATGTAAGCAGGCATGTTTGTATACTCCCATGTATAGGGAGCATAACCAATCCGAAATACTGGCATAATTACTATATATGAACACTAACATGAGACTTGTGCAGGAGGCCCTGTTTTCGATTTAACTTAATCTAACCACCCTCCTCAAACAAATTGATTAAATTGTGGAAAAGTATGAACAACACTTTAATATTTATATTTTTGAATGAGATGTATACAATCTTCGTATTCAATCGCCACTTAAAAATAATATACAAAAATATATAAAATAAAAACGTTTTATTTATTTGCCGAGACATCTTCCAACGACTACAAACAAATTCTATAATCTCAAATGGTTAGCCGGCAAATTTAAATGCCTATTTACATAATTATCAGCAATGTTCCGTTTTTTATTTTTTATTTTAGATGATTAGTTCGGCCATGAAAGTTAAAAAAAACAAATATTGAGTAGGAGAATAAAAATCTTAAAATTCTTTTACTTTTTCGGTTCTTTAAACAAGCAAATGATTTTGAAAAAAAAATTAAAGCCACATATTTCTCAATTTAAACAGCATACTCGGCGCTAATTTAAACAAACGAAAGAAACAATTTGTGAAGAAAAAAAATGAAACCAAGTTCTATGCAGAGGCATATTTACACACAGTAAAATTATCACAAAAATATATTCAAAATCTAGCGGATTCATGGCAACCGTTTGAGAGATTGACTCAATGACTGACTGACTGACTGACTGCCAGTCCAACGGACTGAATAACTGAATCAATGAATGGTAACTAGAATATTATAATTTGCTGTTCTTCCAGTTAAGCTATAGACAAATGCCTCTCTGTTACTGTTTTCAGCAGTTTCAGAATTATTTTAATATTCCAACAGTGCACATCGTTTTCAAGTATTGAATGTATGTATGTACATACATATGTGTGTACATCAGTCAGTCACTCAGTCTGACAGACAGTCAGACATCTGTAATTTGCACCATGCATCATAAACAAAGCAAAATTTTTTTATCTTCAATATACAATAAATATAAATATATACATATGTTTATTTTTGAATTATAATCATGGATTGATTGTATGTGACAATGCAAGGAGTTTATCATGTTGACAGGGAAAAGAACTGAAGAAACATAATTGGTATTTCTATTTAAAACTTAGATAAGAAAACTTTTGACAGTTAAGCACTTAAAATAAATATGAACTTTCAAAAAAGTCAATCAATCGTTCTTATCGTAAAAATTTTTTCGCTCAAAATATTTTCCTTGCCTTAGAAAATGTCCCCCCTTACCCTTGTTTTGATTTCCTTCTCATATTTCCTTCAAAATATTTTCCGTTTTCCCAAAATTGTAATCGTGAATAATATGAGTATTTCCCTAGGAATTTTTCTTCTTAGCAATAATATTTTCTTGTCGATTTTGTCACTATTTCCCTTGGGTTTTTCGGTTTATTTTTGCCCAGCGTAATTTTAATATTATTCGTTCAAATTAAATATTTAAGGTTATAAATACATACTTCTAGGACGAGATCAGTAATTAATATTCACGATTGTTAAGAACAATTAAATGCAACAACTTTTTGCTGCTACAGTATATACAGAAAAATTGCACATTAAAATCTACGAAAACAAGGCTCGTAACTAAATTTTTTTGGTCCATAACAGTTATTTCAAAATAATTTTTCTTTTGAAATAACTTTTTTTTAGCAAATTTTAAATTAACATGGATTAGATTTAATATTCGGGTACTGTTAAATCAAAATGAAGAATAATGTCGAATAAAAATTATTCCAAGTTGAGAGAACGTAAATACAATTTAAAATTAATTATTTCTCCAATACAGCTAGAATATTTAAAAACACAGCTTTTGCACTTAAAAATATTTTATTTGAAAATTAAAATTTATTTTTTTATTTTATATACTTTATGAGTATGCCTGAAAGTAACTATCTCATCTGGTGTGCCACAGGGGAGTATACTGGGGCCATTTTTATGTTTGATTTATACTTGTGATATGCCTGTGAGCAGTAGTATCCACACTTCTACATTTGCCGACGATACCGCCTGCCTTAGTATGCACGAAAACCCTGATGAGGCATCCCGAAAACTCCAGGAACACATTAGCCAGATGGAACTATGGTTAAACTTATGGAGAATTAAGGTAAATGAACAAAATTGTGTTCAAGTAACATTTAGCTTACGAAGAGATACTTTTTCCCCCATTCCGAATTAATAATCAAGTTGTTCCTCAACATTGGATCGACGGCTTACATGGAAACATCACATTGACTATAAGCAGGGAAACCGCAAATATGCAATTGCTTGTTTTTTCTCGTGTGACATATTAATGTGGGGACAAGATATTTATCCGTTTCAGAACTTTTTAAGAATTTTGACATCGATTTGTTAGTGCATATTTTTGCATATTTCACCCTTTAAAGCATGTTTTTGAATATATCAGTCTTACACGTATATTTTTAGCATATTTTCGAATTTTTAGAGCATAATTTACGCTTTTAGGTCATATTTTGATACTTTATAGATATTTTTTTTTATATTTTAATCCATTTGGCGCAACCGTCCTTTTAAAAGAACATTTCATTCCGAAAAAAATATACAAAGAAAAAAACTTTTTCGGCGCTATTTGGGTTAAAATGCTTACAAATTAAGAAGTTGGTAAAAAAATTTATTTTTATTTTTCGCCACCTAAATCTCCAATGTTTCAATGTAGTGTATACATTTTTTTACATATTACTATTATTTTTGGACTTTAGTTCCAATACAACTTCAGTTTTGATATTTGTGACGGACTCTGCCCCCGAAAGGACGTTGAAGGAACATTGTCAATGCATTAAAGTTTATTAAGATGAGACTAAAGCGATTTTTTTTTAAATTCTATGTCAATATTTTGTCATTTATTGCAATAAAAATATAAATAAAAATCTTGTTCTATTTATCCAGTTCCAAAGCATGAATTCTGATATCCTGATCTTTTGAAATTGAAGTTAAATTCTTAGGAAAGCATCCAATAAAAATTAATTTGTGTTATTTGTTTTAGTCAAAATTTGTATGGTAATTTTGTTTTAACCTGCAAATGTTATTGAATTTTTGAATTAAAACTATATTTTCATGTACAAATAAAGCAATTTATTTTATTTTTAATCGCATATTTTTTTACTTTTTAGTGCATATTTTCAAGTTTTTAGTGCATATTGAATGCGCATAAAACACTTTTTTTAGAGCATATTTCTGGTTTCCCTGACTATAAGTTAACTCAAATGAAAGTAAAATTAACTCAGGTACATTGGCTGATTGGCAGAAATTCAACACTCAGCCTAGACTGCAAACTTTTAATATACAAGTCGCTTTTAAGGCCAATATGGTGTTACGGTATCCAGTTATGGGGCACTGCTTCTGCTTCCAATGTAGAGAGAATTCAACGAAGGCAAAACAAAATTTTAAGATTAATAACATCTGCTCCATGGTACATTAAGAATTCAAATATACATCGTGATTTAAATATACTACACTAGTGACTGAAGAAATTGCAAAATACGCAGGCAAGTATCTAACAAAACTCGAGTCACATCCTAATCCGCTTGCTCGTAATATTTTGAACTTTACTGGACACATCCGCTTAAAAAAGAGAGATACAAGGGCTATTTTACTCAAAACTCTAGATGGGAATGCTTGAAAATACATTTAATTTTCCTTTTTGATTATCACTACTTTGTATTATTTAAACTATCACTAAGTTTTGGCCGACACTGGTCGGGCTAAATAATTATATTTTAGCTTTAAGATTTGACAACTTATTGTTAGTTCATATCTGAAGATACAATAAATAAATATATGTATTAAAAATAAAAAAAATTTTAAATTTAAAGAATTTTAAATATTTTCACCTTTCAAAAAAAAATTATCTGAAAAATACGGCCTTTTGATAATCTCTAGTCTACAATGTAGACCTTAGCTGCCTAGAGTAGCGCCAGAGTGTCAAACATAAATCGGCTTTTTATACAAATGCATACACATACGCTTATACATTTCTCTCGGTTTTCTCTCTGTGGGCAGCTATGATGTAGACTAACAAAACATTTGGAAACAGTGTTCTGCTGTAGAATCAAATATATTACTACCGTCAGCTAGTGGTTAAATTCCATTATCGTTTGACGGCTGTGTTGCCTGCGCAGTAACAAAAAAGATATTTTAATATTTTAAAACACATAAATATTTAGTTCTTCATAATAATTTACTACTACACCGAATTTCTCAATAGTTAAATGGTTTTTTAGGATGACTTATAATTCGAGAGTTGATTGTCCTATTCGAAGTATTACTCATGACTTGATAAATAATATTTTGAAAATTGCAAACAGTCTTAAATACGGGTTCAGGTCAGTATAAGTTATGGAAGGTTGCATCCGAAACTCCATCAACTACAGAGCGAGTCGATCCCGCCCTCCCAAAAAATATCTAGGCTATATACTTCTCATATGTTTCTGGGCCAACTCGATTTATTTGGGGAATAGAGCCAGACACATTATTGCATGATTATGGCAGGATTATTCAAGAGGAATGGTAGCGGATGAACTACAAAAAGTCAACAGCAGCATTCTCAAACTTCCAGGAAGTATACGACCGTGCTTAGTAGACTTAGGATTGTCAGGCTCTACTAAGCCCTTCAGCACAATGAATGATGAACAACCAATGATGAAAATTTTAAATATGAAATAAAAATTTCCAATTCTTAAGAAAATAAAAATATAAGCTATTTTATTTTTGGATGACACCATTTGATTGATCTAGGAAATAGAAATTAATTACAATTGGGCCTCGATTGGCCGTAATGGTTGAGACCGGAAGCATTCTGGATAATTGTTTTTCACGGTCAATCGGGTAACAGCTTTTATTGTTTTTTTTTCATATATTTTATTTATATTTTTGTACTATAAGAGAAAAAATATGTTGACTGAAAACGATTGCGTGCTTGCACTCCCGTATAATAAAGGTAATCACGGTTGATCGATGCAAAAAATAAAAATAAAACGGATGGCCGATTTATCGAATAACAGATAATCGAGGCCTTATTGCATAGAAAAAAATATCATCGAAATGCAATCAGCAAAATAAATTGTTAACATTTAATTTAATAATTAACAATCATCATTGTTAATATAACAAATTTAAATTTGTGTAGTCAATTAAATTACTCAACAAAATTATTTGTTAAATTATATCATAACGGAATGCTCACATGTAGAAAAAACAAGAAATCATGTTTTGTGTGTATTCATTTTTTGTATATCTAATAAAGTGTTGCTCTTTAGCTGAGAGGTAACCAAGTCAATTTATTATCCCTGAAGTTTCCGGTTCAACGCCGCCCAAAGACATTTAGTGTTTTTCGTAGACAAGCAAAAATTCGTATCGAGGATTGTGATTGTGTATAAAAATAAAATTGTTAGTGTAACAATTATGATAATCAAAATTTGTGCGAAAATTCAACAATTCACATTGTTAATATAACAATAGCTTTAATTAAAAAAAAACTTCGGAATTTAACAAAAAAAAATAAACTTTAACAAACTATTTGTTGATATAATTAATTGAAAATATTTTTCAGATTTTCCTTTAACTTACAATTTCGTTAATTGTATTTACAAAATTCGTTGTAGGTTCAAAATCAATTAATTATTTAATTGAAATAACAAAAAAATTAATTGTATTTAAAAATAATTTTAATAGTATTTTTAATAGTAATCAATTGTAAACTTCGATAAATTTTTTAATTGAAAATTTTGAAGGGATTTTGTCGTTTAACCTTGAATAATTTTTAAATTGATTTTTGGAGAAAGTTGATATATGTATGTATGTATGATTTCAACATGCAAGTATCCCCCATTTTGTAAGGTTTGGAAAAAAATATTTGAGTGGTCAGACAGAGGCAAAGGTTGCCTCATCGTGCTCAAAGTTGGGGGTAGAAGCAAAAAAATTTACAAAAAGCATATAATTTTCGCGGGGTCACCGCTACAAGGGTCAAACGTATGACCAGTACCCATTATTTTTTTCCGCCCAACACGTTTTTTAAACACACCAACTCCTCTCCTTAAGGGGGCTCCCTTACAAAGGGGAAATTTGTATAAAATTTACTTGCAGGGCTCTAACTGCCCCTATGGCGTACCTATCGAAGTCAAATGTACGACCGACCTCCAATATTTTTTCAATATAAAGATTTTTTCTGAACATACTCATCGCCTATCTACCATTAAGGTTGTCCCCATAAAAAAAATTATTTTTTAATATTTTTTTTTTATAAACACGCTTGTTCTGCTTTTATGGTGCCTCCAGGGGGTAAAATGTAAGACCTACTCACAGTAATGTTTTATCTTCAACATTTACTCCGAATATACAATTTATAAAATTTACTTTCAGGGCTCTAACTGCCCCTAAGGCGTCTCAATATCAATATCATCTACGCAATCGCTGTCTTCAGGCTTTGAGCCACTACGTTACACCTGGGACAGCAAATTTTTTTCACGCTTTGGATCCAGAAACCTTGGACAACTTGAAGACTGCAGAAAGAGGCGTAAAATTATAAGAAGATTACAACAGTGCATTGTGCAGCGACAAAGAAGAAGAAAAAATATTTGCACTTCAAAATAAAAAGATACATACATACATATGTATATCCTACACATGCATATTAAATCTTGTCATAATATATGTAAATTATTACACTTCGAAACAGTGTTGTATTGTGTTGAGGTGTCGTCGTGTTGTATTGAATTCATTTACACAATTACAAACACGAATACCAAAATCAATCAGAATTTATCTAAGGAATGCGGGGCCACATAAATATCAGATAGATTTTTTTTCATTGTTTTTGTTATTCGGTATTCCCTTTCGTACGGTTCCTATTTTTGTTGCTTTTTTTAATGCTGATGGGTTTGTTTACACAAAATATACTTTTTGGGCTTCTGTTTCTTATTTTGGTGCGGTTTATGGCCCAGCGTTGACTGGTTAACAGAAATATTTATTTTTTCTCTTGAAATCGTTTTTTATATGTACATATACTCCTATATTGTGTGTGTGTATTAAGTGTAGCCAGATGAATAGATTTTTCGAAACATTGATTATTTCAACTTTTATTTACATGTCTTCACTTACATTTTAATTTAAAGATTTAATTTTAGAATGCAATAATGCAAGCCTGACCCAGAAACTTAGGGCATATGAACTTCTTGTAGTCATCAAATAATATTTAAATCACCAAGCTGCTCAATTCGAAACTCTGGCATAAGGAAAGTATAGTGAAATACAATGGATGATGTTTTCTTTTCGAAAATCTTTTTTTTAAAGAGAAGTAACACTCAGGCAATGGGTAGTGTGAATAAAAAAGTATTTGCTTTTTACTTAAAATTTTTTTTGAAACTCCAAATACATGCATATGTGTTTTTTTATATTTAAGTAAAGAGCAAATACCTTTTTTAATTCACACTACCCAATGAATGTTTACTACTATTACTATTACCTGGGAAAGAAACAATGATAGAGAAGACAGCTGGTGAAGCAAGAGATAGGGAAAAGCTTCTTTCTTTATAAATTTGCTTTTTGCACGTTTTTTTAATTTTGCAGTGTTGCAGCGCCTCTGTTGTCAATGAGGCGTATTAAATTTTCGAATCTGTCCTTAGTAGATATTTAATTAGTTATTTTACTTTTCCGATTATATAGATACACAATACTGACGAAGGACGGCGCTCTGATCTTACATTAGAATTAATATCCGCTAAAGCTTGTGTAGTTCAGTGACCAGTATCCATCACTTGAACTTTCCTACAAGGACTGATACATATGGACACTAATCCACACCAAAAAATATGTTGTGTTGGAGACAGGTTTTAACGTGCTAACTATGTACTTCAGTCAACCGGAAAATAATGGAATAATATCTATTTATCGGGAACATAAGGAGAAGTGTTTGATAACGTGAAACTTTGGTATTTGGTATGGAATAACAAAAATTAAAAATTTAAAAACCCCAGAATGTTTCAAGAAAAGACCAATATTCTTAAAATATAGGTAAGAACCTTCTCGATCAAGTTACCTTTTAAACAGAAAAAACTAAATCAAAATCAGTTGAGCCGTTTGGTTTGTACGTGGACTCGTAGAGACACACAAATACACAAATTTATAACAACCCTTTTTTTTGGTCGGGGCTTAAAAAATAAACAAACTGTTCGCCTTTTTCAGCGATAAATGTGATTTTAAACGTATACCAAAGGAATGTACATATTTTTCAACATGATCTTTTTTCAACTTAAAAAAATATCAATTATAGTTTTTTTTCGAATACATGTTTCATTTAGTAACGGCTAAGAAGTAGATTAAATTAACTATTAACTAAGATATCACTTGATTGAAAATATATTGATTATGTAAAAACGCTACAACTTTATTGACTCCAGCCGCATCAAACTGAATCATTGGCGAAGAAGTAAAATTATCTTTTCTGTAGATATGGACGTAGCCTTAAAAATAACAGCGTGAATCTCATCGTTGTTGTTACATGATCTAAAGTGCGATTCAGTAAATTTTTTACGGTAATCTTATTATTATAATAAATATATTGAAAACTTATGGACTTTGCTATCCAGTAACATAATCTAACGATATTCGAGCCGAGATGGCACAATAACGGATTAAATGGTGAGTAAAAATCAGATTTGCACTAGCGTAAAAAAATTTACAGAAGGAAATTATTGTTACTGCAAACGAAAACATAGATCTATGAATATTACGATTTTCGGTTCGAAAACAAAAACTGAATCGCATTACTGGTAATACTGATACAGTTTCATTTGTAGACGCCGGGCCAGCTCTGATTTTTTTACTCAGTTTTGCATAGTCTGAAACATTAAACTATACTCTGTTTATTACATTTTTGATTTTCTAAAGCAGTATTTTTTTAAAAATTCGTAAAATTTTCTAATTTTATATTTTGTAATGGACGTAGTTACCCACACATCCTTATTGCTATGAAAGGATTCAGTTAAGGAATAACGATCCACCTTTTTAGAGCAATATGTCTATGCTATGACCGAAGTTGCCGCATTGGGAATTAATAAAATTCACGAAAGATTTTCTAGATGCCGCTTGCGAATGCTATGGGTCCTTAAAAATAAAGTCGCAAAAAGTTTACTACCAAAGAAGTGAGATATTTATCCATGGAAACATGTTTTTCCAGCTGAGAACAGTCAAAATAGTCAAATAGTTTTCCGAACGTGTTATTTTGTAAAATAGTCCACTCAACTGACCATCAAGATCATGGCGTGAAATCAACCTCCGATTATTTTCTTTGGAATTAAATAAAGTGAGAATTTTTGTTCGAAGTTACTGCTTTCAATTAAGGCTCCAAGGAGCGTGACATGGGCTGAAGTACTTGACACGTTTACTACAAAACCGAAGGTCCTAACAACACTACGCACTTTTCTGATCTGCATTGGTATCCCTTTGTATCAGTTGTTGTACGAAAGATCAAGTAATGAAGGTATACCGACTATACCGGCTTCAGCAGATACTAATCCTAATGTTACATCAGAGCGGCCTCCTACTAAGCACAGCTTAAAAAATTAATACGCCTTACCGAACACCAGAGGTGCTGTAACACTCCATTATTAAAAACGTGCAAAAATCTGAGTTGTAAAAAATAATGAAGCTTCTATCTCTTCCTTCACCGCCTGTCTTCGCTATCACTATCCTTTACCTAAAGAAAGTAACACCCAGCAATAGTAGTAGGCTTTCATTGCCTGAGTGTTACTTCTCTTTTTAAAAAACAAGTCTCCATCGCTTAAAAGTTTCGTTTAAATATATATTCCACGAGGTGTGCCCACTTCCTCTAAATCTCCTGAAACTTGACATCAACTTATATACTGCATAGGTTTATGAATTTATCGGTTTCAAAAGTAAAGTTAAATAAACCATATATATAACTAAGATTTCTATGAAACTTTTATTTTATAGTGATGGTTGGTTGGTTTAAGTGGTTGCCCACCACACGCAGGCATTCAAGCAGAATCTAGATTATTCCTTTGTGAAAGGACCACTACACTAATCGGTGTCAACCTATGTAAGTGAAACCGTATCTAAGTATTCTGATACGGTAATCGTTACTAGATGCAACCCGTCGGGTTGAGATATCTGATAAGCTCATTCAACCGAATCTCGGATAGATTTGAAAGATCATCTGTTACAGAATTGCCTAAAAATTTCGAGAGATGCAAAGCTGGGCATTCGCAAAGAAAGTGAAAGATTGTTCCTTCTTTGCTTACTTTTCGACAACTTCGGCAGAACTCATTATAGTACAGATACTAGCATGTCTGCCAACCATCCAGTGCCCCGTCATGACTGCAGCGAGTCTCGAGATGTCCCTGCGGTTTCTATTAGTCAATTGTATTGAGCGCCTATCGTTGTACCAAGGCCACATTTCATAGTGATACTAACAATGTCATTTAAATGACCACTTCTAGAATGGTTGCAGCAATCGACCCTTCTGAAGAAGTTTTCGACCAGTATTTCGCACATTACGAATGTTAGTCAAATGCTCCAATGTAGTTGCCGTTTGAAATTTGTATGTGATTTTATGGAGTTCTCTTTTCTAAGAATAAAGTTAATTTGGAAGTCAAAGTTTAGTATAGATGGATGCAGTACCTTATTTCTTAATTAACATTGTTAAAGAGCTACTCAGACTATTATGCTATTATAAGAACTTTCATCACATTTGCTAGAAAGATATCTAACGGAATTTGTTTCGAGTGTTAAGTCTAGCATAAAATGACATTTTGTCTTCGTACCTCAAATAAAATTAGAAACACAAGTAGAAAGCAAACAGCTGCTCAGAATTAACAACCCTATGTGTGGACGTGTCGGTCTTTGAAAATATTCGGTGGTTTCGATTACTTTGATTTATATAAGAGAAAGAAAAGAAAAAGAAAAACAAATTTTTTAACTATTAGACATGGTTATATATATATATATATATAATACGATAAACATATTAGAAATTCAAAGTCCCCTTAAGGCAAAGAAAAATACTATAAGCAAGGCGCGACGTCGGCCACAATAATTTCTCAGTTTGTTTATTATTCGATTTTCTAAACGTGCAACCCTGATCAAATGAAAAAATGTCTTATCGTTTAGAAAAGTTTCAAAAAATTATCAAGTCAAATTTTTATCGCATTATTTGCGATATTTGCGTTATTCATCAAGTCATTTTGCATTCATACTATTGCATTTGCACATAATTATTTAAATTTTTATCAGGTATTAGTTCAAAGTTAATAGAACTTGAACCGTTTTTTAACTTTTGAAAAAAATATGTTACCCTTTTTTAAAAAAATATAAAAAGCCATTAGTTCATTATTCTGATTTTAGAGTTGCAGGTTTTACCTTAATTATAACTGGGAATTTTTTTCTGGAGTCGTTAAGAAACCATAAGAAAACTATTTTCTGGTAGCATTGTAAGTGACTATGTGCACACACGTTCACTTGCTATGCAGCTGCCAACAAAAATGTATTTGAAATGCTAGATTTGTATGGAGAAGTAGTAGAGGAAAGAAGAATGATAAAAACACATAAATATTTATGTGTGTATAAAAGTACAATGGCAGACTAGTGATGATCAGTAAATTATAGTTCGAAATAGCACAAAAGTAATAGAAGCGATCAATTGCCGGTCCCAAAGTGATAGGGGACCAGTCCGAGTTCTAACACTTCATATGAAGCGGGGCAGTCAATTTTACATGGGGATGGGGTTAATTAATACTTTACTAATACTTTTACGTACCTTTTCACAATGTATGGTTAAAAACTAACAGGGACTTTAACGGCAAGTTTTGTATGGAGAACTGTCAGTTAAAGTTCACGTTAACTCTTAACCATACATTGTGAAAAGGGACGTTAAAGATATTAATTTATATCTTTATTGACAATAGTTTTTATTCAACCTTTTATATTATATTATACATATATATGTATATATATTTTAATTAATTAAACACGAGACCAATTTTATAGAAAAAACGTTAAAAAGTTTATATTTAAATTATTTAAAAAAAATTATGTACAAAAAACTGTTGCGCTATTTATTCTGCGCATTTGAAAGTTATGGCGCCAAAAGTGTTTATATTTTTTTTTTGTGAAAAGTGCACTGCGCATGGCCGGTTTTCACGATGTCAGTGCAGTTTTTAACGTACATGTCATTTTTTGTGGTCAGTCTACCAAAAACTCCCGGCGAAGCGAGTACAATAAATACTTTAGGCATCCCATAAATTTTTTGAGTAGTCTAATGCACATACATAAATACTAGAGCCCTGCATAAGACCACTTAAAACAATATTCAGGAAAAGAAGGATTTTTCAAATGCTTTACTGTGGCGAAGTCTTCAAAAACAAACACTGAACTACACAGTTTGCAAGATAATTTTTTCTGTTATTGGTGGTATAGAAATAAAGAAGAAAATACTTCGTGACTTTTTCCTACGCATGGGCGCGTACATACGCACATAAGTTGTGTGTATGCACTTTTAGTTTAGTAAAGAGACCAGCTGTCACTGCCAAGAACCACTTATTCGAGTCACCAACATTTTAGCAAAGACATAAACCATATTGGTGATTTCCACAAACTAAGCTAAAAATCACAGGAGTTCCCCAAAAAATTACGGCAGCACTGAAAGTCATAAAAAAAAATTCGCATTGGCAGCACCATCATGATATGTAGTTATTACCAGTATTTGTAATCAGATGAAGACACTAATTATTCTTGTGGTATTTGGAGTGTTTGTTACGAACACCACTTGTAAACACTCATACATGTACACGAACACCACTACAAGCTTCGCTTATTATACGAGAAAATTTATTATTGGTTTGGTATAATACATGCCACGGCAATATATTCAGAAAGCAAGACGTTTTTACATTTCAAGAATGTTTACGCATGGCTCTAATAATAATTTGTTTATTTTAATATGTAAAGGAAAAATTTTACTAAATTGTTCAATCCATTTAATATATTTTTAGAAATTTTATAGAGCTTGCGAAAAGTACCTATTTGATAACAATAAATGTACAAAAGTATCTGCATCAAGCAGTCCTAAGCATTTTAAAGTTACAAATTTAAAACTTACATGTGTACATACATAAGTATATGTATACAATAAACAGTCAAACACGCGATATACATACAGCTTTGTAAACAAGATACATACACACATACATATATACATATGTACGCTCATTAAATTAATACTTTTGTTGTTGTCCAAAGGAATTTAAAATTAATTAAATAGAAAATATATCCCTGAAATACATACGAATTCACAAGATACTGAGAAAAACTAGTCTCACCAACAATTGCAGAGCAGACACAATCAGTGTTGCCAGCTTTTTTCTAGAGCTTATCCCTAATTTTTGATTTTTCATCCCCAAAAATCCCAAATTGATATTTTTTATAAAAATTTTTTCTTTTGTGAAAATTCACACCTCTGGACTATTTCATGTAGAGTAACGTTAAGCCACCAGCAAAAGTTGACGGCGTTGAGGCCAACATTCGTGACATATGTATGTGTTCCCAGCAATTCTCGCAGCGGCCATAGGCCAAAAATAATTTTCAAATTTTAATGCAGTGATTGATCTTTCATATGCAAAAAATTTTTGGATCACAATTTAATTTTTTGTTGTTGTTATTTTTTACAATTTAAAGTTCTATCGAGCTTAAAAACATCCTTATTGTATATATCGTTACCTTAATATATTATATTATTTTTTTTTAAAGTCGAGAATTTAAGATTTTTCGATACATTAGATGTCCTCTATCGAAATATACAAAAAAATCGATATCAAAAAAATAATGGGTTAAGGCCTTTCTATATTGAGGTAACGATATGTATCCATAGGAGTATGTTATTATTAAATATTATTATAAGTATGTACATATTTACCAACGTATGCACATAAGTACATACATATGAATTACTATTGTGTATTTTATGGTATAAAAAAATATGTGTAATTTTTCTTCAAATGTGCAATTTGGGACAAAATCATGTGTAATTTCCAAATTCATCATTGGCAACTCTGCATTTAATACGGAAAAGAATTGAGTGTGAAAAAACCCCAATATTTTCCAATTTTATTTACAATAGTATAATATTGGTAGGCGAGCGAGCAAACGAACAGCTCTTTGTATCTTTCAGATACATTTCTCGTTTAGTGCTGCTTAATGCTGCCAGATTTTTTCGGCTCAAATTCTCCAATCTGCAGGTAGATTCTGTGTAATGTCAACAATTTTGTGATGACTATTTTCTTTTAGAAGCAAAGGAAAAATCTATTGGGGTTAAATCAGGACTGCTAATTTATGTGATTTTTTCTGGAGAACATTTTCCTAGGAAAAATTTCAAGACCTCGTAGCAAAGGCGTATTGTAAGTGTGAGGTTGCTCCGTCATTATCTTATGTTTTAGATTCGGCAGATTTTCTTGAAGCAAGTCTGAGTTTATGGAAGAGAGGGGAAAGAAAAAAGAAGAGGGGTACTGACTTGCTTGTACAGAAAAGTTACTTCAATTCTCTTTTGTTATTCCATTCGCTGTACTAAAACAATAGAAAAATTTAACAAGAAACCGTCTGTGTGTAAACAATCGAGCAGTTTTACAAGAGAATTGAAGAGGACAGCTTCAAGAAAAACTGCCAAGTCTAAAACGTGAGTATGTAGCCATATTCGATGGTTTTATGCAGAAGGATGTAATGATGATAAATAAAAATTTTAAAGGACTTGCAACTTCCTAATTGAAAGGATAGGATCATTACAAGCAGACTGATGAATACTTCCCATATTTCCTACCGTTCTTGATGCTCTTGCTCCGCCCCGATTTTGGGTCTTCCAATATTGTGCTGGCGTCTTTAAAATTTTTGTTCTATTTTTAATTGAGAGTTATCTTTGGCGTATGATTTAAATGGCGCGAGCCACTAATACAAAAAAATTTCAAAAAATTATATGTTAAAACCAGGGACTGAAACCATGATAAAAATTGGTTCAGATTCGGGTTAATCAAAATAAAAAATTCACGTTCGGGTTTGGTTCAGGATTCGGTTCAGGGTTCGGGCTCAAAGTTAAATAAAACTACATGTGTTTTATTAGTAAAAGCTGTATTAGCTTATACGCTGTTTTTCTATCAAGATTAGACTACACAGGTAAATTTGAATGTACATGTAAAAAAGGTGTTCAATCCGCCGTGGTAGTTATTTCATTTTGATTATGTTTTTAATTTTTTTTGTTTGCATGCAAAAAATGTAATGGATCTTTTATTATTCTTCTATTAAATATTTCTCTATTTCTTTATTTTTCAACACGAATCTTGCTGAATTTTGCGGTTCGACGGTTCGGTTTCAGTCCCTGGTTGAAGCACAGAGTGCAAATCGAAACCATTTTATTCCTGGTTTCCAGAAAAGCTTATACAATTCGGGATAAATTCTATAATGTGGCAGCTCTGGTGTACCTCTCACTAACGCATTTATTCGCTCTTGCGCTCCGTTTATATCTCAGTATCTTTTGATTTCCCTCAGTTTGTGAATTGTGTGCATGGATTAAATTAACGAACGAAGTGGCGGCAGCAGCGCCCTCATATCATAACGGCCACATTGGGAATTATTTATGGAATGCTGAAGTGAGTTAATGCGCTTGTTATAATAATATATTTTATGACTGCTTATTTGTATTCCAATTTAAGCGATGGGCTTATGAGAATGTTTGGCGGGCAAGAAGGGGAATCAAAGAATCATGACAAAACAAAAGAATTTTATAAATATTTGTGTGTATGTATGTACGTATGAATGTACATACATATGTACATAGTACGTCTAGTATAATTTTTGGTTTTAATTTTTAAAATATTGTTTATATGGTACATACACATAACATACAAATACATACATATATATGTATGTATGCACGTTAGCGTGGCCGTTACTTGTGTGGAGAATTTTTATTTCTTATATTCTCTTCCCCAAATCGGATCAGTTTTATGTAAAAAGATTGCAAGAAATTTCATAGCGATAAGTTGCGTTTTAGGGGGTGCGTCCACCCCTCATATGTGCATATGTATGTATATTTACATATGTACATAAAACGTCTAGAAAAGCAGTTGAAGTCATACACGTGTACATACACACATACTTATGTACTATTGTCCTGCACAAGACCATTTATAAGACCTTTCAAGACATGATAGATTTTTCAAATGCTTTACTATAGCGAAATATTCTAAAACAAACGCTAAGCAACACTGTTGGCAAGACAAACAACTGAAACAAATGTCTTGGCAATAGAAGGGACTGGCAACAGCACAGATCATCCGAACATAAAATCAGACTTAAAGAGTGTACTCCAAGAGTTGCTTACATCTGAAAAAACTGCATCTCTTAAAAATTATTTGGAAGGTCTTGATGTCACACCAGCATTTAATTACTCTTTTTGGCGCGCTGCTAGAAAGCTTAAAACACCCGTAGAGTTTAAGTCACCTCAGCGCACATCTACCGAAGGTTAGGCAAGAAGCGATACGGAAAAATTTTAAATTTGATGAGCACTTAAAATCCGTATTTATGCCAAACACATGTTTGAGGACGATCAATCGGCCCACTAGATCGTGCGATTTAACCCCTTTACACTATTATTTGTGGGGCTATGTTAAGGCTCATGTCTATAAGGACAAACCTGAAACGATTGACGCACTGGAAGACAATATTGAAAAATTTATTCGTGAGATACCGGCCGATATGTTGGAGAGAGTATGTCAAAATATGACCCAGCGTCTGAACCATTTCATACATTTCTCTGCGGAGCGGAAACGACATCGGCCAATGCAGAATAGTGGAACCTGAAGCTTTGGAGATTGAAAATTAACTAGATTTCCATTGCTTTACTTCATGAACGTGTCGAAGCGTTTAGAAATGGTACTCCAACTAGAAGAAGGGGCGTTGAGTTTTATAGGGATGGCTCCAAAAGTCAACTAGGTGTGTGTTACGGAGATTACTCAGGAACATTACGTCTTGATATTTCAAAGCAATTTCTAGATCCCTGCAGTGTTTACCAGACTGAAATCCTTACTATCAAGGAAGTTGCGGATTGACTGAGATTGAATATCCATTCAATAAACGTAATTAACATATAGACTGATAGTCGAGCCGCTTTCATGGCCTTGAATATTTGCTTTTAAGAGCTACAACAGCAATAACGATTTCTTTGACTTCAAGAAATATAAAACATGCTATATATTTAGGTTTTAGTGTACATATAGACCGGATACGGTATCATAGGCAAGCTTGCACAGGTTAAGGTTAAGGATTGAGTACAATGACAAGTTGACAAGATATGCATCCTCATTCTATTTGGCGTAAATTTAGAAACAACATATCTGCAATTAAATAATTCACGAAATATTTTTTCTGTCTAAAAAATCTCTTTCGGAATTTAAAGAATATTTTAAAATATACCCAAGTTGTTCCAGCCGAACGAAGTCAAATTTTATGCTAAGTTTTTTTAATATTAGAAGCTTAAAAATTTTCTCTTAGCACTACTAATTCTAGCATCTTAATATTTACCAAAAGTGCATTAAAGCAAGAAAAAATTTAAAAAATTTTATGAAAGCCAAATTTTTGGTAAGAAGATATTTTAGGAATGCTGTTTTATATTAGAAAAAAAACAACATTTTATTTGTTTGCTCTCGTATATACTACCCAGTTGGCAATATCTTTCAACTTGTGCAAGACGCATGTACGACAATATTAAAGCGTATAGGACCTGTTGACGACAGCTCAAACAGATGATGGAGGAAATTTTCAAACAAATAGCTGCTAAGTTGAAAGAAGACAACAAGAGCGAAACACTCGTTCATAGTTTCCTTGTCCCTGTCCCTGAACTAACAATTTCTATAATATTTTCATTAATTAAACTACGCACAATTTTACATTGATTTTTGCAAGACTAGCTTGCGAAAAATATCCACCAGCTTGTTTGGCACATGACCAGTTGAGTAGTTTTTCTTTTACCGAGTATTTGAGTACGGTTTCTGTTAAATTGTTTTAAAAGAAACTCTAATCGACAAAATTTCGTGTATCACAAATGTCAAAATTTCCCTAAGTAGTCATTGATTGATGGTGTCCTCTGTGACAAGTTGGCCAACTGGGTATGTACATACTATACATATTTGTGGTAATAAGGAAAAAGTGCTTAAGTCATATTTTACTCTTTTGCAGTAGATCACTTTTAAGTATTGATTTTCAAACGGGATTTCCCGGGATCCGGTAAAGAAATCCCGGAAAATTTTTGCGATAAATCCCGGGATGTTTTTGATTTTATTATGGCAACTTCATGAGTGTCGTTATTGACTTAATGAATGCGATGGTGCATTAATAGGGGGATGGCACTAGTACAATAGGGAAAACTTTACAACAATTAAGGCCGAGTTTACATCTGGCACACATGGGATCTGGGACTAAGAGGCGTTTATTTGCCAAAAACGGAATGCGACGTTCAAAATTTAATTTTACAACAACTCATAAACGTAAAAACAGAAATGCGCAAGGAAATAAAAGAAAAATTACAAAATAATTATACATTTATTCTCTTTGGTAAAACGAACGATTCACTTATTCTGTACAAAAGTCCTATTTCCAAAGAAATATTTTGCAATATTTTTTTAATATATAATTTGTTTTTTTTTTGAGTTATATCAATGCATTCGTCTTTGCATTTACATATATTATTTTTTTTTTGTTGAAATAAATTAAATTAAAAAATATTTTGTATTGCGGGAATTACCGGGAAACCGAAAAGTCCGGGAAAAGAAAAACTGCGCCTTTAAGCCTTAAAGTCGATTTGCAGAAATGTATTTCTTTTACAGTTAAATTGGAAAATTCGGTATTCACTTAATTTTTTTTAGAAAACCATTCTTCTACTCACTAAAAATCTGTGGCAATAAGGAAAAAGTGCTTAAGTCATATTTTAATTTTTTTTGCAGCAGAGCTCTTTTAAGCGTTCAAGTCGATTTTCAGAAATTTATTTCTTTTGCAGTTAAATTGGGAAATTCTCGGTAAAACTTTATTATTTTAATTAACCATCATTCTACACATTATAAGTAATACATATAAGTTGAAATATACCATAGTATAACCTCAATTAAGGTATTATTCTAAATGAGATTAGAAGTCTTAGAAGGATAAGTCTCAAGTCATAGTGCTATAACTTCCTGAAAAATCACACATATCAATTGAGATTTTGCACAGGGGTACTTTCAAATGTGCAGATTACGGAGGTATTATTAACTCAAGATCTGCTTCTCTCGATTTAATCGCTTTTTCTTTTTGCCACAGAAATAATACATTAAATTTGAAATATATTAAAAGAATAAGATAAATTGAGCTTTTATTCCATATGAGATTACAAGTCCAAAATATATAAGCAGGAAGTTATTGCGCTATAACTTTCTAAAAAAATCGCTTAAAATTATTCAAATTTTGCCAGAGGTACTTTTGAATATGAAAATTACAGGGGTGCAATGAACTCGAAGTTAGCTTATCTCGACTTAAGCACTTTTTTCTTTTGGGCACAGATAAATTTATGTATGTATATGTGTACATAGTTTTCACGGTAAATATGTGTGTATGTTTATATGAACATATTCATTTTTCAAAAGAAACAACTTTTTCTTCAAAGTTTCTACTAAATTTAAGGCAATTTTTTACAATTTATTTAGTTAGAATCGGAAAAGAAATATTTCAAAAACAAAAAACTTGTCCTTGACCTACTTTACTTAATACATACTCTTAAAGTGTTACAAAATCGCAAAAAGTAACAACAAAAAATAAAATAAAACAAAAAGTTCTTCCGTAAAAATTTTGGCATATTATTTTAGTATTGAGTGAGTGTAATAATACTCACTCACTTACGAGTACCATTAAATTTCCAATCAGATTTAAACCCATTTATAAGCCAATGAATTCGAGTGTGTGTTTACATATTTACGCAAGCACTTTCTTAATATATATATACATATGTATGTATGGATATGTTTTTTTTTAAATACCTGAATTAGTGCGTGAATGCCCGGTAACTACTTTAATAACCATAAAACACTCATTTATATTATACAGACAGATGGACTGCTTGAATGACAGACATATGTACATACTAGTGATGTAACGAATGTCAATTTTTGATTTTCGCGAATACGAATACGAATATTTCAAACGATATTCGCGAATGCGACTACGAATATATGAAACGATATTCGCGAACACGAATACGAATATATGAAACGATATTCGCGAATACGAATGAATACGAATATTATATGCAATATGAAATATTAAAAAAATTTTATGAAAAAGGACTTCACACTCTTGTCGGCATACTTTAAAGTTAATAAAAAGTACCCAAAATGTTAATGATCGTCATTGAATAATATTTGAAAATGATACAAAGTACAAATGTCTATAAAAAATTAACGAATTTGTACAAACTAAAATTTTAAGTCATTTATTTAAATTTTGTTAAGGATTTATGCATTTATTTATTTAATTTCTTTGGAAAAATATTCGTATTCGTATTCGCCTGAATTTGACGAATACGAGTACATTCGTGTTCGCATTCGCCTGAATTTAACGAATACGAATACATTCGTATTCGCCTGAAAATTGCACAATATTCGACAATTCGAATACGAATACGAATATTCATGCATCACTAGTACATACATACAGATAATGCAAATATATCTAACAGCTAACTTAGCAACAACAAAAATTTAAGTATGTTGGTATTATAAAAAATATTAATGTAAAATAACAAGTGAATACATACATACATATAAGGGAAGTAACGAATGTTCGCATTCGCTTTCGCATTCGCAAATTATTCGCTTTTGCATTCGCTAAAATAAATGCGAATATTTCAAGCGAATACTTAACACAAAAAAAATTTGTACTTTTACGAAAATAGTTTTACAACGAATTTTTTTTTAACTTTGGTTTGAACCCCAAACACAGCGGTGCTTGCAACTATTTTTCAGTTTTTGAAAATGAAAAGGCAGTGTTTGATTTGAGCGAAAATATTTTATATTTAAGACTAGTCTGTTCAAAATGCAAACACTATTAACTAGTCCTTCTTTGTTGTAGATTCCATGCGAAACGAGTATCACTCATATTATGACAAATTAAAATGTTGAAGATACATACATATGTTTCATATGCTTTTCCCAAGATGAACAAACAGACTATTACTTCTGCAAGATTTTTTCATGAACAAGTCATTCCAATTTTTCTTAACATAACTAAGCGACAGATAATTTTTTGTCGACATCGTGGGCCAGGCCGTTAAACTAACAAAAAATTAAACCGAATTAAAAATAATTAAGAGTCAGTTAAATAAAATATTTATTGTGTTATCTTTAATGATAGTCAAAGTCGGTGACAATAACAATTATAACTAAGCGCATATACATATTTGTAGATATAGAATTTGCTAACCCGATTGGCATCGACTTCGAATAGCATTATAGACATTCTAGAAGTGATAATTTGGTTCTTTTAAATATAATATTTTGGTTCTTTTTAATATTATATTACATTATAGACATTCTAGAAGTAATAATTTGGTTCTTTTAAATATATGTATATTGCACGAACATAGACTTCTAGATTTTTTTTGAATACATCTATGTAGACATTTAAAGTTAGACCGGTAACAAAATGTGGGCGAAAATGGATACAGTGTGCATGTATATTCCATACTGGCGTTATAAACTCAAAATCAATAGTTTTCAGAATTTTAAAAATTTTTATTTATAGAAAAAATTTCAAAACTGGAAAAAATTTATCAAAATCAAATCAGGGATCATTTATGTATCTGCTACTAGGATCATTATAGATGCCAGAGTATAATACCCTTTTCTTTTCTCGAAAATATTCAATATTTTTAATCGACTTCAGAAAAAGGAGTACATTATCAGTTCGTCTCTATTTTTAATTTGAAATTTATTTGCTTGTGGTTTAGCTTGGTCTATATACGTATTTCATTGGCGCTTAAACCAAATCATCAGTAGACTTCAACCACAAATTTTGAACAGTCACAAACCTCTTACTTTATGCACAGACTTTCAAAAACTATATGAGAATTCATAGAATAATAATATTTTTGAAAATCACAAAGACAAAATAAGTTTGATGGGCTTTGAAACTCATACAAAACCCAGCAAATAATTTATATTCGATTTGAATCTATTTTATTTTTCTACACCTTCATACAAATCAAATATAAATTATTTGCTGGGTTTTGTATGAGTTTCAAAGCCTACCAAACTTATTTTGTCTTTGTGATTTTCAAAAATATTATTATTCTATGAATTCTCATATAGTTTTTGAAAGTCTGTGCATAAAGTAAGAGGTTTGTGACTGTTCAAAATTTGTGGTTGAAGTCTACTGATGATTTGGTTTAAGCGCCAATGAAATACTTATATAGACCAAGCTAAACCACAAGCAAATAAATTTCAAATTAAAATATAATTATGACAATATGTCGAATAATAAACTTCTTAAATCTATTTTGAATTTTTTTTTGTTACTTCATAACTCGGTACATTTTAGACCGATTGTAAAAATTATTTTTTTGTCTGCTTCCCATTGGTCGCATTGTAAATAAAAAGGGCGCGGACACGCCCACAATTTGTTTATTTGGTTTTATGATATTCTGCTTATTTGATTGCTGCGAAACCAAGCAAACACCTTTGGTTATTGCAATTACGCAATTTTAAAGTTAACCACCGTTAAAATATATATTATAACATTTTACGTGGTTCTACTCAACCGATTTTTACGAAACTAATCACACACTTTGATCTCGAAAATAAACACAATTTTCAATTTGAAAAAATGGGCGGACTTGCGACAATTAAAATTTAATATTTCATTTTAAGTGGTTCTACTGTAACGATTCTTAAAAAAATTAACACACACTGTGAGCTCTAAAAACATAAAACCTTGCACGTCAGAGACACGCTCATTAAAACTAAATTTTATATCCCATAAATTTTTTTCGAAAACGTTCGACCTATCATCTCTTTGCATTGATGTCGGTTTCTTTGCCAGAATTAATTAACTCAAAACAATTTAAATATACGCTAGCAAGTGGTGATATAATAATTTCTACTAAAAACTCTATTTCAAAAAACTATTTCATTGCGAATTTTCATTGAAAAGTGCAATATATGTAAAAAAATTTCTTAGAAAGGGAAATCCCATTAATTATGAAAAATTTTATCCATTTTTATTAGATAAATGTTTCTATCCTCGCAATTATTTCGACTAGTTTTCAAACATCGATTTGAAAACTCATATGCATACCTATAACATTTTATTTTTTTTTTTTTTGGCAAATCAGATATTTTTAAAAAAAATTCTGGCAGCCCTTCACATTAATTAAATATTCAAAAGAAAGAATGAGAAAAAAACAAAGTTGTAATCCATGAGAGAAATAAAAATAATTTATTTTGAACTGAGAGCAATTAATTTGGTTCATAAAACAAACGAATGAGCGAGCAAAGAAAAAATGCAAGATCTTTAGATACATTTTTCATAAAGTTCGTTTATTTAACAGATACATTTGTGGTTTGGCTCGCCTAACTCATCAGTTCATTTTGTAAACGGCTACACGACCGAACGTAATGCACAACGGATTAATGTAAAAGAAAAAAAAACAAAACGTGTAACTTTTTTCAATTAACAAAGTTGGAAATTTATTACAAATAATTATCAATAATTAAGAAAATAACTGAATTGCTCACGAGCTTTAACAAATAAAGAAGAGTGTTTAACATAATAAATAAGAAAAAATGCTAGTGAAAAGTTTTAAATAAAATAATTAAAAAAAGATAAATGTATATTTAACGCAAAATTGTATATGGCATACACATTTTACATTAAAATTATACATACATACATACAGAGCCATATGAAAAAATCTTTCAAACAAGCTCTTTGTGGAAATAAAAAAAATTAAACATTTTTTATGGAATGGAATGCAGCAAAAGAGATAGCGAGCGTTGTATGCCGCCGTTTTAATTGTGCTAAATCGCCGTATGCCAGAAAGAGAGGCCGATAGAAATTTCATTATTGTACATACGAGTATGTATAAAATATCTCCTCACATTTATTAAGAGCACATAACATACAAGTCGTCGCCCGTTTTTTTTTTGTAGAAAAATTTATGTTCGTTTCAAAGCAAATGTTGAGATACACTACGTAATCAGCATAAATAGTGAAAATGGGGAGATTATCAAAGCAATAGAGAGGTGTTTGTTGAAAAATATTTAAATAGTAATAAAATCCAGTTAAAAAAACCAAACTTGAATTTAGTCTTAAGGAATTTCTGTGTATTTATTTATGAGAAAATGAAGAATGTATTAAAAAGAGGAGAACTTATCTATTTGTGTAACAAGTGATTGCTGCTGTATTTCTCTAAGTGTATGAAAAAATAGATACATAATTAAAGAATGAATCTTAAAGATATAATTTACTCGTAAAAGATAAATTCATCGCAGTATAACTACCCACTTTTTTATATAATTTATACAAGTATAAGGTCGGTTTTACAAATATATAAATTGTTTAAGCAACAAAACTAATGAGTAAAGAATGTGATCACACTTAAAAGAAAACAATTAATAAATGATAAATACTTTTTTAAAGCCATAACTCTTAAAATAAAGAAATTATTATAACCATTCAAAAACCAATAACGATATTTTTTATTTAAAAAATAACCTCAATACGCATCAAAAAAAGGCCAAAAAAGCCAAATAACTAATCGGATGTACATACATACATACATATCTACATACATACATATCTACATACATACATATATGTATATTTAAAAATTCAAATAACGTTCCCTATGGCCTAAAGCAACAGCATTAACAGAAATTGCTAACACTAAACAATAACAACAAAACAAAATAAACAACAAGTGGACAAAAATGTGGTTGTAAATATATGTATGTATATATATAAAAAAAACGCACCAACAAAACAAATGATTTTTTGACAATTTTAAACACGTTTTTTGAAACCAAAACAACACAATCAACCATTGCATATTTGTGGCTAAAAGAGAAATAAAAAGAGCAAAACCAAACTAAAAAAAAACCGAACAACACTGTCATTAAACTCATCGTTGCTATCCACATCTATTTTTATTACTTAAACAAAACGAAAAATTGCACAAAAAATTTCCACATTTTTAAACAAAAAATTGGAAAACGGCTTATTATTATTAAACACTGATTGCTATTTTCATATAAGCAGCAACAACAAAAAAGTGTTGTTGTTAATAGCAAAACCTGTACATTTTAATTAGAGACACGTGCAATTATTTCAAATTGAAATTATGCCAAAATTACAGCAACAACAGCAAATAGCACACCAGCAACATCAGCCGCAAAATCAAATTCAATACCAGCAACATTATCAACAGCAACAGCAATTTCAACACCAGCAGCAACAGCAGCAGCATCAGCATCACCACAATCAAGTGCATCATCAAAGTTCAATAACTAATGTAGCCGTTAACAATACAGCAGCACCGAACCCAGCCCCCACCCCCACCCTGCTGTCCACATCCACCACCTCCATACAGCACATTTCGCCGCATCCCTATCAACAACCGCCGCAACATTATCACCCACACAATTATCAGCAACAAGGTCAACATCAGTCCCAACACTTGCATCATGGCGAATTTCCTTTGCCCGAGGGCTGGGATATAGCAAAGGACTTTGATGGAAAAATCTATTATATAGACCATAATACGAAAAAGACAACATGGCTGGATCCCAGAGACCAGTAAGTATAAAAAGATATGCACTTTTTTAGGCTTTGGCAGTGTTTTGAAGATAAGAAGAGTAGAATAAGAATTTAAAAAATAAAATCCATAAAACAACAAAAATGTATATATGGATTACTCGCTTGGCTCAGATACATAAAATTTTTTATTAAATTATGCAGCGTTAGAGAGGCCGTAAGTCAGTGATAAGATAGTGTATAATGCCTTCTGAATTATAAATATACCTTAGTCCAGTTGTGCTAAACATCATTGTATTCAAGGTCAGTAAGACTGTACAACTAATAACAGAGTTCTGCCAACTGATTCTTATAAAGGAAACTAAAAAATATTTACATATGTATGTACTAGTGATGAACGAATAATCGTATTCGTATTCGAATTGTCGAGTATTCGGCCATTTTCAGGCGAATACGAATGAATGTATTCGCTAAATTCAGGCCGATGCCTGAATATCAAAACTTGACATTCGTTACATCACTACTATGTACGTATAGCGGCGATTTAAAAGTTTACTTCAAAAACTGCTTTTACGAAAACGAACTTTTACATTCCAAATTTAAAATTAACACTAGTTCGCGATATCGATAATGTTCGACTATTCACGCACTTACATTCAAAATAGAACCAAATTTTAATACTCGTATTTTGTTGTTGTTTCAAATGTTAATGTGCGACAAGTCGAACGTTGTCGACATTGTGGGACAGGACCTTAGAGTCCTATTGTTTTCAAAAATAAATATACCGCATGCATTCTATAAAATGGTTGGCATTACTTTATTGGCTGACAAACCCACCTTGGACTTCTTAGAGGCCGATTCAAGTCGACAAACCTACTGTTTTTAATGCTATTTAGTATCTGATGTGTTGTGGTAGATCTACCATTCGCCGAAAACTCGTCCATATTTGCGGTTTTTACACTATTGCGTTTGTGGTCGATTGTGAGCAAACGCTGCACCCATTTTAAAATTACGAAGAATTCCTTAAGTCCTAATTTATTTTATATTTAGCAAGTCTTATTGCTAAGCTGATTAGTTTGAAGGAGAGAGAGACGAGGAGAACAGTAATATTTCTTTTCCCCTCGTCTCTCTCTCTCCTATTAAACTAATCAGCTTAGCAGACAGAGAAGAGCAATGAGTAGTGAAAAAGTGAATAGAGTTAAATCATGACTTATAATTTCTTGTATTTATGCGCAATTCTACTTATGCAATGCTGTCTTATGAGTCAGATTCGGTCGAAAGCTCATCGAACTCATACATAGCAACATTTATGACGTTGTTGGAAAACAACCCTATTTACTACTATTGTGTACTATTTGCAAGCTGTTTAATGCCTGAACTTTTAAATAAACATACATACATGAGCTAAATCAATGCGAGTAGTATAAGTACTTTCCTGAAATTAGAAAACGAATTGAGATGCTTTGTAAGTGTGAGTGTGGTATGAATATGAATGTCAAAGTCGCATTCATATTTATTTCAACTTATTTATAAATCAATGTTATTGCGAGTATGCGCACATCAGAGTAGTTGAGTTTAAACGATGTCTACGCATTTATATTTAAAATTTTATGAGTCAACATGAAGAGCAAAAACACGATTCATTGCCAATCACTGTTAGCAATAAGACTTGCATAGTGTAAATTAGGACTAAGTATTTATCAATTTAATGCTTAAGCATTAAGCATATTCACCACAGCAAGCTACCGACTTCGAAATCTTAAAGATATAATACACATGTTTATATGAGAATGATTTTTTTGCAGGTTGTCCCTTCTGATTTTGTGGTTGTAGTCTAATTAACTTAATTTCTTTTTTATCTTTTGGCGTAAATGAGCAAATATGGTGTTGAAAATATAATATAAAATGTTCGGTGATTGATACTAAGGATGTAACGATACGTCGTTTTGCCGATCCGATACTGATACTCAAAAAGAAATATCGCCGATAACGATTCCGATACCGATACGCATATTGAAACTGAACTCAAGTTAAAATTAACAAAAAAATTTATTATACAAAATTATAGTGTAAGAGATTATTAATATTTAAAATTGATATTTGAATTCATTCTGAAATTAACAAAAACAAATTATTTTTGTTTTAAATACATACATATATACATGATTTAGCATTGAGAGAATATTTCACTACTACGGTGCAAAGCACCAGTTTAGAGTTTATGTTCTGTTTTTAACATGTTATTTCTCTTAGTTTTTATGCGGAAAAAATCGTTGAAAATTTATTTGTTTGTTCAAAACAGCTCTCAAAAAATTTAAGAAGTATCGCCGTATCGACAGTAAAATATCGCCGATATCAATATATCGGCAAATCAGAAATATTGGCGATATATCGGAATCGGTATCGGTATTCGTTACATCCCTAATTGATACCTTACAATTACTTTATATAGGCGCACGGCAGTGTGCCAGGCCAAGTTCCGACCAATGCACGCAGTGTGTATATTTACAGGAAGCCATTCGAGCTGTTTTTACCCCCCTCATAACTTTGTTCCCCGCTATCTTAAAATTATAAAATTTAAACCATAATTAGAATAAATTCATGTAACCGCAAAGTTTGAAAGTTTCACAATGAAACGTTCTGGAGATATGGAGGTGCAAAAAGTGCATATTTTAAGACATACTCACTGACCACTGATCACTGACCACTGACCATTGACCACTGACACACTCATCATAATTGATGAAGCACTTCCGCTATAGATAGAAAGCTGAAATTTGTTATACGAGTAGATCTAGGTGAGCAATGAACTAGAAAAATCTGAAAACCTGAAAATTTTAACCAGGGGGTGGTATTACGCCCATAAAAATTTAAATTTGTGCCAGTGAGCTGAAATTTGGTATACAAGTAGAACTACGTGAGTACTCACCTAAAAAAAATCTGAAAACCCGAACATTTTAATGTTAAGAATTCAAAAAAACATTTCTAAGGCGTTTAACTCAAGCAATTTTATTAAAATTTAACACACATGTTGCAATAATACCAGGCTCTAAATTTTTATTGAAAAAAGTGGGCGTTTACATTTTTATTGAAAAAAGTGGGCCCATACAATATAAGCGTCCTATTTCATGTACTTCGGGTCAGCATATTTGAATATACTACATATTTATATATTTATTATTATCCGTTTTAAACGAAACTCGACAGGAAAGATAACAAATGGATACAGCAGGTAGCCATTGTTCTTATGGGCGGTATCACGCCCATAATTGAGCGCTGCTAATAACAAAATCTTGATTTTAAAAAAGTGACGGAGACTGGGGGTAACGGCCATAACATTTGAAGCTAGAATTTGCACTAGAGAGCTTAAATTCAATGCACAAATGAATCTAAAATAAAGATCACCAAGAAAGTTTTAAATCCTAGAAGTTTCAATTGGGGGCATGGACACGCACTTTAAGCTCAAAATCAAGAATTTAAGTTAAAGGATTTACGAACAGGAAAAATCTGAAAGCACCGATTGTTAAATTAGGGAAGTAGGGCCACGTTTATCAAATTTGTATTGAAGTATTATACGGAAGAGAACTGAAATTTTGCAAGAAAAAAATTGGCTTATTTAAGTAAGTTACCAACTAGATAAATTTAAAACTCAAGCTACTGTATTGAAACCTTGCATGTACATTTCACTCTTGCTAGCATTTAATTTTGCGTTTTCTAAAGGACTTCGTCTGAGCAAACTTTACTACACTAAAATTTACACTATATTTTACATATTTCTACTCAGATGACTCCTAAAAAATTAATCAAATTACTCGGTCCTTATTATGGCACAATGGTGCACATATCACCCTATAACCCACTATTTTATGTAACTCTGCCCTTTTGAACTGGCGCAGACATTATGAATATAACTCTAACAAACTAGAAATTCAAAGCTTAAAAAGCTTTATTAAGAAAACCTTCCAAAAAGTAGTCAGATCCTCACAAAAACATAAATGTGAAAAAAGGCCAAGTTCCTTTCCAAAATTTCGGCCATCAAAAGTAGTGAGATACAAATTTTGACCAAGTTCGTGTTTGGTAACCGTAAGGGTGTTATATAATTTCTAGATAATGTGCTAACTTGGCAATATGTTTACTCTTCTAAGAAAGGAGAAAATAATGTAATAATGTTTCTTTATATCGGGAAAAATGTTGTCAAGTAGGCAGATTATCTAGAAATTATATAACACCCTTACGATTACAAATTTAGATAATGCATACCTATTGCAGTGATAGATATTGTACCAAACACGAACTTGGTCAAAATTTGTAAGTCACTACTTTTGATGGCCGAAATTTTGGAAAAGAAGTTGGCCTTTTTCCACATTTATGTTTTTGTGAGAGATGAGGATATTATTTAACAACAAGAACATTCCGAAATTGTTGAATCGAAATAAATTGTTTAATTTTTATGTTTTTACGTGTTATTTTAAAGGTGTAATTTTATTTCTATAAATGTGAATTATTTGACGATGGCACCACCGAATATGTATTTATACTTGAATATCAGGTGCTTATGGTGTCGCTGACGTCACCAAAAAAAAATTAAGTAACTGAGTACATGGCGACAAATACAGCTAGCCCCATTTTAAGTCATGTATGTATGTATGTGTTCGTGTAGTGTGCTGAGGTAAATGTCTTTAATGCATTAATGAGCACTCGAAATTCACTTTTCAAAATTTTATGCTTAAATCACGCAGTATACATATTTCTACCAACAGCTGTCAAACACACAAACACAACCCAAATGACGCAGCTTGTGAAAATTTTCACAGGAGTCAACTGACAGTTGCCTATTGATGGGAGAGCAGTGTTGCCAGGAGCAATAAATTCAAATACTTACTTCAAATATGCATTACTGGCTTGTTTCAAACACACTTTCAAAAATATTTTCTTCCCTAATTTAAATCACAAATATTTGGCATTTAATATATATACATACATACCTATGTATATACATACATACATACATATGTACATAAATACATACATACATATGTATGTATATAAGTTATTTAACGTGAAAATAAATATTTAATAAAAATTTGTATGCATATATGTAAGTATGTATGTACATATGTATGTATGTATGGATGTATATACATACATATAACTATGCATCCATACATATATGTACATATATATAATACATACATATGTAGTACATAATTCATGTTTTTTTAACCTGCACATTCTAACATCAAAAATATGCTCGTATTTTAAATTGAGGAATATTTTTTTGCTACAATCTCTCACATACATATGTATGTATATACATACATTAATAAACGCAAACATAGATACAAATATAATTGAGCACCAGCCAACAACAACAAAAAAAAACAAGAAAATTATTAAATAAATGTGTGTTTTAGCAAATACTTGCACACCAAATAATGAAGTATAACTACAGCCGCAATATTCAACAAATACATGTATGTATGTATGTACAAAAAATATAAATACACAAATGGAAATAATAAAAAATAAACAAACAATAAAATAAAACAACTTTAAAGCGAAAACATTCCAAAGTGATGATTAAGACTAAAATAGAGCTAAAATTAAATTAAAAATAAAACACATGCAAAACACACACATACACATGCGCTCACACATACTCATGCATTGGCAATCAAAATTAAACTCACCAAAATTACAATTACAAGAGAGTACGTATTATTACTATTGAATGTAATAAAAATGCACCGAATGCTTGTAAACGTTGTGTTTGCATATGGAAGAGTGTGTGGCTGAGTGTTTGTGTGTGAAGAATAATTGTAAGCAGTAAAATAACAAAACTAACAAAATTTGAAAGTAAAAAAGTTGTAATTTATAAAAAAAAATTTTGTTTATTGTTAGTTTTTGAATTCAACATGTGGTAAAAGGAAAATAAAGGGATATTTTTTAGTTATGTACATATTTACATATGTACATATGTATGTATATTGAGTTACAGCCCTGTAGTAAATAAAATAGTGGATTGACAAAAAACACTAGCTATAAATTAATTATGTTGCAAGTGACTACAAACTAGTTTAAATCTCATGCAGATATCAACCAAACATATTGAATAGAAGCACACGTAAGAAATAAATAAAAGCAAAATAAGTAAATGAAAAGAAAATAAAACAAAAATCAAAAGAAGCATGCCATGAAATCAAATGCCAAATGCTTGTGTTGAAAAAAAATTAAAAATTTCAAAAATTAATATGTATAATATTTTCTATGAGCAGGACAAACTTTCGTATGAATGTATGTATGTATTTTTGTTTTAAATATAAAAATACCAATTATTTCTATATATCAATATACATGTATACTTAATATATGTAGTATATACATACATATGTATGTATGTATATGATATACAAATGTGTATGAAGATTTACATAAATATTTATTTAACTATAATAGATATTAATTGACTTCAGAGTGGTTGAAAAATAAGTAGTTAGTAGTCAATTTAAAAGTCATGCAGAGATGGCCAATTGACTACTGCCTACGACATGCCTATGTTAAAATAGTGAGTCGGCGACAAGGAAAAAAGTCACTTAATCAACCAGTTGTGGTTATTAAAAAACCAGTTTGAAGGTACTTACAAATGAGTTTGAGTTCCTATAGGGAGACTGCTTGTTGGGCTAGGAACTTTTGCGTAGACAGACGACAGCGTTAATTTGCATTAAAAGCAAATTAAAAATATACCCTGACAGACGACAGTATTTGAATTAAGTAAACAACTAGCAAAATTTGTGCATCCCTTTCGTACACACACACTTCGATAATTTTCCTTGGAAATCTTAAAATGGAACAAATTTGTGTCGAGCTTTTAATATTTCTTTTTCTTTTTCTAAAAACAATTAAAATAACTTATATTCCCTGACTTTGAATCCATTTTAATTTTGAAAATTAAAAATTAATTTAATTTTGATTGACTTTTGACGGTATTACCATATTGAAATATGTAGCTAAATTCAGTATTAATTCAATTTCATTTACTGCATTTACAGTAAATCTAATGCGCATTAGGATGGGGATAATTCACAAGTTAATTTGAATTAAGACAGTTAATGCAAATTAACGCTGTCGTCTGTCTATGCTATATGACAGGGTTTGCTGAGCTCAGTTAGTCTTATTTATTTATAGATAAATTCGTTGCAGAGCTCATGAAAACATCGTGTTCATGTTCTAATTGTATTTACTACGAAATTTTTATAACTGTTTTTTATGCCATTGATAAATGTTTGCTGTGTAGCTGCATAATAAATATTTATATCAATACAAAGAGAAAAAAATATTTTAACAAAATAACTTGTTTTTTGTGCCGCGTTTAGACTTAAAAAAAAACTAAAGACAAAGTTGAAATAGTAGCAGCAACAATATAAAAAAAATTTACAAAACAAGTATTCGAATGAAGGAGATACACAAATATACATATTTACATATTTATAATAAAATAAATAATAAATACTTTTAATAAACATGCACACATATTTAGACCTAAGGAATTTTTATGGTTTATCCGCCTCCCCCACAACTGTTATACGCTAATAAAATAAACATTTATTCAACTATTATGACGGCTTAGTTAAGCGCACATTAAGATTTTCAATTCAACTGCACATTATTTAATTTAACTGTAGTGAAATAATGTAAGAGAGAAAAAACATCATAAATTTCAATTAAATTAAGGTGAATTTTTATTGTATGCCACATGGTTGCTTAAGATATTTAAAAAAAAAATGTCTTTAAAGCCGGCTTTTTATTAATAAATTGCAAAATAAAATAAAAATGAGGAACAAGACAAACAAAAAAAGTAAATAAAAATCATATAAAATGTATTAATATAAATTTGGCATTCACATGCCAAATAAGTGAAATTAAATGAGACTTTACAAAAATAAAATAAAAATGAAAATAAAAATTAACTTTTTTTTGTTAAAAAATTTATTAAATAAATGCCCACAATTTTAAATTTTATTTCAATTCATTTCAACATCAGCAACAACAATCAATAAGATTTTTTATATTTTCGTTTAAATTAACGTCAGCATTAGCCTCGTGCTGGTATGTGTTACGATTTTCGTTGCTTCTTTGTAAATGTGAAAACTGTGAAAAATATTTAGCGAAAAATTCAAAAATTTATTTTATATAAAAATGAACAAATAAAAAAAATATTTTTTATGTATTTGTAAAGGAATGTATTTAATGATACAACACAGAGTTTTCCAATAAGAGCGAGTAATGGTTAAAACATAAAATAATATAAGATGTGAGAAAAATGAAAGCACGCTAAAACTTTCAATTGACAGAAATAACAAACAAACAAACTTAAAGAAAAAAAAAATTGTTTATCCAAAAATCAATACATGACAATAACGCCGAAATAAGAAATGAAATAAGCCCTCAATAAAATAAATCCCAAAAAAATAAACAAGCACCGAGAGAAAATTTATGAAAAACACCCAATATAAATTAAATAAAGCCCAATTAAAAAAAGACCAAAGACAAGAAGCCAAACTCAAGATGAAATAATGACAAAAAAAAGTGAAATGAAGCCCAATCAAACTCAAGATGGAAAAAAGCCCAAAATAAATGAAAAAAAGCCGAAAAATTCCTTAATTTTATTGGACCTTATTTCATTTTCTTATTTGGGAGCTATTTATATATTTCTATTTATGTATTTCCGTGGTCCTTATTTGGAGTCAATTGTTGCTGGTTTATGATCATAAACCAGTGACTTCACATCCTCCTACAGAAAATAATCGAGAGGTGTCAAATCGCACGATCTTGGAAGCCGATTGACACGTCCCTTTACTCGAAGTCAACTTGTAGCCAAATTTTGATTTCAATTAGTCGATGGTTGTGGTCGCCTCATCGCACATAGCGACATCCTGTTGAAACCACAATAACGCCAAACAAGAAAATGAAATAAGGCGCAATAAAATTAAGGAATTTTTAATTGAGTGTTATTTCATCTTTAGTTTAATTGGTTATTATTTAATTTTTGCTTTTTTCTTGGGTGTTTTTTCATAAATTTTCCTTTTGGTTTTATTTCATTGCGCCTTATTTCATTTATTTGGAAATTTTTTTTCTTGAGTCTTATTTCATAACGCATTTCATCAAGCAAGCTCCGGCTTAATGTTTAAAGAAATAAGGTCCGATGGTTTTTCTCAATGTAATGGAAGCTTTATGTCAGGTGCTAGAGCACCTCATCTACACTTATTCTCCTGATAAATCTCAGGATTGCCAGTGGATCTAGAGTTGACAGTTCCCAATCCTCCAATAGGTGCTTGCTCAATTGGCTATATCTTCTGCAGCATAACCTTACAGTCCCTTAGAATAAGCTCTTTAGTTTCATCTCCATAACCACAGATTCTACACAGACTGTTACTCTCAATGACAAGGCTGCTGAGGTGTTTTATCAATCTATAATGGCCTGTGAAGAAGCCTGTGAGCATTCTTAGATTGTTTTTACTAAGGGACATGAAAGCTATGAAACTATTTTGGTTATACGTTCCAATAATTAGCTTTGCGTGCCTCAATTCTGAGAGATTGAGCCAGAGGCCTATTACTCTTGATATCCGTCGACATATTTTCCCAGATTTTGTCCAATACGAGTCCTCAAAATGGTTCTTGTCCGACCGTGGAAGTACTAGCCTCCCTAATAACTGCGAGGCCATTTTGGCTTCTTTACGAAACACCCAGAGTGCTCGGCAGATATCGAGGATGTAATCCTCCGATTAATAGATTAGTACACTGACTACTATTTCACATACAAATCAATCTCATCACTGAACAATATTTTGCGATAAAAAATCGAATTAGTTTCCATTTGCTCTAGAGTCTAATCAGCGAAAAAACGACGAATGTGATCATGGCTTTATATCCTGCACTAGCTGGATCTTGAACACGCTTCGGGTAAGATCTTTGAGCAAAATTTTAGACGTAGTGGATAGAAAGATCTCCAATTCGATCAATTTGGATATTCTTCCACACTTTCGCTTACAGCGGAGATTAGGGTTTGCACAGCGATTATAATCGTAATCGTAATCGCGATTAATCGCACCTTTTAATCGTAATCGCACCCATTAATCGCTCGATTACGATTAAAAATGTTTCCCTTTTCTAAGCAAAGAATTTATGCCAAATGTGCATACAGTTTAAATTCAACTCATAACAAATTTAAATTTAAAATTTTAATACAAAATATATGTATATATATGGAACAAACATGTATACATATATATTTGCATTTCATTGGCGCTTTAACAAATCATCAGAAGGCTTCAATCATACTTTTGAAAAGTTTCAAACCTCTTATCATATACACATACTTTCAAAAATAATTTGGGAATTTTCATAAGCTTATATATAAGGAAATTCCAAAGGAATAAGCGAGTAGGCTCAGAAACTTATATAAAACACGAGAAACTATTTATATTCGATATGCATATATTTTATTTTCCTACACCTTAATACAATAACAATATTATAAGGCAAAACAATAATCAAAATCCAAATTAAGCACTTATTAAATTTATTTCAAAACGTCGTAATATCTCAAATATTTCATTACGATTGATACATATAAAAAAACATAGAAATCCTAAAAAAGGTTATAGTTATAATTTAGTGTCCGAACGTGATGAATTTATGTCATGATGAATGAACAACTTCGTATAAAAAACTGTATAAAAAATACTGTTTATATCATAATGAATGAATTATGATATAAATTCATCAGATGTGGATACAAAATTAAATAAAAAATAAATTAAGAAAGTAGAAATACATATAATTACTTCGTCCTAGAAAAAATATCCTATCAAAAGATTGATTTAACACAATTCGTACACTAATAGAAAATTAACGATCTAATTTTAAGAACTAAAATCTTTAATTATTATTTTTCGAAATTCATTTGTTTCTTTTTAAATTTAAATCATAAATACAAAATCTTTAATGTATATTGTAGAAATTTTAAAATTTCAATCTTTAAATTTGTTCAGTAAGTTAACGTTCTCAAATCAAGGTTGGCAAACGGTATCGTAAAAATACCGATACCGATTCAAATACCGCTATAATTAGATACCGATACCGAAACACATTTCGGTTAGAAAATACCGGTATAAGGAATACCGTTTAAGTCTATACCGGTATGTACCGGTATACCGATTCCCACCAAAAATAAAATTTCAAAAATATATTTCAATTAACTTTCTTATATAAACTTATATATTTCAATTAACTTTCTTATATTTTTCGCCTTTACACATTCTTATGCAGCATTGTTTTTTTAATCAACCGGAAAGTGCAATCATATCATAATCATCACCAGTGCGAAATACTAATGAACTTCATGAGCTGCTTAATGCCTTTAGGAACGAAAAACGTATCTCTAGACATATAAATGTTCTAAATTGGTCAAAAGAGCAATGCCCTTACAAAGACAGTTATTTTAAATAATAACTTTTTAAATAAAAAACTTATTTATATGAAATCGCGAAAGTTAGTATATTGGTTGTTCCAGATACACAAGGTAATGCGGAGATTTAAAGTTTTGAAGAGTGCTTTTTTATGTATGCACATTAAAGATTTTTTTCTTTAATTGATATACTACATATGTGCGCTGTCTAAAATATGTCTGGCGGGGCCTAAAGTACCCGATATATAATGGGGATTTTTTCCGATTTTTTATGAAATTTTATACAGCATTTGAGGAGGTGTTACAGAGCGCAAGTCTGGAATTTAGGCTATATATCCCTAAAAGGGGCGGAGTCACAAAGCACCAAATTGGGTAAACTTTTAGTTAATAAAAAATTAAAATTAAAAATTAAAATTGCCAATAAATATTTTCGGCTGAAAAGTCTTTCTTAGGTACAAAGTAATAACAAATAGAATTTGCTTTTGAATTCCCGGCAATTCCAAAAAAAAATTACACAAAATTTTAATTGAAATATTGAAATATTCGTTTCATGCAGTTTCAACTGCAGTTTTCTTATTTTACTTTTTTAATAAAAATATAAAACCGTATATGGAAATATATACATAAGTTTAAATACTTTTTATGTTAATGTAAAAATACTCCCTTTTCGAAGTAATTTAACAAAAAAAAAAGATTTTTTGCTATGTCCACTGTCTGAATTAACAAATTTAGCAGTTATATCGGTATACCGGTATTATAAACTCGATAACGGTATGTACCGGTAATACCGATACCGAAATAAAAAAATACCGATACCGTTACCGATACCGAAATTTAAAAAATAGTTCTACCGGTATGAATACCGACACGGTATTTGTTTCGGTTTCCATCCTTGAAAAATTATAATAGTATATTTTCTTGATTAATCGCGTTTAATCGATAATCGCGATTAATTGCATATTTTTTATCGTAATCGCGATTATAAAAATATGCGATTATTTGCAAACCCTAGGGGAAATATTTTCTTCAGCACCCACGGATGACGTGATAAAGCGTTGGCGATTATGCGCACTATTCAAATTACGAAATCGTCTGTATAAGTGGCGCGAATTAATAACTGATTTTCAAAGTATATCTAGATAATTTAAAAGCGTTGGCCAAGCGTCAATCTACTCATAATTCTATATGGCCCTATGTATAAGCAAAAATTGGCATGAAGTAAGCATAAGTGGCAAAATTGAAAATGATCTTAAAGAGTTTAACGATGAAACTTCACATTAAGAATCATGCTAAGACTTAGAGGTGGGTTAAGATTAGGTTATGCTACCGTTTTTAATGTCAAATTGTATGAAGGAACGCGGTGACACCTAATTAATTAATGCTAACTTCATGCCAAGTTTTGCTTATACATAGGGCCAATAGTATTTAAGTTTAGTATTTAAGGCTGGACTTTACACAATCGCGCGGCTTTTGAGAAAATACAACCCTTGCATGATGGAGCTTATGAAAATTTTCAAAAGACAATAAAAATTCATTATATCAGCGTTGTATTTTTTCGTAAGTCGTGCGATTGTGTTCAAAAGTGAGTGCAAGCCTTTAGCAGCCAGCAACAAATAACATAGACCTCCTTTGTTGGAAAACTCTTTATATAGATAACGACTGTAAAATAATAACACAAAAATATTTTTGATAAATTAGCAAATATTTCTGGAATATGTATATACATATATATAAATATATTTATACAGATATGTACATAAAAAGACACACATATATATATATATATTTATATGTATATATGTTGCAATAATAGTTTAAAGTCAAAGTTAAAAAAATTAATTTTCCACAGTAAAATGCTGCTTGGACAATTAGGTTCCTTTTTTTAATTTCTTAGCTAAGCAATTATACATAATTCAGACAAGTAAAAAATAATTATTTATGTACAAATGTAAAATATTAGCACAAAAATTAAGACATATTTAAGCAACAACATAAATATATCTATATCTGAATACACATTATGGTATTTTGTGATATCGCATTAGTGCGATGAACGGCATCGCACACATTTGGAAAATGACACCACAAAATGTCAACAACATAAATGCCAAATGTGTGTGCTCTGAGCATATTTAATAAAAATTTGCCTTTTTCTTAACATTTTTAATGAATACTAATAATACTAATAACATTTTCTTTAATCAAAAAACGGAAGGAAGTAATTATTTGATAGTTATCTCTTCTTTAAAAAAGAAAACCACGCATAAGAAAACTTTAATGTAACATGATGTAGAAAAGTTCAAGTAAGGAAAAGTGCTTAGCAAAGAATAAAAATTATTGGAAAAATTTCAATGGCTATTGAGAGTTAAGATATTGTTTTAATTAAAGAAAAAAATTATTGAGATTTTATTTGAGAGCAATTTTTATTCCTAATTATGCCTGATTCCATGGGAATTTAGTAATCGTTTCAAGATTTTTTTATTCATTGTTTAAATAATGCAAACGATATAAAACATCTGGGGATTTTCCAACAGACAAAAAATGTTTGTTTAAATAAAATATTCCAGGAAATTCGTTTTTGAATTAAGGCAGCGTCTATGTATATGTTTTAAGTGCAGAGGCCTGTACCCTGTAGCCTCTGCATTTCGTTGTTGAAAAATTATTTTAAAAAATGTATTCGAAAAAAAAATGTTTTCAAATGCAAAAATTAAATTAATTAATTTGGTGTTTTTTATTGCATGAGAAAAAAAATACATATGTATACTTAAAACAATTTTCTTTTAAAAACTTAGTTGAAACGCATTAGCTAGGGGGTTATACACATTTTCTCTAAAAAAAATATTTATTTTATTTATTTATTTATTAAACATATTAATGCAAAGTAAATTTGCATAATATGGTGTTGCACAAATATGGGCGGAGTAACGTAGACCATATGCCCAAGATGGTATTAACAGTATTTTATAAGGTTTTGTGACTGACTGTACACGACCTATGCCTTCACATAGGAAGTTTGCCTACTTCCTATGGTTGTTAAAGAAATTCCACAAAAAACCGCAAGATTATACGGTTATCCGTGGGAGATCAGTCAACCAGTGCCATACAACACACACAAGCCTGACCGCACTTAAGAAATAATTACGATGACGCGAGAGATGTTCCCCGACCCAGAGCTGCTTAACGAAAAATATTTCAAAGCTAAAAAATATTTCAAAGCGAAAAAAAACCGCATTATTATACTTCAGATATGCATAGTTGATCTTTTTTGATAATAAACGGACTTATGAAATTTTTAAAATTAAAATATTAAATTTGAAAAAATGAATCTAAATTAAGTAAAACAAAATAATATAAAATATAATAAATTGTAAAATAACACCAAAGAGAATAAAATCTAATAAACTTATTTTATATAATATATAGTTTGAAGTCAAATACAAATAACAAAATTTATAAAATAAAATAAAATCAAATAAAATAAAATATAATAAAATAAAATAAAATAAAATAAAATAAAATAAAATAAAATAAAATAAAATAAAATAAAATAAAATAAAATAAAATAAAATAAAATAAAATAAAATAAAAAAAAAATAAAATATAATTAAATAAATTAAATAAAATAAAGTAAAATAAAATGAAATAAACCAAAATAAAATAAAATAAAATCATACAAAATAAAATAAATCAAAATAAAATAAAAAAATTAAATAAAATAAAGTAAAATAAAATGAAATAAACCAAAATAAAATAAAATAAAATCATACAAAATAAAATAAATCAAAATAAAATAAAAAAATTAAATAAAATAAAAAAATTAAATAAAATAAAAAAAGTAAAACAAAATAAAATTAAATTAAATTAAATTAAATTAAATTAAATTAAATTAAATTAAATTAAATTAAATTAAATTAAATTAAATTAAATTAAATTAAATTAAATTAAATTAAATTAAATTAAATTAAATTAAATTAAATTAAATTAAATTAAATTAAATTAAATTAAATTAAATTAAATTAAATTAAATTAAATTAAATTAAATTAAATTAAATTAAATTAAATTAAATTAAATTATTAAATTAAATTAAATTAAATGAGAATAACTATAATTAAATTAAATAAAGTAAAATAAACTTCAACTTATAAAACACATAAAATAAAATAATGTAAATAAGATTAATATGTTTAAAATAATACAAAATTAAATTAAATAAAATAAAATAGTTTAAATAAAACAAAATCAAAAAAAAAAAAAATAAGCAAAATGAGAAACACCTTTAAATTAATAATCTTTTTTTTAAGTAAAATATGCCCTGTTGGCATGTTTGAATTAAATATATGAATGTACATAAAATAGATCAATAAGCACATTATACAATATATCAAATTTCTTTTCAATAGAAAGATAAATTTTTCTTTTCACTTTACAGTTTTGGAATTTTGTAAATTCCATCGTAGCTTTACTTTAGTTTAAAAAATAGGGTTAATGCTGTTAAAAAAATACTTTCCCAATGCCATTTCTCTATAGAACTAAAACAGAAAAGTGTGGGCGCTACTTCATACCTACATTAGGCTATAATTTTTTCCTTTAGTATAACTCTTCGTAGAGTAATAATATGCTTAGACTGCAGTTTGTTCTAAGCCATTTAAAGAAAAAAAAAACAAAATGAATTTTAAAAATAAAAATAAAAAAGAAACCTGAACCAATGTATTTTAAGTTAAAATTTTTTCTTAAAGAATTAAAAAACTTTTTACATGCCTGCAAACAATTTTGCAAGAAACTAACATAAAGTAGCAAAGAAAATACTGAAAATAAAACTAAAGAACATTACAAAGGTATTGTTTGTTTGTTTGTGTATAAATTAAATAAAGCATAAAGTATCTAGATTTATGTATCTAAAACTATGTATGTATGTATACTAAAAGTATAGTACGTAAGTGTATAAAAAAGTAATATGTATGTAAAAGCTAAAAAATACTGATATGGTAGTCAATAAAATATGTAGAGTACAATGTAAAATAATATCGTTAACTGCAGTGCAACAACATGAATTGCAGAGCAGAAGCAACAACAACAGCAACAACAACAATAGCAACTAATACTATGTGTATTACTAACAACTTCTAGATAAAAGATAAAAACTTTTAAAGTTGATTGTATTTAGTAGTCAGTTTTATGAGGAGTAGAATCATATAAACTAGTAATGAAATGCATGTATGTATCTATGCTCATTTATATGTATGTATGTAGGAATTAAATAGAAAAAAATGCACAGACTCAAACACTTAGGAAAAGCTAGTAACAAGAGCCAACAGGTGCAATTTGTAGCAACAACAACAGCAGTAAGCAGAAATGTACGAGTAAAATAGACTTAAGAGAGACGAATAAAAATAGGGTGCTTAGCTAGTAGTCTTAGATATTTGGCTAAAAGAAATGATGGTACTTTTAGTATATAAAATTTCCATCATTATGGAAAGACAAAATAACTTTGTTCAATTCGGTTAATAATGAAAAATAGTACACTGAAAAAAGAATTTAACAAATTGTTTTTATCATGAAATAATTTCAATTAAAGAGTTAATTAACTCAATGAATCAAAAAATTAATTAAAAATATATATGTATATTGAACAAATGTGTACTTTTTTGTTTGCAATTGAGAAAATAATTGAATCAATCAATGACTTATAATACAAATATTTTTCTGTGTATATAGGAAATAAAACCAATCAAATTATTCAGGGGGATTATTGGGGGCTATTCACTTTACATTGAAACAAAAACTAATTTTCAAAAATTGTTTTAGTTTGCCATGTATTTCTTAAATGAAATAAACGTGAGGATTTCCACGCATTACTCTTTCTTTTAAAAACGGTTAATTTTGTATGAGAAACAAAAACGAAGTTTTTACATTTACACAGTTTTGTTTTTGTTTTCCATGTAAGTTTCACCAAGTCGACGCGTATTTCAGAATAGACACCGTTATGTATTTCTATTGGAAACGGAAACTGTTCGAATTTTTATGTTATTAACATTACAATGCGAACACATTTCCTTTCGATTCGGATTACATAATAACCACCCAGGAATGCAAAGGATAACGGTTCCATTTTGAATAAAACCGTAAGCACAAGAAGTTGTAAATGGTATTAGGTAGTAGAAACAAACAATTTGGTTTCCACTAGTTTTTTTATTTTTATTTTCTACAACTAGAAGTGGAAGCTAATAATACTGAAGCCGGCTGCCGTTTGCGAAAATAGAATCTTCGGATGGAGGTCAGCTGGAGGGCTGAGTTTAGCCATTCGGCTTCAGTATTAACTTTTAAAATTTCAATAATTTCAAACAAAAATAAATTAGTAAAATTACTGATTATGTATATCATCATTAATGAAAATTAATAAAGAGAATAAATATGAAAATATTAAACAGAAGAAGTTGCGAAACTCATCTTATAGTATTTTCACACTGACATGGTTTTAATTAAAGTTGGTTTTAACGTTAAAACCAACTGTAAAAACCTAGTTTTACCATACAAAATGATTTTGTTAAAACCAACTTAAAGCCATCTTTTATGAAATGCAACTTTGTTTTCGCTGTGCTAAATTCAGTGCTGCCAAGGTTAGATGAGCGGATGCAGCTGATAATGTTTATGCCAGCGAACAAGAATAGATACCAATTGATACATTTTCAACTTACAAATGGATGCAGAAGCAATAATAATGAAAAAAATATGGAAAAAGAACCTTTTGTACGGAAAACAACGGAAATATTTTCATTGACCTCTTTGAAGTGAAAATAGAAGATATGACTGGCATCGATCTGCAGATAAAAATTTTCATTTTGTTATGTGTTTGTGCATTTTTTGTATACAATTAATTGATATCCAAGCACTTCTTCCCTTTGTGTAATTAGCTCCATAATTTAAAAAATATTTATTTACAATATATAAAAAAAAATTCATATTAGAGCGCATTGTAAAATGTCTGAGTTTTTTAGACAAACCAAAACAGTTGTTTAACAGTTTGTCAACAAATAAGTGGTTATAAGAACCCAGTAAAAAAAGAGACTCCAAAAAAGTCATGAAAATGTAGAGTAAGCGATCTGGAAGTAGTGAAACTTTCGATCCGATCTAATGATTTTTACATAGGGTTGTCATTGCAAGAAGTTCTCTTTTTCGATGCTTGGTCACTGAGTTGGAAGCGTAATTAAGAAAAATTCCTTTTTTTGTGTTCAATAATAATATTTTTATCTAAAAAAAAAAGGTAAATAGTTGCCTTTTTTTAACAATTCGTTTCTTTTTATACGAATTTAAGCCCGAAACAGTGTTTTCATGTAAATTTAAGCAAATAACTTTTAAATTTTAGACTAAAAATAGTTCATAAATTTTAATAAAATTATTTTTTTTAAATTTTGGTGAGTATTTTCTAACACTATGGAGGAGTTACAAGGTTTTGTGTGACTCAAATAAGCTTCTAGATTGTTTTTGCTCACTCTCGGCAAATTAAAAATATCGATTTTTTGGAAGCAATGAAAATGTAGTTCCACTAGAATGACTTCCATTTTTTTTTCACTGGGAAGTAGAAAAAAATGCAGCAACAAATACACGTATTTCAGGAGATTTATTTTATTTTGTTAAAAAGTCTCCGTATTAAAACTTGAATTTATCCAACTTACAGTGTGAACGCAATATCAGCTGTTTAGTATTTTAGAGTTAAAACCAGCTTTTAACTTTAGGTGTGAAAACACTATTAAGGCTCAGTTAGCCGACTGTAATTTAAAGTAACTGCAACATTAGGAAACAGCTGATCGACATTGTTATGTGAAAAGTAATGAAAATTGTTATAGAGATGTAATGTAATGCAGTTACTTTAGATTTACCAGATAAAATAGGATTCTAATTGGAAAATTTACGAATTCGTAAAAATTTGATTATGTATTATTAAGAAATTGTCTTTCGTAAACCTAATTATCTGGTACGAAAGCAAATGCTTAATGCTTTTAAAAGTACATTTATTATTCGAAGGATTGAATAAATTTTAATTTTTATTAAGCATAAAACATAAAAAAACTGAATAAAATATCAAACGAACTTTTAAACCCAATCGCAGCAACACTGTCTACGCTAATACAGAAATCTTTGCTGCTCTTTTTATTTTGTGACAATTTTTAATAATTAAAATTAATATAAAACACTTTTTACATGATTTTCTTAAACTTTGAAGTTTATGCGCAACTACTGGCAACATCATTTTAGAGATAGTATTCCTCACTCTATCTTTCACACAGCTTAGTTAATTCTTTGCAAAGTAAACTTTGCATGTGTAAAAGGGGTATAAGTTTAGTATGGGAAATTGCTTTCGAAATAACAATCCCTTTGAGAATCAAAAAGGGAGGAAATGCTTTCTTTTTAATAAATACATGAGGTAATACCCCTTTTAGACACGGAAAGCTTACTTTGCAATATCTTAATTCAACTGGAAGAAAGACAGAAAGAGATAGTATTCATCCCTGTCTCTTTCAAACATCTGAAATAAGACTTTGCAAACTAAACTTTGCGTGTCCAAAAGGGGTATAAGCAGTGTTAGTTGTAAAGGGGAAAAAAGTAATGTGAGGCCGATCACAAGGGAGATGTGTAAACATCTAGTAATGAAATTTTTTTAAAAATCTATGGAAAACTGCATCTATAGTAGTGGAATTATTAGTTGTGGGGGTTTGTGGAGAATTGCTCATATGCAAGTGGAAAACGTCAAATAAAAGTTTTGATACTGTTTTGGTACTGTATATATTATAATATAATACTATAAATTCTTTATAAAGACTGCTACATATCTTTTAAACAAATATTTGACATTTAAAACGCTCTTTTACTTAAAAGTTTGAATTAACTTTATTTATTTTATATATTTTTCAACTTTTTAACAAAATTATCCCCACTGGCAAGAGTATTACACTTCACAAACAATTTCTTTAAATATTAACATTGCTCCTGAAGGTATGCTTTAATATTCGGTTGAGTGTATTAATATACAGCTGTTAAGTTTATCTGTACTTCTTGTTCGTGTGATTACACTAATGCACTCATATATAGTTCACACCGATTTGATAACGCGTTACGATCTCACTCAAAATTTGTGAATGTGTTGTGAAAAAGATTTTTGCCCTCTAGCGTATAGATGTTTACACATCAATAATATGGTATCGAGAATTCTAACCGACAAAAAATAACACAAACTGAAATTATAAATATGTATGTGGGGTATTCATATGTATGTATGTAGCTGCAGGACTGCAGGAGTATTACAAAACCAGCAGAATTGCCCTTCACCCATATTTTAATTGTAAGCCTTTTATTACTTCCTGAAATATTTGCGGCACAAAAGCCCATACATAACTCGCAAGTATTAAAAACTTCAAATGAAAAAATTCAACAAAAAAAAAATTGCTAAAATAACTTCCCAGGCCAATAATACATATATTTTTTTCTGGCTTTCGAGTTAAGCTTCATTTAAAATACATATTGCAAAATTTTCAATTAACTATGAGTTTCGCTTCATATTATGTGTGTAAGTAAGTTCGAATGCTTACAGTTTAAATTTTTACATTTACAAAAGCGTCAAAATGAAATGCAGTACAACGGCATTCCTACTTTTATTTTCCTAGCAAACTTTACTCGTTATACATATGTATGTAGATAAAAAAAATAAACGATAAATACATAGTCAGTATGTGGATGGTTGGTTGTACTGCAAACATACATGGTTACAAAAATATATATCTATGTAGTATATACATATGTATGTACATTGGAATGCCATGGATACATAAATGGTATGTTATTGCAATAACATCAAATGCAGCAGCATGCAATGCAACAGTTTGCAACAAGTATTTCCACTTTATTGTACATACAAACGAAAAACGAATGAAAATAAAGTAAAATAAATATAAACAACTACGTACTATCATCAACAATTTCAAGTAGAAAAAAAGAATTATACATATACATACATATGTACATACATATGTATGTATGTATGTATAGCTCTGATCTATGGATATGTACAGTGCATATTAAAAAGGAATAGTTTTGTCTCTACTGCACATATACACACACACACACACAAACAATTAAGAGCTTTCACACATACATAACTACTTACTTACGATAAATACATGAATATGGTCACAGCGTAAATTTGTAAATTTTAAGAATTCTGTTTCTCAATATACATACATACATACATACATACATCCATAAACAATTTGTTTGAAAAATATGGGGGAAGAGAAAAATATTTATTTCTTTTATACTGCAGAACACAATCTAAAAAATAAAACCAATATGCAAACAATGTAGCAAATACGAGGGCGGGTCTATAAGTACGTCACTTTTCGAATTGTCTGCCTCTAAGTCCCGGTTCACACGCTTCAACTTTTGTTGTTCAGCTTAAGAACAATATATATCTTTGTATTTATTTTCCCGTCTTTCTTACAACTGAATTGCGAGTTGATCAACAAAAGTTTAAGTGTGTGAAGCGGGACTTAGCTAAAAGGTCAATTGACCCCTGTCAAAGTTCGAACAAACTGTGTCGTTTACTCCTGGTCCACACACTTTAACTTTTGTTGATAAACTCGCAATTCAGCTGTAAGAAAGACGGAGAAGGAAATACAAATATCTCGATTTTTTCGTACAGCTGAATTACGAGTTGTTAAAGAAAAGTTGAAGTGTGTGAAACGAAACTGTTGATAGATGAAAAAAGTAAATTTCGTGTGCGGATAAGCATTATTTGTTCGTAATAAAATTCAGCACTCAAACCAAGGTTAAATTAAATAAATACTATGGGGGCTCTTCACCATCACTTTCGATAGTACAAAAGTGGTTTGCTGAATTTCGCTGAAGGCCGTACAATCATGGTATTCCAAATGCTCTAAACGCCCTGTTGAAATCGCTACAACCGAAACAATTTCAAAAAATCACTTTATGATAATAGCCGATCGAAAATTGATAGTGAGCCAGATTAGGGCAGCCATAAACATCTCAGAGGGCTGAGTGGTTTCAATTTTGATTGATCCCTGGGGTATGAGAAAGCTTGCCGCAAGAATAAGGCGTCATTTGCTCACAATCGACCACAAACACAATCGTGGGATATTGCTGTTGTTCAACAGCAATATCGAGGAATTGTCACAACGTTTCGTAACCGTGAACGCAAAGTGAATCTATTAGAACACACTAGAGAGCAAACAGCAGTTAAAACAGTGGATTTCTCTGAATGCATGCAGTATAATCCAGCTTGAATTTTTTCAAAAGGATAAACAAACAATGACGATTTTTCTGCCAACTTATTGGTTAAATTTAATGAGAACTTGAAAGAAAAACGACCGCACTAGGCCAAGAAAAATTTTTGTTTCACTAGACCACACAATTGCAAATGTAAGAATGAGTCAACAAACTGCTCCCTCATCTGCCCTATTTTCCGGATTTAGCCACGAGTACATATCTCTTGCTCGCTAACCTGAAGAAATGGCTCGGGGGAAAGAGATTTTACTTTAATGATCATTTAAATCATCTCACAAATAAATAACTACTTAGATGACCTCGACAAATTTAATATTTTGATAGTGAGATAAAAAAATTATAGCAACAATAGACAAAGTGTATAGAGCCCAAGTAAGACTATTTTGAAAATTATAACTATTTTTTCGTTTATGATTTCATTATCCTATCGTTGGTATCGCTCTGTAAGCCAAATTATATGTAATAATTTTTAAAGAACAAATCGCGCTAAAGTCAATTATACAATTGCATGTTATTTCCATTGATAGAAAAGACCTTCCTCAGAATAAATTTTTAATAATTTTCAGTATAATTATGGGGTATAAAAAGTATAACTTTCTGCAAGAACAAGTCTATGATAAAAATCATTGCAAGTGATCACATTCTTACACCTTCCGAATCACGCTATTTGAACTTTACTTACGTCTTTAGAAGTTCTCTTTTTGACTGTATTTAACTGTTATAGGAATTGAATGGAAAATTGTATACAAAGTTTTTTATGATTCTTATTCTAGTTATCTTTAAACAGAGGATTAAAGAAAATGTGTACCGAAAACATACTCTCAAATCAGAAGTTGTTTTGTCATTTAATTATTTTGAAAGCCAAAGAAATAGCCAAAGCAACGATCTGCTTTCCATGATAAGTGGCCAGGCTAATTTTATTCTCGTGGTGGTTAAACATAGAGAGAACGGCTTTTGGCATTTGGTAGCAACTTCCGCGGCAGTGAGAGATCTAACCAAAGCTGGATTCAATATGGACGGTATCCGAAAAATTTAACGTTTTTCAATACTTTTATAACAAACAAATATAGTCAAATGTATGATTAATATGTATGTAGGTATTTTGGTTCAACATTTTATTCACAAGTTAATAACAGAGTACATCCAAAGAACTCTGTATCCCGTAATGAATCACCCATTATTATAAGTTAGTTTAGATTATTTGTGCTTTATATCATATTGCAAGCGTTTATTTGTATGGATGTACTAATGTGTATACAGAATGTGTATATATCAATCTATACATAGTCGCATTTCCATGCATATACAGTGCTTTTCATAATTTTAGCGACAGTGATATAGTTTTGTTTGTTGTAAGTCACAACAGTATGATCAAAATGACTTTTGGATCGATTGAATTTTTTCAATTATTAGAGAGCACTTATTATCTGTGCATAGAGAGGCATAAAACAATGTTTGATGTGTAAACATCTATACGATAAGGACCCAGTGAAAAAATGGAAGTCATTCTAGCGGAAGTATATTTTCATTGCTTCCAAAAAATCGATATTTTTAATTTGCCGAGAGTGAGCAAAAAACCATGTAGAAGATTATTTTAGTCACACAAAACCTTGTAACTCCTCCATAGTGCTAAAAAATACTCACCAGAATTTAAAAAAAAATTATTTTTTTAAAGAAATTTATGAACTATTTTTAGTCTAAAATTTAAAAGTTATTTGCTTAAATTTACATGAAAACACTGTTTTGGGCTTAAATTCGTATAAAAAGAAACGAATTGTTAAAAAAGGCAACTAGGCATTTACCATTTTTCCTAGATGAAAATATTATCATAGAACACAAAAAAGGGAATTTTTCTTAATATCGCTTCCAATTCAGTGACCAGGCATCGAAATAGAGAACTTCTTGCAATGACAATCCTATGTAAAAATCATTAGATCGGATCGAAATTTGCACTACTTCCGCATCGTAAACTCTACATATTCATAATTTTTTTGAGTCTCTTTTTTTACTGGGGGAGTAAAAATCTTTTTCACAATACAATGACAAATTTTTAGTAAGATCGTAAAGCGTTATCAAATCGGTGTGAGCTATGTATGAGTGTATTAGTGTAATCATTAGGGAGGTAACGATACGCCGTTTTGCCGATCCGATACCGATACCGTTTTTAAAAAAGAAATATCGACGATACCGAATCCGATAGCGATACGCATATTGAATTTAAGTTAAAATTAACAAACCCTTTCATTATACAAAATTATAGTGTAAGAGATTATTACAGTCTTATTTATAAAAATTATTAAGTCTTTATAAAGGCTTTTTAAGAAAACTTTGTAGGAAAATTACATATATACAACATATTGATGTTGACTCGCCCAGAGCTGCCTTACAACTGAGAAAGACAGTCATTAAACAAATAAGCTGTTTGCTAGAAAATTTTAATGTTATCCCAATAACATTAAAAACATTACAACAACAACCAAAAATGCATTATAGAAAGGAAGTTAAAAATTTGTTTCTACAAAAGTATTTAAGGCAAGTACACAGGTGTTGCTTTAGTTGTGTTAAATACTGTATAATGCAACTGGTGTTTCAGTTTCATTCTTATTCGTGTTATGTATTTCCTTTTGTAATGATAATACAATGTGTGTGAATTTTACAATCCCAGTCTTAATTTATAAACGCGTAATTATACAATAGATACGAATAATGGTTTGCATAAAAAAAGTTATAAGACTGCAAAAAAAACGAACTACTGCTTAAATATGCACTTATCGGGAATGAGAAAAAATGTAAGTTTATTATTTTTTTTTAGGATCGCTGCAAATACATAAGTGGTAAAAATAGTAATTCCACTTTAAAAATCATGATAAAAAGCTGAATTTAAAAAATGTACTTAACAAGCAAATAAAATGAAAAATATATGTACTCGTATATAAATAGATTAAAGCAGATGCAAGATTAGAAGAACAAAGGCAACGGTGTACAGTGGAGCCGTTTGAAACAGCTAATTTCATGTAGGCTTTCTAAATGTTTGCATGTAACTGTACAGCGATTGAGCAAGGTTAGAAGAACAGACATTACACAGTAGGTTCTATTAGAAATTATTAATTGTATTTATTTTGAACTTAAGTGAACATAACACACCAAAGGAAACACCTAGAGTATCCGACCCTCCCACTACTCTACATACTAGTATACTGCTTACACAGAAAATATTATTTTCAAGTGTTAATAAACAATTAAAAATTCAACTAAGACCGAAGAGAGTTGCCATACATAATATGTGCAATTATAATTTCAGTTGCGTTGCCAGTTGTCACGACAACTGAAGTTCGGCTGCCATCTATAATCGGGCCGTTATACAAGGTAGCAGTAGCGGCGAGTTCAATTCGTTCTTTTAAATTTTTATGTCGCGATATCTTGCTGAAAAATAAAAAGTGGCCAAAAATATATATAAACACAAACCTTTTTTTACCATGTTAGATAAATTAGCATGATGGGTGAATAGACAAAGAATAAGTTAAGGTTTATCCAAGATTATTAGACTGCATTCCAATCTATAACGATGTAAATATGTATGTATGTATGGGCATATATGCGAACAGCATTCAGAGTGCAATATGAAAACAAAAAATCCTTTTAAAAATATGTAAGTATGGTAAATAATAAGAGGCCTGTGTAAAAAGTCTTTAAATGTAAATCCGTCTTGTTTTTTCAATATATTCTCGTGGCATGTATTATACTAAGCCAATAATAAACTGCGTCGTTTAATAAGCGAAGCAGGAAGAATGTATTGATGTTCATGTATATGAGCGAGGTCGCTAAGACTTCTTGTTCGTAACCAAAAATCAAAAGAAGTAGTGTTTATACGTGTATGCTTGTCATTTTTTATGTTGTACATTTGAGTGTGTGTGCAAGATGTAATGGTAAGCCATTATGTATTTAAGGGTGGTTTTTTAAAGCAAGCGCACACAACTGATGTCAATGCATGTGTAACGCACACATGTACGTAGAAAAATAAAAGATCATACACACAACGTGTGTGTGTATGAAGAAGCAAGCTTCACAAATTGTTCAGTCTCGTAGTGTTTTCTTCATTCCTCCTATACCTGCAATAACTGAAACAAATGTCTTACCAACAGTGTTTTTTAGCGTTTGTTTTAGAAAATTTCGCTGTAGTAAAGCATTTGAAAAATCCCTCATGTCTTAAATGTTCTTGTAAGTGCTCTTGTGCAGGACTCTAGTACATACATAAGTATATACACTTCCAATACTTGCACATATTTTTCACAATATACAACTCAATTTTTCATTGTCATATTTATAACAAAAGGTGCTTATTAATTTAACTCAAAGGCAGCACAAGCCTTTTTCTTTTAAACCTCTCTATGAAAAATAATTGGATTGAAAAGAAAAAATAAATAATAATAGAGAAGCTAAAAGAAAATACATATAAAGAAGGAAAACAAAAAAAATATTTATAACAACATAAAACATTAAATTCCACCATTTGGTTGTGTACAACATTAAGTTCGGTTCAAATATCGATTAGTAATAATTCAGCTGTCATTCTCCTAAAAAAATCAAGAATAACAACAGCACATCATGATGGCAGTTGTTGTTGTATTATTATTGTTGCAAGTAGTTACATGTTGTTGTTGCAGTTAAGGAATTTTTGTAGTTTTGTTTTGCTTTTTCATTTTTTTATTTTAATTTTTTGAAGTTTAATAAACGTGAGTAGAAAATTAAGGTTTTTTGTCTTCTTATTCGTTACTCGTTCATCATGGCCAGAATATACAATCGCACACACACACACACACATCCATACTCACACTTATATAAAAATAAATGTATACAATCTTGCAATGTGGTACGCTAAGGAATTTTTATGATAATATTTTGTGTACTATCATGTTGATTTTTTTATTTTTTTTTTTTTTGATGGTTGTTGATAATACAAATAATTACATAAACAGGCTTAAAGCCCTAGAGCCAGAGGAGGACAGTCGCTCCACTTGTAATTTTTCTAGGCACATACATAATATATACATACGACATAATTTCAATTAAAAAATAGCTGCAAAAAAGTCAGAATGTTCTCTAGATCTTGAGATCTCATTTACAATGGATTCAATCTAAGTCAAACAACAACGTGGGAAATGTTCTCTAACAAGTTTTCACTTTCACTTATAATTTCAAATTAAATTCGTTAACTAATAAGACAGTAATTTCGGCGCGGGGTGATTTGAGGACGCTTCTTTCTGATGCCATAAGTCATGCTCACAGTACTATTAAGAAAAGTAAATTTTTTAAATAATTTCTTATTAGTAAAAACTTGTTTTCTTAGAATCGAAACAAAAAGTGTCTGATTTGAGTACACTTTCACTTTTTTGTAAGTATGTTAAGGATATACATTTTTAATACATATTATAATATAATATAATATAATTTTTAATATTAACCAAACGAGAATTACTACAGTTTACTAAGCGACTGCAGGCATAGGCTTTGCGTAAAATGTACCTTAAAATCGCATTTTTCCAGTTTTCTACCATATGTTAATCATTATTTGGAATACAAAATAATACATTTACAGCGCCCACCAATGCTTTATATCAATGTGTATCGATTGACAATCATGTATTGATAAATATGCAATGCAATATATTTTTGATTTGGGAAATTTAAAAAAAAAACTTAGCAATTGTTTTTTTCAAAAATTGTTTAAGGACGCATGTTCATCCTTAATATTTTCTTTTAATCGATATAAAAGTTAATAAATGGTAGAAAACTGGGGAAAATTGCGACATTTAGGTACTTTTGACCAAGTTTTCAATCTTAATTATATTTTAAACATGAGCTTACCAAAAAAAAAAACTGTTAGCACCACTGAGTTCAGCGTATTATAATAAGGTTTATTCAGCAGACAGGCCCCCCAAGCTTGTTAAATTTTGGAACTAGCACAGTATTATTACGAGTATTTAGCATTTCAGCACACCAGTGACTCGTTCCTCTAACTTGTGAAACGTTTTCGCATCGAGAAGACTTAAATATTTTATTTGTTCTAATTTTTTCAAAGGGTTATTTATAAAAAACAACTTCAATTAACTTACAAAAATATCGTCAAATACCTTTTTTCTGGCTCATCTTAGATTTTGCTTAAAACATAGTACTCTTTTAAAATTTGTGAAAAATTTTGAGCAACATTATTTCATACGAAAAATTTGTGATGTAAGCAATATTAACTAGCCCTTGAAACTATGCAACAATTTCTTACGTTTTTAAAAACACCCCATACCCACTTGATCTGAGATTCGATAAAAACGGATGCTCACTAAAGCGAAGAAATAAATAAACTATAATATAATAATAAAATAAAACTCGTTGATATATATACATATATGTTCGCTAATCAAAGAAAATTCGAATGTTCGCTAAGACTTCGAGCTTCGAACTTATTTCGACAATTTTTCGAATGTGTAACGGTAGACGGGTGGATGTGTGTTAGTCTGTTAGAATGGACCATTTTCAAATCCTGCAGCGTAAATTAAGGTATTAAAAAAATAATTAAATAAAATAAGTAAGTTAAAATAAATAAATAAAAAATAATATTACTTTTTTACTTTTTTGGCTGCCCTTTTGGGATATCGAAATTTGTTCGATATTCCCTCACTATTGATATTACTCGCGCAACTTCGAGATCGAATGTTTTTGGGACAAAACTGAGCGACAGCTGAACTTTTTTCGATTAATTTTTGAGTGTCACTCTCGATAGTTTTACACGATAAATGTTCGAGATGCATTCGAAATCGATATCAATAACAAAAGTATTGGTCAACTGGGTGAATACGCAGCCTTGTTGAGCAACATTGACACAAAAAACACGAAGAGATTTTACGTTTAAAATATGTATGCATGAATTTCCAGTAAGGAAACAATTTAATATTTCGTATCGTCAAATTTGTTAATAGATAGTATGATAGAAACATTAAAATGAACAAAAATATGTATTTGAATATAAAAAAATATATTTTTTGCTATTCAATTTGATTTCGTACGTGTTGTGTGTTGCGTTGCGTTGTTGCGTATGTGTTGTAGATCATGGTATTCGTATTCGGGTCGTTTCGTGTTCGACATGCGCCCATCTCTAGTTCATAGGCGAGAGTTAGGAAAATATGATAGTTTCCCTAGTCATTATATTCTTCTCTCCCTAGCTATAATCTAAAAACTTCCTTAAATAAAATTGCCGGGTGTGAACTATAGCATTGCACAGTTACAACTGTTTGCACCAGTTTTGTTTGTATTTGGTTCTGGTATGAACAAATATGTTATTTAGCGTTTCTGTTACTAGTTATTAATGCTGATTTTTTAAACAATTATTGTATGGTTGGACAATGAGCACATGAGAACAACACATTTGTTTGTATTTGTTTTTCTAAAACAACCCTGTAGTAAATAAAATAGTGGATTGACAAAAACACTAGCTATAAATTAATTATTTTGCAAGTGACTACAAATTGGTTTAAATCTCATGCAGATATCAACCAAACATATTGAATAGAAGCACACGTAAGAAATAAATAAAAGCAAAATAAGTAAATGAAAAGAAAATAAAAAAAATGAAAAGAAGCATGCCATGAAATCAAATGCCAAATGTTTGTGTTGAAAAAAATAATAATAATTTCAATACTTAATATGTATAATGTTTTAAATATAAAAATATTAATTATTTTTATATATCAATATATGTACATATATTCTTTATATATAGTATTTACATATGTATGTATGTATATGATATACAAATGTGTATGAAGATTTACATAAATATTTATTTAACTATAATAGATATTAAGTGACTTCAGAGTGGTTGAAAAATAAGTAGTTAGTAGTCAATTTAAAAGTCATGCAAAGATGACCAATTGACTACTGCCTATGACATGTCTATGTTAAAATAGTGAGTCGGCGACAAGGAAAAAAGTCACTTAATCAACCAGTTGTGGTTATTAAAAAACCAGTTTGAAGGTACTTACAAATGAGTTTGAGTTCCTATAGGGAAATAAGATACATAAAATTGCTTTTACCATAAGTACATTATGGTGTGTTGAGAAAAAATTTACGTGGCTGATGAATGAATGAATAAAAGTAAAATTTCACATATACTTACATACACACACATACATACATACATACATACATATTTATGTGAGTAAATGATACACGAAACACATGAGTTGCAAATACAATAACAAAATTACACACAATACGAATGTGTGCCTTGTCTGCGCCACAAAAAACTTTACGAACGTGCGCACGAACATCTGGGGGCAAATTACGGCACTCGCTATCGAATAAAATTACGAAATGTTTCAATAGAGTTTATATGGAAATATTTTAAAATTTCGAACGTTATCGAATGCCGTAATTTGCCCCCTGCTTTTCATGTATTTCTTTCAACAGTGGTTTTTTCATACATTTGTATTACAACTAGTATTTTTGACCAAAAACAGATACAAACAGTTCCTCAGCAGCAATAAAATAAGCATTTGTTATTTGTTTTTAATTGTATTGTAATTTGGAAAAGCACGCACACGCACGTATATTTGTTTTGGTTATATTAACAGTTATACATACAAATGCAACCCTTTAGTGTGAACCCAGTCTAGTTGTGCGACCGCAAATCCTTTTACACAAAAATAAATAAAGCATTTAACCAATGACAATGTGATTTAAGAGCAATAGTAAATTATTTATCAGTTACAAATAAATATTTCACAACAACATAAAATTTGTTATCGATCATGATATATGTATGCTGTTATGTGCTATGACTTAACAACAAAAGGTAGCAATTTTCCTTTATAAAAAAAATTAAACAAATAAAAAAAACTCTAAATCCTTGTGTTATGAACATGAATTTATAGAATGCCCAGCAGTTACAGCACTCGCTATTGTATGGACATACACACAAACATAAATACATATACACAAAAGCCTTGCATATTTTATTGGTAGGCTGGCAAATGCAATTTCGTCCCTACAGATGTGTGTATGTGTCTGTCTGTCCTTTTTCTTAACATTCTGTTAGCCAGATCACAGTCTGATTGAGTGCATTTTGGAGTTTGCTGCTTCTCTAAAAGACCTTTTGGCTGACTATTTGGCATTTATTGCGTTTATATTTCTGTTTTTTTTTGTTAAATTTTTTTATTTCTTGTACTGCGGTTTGATAAATTACTTTAAGATACAACACGCAGATGTGCAATAATTTTTATTCGTTTTTTTTTTTAATTTTTTGCAGTAAGCAAAAAAATTGAATTTGTTGTACATTTTGGTTGCTTTTGTTTTAAAACTTGCGTGTACGCTTTATTTTGATTATACTGTATGGTACGAGTATCATGATTGTAGTCTTCTTTTTTGTTTTTGTTGTTGAGGCTGCAGGCCAGTCATTCAATATATGTACATATATACAGACGGACAAATACAGAAATTTAAGATAACTAACAAAAAAAAAAAAAAAGAAAGAAAAATACCTAAAAACCTGCAGCATATTTTTAAGATTATATCGTTTGTTTGGTTGTTGTTGCTTGTTACTTGCCTTAAAATTATGTTTAATCCTATTATTTAACGAATATTTGTACAGTGGGCAAAAAATAAGAAAATAAAGCAGCAGATAAGATATAATTGAAGTGAGAATGTATTAAATCTGGGGCCAGAATTCGCTTTAATTTAAAATCGAATCGGAATGCGTGGTGCGCCCTCTGATGGCAGATCGTCCATTTCCAATTTTTTTTCCAAATTAATAGAACACATACTATTAATTTTTATTTTCTAAATTTCAACTAAAGCAGGTGTAGAATGTGTTTTATCAGCCGAGCTCGCAAGAAAACACGTGAAACGACTCGGAAACCAGAACATATGTATACATTAATTTTTGGAAAATAGGATTTTTTTAAACATTCAGCCTTATTCCAGTTGTCAACTTCGACGTTGCGTCAATGCCATACCAAAAAAAAATTTGGCCTGTCCACCCGTTATCGAAAACAACTGGCTGCTTTTGACACACTCATTCTATTTTCTAGACCTTAGGGAAGAGAAATAGACTGTCAATAGCATAAAATTGTTCTCGAGAGCGGTTAGACAAGTCCCAATATTTAAGTTTTGTATTACCATGACGTCGAAGCTAACAACTGGAGCATCGGTGATTAATTTCTTCGAAGTCGTGGGCTATCTAATGAAGATGGTTTAACCAATGAAATTAATAAGAAAAATTGTTAGTTAAACCACGGGCATTAGTTAGCTATAGACTGGGAATTGGGACCTTAATGTCGAATTCATTAAAAATAATTAACCGACTTCAAAAATATGAGGAAGTCTCATTAGACCGATTGTAAAAATTTTTTTATTGTCTCAGAGGGCACAGATTCCTCATTGCAAAAAATTGGGCTCACAAAATTTTTTTATTTGATTTTATGATATTATATTTAATTTGATTGCTGCGAAACCTAGCAAACACCTTTTGTAATTACACAATTTTAAAATTTTAAAAATGGGTGCGGGTATGCCCTTTAAAATCTATTATTATATCCCACGTGGTTCGATTTAACCGATTTTTACAAAACTTACCATTTACCTTGGGCTTGAAAATAGACAGAATCTTCTTCCATTTGAAAAAATGAGCGGAGTCACGCCCATTAAAATTTAAAATTATATTTTAAGTGGTTGTAGAACCTTTAGTGAGTTTTACAAGACTCAACACACACCCCCTAAGCTCTGAAAACCACAAAATCTTGCATTTAAAAAATGGGCGGAGCCACACCCATTAAAATTTAATTTTATATCCCATAAATTTTTTTGAAAATATTTTATCAGATTTTTGCATTGAAGTCGGTTTTGTTTTGGCAGAATTATTTTACTTTACAAAAGGTTAACAAAACCAATTTAGTATAAACATTTTTTAAATGTGTAAACCAAAATAATTATTTGATGTTTAAGTATCCTTCGGATTTTACCTAAACTTCGTTAATTTTTTTATTACAAAATTTTTGTATTGTTATCTAAAACTACACTTCTTTTTCAAATACAAACAAATCAAGTGTAATTAGTTAGGGCTTCAGCACTAAAATCACTCTTTTAACCATTCTGTGTTCCACCGTACATTGTTCCTCTTTTGTATGAGTTAAATACCTAAGAATTTCCTTTCGTAGAAAAAAAAAGACACAGCAAAACTTCATTTGATTTTATATAATAAAACTTCAGATAAGGAAAAAAAGAGTGAAAAAAAACGACACAATAAAATTGTTCCAAGTGTGTACACTTTTTTCCAGTAGCACATTAAGCCTCTTTTTTACATTCTTTCGAAGGTATTTTTTGTTTAAGCTTATTTTTTTTGTAGCTCAAAGTATGTGGAGTTGTTGCTTTAATTCCATAGCTTTGGGTGTTATGTGGCCTTAAAAAAAATTAAAAATTTATGCTTTTAACATAATTTTGGTTTCGATTTTTGTTTAGTATTTTTTCTGGGTTTGTTGTTTTTTTTTTTTTGCTATATTTTATGGCTACTTATAGTTTTGTATATACATACATCAGTATTTGTTTTCTTAAAGCCAAAGGCTTAGCTTGAAATACTTTTTTTTTTTGCTGTGTACTCTGTCGCTGTGTTTAATTCTACTTCATTTGATAATTTCAACAGATATTTAAAGTTTAACATAAACATTAAGCTTAATGCGTAAAATTTACGTTAAATATTAGTTAACAGTAAAAAAAATAAAAGAAGAGTTATGGGCTTTTTTCAGTCTTTATTAAATTTATGAACGAAGAAAAAATGTGATAAGCTTCATTTTTTTTTGTTTTTTTTTCAGTTTTATTTTGTGGAATTTAGGTTGTTTATTGTCACTGTTGAGCCCCCACTCTGCTGGTGAAATGATTAAAACTGTATACTTGAGATTTTTTCAGACAAAAAAAAAACATTTGTAAACAAACAAATTTCTTCTTTATTAATCATTTAAGATGATGATTTAATAGCATGGCTGCTCTTATACGAGTATCGTTTAAGTAACCATAAACCAGCTTAGGAAAAGCAGTGTATTAACACAAAACACACATGCATACAGTTGTGTTAAAAAAGTAGTAGGTATTTTTCTATAAGATTTAATTCTTTTTAAAGAAAGAAAATAAGAAGTATCGACATTATTTGACATTTAGTCTTTAATGTACATATTAGGAATTTATTTATATACATTTCGTTCCTACTTATGAAAATCATCAGGGGACTTCAACCCAAAAGTTTTTGAAATAAGTAAAAAAAAAACTTCATATGTTTATTGTAAGTCTCGTTTATAATATTATTGAGAATCACAATTGCTTAATTCACAAAACCTCTTGTATTTCTCTATCGATTTTATTATCATAGTAAATACAAGAGTGTAATATTTGTTGTATGAAATTTTCATATAAAAATGAAATACACTACAGTCGAATCCGCTTTAGCGCAACACGCTTTAATGAAAAAAATCGGATTACTGAAAGCGATATAAGTCCCCACACTAATTTTAAACGCACCTAGCCTGATTCACTTCGCTTTAGCGACACATCGCTTTACTGAAAATATCGTATTACTGAAAACCAAAAGCAAGCCCACCACTACGTTTTGTATGAAACTTACTTCGCTTTAGTGAAAAAATAAACAATGACAAATTTATTTATTAGAAATCGATTGCATAACTTAAGGCTAAAAAAAGTGTGCACGTTTTGTTCGTTAAAAAATTAAATGGCAAAATGTATTTGTCCTTTTCGCTCTTACGTACTTTATTGTATTTTTCTATTGTATTGTAATGATTTTAAGCAGTACGCTTAAATGTCACAAATTTCAGTAATCCGAGCTACGTTTTAGAGAAAATATCGGATAACTGAAAAAAATTGGTTATTTCCAGTAAAGCGGAGTCGACTGTATTACACTTTTATTTCATATAATTTTAAAATGTTGCATTCAGAGAGAGGATCTCTGAGAGAATTAGTGTGTAGCTTGTTCTCCTTTTTCCTCCTTGTTCAAGCTGTTGTTTTATCTTTTTCGCTGTATGGTTCTATGAATGGATCTTTGAAACTAGATGTTTTGGGTTTGCGATCGCGATTCTCTAGCTTCATTTTGTAATCTAAAGCATTCGAAGTCATTTGATTGGAACACTTGTTTAATTTTCCTATATTTTATGCCTTTTTATAGAATATCCTTAATCAACATACATACGTTTTCTTAGGAGCATTAATCTAAAATAAATTTTATTTTAATAAAATTTCGCACTCCTAGGTTTTATTGAACAACTTAAATGTATGGAACAAGGTGAATTTATACGAGGTGGTCTCGGTTTACAACGCTGCATTAAATGCATGTAAAGCATGTTTTTTATAGTGTCACTACTTTGAGTTGGCATCACTACTTTACTTGAGCACCCATTTAACAGCTGATAGTTGTTTATTGTTTACTTTGCTTACACCATAGCAAGGCGTGCACATTTTTTAAATTTTTAATCAAAATAATTGTTCTATTCGTCAAACTCACCGCGCACTTCTTCCATTTTATGGCGTAAATAATCGTCCTGCAGATCAGCTAATTTGAAGAACAATAGATCGGTTTTGGACCACATTTACTGATAATGTGTGAGAAGCTGAATAGTGCGCACTGAAGAAGCTGTAGCCGCTGTACAGGAAAGCATTAAATATGATCCTAATCAATCAATTCGTTGCCGTTCTCAGCATCTGGGGTTGTGTCCTGCGGCGAAAAGTTGTTGAAAATTAATGTTCCAGATTGTGGCTTCTATGTACCAGCCGTGGCGGCCACATGACAGAAATTTTATTAAACATTAATTTCATAAAATTTTCTTTCCAATAAAGCCCGTTTGATTGATATTAAAAATACATTTCATTGTGGCACTCTATAAAAAACACCCTTTGCATGTATATATTTCTTAGTGCAAAATTTCCTGCTGTCAGAACGTCAACGTTTTTGCTTGATTTGACACAAGAGAAATTAACAACTGATCACCATTTCCTGAATCAAGACCAACTGGTCGCCTTGCCATGGAATATGTAGAAATGAATAACGTAAGTGCTCAGACTAAGAGACTTTATCTCTTAAAAATATTGGTCACAACCTCTCCTATTATCTTAAGCACAGCTGTACGCTTATTGCAACAAGCGGGGAGAGGGTGGTGCGTATGCAATATATATTTAAAATATTTGGAATTTTTTCAGCGCTAGTGCTAGCACGGAATTATATAAAAATTAAACTATAAAATATCTATGTATGGGTCAAGTGCAGTCATGACAGGCAACGTTCGATTTCTGAAGGCGATCAAGAGAGCTAATCAAAATTTATTATTAAAGAAAACAAACGAGCTATTTAGAGCACCATACAACATACATTAATAATAATCAAGTATGTATGTATGTAATACAATTTTAGGAAATTTTTAGCTGACCAAGAATCCGTTTCTCTAGAAAATGGTTTAACTTTCGGTCCATTTGGGGAAATATTTTACTTCGTGTTGACTATAAAGCAATTTTAACAACGCCCTCTTTTTACTTTTAATTTTTTTTATTTAATTTAATATTTTAATTTTTTATCTCTTCAAGCACATTTAAGAATTTCTTTGTTTCATTCGAAAAAAATAAATAAAAAATAAAGACGCACACAAATTCTTTTTTAATCATCTTTTCTCAAAGATGAAAAAATATACATACATACATACATATGTATGCATATAAAAATGTACTATATTTAATATAAACAATTTTTATGCTTGAATGAAATTAAAATGCCACATGTCGCATTCCTAAACAGCGGCAGCAGCAAAAAACCAATTAACATATTTTAAAAATGTTTTATATTTAAAAAGAAAAAACATACAGACGCACACACACACTATACACAGGCAAATTATAAATGATAAAATATATTATATACATACATATACTATAAGTAAATAACAATGGAAAACATAAATAAAATTATAGCTAAAAATTTATAACAAGTATAGTTTATGTTAAAATATTTTTATTTCCATGCATAAATATATAAATAAATTTTAAAAATTTATTACTGACCATCGCTTTAACGAACACAATATTTTTATTTATAATTTAAACAGTTTAGCTGATTATATATATTTTAGTTTTCTATCACTATTTCCATTTTTTTTTTCAATTTTAAATATTACAATGAATTCGTTACCTAAAAAATATACAGCCTGTCCCACGATGTCACCAAAAATCGTTCGATGGAGAACTTGTATTGCAAACAACAATAACATTAGAAAATTTGTTGTTGTTTTCAATATAAGTATTCGATCGAACGATTTCGGGTGACATCGTGGGACAGGCCGATAATTTCTTATTTTATAAATCGTACACTTTAGAGTTTTTCACAAGGAAAGCAGAAACTCTCATATACGAGTACATATGTAGAGCCTTGATCCCACTATCGGAACAATGTACCGATTTTCGTCGGCTCACTGAATTAAAATCAAAAGTAATAAGTTAAATTGGCATTATTTCTCAACTAATTGATATAAAGACATAATTATTCCGCAATAAATTGAGAAATACGGATATTTTGGCTTATTACTTAGGACCTTATTGCAGTGAGCCGACGAAAATCGGTACATTGTACTGATAGTGGGAACTCAGCTTAAGACTATGAATAAAATCGGTATTCTTGAACGCACGTGAGTAAAATTTTAAGGAAAGATGTGTTGTGGTTAATTACACCATAATCAATCAAAAAGTCTATTTTGAATTTTTTGGTTGTTATGGCCTTTTGGATTTTAGGTGGGAAATGCCTGATTTGAAAACTCTTGATTTCACTTTTTAAAAATGCTTTTTAATTGTTAAATTGTTTGTTGTCATCGATACTTTAAATAATTTCTCATTACTTCATAAGACAATAGAACAGAACTTTCGAATGTTTAGATCTCACATTTTCAAATCCATCGCAGAGAAAATCATATCACAAGCGAGGAGCATCACATTTTAGTTCAATTATATCATACGTACATAGTTGCAAAGAAATCATTTTATTATTCACCCAATCATATTGTTGTCTAAATTGTATATTTAGCAATATAAATAAAACACAATTATTAGAGGCTGGTACTCACTATCTTGCACAATTGCAGTGCTGGATTTACGTATAGGGCCGTCAGGGCAGCATGGCTTTAGAGACGGCAAAATTTTAAGAACCCTAAGAATTAACATTTTCAATAGTTTCAAATTAATCATTTTTGTGAATTACTTTTGCTTTATATCAATGAAAATTTTACCTTACCCGTAAATTTATCGGTGCAATGTAATTTTTTTTTTTGATTTATATGATAGTATAAAGCACTTGAGTAGACCATTGTGAATTGTTAAGATTTAACGATAGTTCGGAAAAGTGTACACAAGTGTACATTTTTATTTACGAAACCAGAGCGCACTCTAGTTATGAGATATTGACCAGCGGCGTTTGAAAACTTCTGAATTGTTTTATTGTTTTTGCTTCTGCTTACGCTTCATCTTCTGAAAATATCGGAGTTAAGGCGAACGCATGAAACGATAAGTTATACACACCGGAGAATTTCAGCAGTCGACATGTTCGAACAGTTGTCGGTTTAACTGACTCTTTTAAATAAATGTGGATTTTAAATTTTCGTTTTTTACTAGACTATACTTTTTTTTGCAAAAATGATTTGATTTTCGAAAAATTATGAAAAACTACAATTTTTGAGTTAAGAAGTGTTCTGTATGACCTCTCAGGGTGCCTAGACGCGTTCAGATTATATTGCCAAATATTGTTAGCGAAAAATTAGGAGTTAGTTATTCTGAAAGAAATTAAAAAAAATTTACTTTAAATTTGCAAAAAAAAAAGTGCATGAAGAAATAATTTGTTTGGCGTAAAATGTTAATGAAATTTATTTAGTACTCTTAGCTACATTATTTATATGTACATATAGCGTTGTCACTAAGTCTGAATTAGCTGTTGGCCAAAAATCATAACACCATTTTTTGAGGGCGCACTGGTTTTCGAAATCTTTGGAGGTTCATAAAAGTTAATTGGTCACCAAAATCACTGTCAGAAACGTGCGTATTTTTTACTGTCGCATAGTGTAATTTAAATATTTATGAAATTATCGGCCTTACAAAAATTATAAAGGCTTTGTAATTTTCATAAATTTTTTCTATTAAGCCTTTATGAAGCCTAAATAATATTTATAAATAAGGCTGTATATATTTAATTTTAAAAAGCTTTCCTTCAAAGAGCAAAAAGGGCGGCATGTCTCACGGGTGACATCAAACATAAATCCTCCACTGTACAATTGTGTGACTTTTGAGAAAATACAACTCTGGTATGATGGAGTTTATGAAAATTTTTAATAGACAATAATAATTCATTGGGTAAAGTGAATAAAAAATAAGCATTTGCTTTTTACTTAAAAATTTGTTTTAAATCCTAAAATATGTATGTGTTTTTTGTTTTTTTAAAAAAATTTTCAAGTAAAAAGCAAATGCTTATTTTTTATTCACTTTACCCATTATATCAGGGTTGTATTTTTTCGTAAGTCATGCGACTGTGCAGGAAAGGAAGAAGCAGCCTTAAGCAGCTATAAGAATATACTCTGTATGCAGATCTTTAGTAACAAGATTAGGATACTTCTAATTTTATACGGTTCCGATATAAAAATGCAAGATAATAAACCGAGCAGGCGAAGTCGAAGCAAATAATTCCTAATCGAGTTCAAAATTAAAGCTGAAGTTTTAGCCCTTCCCCAAAATTTGCTCCTGAAATCGCCTCTAAGTCCAACTAAACTTTTACGAGGTTGCCCACAGGTCTTTTGTTAGAACACGACCACCAACCGCGCAACTGCATATTTTTCTGACGTTCATTAACGTGCTTTTGTGTCAGTTGTTGTAGGAAAGTGAAAGTGATCACTAAATTATACCGTCTTCAACGGATACTGATTCTAATGCGCCTCATTGACATCACAGACGCTGCAACACCGCTTTAAAAATAAATATTAAAAGTATCTACTATTGTTCTAACTGTATGACAGATTCTAATTTAAAAAATATATAAAAATAAATCACAATTCGTTAAGAGTCGCTAAAAATAACAAAACTGCTTAACAGATTTTAATATATGTTTTTTCTTTTGTTGGGTTTGTCAAAAATAAATAACAAAAGGACTCCTAAAGAGCTTGGTGTGGCGATAAGCGTTCGAATTGCTACGCTCTTGAAAGAGAAATTCAAAATGTTTAGAACAATACAAATAAAAAATATGGGTATCGGTTCATCTTGCAGCCATCCCCGAAACTTCCTGAAATTGTCCATTAAGAGCTACCTTACGACAACTCATCGACAGCTTTCGACGCAGCGAATTTAGTTCAGATTCGTTGACCCGTTTTTAAATTATCTCCGCCAAATAATGACTTACTTTGCTGATTACCAAATTTCATTACATTACATAAAATTTAAAAAAATGATGTACTAGTTGATAAATGACTATAATGATTCTATTAGATTTAAAAGATTACATGAAATAATAAAATTAAATAAAATAAATAAAATTAAATACTTCTCAAGAATCGATTATTTTAGTCTTACGACTTGTTAAACTCATTAAGTTGATAATACAGTAGGGAAGAGCTTCCAGCAAAAATTCTTAATTCCAAACCCAATTAACGTTTTAGAAATTTTTTGCTGGGATAAGATGCTTACATACACACACACATACATATGCACATGACTCCTCCATATGGCCATCATCGCGAAAATAGTTAGAATTGACTTCTAGAATGAAAATTCGATTTTCAAAAATTGGGGTAAAATCCGTAACTTCCTATTATAGCGTATGCTTAAAAATATCCAAACATTAAAAGTTACTTAAGAGAAATAATTTAGGTAAAATAATATCGGTAATGTTTTTAATTTTGTAGATTTTGCTGAACTGCATACAAGGTTCAGTATAGCCGTTTATAGACCTCTTACTTGTTTTAGTACAATAATCTCGCGCGTAATTACGTTTAACCACTTTGTTCTGTTACTGTTGCTGTTGCTGTTAAAAATATATCGCTGACGTCGACAGCAACTGTGGAATGTGGTTTTGACAAGTTCTTCTAAATATGTACAGAGCAACTTTGCTATTTCTGCTATGTGTAGCATAAACACACACGCACACACAAATTGTGTATGAGGATGTGTGTGTGTATTTTAGAGAACCCTACAGTTGTAGTAACAATTAAAAAAACCTGGATGTTATTGGACATATTAGGTCATCCCTAGTTACCAAATTAGTTAAACGAATACTATAGATACAAAATGTGTCTATATTTCGAAAAAGTTTATTGACCTTTTAAGATTAGAAAATAATTCAGTGGTGGGCACACAAATACGACTAAAATTACACGTGTATATACATATATGTACATATATACATATGTATGTATGTATATACATATATATGTATATGAATTCAATAGCCTAAGCTGTAGGTTAAGGATTATGAAACAAAATAAATGCATAGCACAATTATAATTTCTTGTAATGTAAAACTTTTAATAGTAAAATATTTTATAAATACTAAAAATGAATACATACATATGTACATACATATAACCAATAACGTCATAACTCAAAAAAACTAGTTTTCCAGAAATTCACACACAACTTAATAGAAAAAAAAACATTATTTTGCTTTCCAGAGTTGTACAAACAAGATATTTGTGTAAAATTTTTAGGATATGAGAATTAATTCTGCGTTATTAATTGAAAAATTGCATATTTTGTTGAGCGAAGCTGTGTTCACATTATACATATGTATTTGTCGTGTGGAATGTTACCTTTTCACATGTTAAATTTGTCCATATAGTCTGAACAGCATTAAACAATAGCATGTGTTATTTCTCTGTCTACAGTACAAATGACAATTTTGATTTAGAGCGTGTTCTATTTTCAAGTGAAAAAGCATCTGACATCAGCTGGTTTTAAATAAAGCAAGTGCTTGTGGCGTTAAAAATTAAGTCAAATTGTAAGATAAATTAAATTAAAATAAATCCATTTTTAAAATTAAAATTAAAAAGATTAAAAACTAAAAATGAAAAAAAAAATTAAAAAGCATTAACAAAAGTAAGTATTTGTATACGTAACATACCAACGTGCGAATACAAAAATTATGAACTGTATGTAAAATGCAGATTTTGACATAAAAGGAAAATATCATGTGTAAAAAAAATTACATTTCATAAGGCAAATACATATAATGTGAACACAGCTTAAATGAGCGATATGTATTTGAATGTGAAATCAACTTTAGTGTGATTTATTAAGAATGATGTTAGATGATTTATTTTTATTGTATCATGTTCATATTAGCATAAACATAGAACGAATATTAATGCCCTAATTCATTAAGAAGATTTAGGACGTTTTAGTTTGAAAATACTTTTGAGTTCTTGTGCTTGAATTCTCTAAATTATTTTCTTCAAAAACGGTTGTTGTCTTTGATAATGAAAAATAAAAATATTATTGCCAAGTTTTTAAAACATAACAATTAAATTAAAGTATTATACGATAGTTTGAAAAATATATAAAAAAATATGTGTTGGAAATAATGTTTGGAACAAAATCATAAAGCAAATACGCGAACCTTCTAGCATAGACAATAAATAGGAATTTGTTTTAAAGAATCACAACTGCGTCTTTTGTCGTACATAAACAAGACGATACAATCGTTGAACAGAATTAGGGCATAAGTTTATATTTACTTTATAGAAAAAGACTGCTTTATCTCTTTAGAACTTTAAGGTTTTATAAATTTGTAAAAAATTAAGATTGAATTTCAACTGTTTAGTTGTAAAACAGTGCATTTTATTTATTTTATCATTATTAATTAATCTTTTAAATTGGTGATTATAATTGCTCGATTATAGATGACAATCGAATTTCAGTTGCTATGTAAACTGGCAACGTAACTGTGTGTGTATGTGTATGGCAACTTTCCCCAGTTGCCTAAAAGTTAAAACGATTATGAAAGATTTCCAACTGAAAATAATATAACAAAATTTTAAAAATATAAGTGCTTAAAAGAAAATTGTTATGCAAAACTGCTTAGAAAATTACTTATCATAGAGAGAAGAAAAAAAATTTGCCACTATTTTGTTATTCAGTATGGTAATACTGACAAGTTTAAACTGTCACTCAAAAACATCAAACTCAATTAATCTTAGATTAAATTAATTAGTTCAGATTAGCTAATTAGTTTTGGTTCTTAGGTATTTGTAAATTTGGCTTAATTAATATACTTCGCTGTATCCTGTGACGCAGTTAGTTCAAAAGTTATCGGCACTCTAAATTACTAAAAGAACCATCGACAGTTTAAACGGGAAAACTAAATATAATCTTTAGTTAGACTGTAACAACGGAACTACCAGGTATTATTAAAAATTGAAAGAAAACTTACAACAAGCATAGAGCTAGCTGCACACGTACGTTGCTAAGTGCATAAGTATATGTACATAAGTATATATTACAGAAATGTGTATATTTTATTGTCTGCTATAAGTATTTTATACATATTTTTCATTTATCTTGTACTTCGACGAGTTGAAAAAGTAATCATATGATGTTGCATAGTTATACGAGTATGATTTTTGTTTGCTGTTTTTGCAGTGCAGTGCAAAAAAAAAGAAGCGAATGTAGCAAAAATATTCAAAGCAAACAATTTACGTGCATAGATACTTAAAATATGTGCGAGTACTAGCAAACAAATGTAAATAAACATTTGCTTTGAGTATTAAGTTTTTAAAGAATTTTAGAAAATGCATTTTATATTGTCTTCTGTTGGATGTAGAGATATTTACGTTTTAAAAGAAGGAAGTATGTGCTCCGGTAATCGGTATTGAAATGATGGGAACAGAAGTACAAAACTACCAAAAAATAGCTTTACATAGAATTGTGCTGTTGTTGTTGAATCGCAAACGCTTTAGGGACAGGGTGAGAGGAACACTGTAGTTACGTCTTAGCCATAGCTGTTAAGTAATGATTATTAATCGTACTGATTACTAATTTGATTACATTTTTTTTTTTGAAAGGTGAGGTAATAATTAAATTACGATTATATTCAGTTTCGCAAGATTACTAATTGATTGCGATTACTACTAATAGGAAAGTAATCTGAATTACTTGAAATTACAAAAAATAATCCAAAAGAAACAAAAGTAATTAAAAAATAATCCGATTACTTTTAAAGATAACTTTTTTTGATTATTTTTTAATAGCCAAAGTAATCTTTGAAAGTAGTCGGAATATTTTTTGATTACTTTCGATTTTTTTTTTGATTATTTTTTGTAATTTGAAATAATTTCGATTACTTTTCGATTATTAGCAATCGAAATCAAGTATTTATCAGAAATCAGAAAATCAGTACAATACTTTTTAAAATGTAATCTAATTGATTCCAAATCGTTATCGTAATTTAACAGCTCAGGTCTTAGCCCACTCCACTCTTAATTTTTAATATCGAGAGTTTATTGCATATGTGTATGGAATTAACTGATGATCAGTTAACACTACTAAAGAACTGTGGACCCATAAAGAGAATAAGTAGTATAATCCTTCGCCCCACTCTCCCCCCCCCCCCACCACCCTAATTTTTCTGTCACTTCTTCGCCCTTGTATCTATTTCGATCAAGTTTTATTACACTCTAAAATAAGCCGGAATATGAAGTCCCATGAAAATAAGGATTTCAGGGTCACTGGACTATTGAAAGATATCGCATGTTCCTATCATCAGCTTCAACAAAGCTAATGCGAATACATCCTTGAAAAGATATTTTTTGCGATTTATATTTGAGTTTTAGTAAAAATACTTCTTTTAAGGAAAAATATACTAAATTTTATATTACATACATATAAATACATATTTCTGTGAGTGTATGAATCGAAATTTGACTCCATGCTCAATTCGAGATTCAAACCTTTTGTTTACTGGGATATTATACAGATGAGTGTGTGTGTTTTAGCGCTTTTCTTTTGCACTTCTTTTTTTCACATTTCTATGCATGATACGTACGTAACTATATGTAGACATTGTGTATGGTTGGGAATGTGATGGCATAGAGCCAAAAATACTATTCATCCAATTTGTTGCTTGTTCTTGATTCTTCTATTTCTTGTTGCATTCATTTTATTGTTTTTGCACATTTACTTGCCAAGCATGCAATATTTGTATCTACTGTGCGTGAGTGTAGGGTATTGCACCAATACTATAGATAAATTGCAGTGTTGGAATTTTAACCCCTGCATAGGTGCTGAAACAAGCAGCTGTAAATCATTTTCAAAAATAGGAATGTTGCCCCTAAGTAGATAACTTGCAGAAAAAATATTTTGTTTTAAAGAACAAGTTGTGTAAAATGCTCGTAAAATGTGTGATTTTCTATTTAAAATATTTTATGCATTTTTATTATCTACGAGTACGTACTTTCACATATAAAAAATATATAAACTATTGATGTAACGATACGCCGTTTTGCTGGTCCGATACCGATACTTAAAAAGAAATATCGCCGATACCGATACCGATTCCGATACCGATACGCATATTGAAACTGAACATAAGTTAAAATTAACAAAACCTTTTATTATACAAAATTATAGTGTAAGAGATTAATAATATTTAAATTTGAAATTTGAATTCATTCCGAAATTAACCGAAAACTAATTATTTTTTTCAAATACATACATGATTTAGAATTGAGAAAACATTTCACTGCTATGGTGCAAAGCAAAATAAAAGAAACATTTAATTTTTCTGTTTAGACCTTATGTTCTGCTTTTAATATGTTATTAAATTGAATTGTTTGTTCAAGACAGCTCTAAAAAACTTAAGATGTATCACCGCATCGACAGTAAAATATCGCCGATATCGATATATCGGCAAATCAAATAATATAAACCGATTTTGAAATTTTTGATTGATTTTTTACCATCATGTCCGAAATTTCGAAATTGAATTACCAATTTTCTTATATAATTTTTCACCTAAGTCATGTTTTAGACTCGACAGTTTTTCTTGATGCAGTTTTCTCCAATTCTCTTTTACAACTGAACAAGAAACCACAGACGGTTTCTTGTTCAATTTTACTATTCTTTCAATGCAGCGAATAAAATAACAAAAGAAAATTGAAGTAACTTTTCGGCACCAGCAAGTCAGTACCTCTCTTCTTTCATCTCTCTCCAATAAACTCAGACTTGGTCCAAAAATAACTGCCCAGTCTGAAGCATGACTTGCGGTCCTTTTCACAATATACAATATAGAGTGGATGCAATTGCTGCTGCTGCAGCAATAGTAAGAGTAACAGCGACAATGGCAACAAATTTAATAAACCTTGCGACTAGAACGAGAATTGAAGTTTAAAATAATGGCGGTATTCGATGTGTGAGGCAAATGCTCCTGCGTTAGTGCAAATGCAAAATATCGTAGCTTTTCTTTAAAATCCAACAACAAAATACACACACAGTTCAAAGAGAAGCTACGATATTTTGGATTTGCACTAACGCAACGATATTTTCATCAAACATCGAATACCACCAATGTTTAAAATCAACTCGTAATGTTGTTGAAGATGATGGTCATGATGAGATTTTATTTTAAAGACAAAACTGACATGTCATATCAGAATAATAAGTAAAAGTTGGTATGAAAATAAAACAAAATAATAAACAAAATTTTTAAAACTTTTTATCAATTCAACAAATGCTTTATGACAATTCCTTAAGCTTCTAATGGCCAAATTTTAAGTCTTGGGTTAACTAATAGAGATGATTTAACTAATGATATAAATATATATATATATATATATATATATATATATATATATATACATGTATGAAGCTGAACCAAAATCATCATTGTGAATTTGGGCATGACATAAAAAAACAATGAAATCTGAATAAAAAGCCAGTTTTTGCGAAGGGTTTAAAGAGCAATAACTGGGTCTTTAGCGGCAAATTTTGTATGAAGAACTGTCAGTTAAAGTTCACGTTAACTCTTAATCATACATTGTGAACGCATTTCAGATGGTTAAAACTTCGAACTTTCGGAAATAAGTAAAAAAAATGGAAATGGAATTGTTATTAAAATTATCTTAAGGAAAACTGTAAAAGTTTTTTTTATATTTTTAGTCAAAGCAAAAATCCGAATCCCATACATAATTCCAAAACTATTTTCGAAAATTTTAACATATCATTAAATTTAAATGGCACAAAGGAAATAGTTCAATTACATACCTAAATAAAACGATTCAAATTTAAAAAAACAAAGTCTTTTTAATTATTTAAGATCTTAAAACTAACAGCCTTATTTATAAAAATTATTATAGCTTTATAAAGACATTTTAAGAAAAATTTTTATGGAAATTTGTTGTAAAAAACCTTTTTAAATCCTTAATAAGTTTTATAAATAAGGCTGTTAGTATTTAAAAAAAAACTAACTGTTCCATCGTATTCCAACATTTTAAAAAGCACGTTATAACAATAAATACCGAAAAAAGACTCAAAAAACAAGCGAAAGAACATTATGTCAACATTCAAAGTTAATACAGGAAAAAATACAAGTATGCAGTAAACAAAAAAGAAAGAAATAAAAATAAATTACTTAAATGTAACTTGACAATAAAATAAAATGGCAACTTCATGATATGCTATTTTTAAATATTGCCTCTTTTACCTTTTACTAGTATGTTGTTCTTGTAGCATTTTTTTAATACACACATATTTTGCTACTACTTAGTAAAATGACAAGATTTTATAGATGACATCAAAGCAACTTTTATAATACAACTTCAAATATGTAAAAAAAACATTGAACACTTATTCAATACTTAGGTAAATATGTACATACTTATGTATGGTACGAGTACAAGTATGTACTTGAACCAGCATCTAGTACTCGTATAAACCGGCTTAACAAAAATTGTACAAGAGTTACTTCAGCACTACATATCAGTGGATGCAATTGCTGCTGCAGCAGCAATAGTAATAGTAACAGCGACAATGGCAACAAATTTAATAAACCTTGCGACTAGAACGAGAGTTGAAGTTTAAAATGATGTTTAAAATCAACTCGTTGATTGTTGTTGTTGAAGATGATGGTCATGATGAGATTTTGTTTTAAAGACAAAAGTGACATGTCATATCAGAATAATAAGTAAAAGTTGGTATGAAAATAAAACAAAACACTAAATTTTGAAAACAAATGCTTTATTAAAATGCTTTAAGCTTCTTAAGTCTTGGGTTAACTAGTAGAAATGGTTAACGAATGATATATATATATACATACATGTATGTATGAAGCTGAACCAAAATCATCATTGTGAATATGGGCAAACAAAAACAATAAAATCTGAATAAAAATCAAGTTTTTGCGAAAGGTTTAAGCGCAACAATTTTCAAAGCGCTGCTGTAAACTAGCATTCATTCCTGCAGAGCTTGCTAGCGAAAATAATGAAAACGGTTTCTATTCTCTATTTGAATTCGCCAGATCGATCAAGGGAAGTCCATATTGCCGTTCTCAATTCACTCAGTTCACAACACAGAAAATAATTATTTGAATATATGTATGATTGATTATTATTCAATTAATACAAATAAATAATTAATTGAAATTGAATCTACTAAAATTTTTGTCAATATAATTATAATATTGTAAGATGACAGCGAATATTTTTCCATTAAGAGCTAATTTTTAAAATAAAAACGAACTCTACTTGTCAGCTAACTGCAGTTTAAAGTTAAAATATTGTTTTTCAACTAGAGATTATTTAGTTAACTAGAGGTTATTTAGGTAACAGTTAACTCAGGTTAGAACTGTCAAATGAAAACAATATGAAAAAATATTACACAATTGCAAAAAAAATTGTTTTAATAAATAGTTTAATAAATAAATACATACACATACATACACTAGCACTTTAATTTATAAGATGTCAATCTTGTTGTGCTAGGCTTATTAAATAAATAAATACAAATACAAATACATAATAGGGATGATAGAACCTATAACAACTTGGATAGGACAAATGTAACAAAAATAAGGGACACGTCCAAATCATTTTTATGTGTATACTGAATTGGAATTCTTTTAAATATTCTGTTGGATTTAAAATTTGATGTTCTTTTTTAGTTTATTTTTGGAGCGTCACTATTTTTTAAACGCATATTATTAAATAATTAGTAAAAAGCTATCCCTAAACATATCATTATTACAACAATTGTTCAATTCACAAGCTCGCATTATCGTCGTATAAGTTGTCTGATCCTCTAATTATACAATATTATATTTTTGTTGTTAATAATAATAAGATTAGTTAATCAGGGCTATCGTGAATAAAATTCCACGTGAATTTTTTCTGAGGAATTATTTCCAACTAATAGCAATTAATAGGGAAAAAAAATTCTAATTGGAAAGTTGAAAAATTTCATATAAAAGTGTGTTCTAATTATAGGATTGAATTGTTTATATTTTTCAAACTGTTGTATTGAAGCCAGCCATATATAGCGATAAATATATATTAAATTAATTTCAATTTAATTTTTAAAATATTTTAATCAAAACTGCTAATAACGAAAAACTTATAAACATTTCGTAGCAAATTAAAATTCCCATACCTGTTTAATTTTATGCTTTCACTAGCATAACCCGGCGTGCTTCGCTACCCCTCCCCACCCTTCAAAAAAAATCAATATGAAAATTGCATTTTGCCACGCACCTCCGCCCGCAGACCGAAAACCAAAAATCTGACTTCACAGTGTCACCCGCCTAATTATTCCGAAGATTCCCTGAAAATTTTATCAAAATCGGCCCAGCCGTTTTGGAGTCCATACGTTACATACACACATACGTAAATACATACATACACACATCCTGTTTTATATATATAGAAATGTAATGAATGACTTAATAACGATGCTGTTCACAAGTGCATAAACAAATGTCGTTTATTTTTACACCATAATTACCATAATGTTTCCACCGACTTTAAATCAAGTAGGTTGAAGTAAATCACTTCAAAGTTTTTCCACCGAACTTTTGAGTGATTTGTTGTTCGAATTTTCATATTCAATTTGCGCAAATTATTTATAAGATGAGCGCAGCAGCTGTAATGTGAATTTTATTCACATGTAGTTGACACTTAATATTTATTAAAAATTCCTTAATGTCATTTTATTCGAAATTGTCAATCACTATTGATGGATGACCCAGGGATGGTCAACGCAAGGTTGCATACATACATTGAGTTCGAAAAATAGTATTTTCGACATTATTTAAAATAAAACTACTTTGAGGTGATTTATCCATTGGGCAAAATGTATGGCAAATCATGTATAAATTAACATGATTTGCACAAAACATCGTGATTTGTCTAAATCATGCCGATGGAAACATACTATAACACGACTGAGCTAGTGAATTGAAAATACTCGTATGTTTTTTTTTAATCCAATTAAATTTAATGTTATATCAAACATTTATATTGTTGACAAAAACATTTTTAAATGAAATATTTTGTTATATCAACAATTTTTATTGCTGGCTAAGACTTCCTTTTTAATTGAATTGTTTGTTATATCCACAATTAATATTGTTGGAAGAATTTTTTTATTAAATTTTTGTTGTATCAACAATTTGTACTGTTGGAAATAGAGGTTATTCTTATTCAAAAATTTTTATTAGAAGATGTTATAATTTTAACGCGCTTTTTCCCAAAATCAATATTTAACTTGTTTAGTAAAATATTAATTATTGCTTAAAAATGCATTGAAATTTATTATTGAGGGGTTAGCTAGATCCTATACGCATTTCACTATTGCTAATGCAGATTATCAGGGAACCTTTACCCAAAATTTCTTAATGCAACTAGATATATTATGTTAAACTTTTATTTAAATAAATGGGAAGTTCTACGAATATCAAAGTTGAAATCCGAACATAATCATCAGTTTGACAGAGGTTCTCAAACGTAAAGAGTATTCAACCTCATATTAACTTTTCTTAACTTAACAGTGGAACAAAAACAAGCAGAGCTAAAAATTTTTGTACTCAGACTTTTCAATATACACTCAACTCTTTTTTTATACAAAAAAAATCGTGTAAAAAATAAATGCAACATATGGAATATTTGGTGATACGTTCCACATAAATTCCACATTTATAAAATCGTGCAGGATGAAAATATCCAAACATTTACTGAGTATACCTTGAAAAAAGTGGACAACAATATAAACAAAAATAATTAACAATAAACAAATAATTTGCACAAAAAAATTAATTAAAGTTTATTCCAAGCTTGGAAAATTAAAATTAAAAGTAAATTTAACAGTTACTCGTCGGTTTCGGATAACAGGAGTGCTCGCTTATTACAAACAGGATTCAAAATGTGAAAATTAAAAAAAAAATATCGTGCAAGTTCAAACAAATTCGTGCAAAAAAAAATCATTTGAACTGTGTTATTTTAAAATCGTGTAAAAAATATCGTGTAAGAAAAGAGTGTACTTATTTTAATACCCTGTTTATTTTATTTATTTTTTGTTGTTCACTAATGTTTTTGTTTTCATTAGATATAACCATAAATATTATAAGAAATGATGCTTACATATAAATAAAATTTAATTTTATTTAGATTTACACAAAATTTATAATAATTTTTTTTAGTTCTGACAATAAATTAAAGTTTTGTGCGCAGATTTATGCTGCTGAGTTTATTTGTGCATACATACATATGTACACACAAGATAGCATATATGTACATATGAAATATTATATTACTCATTCATTTGATGCAATTGATCTAAATTTGTTTCCATAATATAATGCAAAAACAAAATTATTATACAAAATAAATATATTATAACATGTATGCATGTATGTACATAATGGTGGTGCACGAATATTCGGCCATTTCCAGGCGAATACGAATGTATTCGTATTCGCTAAATTCAGGCGGATGCCAATACGAATACGAATATTTTTCCAAAAAAATATAAATAAATAAATGCATGAATCCTAAACGAAATTTAATTAAATGACTAAAAATTTTAGTTTGTACAAACATTAATTTTTTTATAGAAATTTCTGCTTTGTATCATTTTCAAATATTATTTAATGACGATCATTAAAAATTTTGGGTACTTTTTATTAACTTTAAAGTACGCCAACAAGAGTGTGAAGTCCTTTTTCATAACAATTTTTTAATATTTCATATTGCATATAATATTCGTATTCGCGAATATCGTTTCAAATATTCGTATTCGTATTCGCGAACATCGTTTGAAATATTCGTATTCGTATTCGCAAATATCAAAAATTGATATTCGTTACATCACTAGTACAGATGTATGTACTATGTACTGTAGATCGTATAATTGTAGAATGAACATTTATTTTATTGTTGCATGTACTCTAGCATACAAGTTTTTCTTTATGCAAGTATGTATTATGTTGTTGTTGTCAATGTTTAAGTCAAATTGACATTAATAAATAAACAATGCAAATTTTTTTATCATAATTTTCGTTTTCTGCTTGCGTTACACTTGCAAACACCCATACACATAGAAATAAAAGCGCACTCATACCCAGCGGTAAAACTCAGAAGACCTTCTTGGTGCAGGCCTTATTAAAGGACTCTTTCGCATAAAATATACGAAATACATTCCACACTCGCTTCTAGGAAAAGGGAGAGGAGAAGGTGTAACATGTTTAGTTTTGTTTTTTACCAAAGCAAAAACAAAATCTATTAGTTTGAAGGCCTTCCAGAATCTCTGGCGAAAGAAGCAAGAACATAAGGCCTGCTCCGCAATGACAACGCGTGTAAAAAAGATTTGAGTATGGAATGGAGCGAGCAGGCCTTCTACATCCAAAAGAAGGCATATAGAGGCCTTCTAGAAGGCATTCCTACTCCTTCTAGTTCCCGCTGGCTATTTAACATTAGACTGTGTGCATGTGCGCTACGGACATAATCATGATCATTATAAAGATGATAATAATGATGACAGTTGCTCTCATAAATTTGCATTTAAAGTACTATACGCACATACATATTTTGCCTTTGCATATTAATTTATTGCATTTTATATTTTCTATTCAATTTTTAATCATTCTATTTTCAACTTAATGCTGGAAAATTGATGATTGCATAAAGGACAGATGGTAGAGCGCACTGTGGGGTTCTTTAGGTCAAAACCACCTAATTTTCAACTACTCAATTTCAAAAATTAAATGAGGCGTTTTTGGTAGATAAATGTTTAATTGTGAAATTTGTATTTATGGTTTTTTAGGGAAATTGTTCCACTAAAGAAGATCAACTCGAAATTTTGCAATTTTCACTTATTGCTAGAAAACGATAAGCATTGGTCCACATTTACCCACTGTAAAAATCGTACATTTGCTATACTCTCTGGCCAAAAAATGCAGTTGTTGAGTCCGCCTTTGTGATAGAAAAAATTATTAAAGAAAAATTTTTCACTACCGAAAATTTGTAAATTTTCAACTAAAAATTATAATTTTTGCTAATTTCCGGAAGTATAGATTAATGTTTTCTAGAAAATGCAATAAAATTTCGCCAAACGCTGTATATTTCTCGCTTACTAGTTGCATCAAACCCTTTTATAACTAAGGGGTCTACTCTGTATTTCGAAATGAAAGAAAATGCTTTCGAATTTGTATGTTATTAGCATTACAGTTCGAAAGCATTTGCTTTCGTTTCGAATTACATAGTAGATCCCCAGGTTATGACATATGTAAGTCATCCAAGCAGAATTTAGAATGTGACGATGTAGTCAACTAAATTATATATCGCTCATTTATTAAAACAACGTCATAACTTAACAAATTCTTACATTGTTATTCATATTTTGTGAAAATTTCAAACTAGTTTTTCTGGCAAACTAGTTTTTTGAGTTATGACGTTGTTCTAGCAAATGAGCGATATGATAAACAAAATATTAAAAAAAAAAATATTTTGATTCGACTTGGATTTTTTTAATTCTAGAAAGTGTATATAACAAAGTTGACGGGTCGTATCCAAAAAAAATTACTTTGAAATTCAAATGTTCTTTTGTCAAAATTTTTATGGAAATTTTGTTTTAACGTACACTTGAACATTTTTTTGAATACGGCCGGCTGTCTTTCTTTTACTTGAATAGGAAAAATTTTATTTAAAAAAACTATTTGGATTGTATAAGCGGTGAGCGTGGCCGATTTCGATGACCACTTCTTATAGTTTTAGCACAAAAATGTATGCATCCCACTGTGGAGCGTACTCAATTCAAGCTCAAAATAAAGTACGCGCGTACACAGAAAAAAAGCCAAGTAAATTTGAAAAAGAAATAAAGCAATAATAATAATAATAATAATAATAAAAACAAACTTACAATTCGTTTGCTCTGGTATGTGAAGGTCGCAGCAGTTGTTTTGTTAATGACAGTGTATATGGATTGTATGCTTTATTTCATTTAAGACGACGCATACTCGAAGTTTCAACACATCAGCTCAGATGTGCTGCGTTCATAATGCTCATAAAATATACGATACTCGATAATAACAAAAAAATAAAAAAAAATTATAACATGACGGCGAATATTTTTTTGGTATGTTTTTAAGAATAAAATAAAGTTGTATATGTTTTTAAATTGTTTATGACATTAATTATTCACCAACCAAAAGAGAACCATTATTTCTCATATTATTATTTTTTTTTTTAATTTTAAGTAAATGGAGGCAAGTTGAATCGATATATGGCCCTAAACAAAAATTAAATGCTTACATACATAGGTAAATACTAGGGTATTCAATCGGTTTACTGATCGGTTAATTTAAAATTCACTTTTTTCGATTAACGGTTAAACCGGTTAAATTCAGTCGATTAACCGACGTAACAAATTTTTATATATTTTGTCATATTACAACTTGTTTTTTACGTAAATAATTATTTGTTTCGTCTCATTTACATAAGGTGAGTGTTTTGAAATTATTATTCACACAAACAAAGAAGTATGTTCAGTGATCTTAAATTAAATAAAACTTCAAAGTCTTTGGACATGGCTATAAAAGAGATTACTAGAGACTCTGGTACTCTGACTAGAGGGAATTAAGTTTTTATTTAATACATAATTTAATATAAGCCAATAGTACTGTTGCCAGCAATTTAATTAAGGATTAGATTTAATGAGAGACAGTACAAAAACGAAAGCTAAGAAATCCAGAAATTAAGAAATTAACCGATTAAACAAAAACCTCGATTAATTAATTGAGCGATTAACCGATTAAAGCAAAACCCCGATTAATTTAATACCCTAGTAAATACATATGTAACTAATAACTTAATAGCGTGTCCTCAAAAATTTAAATATGCTATTAAATAAAAACGATTTATTTTTCGAGGAACATGGAGGTAAAAATTCATTGTTTCATTTACAAACGGTCGTCCGTAATCGAACGCTCAATGTCGAACTGACCGACTTTACACTGGAACGGCCTTCCACATTGGTTTAGGAGGCGGCTCGCTCCATGTCAGTGGTCTGCTACCTATACCCAGCATTACCATATGTGAAGATTTATCTTATTTGTTTTTCGAGATGTTAAAAAGACTAAAAGATTTCTTAGCCAAACATAAGATTTTTGAAAATATGAAAAATGGTACTCTTAGCATATTATTTAAAGTGAATGAGCTCGACCCAAGTATAACACAAACACAATTTTATGAAAATTAGTTCGATATCCAATGCCATAATTTGTCTCCTCTTTTTTTGACAGCTTAAGCAAGTTGGAGAGTATGTATGCACATATCGTCGCTGTTTTAACTAACCGACCTGAAATTTGTTTGAAAATTAGTTAATTCCACTACTAGACTTTATGAGTCATTATAGACCTTGTCTACAATTTTTATGATTGCAAACATTAATGTTGAGCTTATAAAAGTAAAACTCTTTCAGACGTTTCCATAAGAATGCATGTAGGTAACAATCATAAAAGCTGCACTACTGTAAAATTCTGCAAATGTTAGATAGGTCAGTTAGATAAAACAGCGACGATATGTAGATGTGACACACATTAAAGATTTTGTGTTACATATTTGGATTTATGTCTGTTAGGTTAGTTCACTTGAAATAAAATAATTTTAGCTGAATTTCAATGCAGAAGCCCAAAATTATTAAAAAAAAGATTTTTAATCAAAAAAAAAGATTTTTATTGGTCGACTTGAAGATTTTTGAAAATAAAATATGCCAATACTGTCTGTACCATTACATTTTACGATTGTGTGCGTTATACTCTCAACACGGACCGACGTTCCCAGTGAAATTTCATCTCGTTTCCCAAACTACATTTTCTTATGGTCAGAAGAAACACTCAAGTCTTTTTTATAAAGAAAGCCATCTTTTGTTGTTGCTACGTCAATGTAATGGTGACTAAAAATATGGTTTTGTAGAAAATTTTCTTAAAATTATTTATATGGGCATTTCCTGGGGTCAAGAACGTACGTTCGTACGCTTTTGATGTACATCGCATTTTTTTGCGATTTGATAGCATTTTGGAAGCTCTATGTTTAGTGCAAAATATGGACTTCATCGAGTTTAAGTTTTCATATTAATAGTTATAAATATGTGGCCACGAACGTACGCAAAATAGAAGCCAACTTTGGATGACAGTAGTGAAATGTAAAAATCTGCGAAATGGAACAGAATAATAAAAAGCGAGTCATTTATTTTAAAAGTGTATTAATGGAGGTCTCTCAAGTATTTATACAATAAAGTATCTCTACTGGTTTTTGTTTAACGAGAACGTACGATTTTTCACATGTTTTTTTTATTATTATCACCATGCCTCCTTCCCATTTTCCAACTTTTTTTTGTTCTCCTCACACTTTTCTCTTCTTACTATTTGGTAATAGAGAGATTTTGAAGAAAGAGTGCAAACATAACATATTTTTTGCATGTAAAATAAGTATACTTATGTTTATAAAAATGTCTTTACAACTAGCTTAAAAAGAAAATATAAAATTTTACAGTTTCCAGCCCAATTTCGTCAACTAAAACAGCTGAGATATGCTATTAAACCATTCCATTATATAAACATAGATTTTTTTATAATTATAAACAATAAAACACGAAGATAATCAACATTTAATTATTCCATCCTGGTAGACCATTCGGGTAAAATGCCCATATACAATATGCTTGAAAATGCCTTTGCATGTCACGTTTTTCATGCATGACAACGCACATTGACAAACGTAACTTTCTGGTTTGCAAAATAATTTTCTGAAAATAACATATTTAGTAAACTCTCATCAAACGTGTATACACATACGTAATATAAGAGTATATTAAAGGGCGCGGCTCCCTTAATTCGCCGATCACTTCTCCACCTAGACATTCAAGTATTTAGAATCAAGTGGAATCAACATGATTCCGTTTTGACACATCTGCCACATTTCTTTTAGTGTGGTTTTCATTGGGCCAGTATTTGCCAGCATCCTTTATCTCATCCTGCTTTCTGGACCCAGATATGTAACAATAGCGGAAATCACTCTCCGTTGCATATGTGCAACTTTAGAGGATGTGCAATAACTTTTTATACAAAGCGTGACTGTTGTTTTTAATTGTTTTGCAAACTTATTGCAACAGCTTATACACAAAAATATGCAAGGTCTTTATCAAGACAATTGGGGTATTCACACCAGTGTCTTAAGTGTCATAATGGCTTAACATTTTAACAATGTTTAAAAAAAATGTTGTTGTGATTCAAACAAAAACGTCATAAAATAATAAAACTTTCTTAGCTCTGTTTATTGTTTGTCATTACTACATGTAGAAATGCTTGAGAGTTTACCAAATGAATTGAAAGAGAGAGAGAGAGTAAGCAATGTACAAAAGTAAACTAAAATACAAATAAGTACAATATTTATAATTGTAAATTATGAGGTGTTGTTGCTCACAGCAGTCATATTTTTTTCGTATTATTACTTTAAAACGTTATAACTTATGAGTACCATTTGAATACCCAAAATATTTATTACTTATGTAAATTAACAATTTTGGAATGGATTATATACAAAAGCAAGCCATGATTGCAATATTTGTTATGATGGCTGCAGGCAGGCAGGTTGACTCCATGATGACTGTCATTTCGTGATGTATGTTTTCTTTTAAAATCACGTCATGGAAGTCAGTTTATTTTATTTAACTTTAGATTTGCGAAACAGAACTGCGCGGAGGTCACCTCTTCTGGAAATGAATTTTCCTGGAATGTCGAGCCTCTGGATCACATCGTGGACCTTAATTCTAACATTGATTGAATTTTGTAGGAATGCAGCTTTATTCTTTTGTTTTGATATATTTGCAATTAAATCATAAAAAGACTATTTTGAACATTTCATGTTTTCTATTATTTTTTACAATTTTGTTCCGATTTCTTCAAACTTTTTGATCAATTTTCGAATAATATTGTAGAATATTCTATCCAATATAGTCAGTCACATTCACACTCTAAAGGTACGGTCACACTTGTCAAAGATTTGCCCAAAAAAGCGTAACCAAAAAACACTAATGAAAAAGATTTGATCCAGACATTTGTTTATCAAATTAAACAGTTTCGCACACAACTAATAGATAATTTCATAGAATCCAACATTATTGGCTACTCTTTAACTTGACAAACTTTTCTCTGAATTGAAAGATTTTTCATTAGCGTTTAGTGGTTACGCTCTTTTGGGAAAATGTTTGACAAGTGGCGAACGTACTTTAAGTAAACCAAGCACAGACTTTCTTTTAAGACTTTCTATATAATGCAGCATTCATACTTCTTTTTTTTTTGGCATACGTCATTATTTAACATCATCAGGAAACAGGAAACTATATGTTTATAGGAAAATTTACATTTTAAAGCAAAATATTTATACACGTTTTTGATTTCCTGTTTCGTCATGTTACGATGTTACAAGCAAATGCATTATTTCAAGTTTTTGTATAATTCAAAAAAAAATTGTTATGAAGAATATTATTTCATGCAAAATCATTACTTTTATTTGTTATTAGATTTTTAAGATAAATTTGTTAAAAACAAATGCAAGTGGAAAATAACAAAAATTAATATTATGAAAAAATTTATAAAAAATACGAAATACAAAAAAATTTGCCTTATGCTGGAAACATTTTTTATATCTATGCAAAATCAATTCCAAATATGCCAGATCTGGCAACCGTTATAGTAATTAAAATTATAGACCTGCGTAAACAGTCTTAATATGCCAATACGTCATGTTTTTTAAAAGTATTCCCGTGGCATGTATCATCATCAATCAACAGAAGTAGTGTTGTTGCGTGTATGCTTGTTATTTTGCATATTCTATGTTTGAGTGTGTGTGTGTGTGTGTGTGTGTAATATGTGGATGGTAAGCTATAGCTATATATAATATATTATGTTTTAAAGGGAGGTTTTTTAAGCAATCGCACACAATTAATGTCAATGCATGTGTGCGTTTTTATGTGCACAGAAAAATAAGAGAGCATAAAAACAACTTATGAAGGTATGTATGTTTGTACATTCATGACGTTTGTATAGGCGCTCATGCGTAGAAAGAAGCATAAGCATCACAAATTTTTCAGTCACGAACTATTTTCTTCTTTACTCCTGTACCTGTAACAAGTTAAACAAATGTATTGCCAACATTGTTGTTTAGCGTTTGTTTTAGAAGACTTCGCTGTAGTAAAGCATTTGAAATTTTCCTCATGTCTAAAAATCTTTTATAAGAGGCCTTGTGCAGATCTTTAATTAAAATCTAAAAATATTTAGTCTCAATTTTTAGTTTAAATTTTTAAATTCGCTTCATTTATTTTAATAACGAGTTAGTCATAGGCAGTTATGATGACAAAAGCACAAAGTAGAGACAGGAACACGGAATCTGGGGCCTAATTGCAGCTTTCGATAACGAGCTGATTCCATCACATTTTATTCAGTTTGAGGTTATGGTATTAGATATCGAACAAATTAATAATATGGTTCGATAACGAGCTGATTCCATCACGTTTTTTTCAGTTTCAGTTTATGGCATTCGATATCGAACCATATTATTACAATGGTCGATAGCGAATGCCATAATCTCAAATTAAAAAAGCGTGATCGAATCAGCTCGTTAGGGAAAGAAACGATTTCACCCCTGATTTCAAGTGTGGTCGGGGTTGTTTCGTGTTGCGAAAAATTGACACTGTCAAATATGCAACACCAGCAAATTTTTTGATAGTTTATGGTTTTCTTAAGCTTGCAGTTCTGAAATTGAACAAAAATATGTATCTATTTGTATATACATAAAAGAAATTATTTGTTTGTTTGCTATTCAATTTGCACAAAGTATCTGTAGTCTAGATTCTATAGCAGACATTTTATATGACAAGCACGCGCGCTCATACCGAATCAATATAGGTTTCATAACTTACGGCCTGTCCCACGATGCCACCAGAAATCGTTCGAGCGACAACTTGTATTGCAAACAACAATAACATTAGAAAATTTGTTGTTGTTTTCAACATATGTAAGTATTCGATCGAACGATTTCTGTTGACGTCGTGGGACAAGCCGTTAATTAGAGTTGAAATTTGATTAAAATGTCTCAATAAATTATGCAGTACATTTAGCGACTTACGTTGACTTTATAGGTCACATAAAGGCAAGTATAAAACATAGGGGCCCGTTCGTAAATGCATCACTGATCTGCATCATACGAGCAAACTTTAATTTAAAATCCAATACAAGTTTGCCGATAAGCATTTTTTGGTATTAGCCTGGTTCGTAACTCATGTTTGACATTTATTTGTACGTTAATTACTTGAGTGAAAAACTTTAGGACATGATAGATTTCCATATTTGTAAATTTACATAATACTAAGAACTACATTTTATTATAATAACTAAAAAGCAGCAATTTTGGAGTTGTAAAGCAAAGCCTTGATATATGCAGTTTAGGGTGGGTCTTAGCTACATGGGGAAATTTTGTATTAAACTTTTCCTTACTCTCATCCCCAAAATTAGTGACAATAAGCAAACAAATATGATCTGCAAAATTTCAGGTCTACCTCAACCCCACTGAAATTCGGGGAAAATTATAATTTCTCTAAAAAAATGTATTTAATCTATTGTAACCTGAAAAGTATTAATTTTACAACAAAATAGTGTGACTGGATAAAATCCAAAAATGTTTACTAAGAGGTACCCTAATGCAGATACAAATGTATGTACGTGACGCAATCATATTCCCGGTCACATTTTCATTTTCTAGGAGCACTAAAATACGGCCCTCATTTTCTTAGTTTAATTCTATTAAATTTTAAATGCTATTGAATTATTTAATTGACCTCTGTTTTGAAGAAAAATACTAAATAGATAAAAAAAAACAACAACAGAAAAAAACACATACAACTGAACCTACAAATTGTTTCTTAAGTATTTAAGCCAATTTAAAAGAACACTAGAATTAATCAAATTAATTACCTATTTTGCAATATTAATTGATAACCAAGAAAGAATTGTTGAAAGAAATGCACATAGCAAAACAAATATGTACAAGATTGTTGTTGCTAACTCAATAATACTATGTTCACACTTAAACGTGTTTAAGGCAAGTGTCTTTAAGAACTAAACGCAACCGTTCATATTACATTTGAGATGTTTAAGGTTGACGTTTTATCAATAAATTATTGTATTTGTAAAAAATTATGTACAATTATGCTTTTCTTATTGGTTTATTAACAACAAATGTGTGTTTTTAAACAACAAATGTTTTTGTAAATAATTTTGTATTTTTAAACTAATTACTTATTTACCAAATAATTTTTCACGTGCTGCCATTTAATAACAACATAAAGTTGACAGATCTGTCAAAAAACGGACAGGACATACTCCGTTTTCGTGTTTAAGGAAGTTTTTAAATCTTAAAAACTTCACCTGAGATGTTTAACAAAACAAGTCCATATATGGTAAAACATCTCAAAATCGTCGTGTCTAAGCTGTTAAACACGAATGAGGCGTTAAGCATGTAAATGTGAACATGGTATTAAGTAGCTTGTGCTGCTGTTATTGAACGATTAATTTTTTTTTGTTTATCTTAGGAAACATTAATTAACGTTAGAAGCAAAAGTTATAAAAAGAAAGTATAAATAAATTCCTTTGCAAGATTCTTATCATTTCTGCATATGTGTGTTTTTATATTTAAAGAGCAGTCTTATCAAATTCCGGACAAAATAAGTGCTAACAAGTCAATGAATTGACGTCACAAACAATTTTGAATGGTTAAATTGCAATAATCGTGTTAAAGATCACGTCAACATGTCTCGCAAAGTAGAAATGTCTTTAGAATTGTTATGGTCTTTTTCTAGAGTATAATTGATCAGAAAGGTATGCCTTATTTATTTTAAAATATTTTATGCAAGAAAATAAATAATTTTAGGGCTTTTATAATAACATTGCATTGCGCAATGTATTTTTTTGTTATCTTATTTTAATTTAAATTAGAGTTTCGTTTTTCTATTGAAAAGTAAATAATTGTATTTAAATATTAAAGCATTTTACGTGCTTTTATTGCCCGCCATATGCATTATATTTTGGCAGTCATTATTAGGGTTTAATTGTTTAAAAAATGGTGATAAAATTATATGGAAGACAAAAACAAAATTTAAAATTTGCTTTCCATACAAACTTGAAATATTATATGCGAGACAAAGCAACGCCTGATATTGTTGTGAATGAAGAATTTATTTAATTTATATGAAAAACAAAAAACAAATATATACATACATATGTATGTATGTATGTAAAATTTAAATTTTTATTTTGGTTTTTCATAAAATTTATTACTGGCTGAGATGTTTTACAAAATAAGAGCCTTAATTTCTAAAGATTTACACACAAAGAAGTAGGAAGATATTTGCTTAGACACAAAAAATAAATAGCGCTGACAACTTTAAATAAATTCAGTAAAGTGCGACTGTGACTCGCACACGAAGGGTTCCGTACGGACACTACACATACATATAATACAATACGATCTTTATGATAGAATAGAATATTTTTTTTAATTAAGTACACGGTAAACTTTTTTTTCGGTTCTTGGCGATGTTTCTAGCTTTATCGGTTCTTCTTATTTTTGAAGCTTTTTTCGTTTTTGGTGGTTTTTTGGTTTTTGGCGACTTATTTTAATTTAGCGATTTTAATAGTTTTGCCGATTTTTTCTGTTTTTGACTGTTTTTTCGTTTTGGCGATTTGTTGGGTTTGGCAATTTTTTTTAATTTTGGCATTTTTTACTTTAAACGATTTTGGAAATTTCAAGAGTTTGCGTTTTACGGTTTCCAATTTAAAGCCACTTTAATGTTGATTTTTTTAATTTTAATTTTAATTGTTGTAGTCTGTATAAAAATATACTAACGTTGTAAATTTTAAGTGTCTATATTTAATTGTATGTATGTATTATTACATGGTATTTTAACATTTTTCTTTGCTCGTTTAGAAACTGTCATATATTTGTTGTTGTATCGGTCTTCATTTCAGATAAGTAGCTTTTATGGAAAGAATAGGTTTTCTTTTTACCTCTGGTGTACGGATGAAAGTGCTGCCAAAATTTTAAAGTTTGGTATTTGGAAAAGAAATATTTGCTTACGTATTCTGTACCAAAATTTTTGTAATATTGTTGTTATTTGAGCGATGATTTTTCAGACCAACATACAAATAGATAAATATTAATTTTTAATTCATTCGCAGGAAAAAAAAATTATAAAAATATGCTCAAATCATGGGTACTAGTGATGACGAATCGGATCAATTTAGGGGAAACACGCATGATTTTTTCATTAGCATCTCATTGGATGTCATGTGTTTGTGCGGTAATTTAAATAAATTGCTGTTCATTAAAGTTAATGAAACAAATCTCTGATTCGGACATGTTTTTCATAAGTAAAAAAAAAAATATTTTTATAAAACGATGATGCAGTTTTTTAAATGTTAATTTGCATTATTTTTATAATGGCTATTCAGCCATTACAAAAGTAATCACTTCTTGTTATCATAGAGAAGGGGCGAATATAAAAAAAAATTTTGTTTGCTGTGTTAAAATTGTTAAAATAATAATTCATTCAAGGATTTTATCTTAATTTTTAAATAATTTTAACGCGTACTGCTGTTTTCAAGTATTTAATTACAATTTCATTATGTTTTAAATATTTGTAAATATAAAAAAATCAATGGCATTTAAAAGTAATTGTGTTGGAAAAAATTTCAGTTACAATTACATGTGACTGTATTTTGTAACATATTGAATTTCAGTTTATATAAATGCAATAAAAAAACAATTACATGTAACTGAAAAAATAATTCCTTAATAAGTTAATTTTAGCAAATTAATGTAATAATTACTTTTTTTTAATTACAAAAATATTCAATTACATTTAACAATATACTCCAAAAATTATAGCAACTCTTTTATTTGCATAATCAAATGATATGTTTGTCTTTAGCTTAAAAGCAGAAAATAAATAAAAATGGCATTACCAAAACTGTCACCTTGTCGCCTGGATGTTAAAATAATAAGTCCCAATGCACACATTTCGCATTTGATTACTTATGCATACATACCTACTGATTACAAGCAGATGTAAGTTGTAATTCAAACATATCAAATTATAATAACAAGTAATTGTAATTGAAGGTATTCAATTGTAATTACATTTTGTAATTGTAATTAAGAAAATCTTAACTACAAATAATTGTAATTGAAACTCCCCAAGTCTGGTAGTGACCAACTTTTCCAGTCGAAAAAAAACTATGTTATTATCCTGCAATTCATATAATAACTCATCAAAGAAACTGACTTTGTATGTCTGTTGTTTGTATTTTTTTTGCATTTTTATTTTAAATGAAACATCCAATATACAGATGTATATAATTGTTTAATTTTTTCGATTCGAAAAGTTCTTACAGATTATGAAAACCAAATTCAAATTGCAATTAATTTTAGTGAAATTAATTACGGCTTTTTCTAGTTGCACTAGCTCTAGAATATATTGTCATATAAATGCTTATAAGAATGTCTGTTGGGTTATTTGCAAGCAGATATTTTCATTACTTTTACCAGTAGATATTTTTTCGTTTTTTTCTTTTAAACTGTGAATATACATTTAAGCCATTTGTTTTTTATGATTTCTTTAACAATTAAACAAAATTACTTTTTTATTTGTGCAATTTGTGACAGGTTAGTTAAAACAGTTCTAAGGTTTCTTCAATTTTAATGATTATTGATTATTTTTTTCTTTTAGCATAGAAACTGTGCAGTTGTTGCAACACAATGTTTGGTAAACTATAATAAAGGGTTTTTCATATTTAGTGAAACAAATAGAAATAATAACTTATGAAATAATATACATTGGAAGCAAGATTTAAGCAACTTCCCTGTCACTTTTCGGCTGCTGTTGGCAATAAGAACATCATCATGAGAAAAGCAAACTATTTTCCGTCTAGAATTGGGGCTATCAGCGCAGAAGTAGTGTAACCCACATTAATTTTTTTTCGTTACTGTTCTTCTGATAAATACATTATTTAGATTACCAACTATTAAACAAAACTAGAGTAAACAACCTTTTAGTATTCTAAAGAAAATGGAGGTGAAAAATCGTTTTTGTGCACATAATATTGCAAAGTAATAAAGAAATTAAATGATTAAAAATAGCAATTATTTAAATAAATTGATGTGGGTTACAACACTGTGCTGATGGCCATAATTTAAAGTTTTGCACTAAGGAAATGCATATTAAGTATTTCGTATAACGACTACTATAGAAAGTCACTGCTCTGCTCTTACCGATTAATGTAATTTCCATGTATGCACAATTGGACTAAATAGGGCCCAAGTATGCTGCTTCCCACGGTACTGACAACCTATTGTAATGGGACCTAATTGGAGTTAAATACCCAGGCACATAGAATCCGTCATACGATAAACTTCGACTTTTTCAACTGACCTTAACCCAACTACAGTATTTCCTTTGTTTTTTGCTACCGGAAATCACGAAAACTTAAATCAAAACATAAGAGTATCAAAAAAAAAAACAATTATTGTATGTCAAGCTTCTACTACTATCATACGCAAAAAGTAAAAAGTTGCCTAATTTTTGAACTTTTCGTTGACGGACACGTACTGAATATAACACACCTCATAATAAATCATGTATATCAACTTAGCTATCAGTTAAAAAAGGTGAAGTTTAACGTACGACAGATTCTATGTGTCTGGTCCTTACGTGAGCTGGCATTTGCAGAATAGGAAAAATTTAAACTTAAATACAATTTGAGTGTAGAGTAAATATTTTTGATGTGTAAACATCCCTACAGGGGGGGGCTAAAAATCTTTTTCACAATAAAATCAAAAATTTTGAGTAAGATCGTATAGCGTTATCAAATCGGTGTGAGCTATGTATGAGTGTATTAGTGTAAGCATACGAACAAGAAGTAAATAAAAACTTAACAGCAGCATAGAAATACACTCAACCGAATTTTAAGGCATACCTTCAGGAGCAATGTTAATTTTAATAAAAATTGCTTGTGAAGTGTAATAGTGTATAAACTTTTAAATAAAAGAGCGTTTTTAATGTCAAATATTTGTTTAAAAGATATATAACAGTCTTTATAAAGAATTTGTAATATTATATTATAACATATCTTCATTACGTACTGTTGCTTTACACTGCAGCTGGTGCACGACAATTGGGTAACAATCTTCATCTCATGCCAATCATTATGGCTGGAGATTTTAATACAAATTTTGCAAACCCACAGTCGCAAGATTTATCAAAATTTGTATTTCCATATGAGCAATTCTCCACAAATCCCCACAACTAATAATTCCACTACTATAGATGCAGTTTTCCAAAAATTTTTTAATACAGTAGAGTCAAAAATTTATATATCTTATTTTAGTTATCATAAGCCAATATTAAAAAAAAAATCATTACTAAATGTTTATACATTTCCCCTGTGATCGGAGTCACATAAATTTCTACTCTAACGTTAATGTCAGAGTATATTTGAGGGATAGATGTCAAAAAGTGTGCAATTCATTGGTTATTTGAAAAACTATGTGCGGTCTCAAACGAGCGATGAAACGGAGCTCTGGATTATCACTGGATATTTTTCCCACTGGATAGAGTGGAATGAGTAGAGAACTTTGAAATTTTTAGAATTTTATAAATCTAATTTCACTTCCATTTGACACAGTGTCGCCGTAGAATACTGTATTAAAACTACGAAAAATAAATTGTTTCCAGTGTTAATTTAACTGATAGATTCCAAAAATTTTTTACTTCACTTCAAACAGTACGTTTTGATTTCTTACTTAATTTTAGCTTTCATTTAATATTTAAGAAATTTATTATTTGACATATTATCATAAGTTTATTTTAATTGAAATTTATTTGCTGTTGGTTAAGCATTGTTTATATCCTTCATTAGTGCTTAGCCAAATCATCACAAACAAGTCAAGTCACAAACCTTATTTTTCCTTTGTAACTTTAAAATATATTTTTGAAAGTCTGTGCATAAAGTAAGAGGTTTGTGACTCTTCAAAATTTGTGGTTGAAGTCTACTGATGATTTGGTTTAAGCGCCAATGAAATACGTATATAGACCAAGCTAAACCACAAGCAAATAAATTTCAAATTAAAATATAATTATGACAATATGTCGAATAATAAACTTCTTAAAAATTTAAAATATATTATTATTTGTGAAGTTTCAAATAGTTTCTTAGAGGCTTTGCATAAAATAAGATGTTTGTGACAGCTGAAAATATGTGGTTGAAGTCTATTGATGATTTGGCTAAGCACCAACGAAATATATACAAACGATGCTTAATCACAAGCAAATAAATTTCACTTAATATGTTGCATTTCTTGCTGTGTAAAGTTTTTTTAATGTGTCATAACAAAAATACCATTTACTGATTATCAAGATAACATAATTATGATAAGGAAAACATTTAAATATTTTTTAAACTTCCAAGTAACTAACACCCACCTGCAAAAGTGTTTTGTTTTAAAATGAAGTGATTTAGATATGGAAATAAACGTTTTCTGTGTTTTTTTTCATGACAGTCAAATTTATATTTTCGAGAATGTCTTTCTTTGGATGACACCTACATAAATTTTAAAGGTGAAATTTTAAAAGGTACATACATATTTGTTAAGATAACATAATAGGCTAGAAACTGTTTTAAGGGACTAAGTCACAATTTTCTGTTTTTTTTTTAAACGTGCAAGCAATTAATGGTGATGATTTTTTAAGTGCACTTCTAACTTCCTTGGTGGATGGATGCTTCTAGCAAGTCCATAACTCCTAGATGTTCATATATACATATATTTGTTTGTTTCTAAGTCTTGCTATTAAATTTAATTTGCTCGAGAGTAAGGGTAAACCTACAGATATGTGTATCAAGCTTAACCTGTAAGGTTGTCCCAATTCTTTCAAGCTCATCAGCCTTAGAGTTTCTCTGATACACAGAATGTATGCCCCGGAATCCAGATGATCCTAATGTTGAACTACTCTGAAGAAGCAAATCAACTGGCTTCGAAATGCGGTAATGTCACTTATTATTATTCTTTGTTCCCAAGGAATTTATGATTGGAGGAACATTTTTTCGTGAAAACAATTTTCCGTGAGAAATAAATTTCGAGGGAATATTCATGCATATAAAAAAATGTAATTAACCTGTTTCTTTTTCCACCAAACGACTATACTTTTTACTACAAAAGCTTTGCATGTTAATCAAAAGCTTAAAATTAGCTTGACATATTAAGAATACTTTAAGGACAGCCTTAAGATATGAAAGATATTGTGCAGCACAGTTAAAGTCGGATAAAGGTGAAATTTAATTAAAAACAGTAAATGTTACTCTTGAAATGTATACTTGTTTTACAAATTAAAGACTCGTATCTTTGAGAATTTTGGTGTCTGTCGCCTTTCGTTATCGGCAGAATTCTCAAAATTAATGTATGCATTTTTAGTATTCAGACATACACACATACTTCAAACGTCGTTAATATAAAGAAAATATATGCATTTCAAAAAACAAAATTCGTAGAAAATATTGAAAACTTTTTTTTATCTTTTGTTAACTATCATCTAAAAAGAAAACTTTAAAAACTATTTGTCAAAGTCATTAGTTGGTGATAATACAAAAATATATTTTTTATATTAAATATGATTTCAATAGGAGAGACTAATGGTTCAATGACTTATAAACAAAAAAAAGTTTAATAAAAAAAGAAAGGTAGAAACATTTTGTAAATGCAGGCAGTCGTAGACAAAGTACATTTTTTTTATTTAAATTATTGTCATTATATATATATATATATTTTTTTTTGTAATAAAGCAGCTTATTTC